>OX371224.1:309885250-311085250 GCA_947310385.1 Nephrotoma appendiculata
AGCCATTGTTGTTGTTGTCAAAATAAACATGGCCGATAATACCACATCGAACACTTATAATTACTAGATGTTTATATTTAATTACTGAAATCGGATTTAAATTTGTTCAAATTGGGATTGATGTTGAATTACATTTAAATTATAGTCCTGGTTTTGTTGTTGTCAAACATTGTTGTTGTTGTCAAAATAAACATGGCCGACTTTACTACATCGAACACTTATAAGGACTAGATGTTTATATTTAATTACTGAAATCGGATTTAAATTGGTTCAAATTGGGATTGATATTGAATTACATTTAAATTATAGTCCAGGTTTTGTTTTTGTCAAACATTGTTGTTGTTGTCAAAATAAACATGGCCGATAATATCACATCGAACACTTATAATTACAAGATGTCTATATTTAATTACTGAAATCGGATTTAAATTTGTTCAAATTGGGATTGATATTAAATTAGATTTAAATTATAGTCCAGGTTTTGTTTTTGTCAACCATTGTTGTTGTTGTCAAAATAAACTTGGCCGATAATACCACATCGAACACTTATAATTACTAGATGTCTATATTTAATTACTGAAATCGGATTTAAATTTGTTCAAATTGGGATTAATATTAAATTACATTTAAATTATAGTCCAGGTTTTGTTGTTGTCAACCATTGTTGTTGTTGTCAAAATAAACATGGCCGATAATACCACATCGAACACTTATAATTACTAGATGTCTATATTTAATTACTGAAATCGGATTTAAATTTGTTCAAATTGGGATTGATATTGAATTAGATTTAAATTATAGTCCAGGTTTTGTTTTTGTCAACCATTGTTGTTGTTGTCAAAATAAATATGGCCGATAATACCACATCGAACACTCATAATTACTAGATGTCTATATTTAATTACTGAAATCGGATTTAAATTTGTTCAAATTGGGATTGATATTGAATTAGATTTAAATTATAGTCCAGGTTTTGTTTTTGTCAACCATTGTTGTTGTTGTCAAAATAAACATGGCCGATAATACCACATCTAACACTTATAAGGACTAGATGTCTATATTTAATTACTGAAATCGGAATTAAATTTGTTCAAATTGGGATTGATATTGAATTACATTTAAATTATAGTCCTGGTTTTGTTTTTGTCAACCATTGTTGTTGTTGTCAAAATAAACATGGCTGATAATACCACATCGAACACTTATAATTACTAGATGTCTATATTAAATTACTGAAATCGGATTTAAATTTGTTCAAATTGGGATTGATATTAAATTACATTTAAATTATAGTCCTGGTTTTGTTGTTGTCAACCATTGTTGTTGTTGTCAAAATAAACATGGCTGATAATACCACATCGAACACTTATAATTACCAGATGTCTATATTTAATTACTGAAATCGGATTTAAATTTGTTCAAATTGGGATTGATATTAAATTACATTTAAATTATAGTCCTGGTTTTGTTGTTGTCAACCATTGTTGTTGTTGTCAGAATAAACATGGCCGATAATACCACATCGAACACTTATAATTACTAGATGTCTATATTTAATTACTGAAATCGGATTTAAATTTGTTCAAATTAGGATTGATATTAAATTACATTTAAATTATAGTCCTGGTTTTGTTGTTGTCAGCCATTGTTGTTGTTGTCAAAATAAACATGGCCGATAATACCACATCGAACACTTATAATTACTAGATGTCTATATTTAATTACTGAAATCGGATTTAAATTTGTTCAAATTGGGATTGATATTGAATTACATTTAAATTATAGTCCAGGTTTTGTTTTTGTCAAACATAGTTGTTGTTGTCAAAATAAACATGGCCGATAATACCACATCGAACACTTATAAGAACTAGATGTCTATATTTAATTACTGAAATCGGATTTAAATTTGTTCAAATTGGGATTGATATTGAATTAGATTTAAATTATAGTCCAGGTTTTGTTTTTGTCAACCATTGTTGTTGTTGTCAAAATAAACTTGGCCGATAATACCACATCGCACACTTATAATTACTAGATGTCTATATTTAATTACTGAAATCGGATTTAAATTTGTTCAAATTGGGATTAATATTAAATTACATTTAAATTATAGTCCAGGTTTTGTTGTTGTCAACCATTGTTGTTGTTGTCAAAATAAACATGGCCGATAATACCACATCGAACACTTATAATTACTAGATGTCTATATTTAATTACTGAAATCGGATTTAAATTTGTTCAAATTAGGATTGATATTAAATTACATTTAAATTATTGTCCTGGTTTTGTTGTTGTCAGCCATTGTTGTTGTTGTCAAAATAAACATGGCCGATAATACCACATCGAACACTTATAATTACTAGATGTCTATATTTAATTACTGAAATCGGATTTAAATTTGTTCAAATTGGGATTGATATTGAATTACATTTAAATTATAGTCCAGGTTTTGTTTTTGTCAAACATTGTTGTTGTTGTCAAAATAAACATGGCCGATAATACCACAAATAACATTTATAAGGACTAGATGTCTATATATTTAATTACTGAAATCGGATTTAAATTTGTTCAAATTGGGATTGATATTGAATTAGATTTAAATTATAGTCCTGGTTTTGTTGTTGTCAACCATTGTTGTTGTTGTCAAAAAAAACATGGCCGATAATACCACAAATAACATTTATGAGGACTAGATGTCTATATTCAATTACTGAAATCGGATTTAAATTTGTTCAAATTGGGATTGATATTGAATTACATTTAAATTATAGTCCAGGTTTTGTTTTTATCAAGCATTGTTATTGTTGTCAAAATAAACATGGCCGATAATACCACATCGAACAATTATAATTACCAGATGTCTATATTTAATTACGGAAATCGGATTTAAATTTGTTCAAATTGGGATTGATATTGAATTAGATTTAAATTATAGTCCAGGTTTTGTTTTTGTCAAACATTGTTGTTGTTGTCAAAATAAACATGGCCGATAATACCACAAATAACATTTATTAGGACTAGATGTCTATATATTTAATTACTGAAATCGGATTTAAATTTGTTCAAATTGGGATTGATATTGAATTAGATTTAAATTATAGTCCTGGTTTTGTTTTTGTCAAACATTGTTGTTGTTGTCAAAATAAACATGGCCGATAATACCACATCGAACACTTATAATTACTAGATGTCTATATTTAATTACTGAAATCGGATTTAAATTTGTTCAAATTGGGATTGATATTGAATTACATTTAAATTATAGTCTAGGTTTTGTTTTTGTCAACCATTGTTGTTGTTGTCAAAATAAACATGGCCGATAATATCACATCGAACACTTATAATTACTAGATGTCTATATTTAATTACTGAAATCGGATTTAAATTTGTTCAAATTGGGATTGATATTGAATTACATTTAAATTATAGTCCAGGTTTTGTTTTTGTCAAACATTGTTGTTGTTGTCAAAATAAACATGGCCGATAATACCACAAATAACATTTATAAGGACTAGATGTCTATATATTTAATTACTGAAATCGGATTTAAATTTGTTCAAATTGGGATTGATATTGAATTAGATTTAAATTATAGTCCTGGTTTTGTTTTTGTCAAACATTGTTGTTGTTGTCAAAATAAACATGGCCGATAATATCACATCGAACACTTATAATTACTAGATGTCTATATTTAATTACTGAAATCGGATTTAAATTTGTTCAAATTGGGATTGATATTAAATTACATTTAAATTATAGTCCTGGTTTTGTTGTTGTCAACCATTGTTGTTGTTGTCAAAATAAACATGGCTGATAATACCACATCGAACACTTATAATTACCAGATGTCTATATTTAATTACGGAAATCGGATTTAAATTTGTTCAAATTGGGATTGATATTGAATTACATTTAAATTATAGTCCTGGTTTTGTTGTTGTCAGCCATTGTTGTTGTTGTCAAAATAAACATGGCCGATAATACCACATCGAACACTTATAATTACTAGATGTTTATATTTAATTACTGAAATCGGATTTAAATTTGTTCAAATTGGGATTGATGTTGAATTACATTTAAATTATAGTCCTGGTTTTGTTGTTGTCAAACATTGTTGTTGTTGTCAAAATAAACATGGCCGACTTTACTACATCGAACACTTATAAGGACTAGATGTTTATATTTAATTACTGAAATCGGATTTAAATTTGTTCAAATTGGGATTGATGTTGAATTACATTTAAATTATAGTCCTGGTTTTGTTGTTGTCAAACATTGTTGTTGTTGTCAAAAAAAACATGGCCGATAATACCACAAATAACATTTATTAGGACTAGATGTCTATATTTAATTACTGAAATCGGATTTAAATTGGTTCAAATTGGGATTGATATTGAATTACATTTAAATTATAGTCCAGGTTTTGTTTTTGTCAAACATTGTTGTTGTTGTCAAAATAAACATGGCCGATAATATCACATCGAACACTTATAATTACAAGATGTCTATATTTAATTACTGAAATCGGATTTAAATTTGTTCAAATTGGGATTGATATTAAATTAGATTTAAATTATAGTCCAGGTTTTTTTTTGTGAAACATTGTTGTTGTTGTCAAAATAAACATGGCCGATAATACCACAAATAACATTTATAAGGACTAGATGTCTATATATTTAATTACTGAAATCGGATTTAAATTTGTTCAAATTGGGATTGATATTGAATTAGATTTAAATTATAGTCCAGGTTTTGTTTTTGTCAACCATTGTTGTTGTTGTCAAAATAAACATGGCCGACTTTACTACATCGAACACTTATAAGGACTAGATGTTTATATTTAATTACTGAAATCGGATTTAAATTTGTTCAAATTGGGATTGATGTTGAATTACATTTAAATTATAGTCCTGGTTTTGTTGTTGTCAAACATTGTTGTTGTTGTCAAAATAAACATGGCCGACTTTACTACATCGAACACTTATAAGGACTAGATGTTTATATTTAATTACTGAAATCGGATTTAAATTTGTTCAAATTGGGATTGATGTTGAATTACATTTAAATTATAGTCCAGGTTTTGTTTTTGTCAAACATTGTTGTTGTTGTCATAATAAACATGGCCGATAATATCACATCGAACACTTATAATTACAAGATGTCTATATTTAATTACTGAAATCGGATTTAAATTTGTTCAAATTGGGATTGATATTGAATTACATTTAAATTATAGTCCTGGTTTTGTTGTTGTCAGCCATTGTTGTTGTTGTCAAAATAAACATGGCCGATAATATCACATCGAACACTTATAATTACAAGATGTCTATATTTAATTACTGAAATCGGATTTAAATTTGTTCAAATTGGGATTGATGTTGAATTACATTTAAATTATAGTCCAGGTTTTGTTTTTGTCAAACATTGTTGTTGTTGTCAAAATAAACATGGCCGATAATATCACATCGAACACTTATAATTACAAGATGTCTATATTTAATTACTGAAATCTGATTTAAATTTGTTCAAATTGGGATTGATATTGAATTACATTTAAATTATAGTCCTGGTTTTGTTGTTGTCAGCCATTGTTGTTGTTGTCAAAATAAACATGGCCGATAATACCACATCGAACACTTATAATTACTAGATGTCTATATTTAATTACTGAAATCGGATTTAAATTTGTTCAAATTGGGATTGATATTGAATTACATTTAAATTATAGTCCAGGTTTTGTTTTTATCAAGCATTGTTATTGTTGTCAAAATAAACATGGCCGATAATACCACATCGAACACTTATAATTACCAGATGTCTATATTTAATTACTGAAATCGGATTTAAATTTGTTCAAATTGGGATTGATATTGAATTAGATTTAAATTATAGTCCAGGTTTTGTTTTTGTCAAACATTGTTGTTGTTGTCAAAATAAACATGGCCGATAATACCACATCGAACATTTATAATTACTAGATGTCTATATTTAATTACTGAAATCGGATTTAAATTTGTTCAAATTGGGATTGATATTGAATTACATTTAAATTATAGTCCAGGTTTTGTTTTTGTCAAACATTGTTGTTGTTGTCAAAATAAACATGGCCGATAATACCACAAATAACATTTATAAGGACTAGATGTCTATATATTTAATTACTGAAATCGGATTTAAATTTGTTCAAATTGGGATTGATATTGAATTAGATTTAAATTATAGTCCTGGTTTTGTTTTTGTCAAACATTGTTGTTGTTGTCAAAATAATCATGGCCGATAATATCACATCGAACACTTATAATTACTAGATGTCTATATTTAATTACTGAAATCGCATTTAAATTTGTTCAAATTGGGATTGATATTAAATTACATTTAAATTATAGTCCTGGTTTTGTTGTTGTCAACCATTGTTGTTGTTGTCAAAATAAACATGGCTGATAATACCACATCGAACACTTATAATTACCAGATGTCTATATTTAATTACGGAAATCGGATTTAAATTTGTTCAAATTGGGATTGATATTGAATTACATTTAAATTATAGTCCAGGTTTTGTTTTTCTCAAACATTGTTGTTGTCAAAATAAACATGGCCGATAATACCACATCGAACACTTATAATTACTAGATGTCTATATTTAATTACTGAAATCGGATTAAAATTTGTTCAAATTGGGATTGATATTGAATTACATTTAAATTATAGTCCTGGTTTTGTTGTTGTCAACCATTGTTGTTGTTGTCAAAATAAACATTGCCGATAATACCACAAATAACATTTATGAGGACTAGATGTCTATATTTAATTACTGAAATCGGATTTAAATTTGTTCAAATTGGGATTGATATTGAATTACATTTAAATTATAGTCCAGGTTTTGTTTTTGTCAAACATTGTTGTTGTTGTCAAAATAAACATGGCCGATAATACCACAAATAACATTTATAAGGACTAGATGTCTATATATTTAATTACTGAAATCGGATTTAAATTTGTTCAAATTGGGATTGATATTGAATTACATTTAAATTATAGTCCTGGTTTTGTTTTTGTCAAACATTGTTGTTGTTGTCAAAATAAACATGGCCGATAATATCACATCGAACACTTATAATTACTAGATGTCTATATTTAATTACTGAAATTGGATTTAAATTTGTTCAAATTGGGATTGATATTGAATTACATTTAAATCATAGTCCAGGTTTTGTTTTTGTCAACCATTGTTGTTGTTGTCAAAATAAACATGGCCGATAATACCACATCGAACACTTATAATTACTAGATGTCTATATTTAATTACTGAAATCGGATTTAAATTTGTTCAAATTGGGATTGATATTGAATTAGATTTAAATTATAGTCCAGGTTTTGTTTTTGTCAACCATTGTTGTTGTTGTCAAAATAAACATGGCCGATAATACCACATCGAACACTTATAAGGACTAGATGTCTATATTTAATTACTGAAATCGGATTTAAATTTGTTCAAATTGGGATTGATATTGAATTACATTTAAATTATAGTCCAGGTTTTGTTTTTGTCAACCATTGTTGTTGTTGTCAAAATAAACATGGCGGATAATACCACATCGAACACTTATAATTACTAGATGTCTATATTAAATTACTGAAATCGGATTTAAATTTGTTCAAATTGGGATTGATATTAAATTACATTTAAATTATAGTCCTGGTTTTGTTGTTGTCAACCATTGTTGTTGTTGTCAAAATAAACATGGCTGATAATACCACATCGAACACTTATAATTACCAGATGTCTATATTTAATTACTGAAATCGGATTTAAATTTGTTCAAATTGGGATTGATATTAAATTACATTTAAATTATAGTCCTGGTTTTGTTGTTGTCAACCATTGTTGTTGTTGTCAAAATAAACATGGCCGATAATACCACATCGAACACTTATAATTACTAGATGTCTATATTAAATTACTGAAATCGGATTTAAATTTGTTCAAATTGGGATTGATATTAAATTACATTTAAATTATAGTCCTGGTTTTGTTGTTGTCAACCATTGTTGTTGTTGTCAAAATAAACATGGCTGATAATACCACATCGAACACTTATAATTACCAGATGTCTATATTTAATTACGGAAATCGAATTTAAATTTGTTCAAATTGGGATTGATATTGAATTACATTTAAATTATAGTCCTGGTTTTGTTTTTCTCAAACATTGTTGTTGTCAAAATAAACATGGCCGATAATACCACATCGAACACTTATAATTACTAGATGTCTATATTTAATTACTGAAATCGGATTTAAATTTGTTCAAATTGGGATTGATATTGAATTACATTTAAATTATAGTCCTGGTTTTGTTGTTGTCAACCATTGTTGTTGTTGTCAAAATAAACATGGCCGATAATACCACAAATAACATTTATGAGGACTAGATGTCTATATTTAATTACTGAAATCGGATTTAAATTTGTTCATATTGGGATTGATATTGAATTCGATTTAAATTATAGTCCAGGTTTTGTTTTTGTCAAACATTGTTGTTGTTGTCAAAATAAACATGGCCGATAATACCACAAATAACATTTATAAGGACTAGATGTCTATATATTTAATTACTGAAATCGGATTTAAATTTGTTCAAATTGGGATTGATATTGAATTCGATTTAAATTATAGTCCTGGTTTTGTTTTTGTCAAACATTGTTGTTGTTGTCAAAATAAACATGGCCGATAATATCACATCGAACACTTATAATTACTAGATGTCTATATTTAATTACTGAAATTGGATTTAAATTTGTTCAAATTGGGATTGATATTGAATTACATTTAAATCATAGTCCAGGTTTTGTTTTTGTCAACCATTGTTGTTGTTGTCAAAATAAACATGGCCGATAATACCACATCGAACACTTATAATTACTAGATGTCTGTATTTAATTACTGAAATCGGATTTAAATTTGTTCAAATTGGGATTGATATTGAATTAGATTTAAATTATAGTCCAGGTTTTGCTTTTGTCAACCATTGTTGTTGTTGTCAAAATAAACATGGCCGACTTTACTACATCGAACACTTATAAGGACTAGATGTTTATATTTAATTACTGAAATCGGATTTAAATTTGTTCAAATTGGGATTGATATTGAATTACATTTAAATTATAGTCCTGGTTTTGTTTTTGTCAACCATTGTTGTTGTTGTCAAAATAAACATGGCCGATAATACCACAAATAACATTTATAAGGACTAGATGTCTATATTTAATTACTGAAATCGGATTTAAATTTGTTCAAATTGGGATTGATATTGAATTACATTTAAATTATAGTCCAGGTTTTGTTTTTATCAAGCATTGTTATTGTTGTCAAAATAAACATGGCCGATAATACCACATCGAACACTTATAATTACCAGATGTCTATATGTTTAATTACGGAAATCGGATTTAAATTTGTTCAAATTGGGATTGATATTGAATTACATTTAAATTATAGTCCAGGTTTTGTTTTTGTCAAACATAGTTGTTGTTGTCAAAATAAACATGGCCGATAATACCACATCGAACACTTATAAGAACTAGATGTCTATATTTAATTACTGAAATCGGATTTAAATTTGTTCAAATTGGGATTGATATTAAATTACATTTAAATTATAGTCCTGGTTTTGTTGTTGTCAACCATTGTTGTTGTTGTCAAAATAAACATGGCTGATAATACCACATCGAACACTTATAATTACCAGATGTCTATATTTAATTACGGAAATCGGATTTAAATTTGTTCAAATTGGGATTGATATTAAATTACATTTAAATTATAGTCCTGGTTTTGTTGTTGTCAACCATTGTTGTTGTTGTCAAAATAAACATGGCCGATAATACCACATCGAACACTTATAATTACTAGATGTCTATATTTAATTACTGAAATCGGATTTAAATTTGTTCAAATTAGGATTGATATTAAATTACATTTAAATTATAGTCCAGGTTTTGTTGTTGTCAGCCATTGTTGTTGTTGTCAAAATAAACATGGCCGATAATACCACATCGAACACTTATAATTACTAGATGTCTATATTTAATTACTGAAATCGGATTTAAATTTGTTCAAATTGGTATTGATATTAAATTACATTTAAATTATAGTCCTGGTTTTGTTGTTGTCAACCATTGTTGTTGTTGTCAAAATAAACATGGCAGATAATACCACATCGAACACTTATAATTACTAGATGTCTATATTTAATTACTGAAATCGGATTTAAATTTGTTCAAATTAGGATTGATATTAAATTACATTTAAATTATAGTCCTGGTTTTGTTGTTGTCAGCCATTGTTGTTGTTGTCAAAATAAACATGGCCGATAATACCACATCGAACACTTATAATTACTAGATGTCTATATTTAATTACTGAAATCGGATTTAAATTTGTTCAAATTGGTATTGATATTGAGTTAGATTTAAATTATAGTCCAGGTTTTGTTTTTGTCAAACATGGTTGTTGTTGTCAAAATAAACATGGCCGATAATACCACATCGAACACTTATAATCACTAGATGTCTATATTTAATTACTGAAATCGGATTTAAATTTGTTCAAATTGGGATTGATATTGAATTACATTTAAATTATAGTCCAGGTTTTGTTGTTGTCAACCATTGTTGTTGTTGTCAAAATAAACATGTCCGATAATACCACATCGAACACTTATAATCACTAGATGTCTATATTCAATTACTGAAATTGGATTTAAATTTGTTCAAATTGGGATTGATATTGAATTAGATTTAAATTATAGTCCAGGTTTTGTTTTTGTCAAACATGGTTGTTGTTGTCAAAATAAACATGGCCGATAATACCACATCGAATATTTATAAGGACTAGACGTCTATATTTAATTACTGTAATTGGATTTTTATTTGTTCAAATTGGGATTGGTATTGAATTATATTTAAATTATAGTCCAGGTTTTGTTTTTGACAAACTTTGTATTTGTTGTCAAAATAAACATGTCCGACAATTCCAGTTTCATTACAGAAAGCATTTAAAACCTTATATGTGATTTATAGAATATCCATTCAAATTTGGTTGTCCTTAACACTCTGAATTCCCAATTTGCCCAAAATCCGCCATAATTGGCTTAATTTGAACAAACGTGTTTTTCTGTTACGTAAATGGTGGACCTAGGAGCATCTCGTTATAAACGGCAATTAGACGTAGAATTAATGGTTCGTGAAACAAAAAAGTTAAGTTTCTGGTTTCATTATGGTAACATGATAATTATTAAGATTATATTTGAAAGGAAAACACAGGAAAGTAACCTTAAGTAAATAATCCGGGTGGATCTCGGATTACACTTCCTCTTTCAACGTGTTATCAACAAATTATAATATTGATCTGCATTATTCACCAACCCAGGAAATAAAATTAAAAGTAAATACGAATATGCATGATACACTAAACAAATTACTCAAAATAATGTACGTACCTACTCTAACCTAACTTATAAATACTCATATATACTACAAATTTATTCATCTCTTTAGATTTAAAAATGAAATACCCGTATAAAAAGTCGAGAGACAGAGCAAAAAATTAGTAATCATAAAATTTTATGTTAAAACGAAACAGAAACGTAAATGTGTGACATCTACATACGGACAACTAATAAAATACCCTTTTTCCAAAAGCTCCATGAAAGCTCGTAAAAACACTTTTTCTTCTCTTCCAAACGGGAACAAAATATAAATTTATGTACGTCCGTATGTCTTTATGTATGTTCATCATTATTTCATGCAAATATGAAATAATCATGATGATGATGGTTATGATAACATAAACATAAGTAAAACCAATATTTAAAATACCAAACAGCAAAAAAAAAAAATACACGAGGATGTGTGACATAAAAATTTAGACGTTAAACTTTTTTTTGCTAACATTCCAATTTTTTTTTACTTTAATATTTATTTTGGGCGACAAACAATATCTTAGGCAGAAAATTTATCTTCATAAAACTTTTTTTTTGTGGAAAAGAGGTTTTATTTTGGAAATATTTTATTTTACTTTAAGGAAAATAAACAAAAATATCAAAAAAAAAATTTCTATTTATTTTATATTCGAATTTTCGTTCATTCGCATTTTCCTTACCTTGCTGTCGTTGTCATAATGTTTCTTACCTGAACCATCTTTTTGTGTGTGTGATGGTTTTTGATCGACATGTTCCATTTTTATGATTTGAGATGTTTATTTGTCATAACTTACGTATTTTTGTTTTTATGTAAATTTGAATATTCTATTACCAAATGATATTAAAAATGAAATGTACATATCTGATGATATGTAAAACAAATATTTCACAAAATATACATTTTTAATACTAACATGGTGTTTTGGGGATACAATTATTTGGATTTTATAATTGTGCATACGAGTACATATACATATATGATACATACATTTAAATTTGTATGTTGGTAGCAGATGTACTAAAACGTTTGAGTATATTCAAAATATTGTTTGCCTTTTTTAATAAGGTACGAGTATACGTACCTAACTACCTACGTACCTTTCGGTAGACATCTTTAAATATCTACAGTACTCATGGCATTATGCACAGTGTTGTGCCGTACTTTCTACACCGCGCAGCTAATTAGTATTCTACAAATGTAGACAATACATGTAGATAATTAAAAAAATGACGTCGACAATGTAAAGAATGTAAAAAATATTTCGACTATGTCAACAATTATTTTTTAACTTAGAAACCAGAAAATTCTATTATTTCTAGATGAAAACCATTTCAATAAACCAGATGCAGGGCTGTCAAACTAAATGTATATTTTTATATTTCTTTTGGTCCCAATGTAACTTTTATCATTCTGTTCAGGTACTTTTTGAAGTAGCCGTGGCCGCTCAAACAAATCTCGCTGTCCATTTCCCTTTGGTCTTTAATTTCTATAATGATGTCTGACAAGGTTCCGTATAGTGTACCTTTCTTACTTAGTCGCTCTTCCGCTCCATAGCATCGGGTTTTTGCTCGTTATTGGTTTTATACTGAACGGGTGGTACTGCAATTGGAATACACCCAGCTATTAGAAGGATGGCTGCCTCATCAGATACCTTACAGTATGCCGAGGCAACGCGTTAAGCTCCGCTTCTCATGCTGTATAAGATAGCGCAATTTTGACAGCGGAAAATAAATGATTGCGCTACTTGCCGCAAGTGGCAGCACTATCACTAAAGAGAATTAATTTTGTTATGTAATTACCAGCGGAAATTTTTCATTCATTATGTACCAATTTTTTCACTAAATAAAATATCTCAGCGGAATAAAATATTAAAAGTAACCCTTACAATTGCAAATTGATTGATCTCCGAAGTAAAGGAACTCGGTATATGAAATATTGAAATTTAACAATAATCCGTCTATCCGCCATTTCTTCCACTAGTAACCAATACTTTCGGTTGTTTTTCTAATAGATTAGGTAATACTAAGACTATAATATGAAACATTTGGGGAAAATCTAAGCTATCTCAGAAAATCAAAAAATTCTAGTGAAAATTCTGGTCCTCAAATTTTCCATATAGTCTCAGTATGATCTAAGCTATTAGAAAAACAACCAAAAGTATTGGTTACTTGTGGAAGAAATATGATTATTGTTAAATTTAAATATTTCATATACCGAGTTTCTTTACTTCGGAGATCAATCAATTTGCAATTTTAAGGGTTACTTTTAATATTTTATTCCGCTGAGATATTTTATTTAGTGAAAAAATTGGTACATAATAAATGAAAAATTTCCGCTGGTAATTACATAACAAAATAAATTCTCTTTAGTGATAATGCTGCCACTTGCGGCGAGTAGCGCAATCTCTTATTTTCTGCTGTCAAAATTGCGCTATCTGATACAGCATCCGCTTCTCTGCACCTAAGCCAGCGGCTTATTAAAAGCCGTCGCTTCCTGGACTTTGGCCCCCAATATTTGCCATAAGTCTACTGAGAGCCATAACACCATTTGCAACCGTTTCTGCAACTAGTCGAATTTGTTTGCCCAACCTCATTTTTGATTCGATTATTATGGTGAAATATTTTACTGCTACTTTGGTGTCAATCACCTCTTGCCCTAATTACTATTGGGATTGCTGTGCAAATTTCTGTGAAGCTCGTCATCGACGTATATCCAAGCAACCGGCTCTCGTCGTGAGTTTCTATCTGTAGCAAGCAATCGTAAAATGCGTTCCATAGGTTTGGGCCTAGTATCAAACATATGGTTGCTCCACTCGTTACAACCATAATTTACCACCCTTCTTCGGTTTCATACCGCAGGGTCCGATACTAAAAATAGCTGTTAAATATTTTTAAAAGATATTTTGGCACATTAAACCTATCTCCGAGTAAACCGAGAATGTCACCACCTCAGAGTTGAAGGCGTTTTTGGCATTCAGAGTGACTTATGTCCGGTCTTCACTCGTCTGATTTTGTCATATCACTAGAATGTCATGACAAAATGTATTTGTGTTGAATTTGCTCATGCGCATTGTATTTTACTCCCAATTAAACAAAACAGAAAGCATGTTATGGTTTTACATACATGTTGGTGTTAATAGTTGTGAGTGTTAAAATACAATTTTGTTTTTTGAACACCGAGCATAATACCAAAATCCAGGTCGAACTGGCAGGTCGATATGATGAGGAGAGCTGTAGATCTCAATTGATCAGCATCAGTCTTGCAATCCTCCACCAAATGCTACGAACTCAATCCCACAAACATGAGTTACATTTAGAATACAATTTGTGGATCGTTCCGGAAGGCCATTTCTCACACCTCGCCGCTTTTTTGTTTGTGAGTGTATATATTGCACTCTCCAACCAATGTTCCAAGAACAATTATATATGTAGGTTTCACTCGACGGTTTGTTCTATCCCCCGTGCAAAACTATTCAGAATGGCGGCGTCCATATCTTGTTTACCTGGCTTTGGGCTCCGATCATCTTGATCATATGCTTGTATCTTACACAGTAAAAAAATTTTACATGATTTATGGAAATTTACATACATTTAATGGTAAAATAGTTACATCATTTATGTAAAATTTTTGTTTCCATAACAAGTGACGGAATAGTCAGTAACCAGTATGTTAATTAAAGAACTCAACAGAATATACTGAAAAAAAATTTATTTTTTGTAGAGATTAGTAACCTGTCTATGTAATTTTAAGAATCTTATACAATTTTGTGATGTTCTGTAAGAAAATTACATCCTTTCCTAAAATATTCCATAATTATTATGTAGAATATTGTCGGAGATAAATACGACAGATGAGAAATCTACGAGCAAGAATAAATGTGTCGCGTAATTATTTTGTTTAATGTGATATAATTCGCCAAATCGATATGTTCTTTTGTTATACTTAGTATAAAGCAAGATTTGAATTTTTGCAGATTGGTCGTTGCAAGGGCAACCTGATAAGTAGAACAAAACAACCTTTTATCAGTATGAGACCAATTTGACAAGAAAGAACTTGTGGTGGATCTCATGTTTTGTAACCAATGAAATTCTTCATAGTTTATGTAATTTTTAGGCAAATTTTATAAATTTCAATATTTAAATATGGAATATTACCTTTATCCAACCCAGTATACAAAATTACATAATGGTTTATTGAAAATTATATATCTGCATTGTTGAATTTTACATAAATCAGAAAATGAAAATTCCATGTCTTATGTACGGTACGTACCATACGTGAAATTTAAATACATTCACGAGGCATTTTGTTTACCCTTAAAAATATGTAATTTTTTTTTACTGTGTAGGTCTCATGGGTTTGTGCCTGTCGATGTGTTCAATCTTAGCTTAGGTGAACTACTCGTCGCAGCTTGCTTTTGGCAGTTTTATACTATATTACCATTTTGTAGTCTATTCTGTTAAATGCGGCATTCTATTCGTACGTTCACGATTTCAGACGTCCACCCGTACACGGACGGCAAATCATGTCACAGTTTTTCGCGTACAACATGGACGTAGGACGAGGTAACAAGATCAATAGTAGAGGATTTCAATGCCTCAGCTTCTGTTTTTTCTTCCGTATCTCATTTAAATATCCATTGCCAATTCTGTCTCAAACAGCCCGACACCTAGTCTGTTCAGGTTCCACCTACCCGATTTGCCTTGTGGGACGGCATGTTGTCTGTTCGCCTACGACGAACGATATGTAATGGTTGTCGCTGCTTCAATAACTGCACTCTAAAAAATTTTAGTTGAATTTTACTTCAATAATTGAGTGTAACTGATTACACTCAATTATTGTAGTAATTTTAAACGCGTTAAAAATATTCAACTTCCTGTTTAAACATCAGCTTTTCAACGAGAGAATTTAAACAAAAAAGTTATTAATAATATTTTGAATATTGTTGAATTATTAACAAAATGTGTTTACCTTTAAACAATATAAAATTATATTTAAACACTTTTAAACGTATTAATGATTAAATTGAAACAAATTAGATGTAATTTTCAACAAAAGTTGATGAAATTGTTATGTAAAATTGCTGAATTTTTAGAAGATATATGCAAAATTTTTCATATAATTTGTTTAATTTCAATAACTCGTTGTTCGAATTTAAACTAAAAATTGTTGATATTTTAGAAGTCAAAACTTACTTTTATTTTTAAATTTATTATATTTAAATTATATTAAATTATATTATAACTAAATACTTAAGATAAATTTTCAAATTGTATTTATAAAATGGCTTAACATACAATTTCGAATTTTTTTATTCAATACAATAGTATAGTAAGCACAATACAATAGTACTCATAGGCACACGTACAGGTCTACCTGGCATCCAGTTTCCGAACCAAAGCACTAATTTTGAACCACTGATACATGGACGTTTTACGTCCGCGAGGTTTGGACTTGATAACGTCTTCCATGTGTGTACCCTTCTATAAATGATAAAATAAAATAATGTATATTTATTATGCATTACATATAATGTTACACACATAAACCGTATTCACGATTTTTTTCAAATTTAATAAAAAACACAATAGTTTTAAAACACTTTTTACTGTAACTTTATAGACGCGTGTTTTATGCAAACTATTCGAAACGAATGATCTGACATGACAGTATTAAACACAGCTTTGTTTAATTATTCATACTACATTTTTACTAAGGATTATCAAATATTTTGATAACATTTTAGCTCGTACTTACCTTTAAGACAAAATATCACACAAACTCTTTAAATTCCACTTTATACTTGACTGTTAACTTTTTACGTTCGTTTTACAGTCCTATATGGCTTCAGTTTTAATAAATTTATACAATATGTCACCTAACTGTAAATGAATTTTGTTTATTTTGTTGATTATTCAACAGTTTTATGTTTAAAATTTACTACAAATGGATTTTATTCAACATCTCTACTGAAAATTTATCAATTGATTAAAGTTCAACGAACGTATTGTTTAGTTTCCAACAACAATTAAATTTGCAACATATTTGTGATGAAATTTAAACAACTAATTGAAAATAATCAGCATTTTATTGAATAAAAAAAATTTCATTACTTCATTTATTGTATGGAAATTGCTAAAATAATTTAAATGAAATTAATTGATCTTTAGTTTAAATTTGATCAAATTTTTTAAAGTGTGCTCAAAAATGCATATTTAGCACCAGAGCTTGAGATGCTACGTTGATGTCAAGGATGGTTTCCGTGTATCCTTAGCCGCAGAATATAGTAGTTTAGCCTACGTTTACACAGTAAAAAATTTTTACATGATTTATGGAAATTTACATACATTTAATGGTAAAATATTTACATCATTTATGTAAAAATTTTGTTTTAAAAATTACATCCTTTCCTAAAATATTCCATAATTATTATGTAGAATATTGTCGGAGATAAATACGACAGATGAGATGAATGAGAATGTGACGCGTAATTATTTTGTTTAATATGATATAATTCGCCAAGTTGATATGTTCTTTTGCTATACTTAGTATAAAGCAAGATTTGAATTTTTGCAGATTAGTGGTTGCAACTTGCAAGGGCAACCTGATAAGTAGAACAAAACAACCTTTTATCAGTACGAGACCAAATTGACAAGAAAGAACTTGTGGTGGATCTCATGTTTTGTAAGCAATGAAATTCTTCATAGTTTATGTAATTTTTAGTCAAATTTTATAAATTTCAATATTTAAATATGGAAAATTACCTTTATCCAACCCAGTATACAAAATTACATAATGGTTTATTGAAAATTATATATCTGCATTATTGAATTTTACATAAATCAGAAAATGAAAATTCCATGTCTTATGTACGGTACATACTATACGTGAAATTTAAATACATTTACGAGGCATTTTGTTTACCCTTGAAAATATGTAATTTTTTTTACTGTGTAGGACAAGTCATCTCGTTCTGTTAACCGTCTTCAGGATGAGTTTACTTTAAGAATTGCGGATGCGATATTCCCCACATAAGAGCTCTATCATTAAAATCTCCCCATATCACCATCTGCCCCGTCGTGTTCAGTATTTCGTCCTCCAAGACCCCGAGCTCGGTTCGGAATTCTGTCATCGCTCCTTACATTTAACCCACACGTAGGCTCATCCTGCCCCATTGTTTAGGACGTACACCTTTACATTTTGGTTCGAAATAGCGACCGATTGCAAATGAAGCTTGTACCATCGTAATGAACTTTTATTTTAATACTACTTGTGTATGAGAAGTATTTCTGCGCATTTTTCAGTTGCTAGTTGCTGTAGGAGACAGCCGGTTGTTTTGTTTCGGTTCATAATACACGAAGAGCCGGGCACACAACGTTTCATTTGGGAGCACATCTTTGCCTTATATGGTCGGGTTCTAAGCGTCTGTAGCACAGTTTGCTTCTATCATGACAATCGCAGTTTCTGGCTACGTATAGCGTTATTCGATACATATGTTGCACCATGTAGCAACGGCTCTTTTCCGCACTTTGCAGAATAACCAACCCTTTTAATATCTTCCTGGTAGACTTTTCATTCATCACAACCACTGTTATCTTTTGATCCCTGGATCGTGGAAAGATGCTTATTTTGGAAAATCCATCCTCTGCGTAAATCCTATGCGAGCGGCTCTTAATATCATTTATTTCCGTATGCGGGTTTTAGAGGAAACTTCTTGAACACATACTTCAATACTCGAAACTCCTAAGTGCTGGTATCTTTAGTGGTTTAAAAAATTCATTGAACGCGTTTCTTGCTCCATATTTAAAGAGTACAAACATTTTCATGTTATTTCCAAGCTTGGAAACTTTTCACAGATGTTCTTGCAAACATTGAGTATTTCCGTCGGACACTCAGAACTAAATTCAGAATTTACAACAAAAATAAAGTTGTTTAATTTCGTATACGTCTTTAAATCATTGTTAAAACAACAACACCTTCGTTCGGTCGTTGTCAATACTGTAAAATTATTAGTTATTATTGACATATGCACTAGACCAATACTTTAAAAATTGGGGGGAACAAATATAAGCACGTGCTTAGGGGTAACAGTTCATTAATCAAGCTGGATGAATTTCGTGGGCTGTTAATCGGGACATCATAGCCGACATTGAATTATTCAATTTTCGCAATTATGTAAAAAAAATTTTAGTACTTGAGAAACTGGAGATCGTTTTCGTGTTAAGGGGTACCAGCTCAAAAATGAAAGTTTACGTGCTTGTAATTCTTGAGCTCATAAATCAGTACATTGTACCCGACCCCATAGAAATAAATGATTTATTAGTCCTAGCCAGCTCCCAAATCTCGTGTATTAGGCATACTGGCATGCAGGGTGGTATGTGCTTCTTCAGACCACTCGGCCCCCGCATATCCGTTATTTAAATTTTATACATTTTTGCAATTTGAAAAATTATCTTCCGGCATACCATCGTGAAACCACGATACCGGCAGCCGCTCGTACAGAATGTCCATCGTGGCATGTGCGGTATGACACGCAGCGCCGACATGTGGGAAAATCATGTGTTTGGCATAATATCATACAGTTAAAGCACCATGAAATTGCCTGTTATCGATTTGTAGCGCTCGCCGTTGACGGTTATGGCAATTCCAGTTTTATTTTGTAAGAAGTGACAAAGAGTGACTTTCACGGGATGTATTTTGTTGTGGTGTATATTGTGTGGATTGGTATTGCCCCAAATTCGATTATTTTCCTGGTTCACATTTCGATTGGTATACATTTGTTTTTTCCAAAATTTCTACTAACTTCCAACTACATTTGGCCGTTTACCTTAAGTTATTGAGCTAGCTGGATGTTGTACGTGTGCAGACCTCAAATTCTCAATTTAAAGTAGCAGAAAGGCCAAGTTCTTGTGAACGACGATAAATTGACTATCTCGGGTTTTCCTGTAAACTTTCACGCACGGCAGCAAGGTTTTCAGCCAACCTTGCGTTTTAAGACGTTCATGTGTTGGCTGATTATTTATAAAACGGTTGACTGAAATTTGGCCACCAAACGTAGAATAGTCGCCTCCATAGGATAAAAATTTATTTATTGATTTGCCATTCACTACCCAACAATTCACTACAAATTTGATAGATGCTGCTTTCACAACATGGCTGCACCTAACAAATTTCAAGCATCCCTATTAAAACACCCTTTATATACCATTTATATGAAACAATTTTACAAAAATGGTATTGTTTTCTTGATCGTCAATTTTTATTTTAGAAACGTGAGATAAAAGTATAAAAGATGTTTGTTTGGAACGGTTCTGTTTTGGAATTTAAAAATTTGCAAATGGCGTAGTTTTTTTTTGATTGCATTATTTTTGTGAACATAAATTTTTTTACATTATGGTTAGCATGCAAATCTGTGAAAATCTTGTTGCAGGATTCGCATCACGCGTTATGTAGCATCCCTATGATGTTTATCGAACTATTGGATGGAGGTTCGGGTTTTCCGGCTCAAATGTAGTTTAGCTGTCCGTACCTCATGCCATTACAAATCAGTCGCTGGTGGTATATGAAGGAGTTTATCAACAAAGAAGAAATATGTGGCCAGGCATCGGCTTCGTACAAAAGAATAGCTGACCAGCAGACATATGATATTTATCACTGAAAGAGATCTGGTTGCATCTGGGATGGTCACTTCCAATTTATTATTTTTACGGTTGTTTAACTAATTCTGATCTTCGTTAATAATACAGCGGTTTACTCTACCATAACGTCACATCTGCAAATTTGACTGATACGAGAACTTTTGACTGATACTAGAACTAACAAGATACGGAGTGTTGTTACAGGATTCGCTCGCCGACGACCAAACAGAAAATCAACTAAATCATTGAAGAAAAATTGCCACAAGAAGTGTTCCGGTTAACACAAATCAGTCGCAATAATATATATTACACAACGGGGTCACGATAATAATTGATACAAATGACAATATAATGGTCGCATATATAGTTGGAATTTTTTGTCGACATCATTTCTTAGGGTGTTGATATCAGAACATAATACGTGGTGCATTCCTAAGTACATATAATTGTTACAGTAAGACATTAGTTTGCCTTCCAATCAATAAATAAACAAAGTTCACGAACTACAAGTTCATTGAATTTATTACAATAATCATACCATGCTAACAGTATGTGATTCCAAATCATTCGATTTGTATCGAATCAACAGGAGTAGCATTTGAACCCATTTTTAAAGGTAAACACCTTTACTGTCGATTAAATATACATATCTAGCTATTCGTATTTATATATCAATCCATTTAAAAAAACAGTATGCTGTCTGATAGTCTATATGAGTCTCGCCTGTCTCAATTTAAAATTAATTTCTAGGAAACCGAATCACTAATCATAAGCCTGTATTATCCTGTAATACAATCATGATTTATTACATATATTAATGTGTTAAGTATATCGAAATAATAATAAAAACGATTTTATTTAATGTGAAAATCTCACGGGGTGCTTACAATCATCAATATTTAATGTATTGAACTAGATTTCTGTTAACATGGAGACGTCTTAATATAAAATGAAGTTGAATGACCTAAGTGATTTATTCTATATATATTTGTATTGCCAGTGTGTATGATATCCTCTCCTTAATTTGGAACAAAAGTTTTATAAGCGAAATATTGTTGTATAGAAAATATATAGAGTTGACCGGATGTAAAATATCAAGCTGTGGCTATGAAAATAATAAATCATAAAAGAATTGCGACGCCGGTTTTTGTTCCATACACAAAAATGAAGGAACAATGAGGAAAAAAGAAAAATTCGAAGAGGAAATATTTAATTTAACATTTAAATAAAATATCCAAATTTTAATTATCCAGTGACAATATATAATAGATTTTTTACTCTACATTTAAATAAAAGGTGTCCCAGTTGGTAATTTCAAAAAAAAAAACCCCATTAGACACATTCCTTAAAACAGATCGCTTTAATTTAACTCAATTGGTTTTATACTTGAAAACACACTAGTTTCCTCTACAGAGGTTGTAATTTTAATGCCACACACTTATCATGAAATTTCGACATCATTCGCGTTGCAATACACTTTGCATTTCGAAATAAGTACACTTTAAGGCAGGTTCAAACTTTTGTCACGGAGCAAATTGAAACACCATTTCAACTTGCCACGAACTAAAATTTGTTGTTTCTCTATGTAGTTTTCGATTGATCATAATAACTTACACTGAGTGTAAAAAGGGTACCCTTTTTACCCCTTTAAATGATCGATTGATCAAACAAAATTGTACTGACAGCTAAATTTTATTACATCGAGTAATTTTTGCTACACTCGGTTTTTTGGTCGAGTAACCCCTCTTTTCACACATACCAACAACTGTATTGTCATTGTGCTGTCATTTTCAATTTGACGATCGTCATTTGTGATTTTTTTGGTGTTAAGACATACATTTAAATTTTTTATTTAAAACTACAGATTTAAAACATAAAAGTTTTTATTTTGTGGAAAATGGACGAAATTATAAAATTTTTTACCTTTCATCGTCGTCAACATCTTCTTCGTCCAACAATTCAACATCTTCATCTTCATCTTCAGATTTTGAAGAATTTATGGAGTTCCAGAAAAATTTATTTTGTCGAAAGAAAAAGCATCGTGAAAACAACTTCCTCTCCGATGTTGTTCATAAATATTCAGATATTGAAGTAAGTTAAAAAATTTAAATTTATTTATATGTACAAACTTAAATACATACTCAAATTTATCTTGTACAGTTTCGTCAAAGTTTTCGAGTCTCAAGACAAACCGCCTATAAATTAATAGAACAGTTTAAAAGTTCTAAATACTTTAAAACCAAAAAGTGCGGCGGTAGTAAAGAAGTGTCTGCTGAACTTCAAGTTTTGGCCTTCTTGTGGTAATACGATTGTGCATTTTACGATAAAGACATTTTATTCTTATTGAAATACTTAATCCTTTTTTGTTAAAGGTTTGCTGGAAACAAGTAGACGTACCGTGGAGTGTCAAATCTTTTTAAAATGTCCATTTCAACGGCTCATAGCCATCTTGGCCATTTTTTGGATTTTTTATTTCATATATCCCTGACTCAAATAAAATTTCCTGTTACAGAAGAAGAAAAAATTGAGACAGCCCAAGAATATTCTAAGGTATTGCAAAAAATATAAAAATTGTTTAACAAATTAGCTATGTAATACATTTTACTTTCCAGTAAGCAGGCATTCATAACACTATTGGGTGTATCGATGGTTGCTATATTTACATCCGTAAACCATCGAATAAAGTTAGTTCAACATATATTAATCGTCATGGATTAATATCTATGACGCTCCAAGCTATCTGTGACGCAGACAAACAATTTTGGGATGTTTGTGTGGGATCGCCCAGTAAGATTCACGACGCTAGAATCTTTAATTTATCTTATATATCAAAAGATCTCCCAGCGATATGCGGTAAAAAATACCACATTTTAGGCGATGCTGCTTATCCCATAAGGAAATTTTTACTTACTCTATACAAGGATTATGGAACATTAAGCAGAAAACAAAAAATTTACAATAAAAAACATTGCCAAACGCGCGTGAAGATAGAAAATGCGTTTGGGTTACTAAAACAGCGATTCAGGCAATTAATAAGGTTGGATGTCATGGATGTTGACAAAATGTGTAAATTCATTTTGGGTTGCTACCCAATTTTTCTTGAACGGTGAGTTTCTTTCGTTTTTTTTACAATCGGTACGTCCTCAGTATTTGTGTTCTCACTATCTGGTAAGGATATGCTGGCTGGTGTTCGAGGCCTCGCTAAACTCTTCAATGTTTGGTGAAGTTTCCATTATGATCGATATTGCAGGTTCGTTATTTTTCCGTCTTATTTTACCCGGCATATACAGTAATTCGGGCTCCAATGAATCGTCCAATGGTACAATTTTTTGGATTTCAGAATCGTATTCGGGATCTACTCGGATGGCTCCACTCGTGTTGTTAGAGTCAATAAGTTTACGCGTTCTACGCATCAAGCATTTATAGCGGTTTTCAACTTGCGAACCGGTAACTGCAATATCAAATTTTTTAGATATGTCGTCAGCCATAAAGCTCCACATATGACGTCGAATTTTAAACTTTTTGAATGGGCCGATGGAGCCGTTTAATTCGGTGTATAAGTCCAATAAATATTTTGTTTCTCCGCCGGACCATTTTATGGGAATACGATCATCTAGAAATAAAAACAAACTTAATAAAAAAAGTATTATTTACTAAATTTTAAAATTTACCTGGATATGTGTTATCGTTGTAGATTGTACGAGTATTATTTAGCTGAAGGGAGTTGGTTGTGGCTGTAGTAGGTATTCCGCTTTCATACATTAAATTATAAAAATTCGCAACTTGCGAATATTCAACACAAACGTGTTGTTTTGCTGTAATATAAAAAGTTCTTTTTAATAATGTAGTGTATTTATAATTTTTTTACTACTTACTATTTAGATGTTGCAATACAACATTATTTTCCACCATCATCACAGTCCCTGACTCATCGACCACCACCTTATAAAGATTTAAATCGATTTTAATGTCCATATTTGAAATTACGTCCCTGATAACATAGCACCCCTGCAAATGCAGCTGATTCATCCCTGAGCGGAAGCCTGACTGCTTCAGTGAAATGATATAGCACACCGGGAAAAAATTCAGCAGTATACTAATACATACAAAGCAACTATCTCATTTTTAAACGAAATAAACAAATATGTTAGAGTAGGACAAATAGTGTACTCTACTAGTGAAAATAACCTGAGTATACCGTATGCTTTCAGGCCTTCGTCTCAGTGCTTCTTATGCACATCAATTTCAGTACTTTTTCTTCACACGCTTTCAGGCATTTTTATGCCCTTCCTTAAAGCGTTGGTTCATGACAAAAATAAGAACGTTTTTCTAAGAACAGATTTTCAATTTACGGTTAAATATATTCATGTTTTTTATTTAAATTGATGAAAAGTAATAAAAAATTACCATTTTTAGTGATTAAAATAATAAATTTTGAATTATGTAACAATTTTAATTAAAACCATTTTTTTTGTTATTCCGTTCCTAGGGGCAAAACAAATAAATACAATTTTTTTAAATTAAATTTGTTAAATAATCCAAAATTTATTATTTTAATCACTAAAAATGGTAATTTTCTATTATTTGTCATCAATTTAAATAAAAAAATATGTATATGTATATTTAACCGTAAATTGAATATCTGTTCTTAGAAAAACGTCCGTATTTTTATATGGCAATGCTTTACTGCAATAAACAATTAAAATACCAAATAATGTTAACTTATTTCAAATATAATTAAATTTTTAATTCATTAATAAAATACTATATACAAAATAATAAAAATATACATAATAACAATTCGGAATTTAAAATTAGGAATCTGCTAAACTGAGATACTATTCTTGTTCTGAGATTTAGTTTTGTAAAATCTATTGTGAGATTTCACAATAGACTGTCGTAATTGAGTCAAGAATTCCGGAAGCCCAATGTCCGTGCCGCAAGCATCTGAAATTTTTAAATATATATATCAATAAAGTTAAAACGCTAATTAAAAGTAAAATTGCAATATACCAAATAAAATTTTAGAAAATATTTTATAATTTTTTAAAGCTTTTTTCTCTTGAACGCCTTGTAAATTAAAATGAATATAAACTTCGTCGGAAGCTATATATTTAAACGCTGCATGGACAGAGTCATTATGCGATTTAAAACGTCTGAAATAAATAGTCTGTAAAAAACGAAAAAATTTTTAATTTGTAGAATTGTTTATTCTGTACAACTAGTTTTTCTTTTTTTTTTTTTTTTTTTTTTTTTTATTGGTAACTATGCGATCTGTTTTGGGGGGCTCAAGGCTCACCCTGCTCTTCCGCGGTTATGCTTTTAACGTCCTTACTTTACGCCTTGCGGCCAACTCGAGGACGTACGGCTATAGGACCGATTTAAGACCATCTGCACATTGCAAGCTCCATGCCAGCCTATACCAGCATGGAAGATGGGTCGGCCCATGGGTTTTGCACACCGACAGGGGGTCATAGATGTGTTACATTCCACCACAGATCGAAATCTGTTGATGAAATTTCACTTTGCATCCTGCCCCTATCGGGATTCGAACCCGGTACCTCCCGATCCAAACGCCAAAGCTTTAACCACTGTGCCATTTGGTCGGTGTACAACTAGTTAATTTATAGCTTACCAAAGCTTGGGCGAATTCTAGATTTAGCAGACGAACTTCGATGTTATTTAAATCGTCGATGGTTTTAACGGGAAAACTGGTTTCAATTTCATCGCCGAATTGATTTTTGTCTTCACCAGTTAACATTCTCAGCATTTTTGAATTTCGCTTGCCATAAACTACGCTCTCTCTTATTAATTTATTTGTTGCTAATTCGGATGGACCAGGGCTTCGATTTTCACTTACATCATTTATCTAAAAATATAATGCAAGAACATTATTCAATATTGGTGATGGGTGATTGTGGTGCTGGTGAGGAGAATAGGAGGTTGACCGCGGGAGATTTAAACGAGCAATGGCTCTGTGGAGTAATATTTCGAATAATTCATAAATTATTAATCGTATATCTTCATTACCTTTTTTTCGATTGAATCCATTTGTGCCTGCATATTAATTAGGGTCTTCATCGTTTCCTGATTTTTTAAAATTATGGAGAATTTTATGCAACACCGAAGATTTACCTGAAACGAAAATAAAACTAGTAAGAAAACTTAGTTTAGCAAAATAAAATGATTCGCCGGATTGTGTCTCACTATAATATTGCTGCGAATCTAAATCTAATAGCTCCGTCTCCTCAAAATTATTTGGTTGAGCATCATCCAAATATTCCGCTTTTCTGTTAGTAGAACAATCATCTAAATCGTCATCTTGAATTGTTTGCGCATTTATTGCGTAATAATATTTATTACTGACTTTAAATTGTTTTTCTGTAAGTTTCAAATAAAACAATGTATGTAGTTAATTAACTACAATAGAATTTTCGTAGTATGTAAGAACTTACGACTGTGAACTGGCGTGGACGAAAGAAACCCTTCGGTAAGGTTATCGCTGTTCAAATCGTTGATGTAATTTTTCTTGATCGGGGATGGCGGTGAATTAGCAGTCATTATGGATATACTTTAACTGTACATAGGGTTGATAATATTAATGATGAAATGTTTTAAATAGTTGATGTAAGATTGAAATTAAAATGGTTTTATTTCCAAGTTTTATCGGAAAATATTTATACGTTATATCAGATTTTAAATATGTAGTTATGCTAGTTTCTAGATCACTACACGCAACAATTCCTAATGCAGAAGAGGAGGGTATAGGTTCCGTAAAGAAGTCACAAATTATTTTGAATTTATGGGTCATTACATTTTCCCCTTCGGGCTGGAATCCAAATCCTATTACTTTAACAGGTAATTTATTTCTTATAAGACAAAATGAATCCTGTTCCTTTTTACATGAGATATTAAGGTTCTCTTCTTCATTATTGGTGAGTTCTATATGATTATTTTGCATTTCATTTAATCTATTGTGTAATTGTTGCAAAATATTTGAGGGTTTTCTGACCAGCCGTTTAAAGAACTGCATAAAATTTTCTGAATAGTATGCGGAAAAATTGTCTAATGAACCAAATTGTTTTACACAATCAGCTAAATGTAATAAACCGTGAATATTAAATGAAACAGCTTCTTTATAAAAAATAGTGGCAAACTATCTAACAAATTCTTGTAACATTTCGTTAGCACTTTCAATATCGCTTGCACTGCTTCTGTCACAAGGTAATATTCGTATTGATGAGTGCAAAAGCAAAAACGCGTAATAAACACTGTCGTCAACATTGATTTTTAAAATTACGTTCCTGTATATAATAAAAATTGCCTAAACTTGGTGGCTTTCCACCGTGGGAGATCATCCAGAGATCGCGGACATCTGGAAAACTCAATTGGAGTTTTTTATGAAGTTCATTCAGTTTTGAATTTATTTCTGCGGTCTTGAAAAAAGTACCCTTAAATTTTCCTAATGAACACGCTGTTAATAATTTTTTCGTTACGCCCAGATCGACAAGATGCATTACATCGAGTGGGAACTGGGAGACCATACCAATGTTAGCTGTTTCTAATATATTTTTATTTAATTTAAATTCATCTAAATGGCAATCGACATCGATCCTGCTTGCAAAACTTTCGGCGGTTCTTAACGAAGCTACCGTTTGCTGAAAAACAATTTTATTTTTTAAATAAAACCCTCGTTGATTACATTTTGGACGATCAATTTTCCCAGTGAGGTATCGGGTTCCAGTAATAAAAGATCTTGCGGGGCTATCGCAAATAAAAGCTCTTATGTTAAATAATATAGGCTCAAGATGCTTCCCAATTTTACAACCGTGCTTCTTAAGATATATAATTTCGTCTGTTAATTTTTGTCAATATTGGTTTACGGAACCGGGCTTTGAACTCCCTGAGAAGCATCCTATCAAAAACGGGGATTCATTTCGAAAATTTGAAAAAGATCCGATAATGGGCCATAATACGGCTCGAGAGCTTTTAAATAAAACAACTTCATCTATGCTAATATCAATTGTAACCGAGAAAACATTTTTTAGAAATGGAAATGGTGTTGATTCCAAGTAATTTTGAATACCAAATGATAGTATTCTCCTAAGGGCATCACAGACCTGTTATTGCTCAATCTCATATTGCTAGACGCAATTTGTCTATTTAAGAAGCAAGTGTCTTATTAAGACAAACCACCAGGTATGACTTATTCTTATATAATTACGTTATTGATTAAAGTATAATAGTATATAATATGTAAGTATATAATATATTCAAAATGTCAATACTTGATTTATCAGTTTGAAGTAGTTTACGCGCACATAAGGGTAAACCTTTCACATTTGATCTATGCAGTGCCCTAATTCTCTAAAAACCAAGAAAAATTGTAAAATGAAAAAGTGATAACTTTTACACACGAAAAAAATTATTGTAGAAGTCTAGATTTATATTGGATATCGTGATGTTTTAGTAAATTTGCATTCTCTAAATTTTTTTCAAGATAAAATGTAAAGTGGCAAGATAAGTTTATGTCAAAAAGTAACACAAGTAATTTATCGCGGAATAACTTTGCTTGAATGTGTAAAACGCTTTCGTTTGGATATTATTAATAATTAATTGCAATTTTTGATATTTCAGATTATAATTTTATTTTGGAATTAAACAAGCCAAGTTCTAACAATTTAAAAAACTGCGATACTTTACATAAAAAAGTTATAAAATTCTTTCCATTTAGAATGTAAAAGTGGACTGTTATCGATGGAATTAAAATATTCTTTCAGTTAATCAAACATTTGAATATTTTAATCGATCGTCTTCACTTTACCTATACTTTTGCTTAGGTTAGCTCCAGTATTTCCACAAAAACAATAAAACTAATAAATTTATTATTTATAATTTTATGTTTAAAAATAAATAATGTACCTATTTATATTAGAAGAAAAAGACTTAAGGGGTAGAATATCTTAGAACGAGATGGTCTGTGGATTACAGAAAAAGCAATTTTAGTTAGTCAATTTTCAAATATAAATGTCAAGTGTTTCAAGTGTCACATTTGACAACATCTAAAATGGACCCGCTCTCCACATACCAAGCAAAGCTTTCAACTTGGTGTGCACTTATTTATTTATTTGTTTATTTATTAACATTACAATTTAGAATAAAACCGTACACGTAAAACGTTGAGCTTTCAAGCTCATTTGTTGTCAAATGTGCAAATTCCAAATACATCCATTTCCTTCATTTAATGGTTATCCCGTTAGTTTTCTGCTAATATGTGGCACTTGCAATATTTTACTTGATCATTACAAATGCACAATTAAGAAAACTGACGAGCACAATAAATATGACGGCCTATAGAAAATCTAAATTAGTTAACAAATTTAAGTTTGTTGTGTTTTAATATTTTATTTAAAGGCACTAGGAGCTCTCAACAGTCTATATATAAGATCTTGCAATGCTTTAATTCTAAACTATTTATTAATCTTATGTTTTGAGAAATTTAGGACAAATTTCGAACAATAATGAACGAGTACAAAATTTAATTATATTATGCATTAAAACTAGCTGTTAACTAGCACTAAGGTCAAACAAGATGTATATTGCATAAAATCGATTTCTAAAGTGCAGGTAATTGATCAAAGTCTCACCTCCTACTCGTTACCGATCCTTAAGATTAACCCAAATATTTTACAAAGATTAAAAATTAACTCATGGTCAAAAAACAAATCGTAACACTAAAACGTCCCTCCATAACTAGACCTACATCAACTACTAGAAATGGTTTCGATTAACAAATTTTCGGTGCTATTCGGGGCTATTCGGTGGAGTTCGGAAAAGTGGCTAACTAAAACAATCCCGAACTTTTCGCATGTTCAGAAAAGATCCGCATGTACGGAAAGAGCTAAATAGGGCATCAGAAAGGGCTAAATGGGTCTTCAGCAACGAAATACACTGAAATTATGATCTGCTTAAGACAGATTCGATTGGATTTCAAAAACATACTGCAAATAATAATTACATAATAATGAGATTTTGTACTTAGTATAAAGAATAACCTTTAAACAGATTAGAATACACAACATTAACCAAAATTTAACGGATCGATTAATTGTAAACAAGACTTATATTGTACACGTCTTTACGATACGAAGTAAAGAATTTTTTGACTGTTATAATGTTCTCGTAAAACATTTGGTTTGTTTTATAAGTCAATCTGACCGTATCTTGATTTGAACTTCAAATGACTCCCAACTCCGATTATTTTTCAATATTATTTTGGGGGCTATGTGTGATTCTAGATGGCTTTGATGTATTTGCAACAATTTACGTTTCTAGAGATTGTATTTTTTGAGTTATTAAGGATAAAAAATAATTAAGATTTCGTTATGACGTTTAATGTTATCTTGCTCGCTTTGTGTCAATAGGATTATCTTGGGTAAAAAAACTGTTTAGAGAATGCGATTTAAAAATGCCAAGATAATATATTGTATAAAATTTTCACCTGCAAAATTACCCTTACCACAACCCGTAACAACTTGAACTATAGTTTGTGAACAGATGCTATTTAGAATAACTTATATCCATAAGAATAATGTTGAAATTTAAATGGAAACGGTAGTCATAGGCCCTCAAAGTCTAAATATGAACCTACATACATCATAAGAATGTGTTAAGTTTTGACATTTATTTATCGTAACCGTATTAAATTTTATCTTGGAGTGCAATTACAGAATGCAAATATTGTAAAAAGGCAAGATAAATTATCGTTTACATGTTTACAAATTATCTTACTGCTTAGACTTTTAATAAATCATCAACAATTTTATGCGGCACTTTGTTCAGCAGAGCCCATTGTATAATTTCGCAAGAAATCTTGGTTCTATTGCATTACCCGGATCATTTCATATGTTTCTACTTTGAAATTATACTTTTCTAGTTGAGAATTATATTTTTCAAATTACAATTATTACTTTCCAATTTTGGTTTTAAATTTTTTTATTTTCGAAACATATATTTCAATTTTCTGATTATACTATTCTAATTTTAGTTCATATTTATCAATTTAAAAATTTATATTTTTCAAATTATGTAATTATATATTTCAATTTACATTTTATTAATTTCAAATTTCATTTTATAATTTTCAAAATTATTTAATAACATAACTTTTTATATTGTATAAAATATGTACAATATAAAATACCTAAAAACAAGGTTTTTATTGAAATATGTGCCGATTAATCGCTAATGAACAATTCCTACGCGCCAGAAGTAATGGATAGAACAGCCGAGTCTAATGGCAGTTTTTATTTTGGAAAAGGCAAACTTAAATGGGCTGAGCATGTAACTATAAGGTGATAAGAAATGAGCTTTATTCGTTAATAAATTAAAAGAATTAGTAATTATGACTGAGCGGTTTGGCGTTGCGTTGTCCATCATAATTCATCCGTTTGAAATTCCGTGTTTGCCCTGTTAATTTTTCGTCTAATCTTTTAAAGAATGTAATCATTCTGTCAGAGTTGCAACCTCTTGTGAATTCAGCGTGATATATGACGTTTAAATTATTTACCGCTAAGATAAGGGTTACATTTCTACCTTTAATAGCTGGAACAATCACGTTAACCCTAGAACCACTCTTCGATCTTCCATAATTACGCCGCATGTATAAATTCAATTCAGATTCTTCTACAAAAATATTGTTTCTGTCATCCGATCCGTTGATCATAAAGTTGGTGGCGCATTCTTTCCACAAATTTAGTCTTTGGGTCTTTTAGTCTAAAAAAGATCTAGTCTAGAAAACGGTAACATTAGATAAAACAAGTTATACGAGTTTACATTATTGAGTTTTTAATTTATTATTATAAATTCTAAACTAAAATTAGACATTTATAAAGTGCAAATTGAAATATATAATTACATACATTGAAAAATATAAATCTTTAAATTGAGAAATATGAACTAAAATTAGAATAGTATAATCCGAAAATTGAAATATATGTTTCGAAAATCGAAAAATATAAAACCAAAATTCAAAAGTAATAATTGTAATTTGAAAAATATAATTCTCAACTAGAAAAGTATAATTTCAAAGTAGAAACATATGAAATGAACCGGGAAATGCTATATCATGACTGATTTCATCGTCAGAATCGGAACTAATTGTGGTATTTTTACTAGAAAATGAACAAAAAAAAACTACAAATATTATTATCATGAATGCTCGAAGAAGGTTCATTGATCTCCGACAAAAATTCGGAAACCCCCGCCATGTTGAGTTCTTCTATGTTGCCTTGTTCCTCAATACAAATAGTTTCATTGGATGTACTTAATAATTCTTCATAACGTAGAACATCATTCTTAAATGTTCTTGCCAATGCACTCATGTCATTCGCAATAGTTTTGTTTGCCATTCCTTCAAAATGCACAATTATTATGGCATATGATTCTATTATACATATTATATTAAAATCGGGATAATGGGTACATATTGTACATGCACATATGACAAAAGAATAATAATTAATAAAACATATGTACCTCTCACTCCGTCGCTAGTTTTCCTTTATTGGGTTTCTTTTTATTTTAACTTATTCATATAATTTATTTATTTGTTAAATATATTTAAAGTGATTATTATTTATTTTTTAAGACACTTTAATTTTATTTTTATTTAATTTTTTTTCAATGCAAAATACCACGCTTGTCTATAATAACACACTGTAGCTAACTGAATAACAATTGAATCAGTGCTGAATAGTATTTAGTAAAAATTAAAACGAGACAACTATAAAAATATATAATATATTTGTTTCACTTGTTCAATGAATATTCAGTATGGATTCCGCACTGATTCAGGCGTAATATAGATTTAGATATACGTATAGAGACAAATTTATTGTGTATGTGGTAGTACCGCTGAACTCAGGCTATCAGGGGTACGTTATGCTCAACAGCTAACACATACAGACACATAAATGAGGGTAAAAAGAATTTTTGTTCGATTGACGCAAAAAATCAGCGTACTATGTTAGTGAGAGGTAAAAAATCAATCGAAAACACCATTAGTTTGTAAGGTATATTATTTACATTTTGTGTTGCTAACCCTATTCTTACTGAGTGAATTTACTGACACATCCTACTGAGATGTGAGTTTTATACACAAGTAAAAAATTTAAAGAATACAACTTTTTACTTTGAGAGTATTAATTGGTTTATTCAATTCAAATTCCACTAATATATGTTATTGAGGCTGCGGGCCAATAGTCGGGTAAATCATTTTCTAAGATAAAAAGTGAATTTACAACAGATTATTCGATCAGTTTTCTACCTATAGAGTTTTTTGAAAAATAAATGAATTTACCGAAAAATGTACCTAAAATTTTTATTCTATTGGGCCGCAGCCTAAAATTATTTGTTTTGGCAGTGTATGCATATTAAAAGTTTTTCTGAGTACATATTGTATATATTGCGATTGTACGTACTACAAATCTGAGTTCAGTCTCTTATTACCTAAAACCTTTTCGATTGGCGCAACTGTGCCCTTTGTCAATTTTGTTGTGCTTCGTCGATTCATTTATTGAATAACTAATTCCCGAACCAACTGCTTCAAAAATATTCTATGTAAGTTTATTTTTTTCTTATTACAATCTGAAAATAAGTTTACCAGATTACCGTGACCGCAAATCCGCAATCAGCCACGAAGGCTGCGTACCAATCCAAGCGTAAACCGTTTACTACGGTAAAATCAATTTTAGTACAGATTTTTCGATCAGTTACCCAAAGAGTTTTTCAAACATAATTGAATTTACCGAAAAATTTACTTAAAATCATATTCCATTTTGTAGGCATCGTAATATACTTACTGAATAAGATCGAATATCAAAAATTTAAAACAAATTTATATTTATTAAGTGCGTAAAAACATGTTTTTGTCAGCTGTCCGTATACGAATGTTTAACTAAATTACTCCAAAATTTTATTAAATCATTTTTGCTTCTTCCAATACTGTACCGTTAGTTGATCCCTGTTTACGAACATAATATTCGAACACAGGGTGACAATACAGTATACTTTTTGTTTTAATAGTGGACATAATTTTTGTCCTAATCATAAATTTTTGAACGAGTTTACTTGTTCTTATACGAATATTTATCACTGTACATGTAACGCTACTCTTCGTTTGTGTGGAAGAAACTCTTTTGGGATGCACGCTTTATCTTTGTGAAGAGTTCCAACATAGGTTAGACCGTTCGATAGTAAATTTTGTGTGAGCTCATAACTTGTAAAGAAGTTATCAAACGTAATATTTCGATTCGATCTCTCTTCAATCAATTGAATAACGATATTAATACCATAGAGAAAATACTGGTAGTTCTATCACAGATCCAACAATCTTTATTCCATAATGGTCGGGCTTCGACGGGATTTATTGACGGAAGGGTAATCGGCCTCTAAATGGTAATAATGGTTCTTGAATGGTTAGGCCCTTACCACTCAAATAATTCAAGTAACTAATATTAACTGCAAGTACCGCTGCGTTACTAATACCATAAAAATAATTATCGAAACTACCGATCATTTCGGAAACATACGTAAATATGTCAATCAAGTGCACAGTGTATAAAAGTCACATTTCGGTAGGATATTGATATGCTGGAAATTGATTGGAAAGGTTATATCTTAAGTAGGAAACTTTTGAAAAAAATAAATAAATGATTTTTGAATAAAAAACACATTTTTTGAGGAATACAAAATAGGTTCAGATTATAATATAAATTATTTTGTGAGTATCGTCAATTTAAACTTGAAATAAACGCAAAACCAAGCGGGATAATTTTTCGACTGAAAAAATTAATGAAGCTGTCCGCTTAGTTATTAAAGAGAAGAAACCAATTCGACCAACTGCACGGGAGAAAAACATTACTCTTGGTACATTGACACGATATATGATACAAACAAGAAAGAATATTGAAAAGGGAAGTTCTAATGAAACCGAATATTTCAATAATGTGGCATATCCAAATGTAGACCATGCAATTTTTACCGAAGAAGAAAACAATAAATTTGGGCAGTATATATCAAACATTCCTCAAAAATATATTTTGGAATTACCCCAAAAAAGTTCAGAAGGTTGACTTATGAATGTGCTGTTGCATACAACAAAAACATTCCGGAGTCTTAGACAAAAAATAAGTGTGCCGGTGAAGATTGGCTTTCGATATTCTTAAAAAAAATGCAGAATTGTAGATTGGAAAGCCTGAAGCAACGAGTCTTGCAAGGCCAATTAGTTTCAACAAGCAGAATGGTGAAGACTTTTTGATAAACTAGCTAGTCTGCAGGAATCACATAATTTTGGGCCACCGCGTATATGGTATTTAGACGAAACGCGTTGCAACCGTTTAAAAACTGACCAAAATCATAGCGGAAAAGGGAGTAAAACATGTTGGTGGAACGACGTCTTCGGAAGGCGGAGTTTTAGTAACTGTTTTTACAGCCGATTCCGCAATTGAGTATTCCAATGTTTATTTTTCAGCGCAAAAGATATTGCGAGAGTTTCGTAAGAGATGGACCAATTGGTTCTATAGGAACTGGTAACGCTTCTGGATGGCAAACATCGGAATCGTTTTTTTTATTTATAAAACTTTTCATCAAACAGACACGTCCGTCTATTGGACAACCATTAGTCACATTTGGCGGTGACTACAATTGAAAATGAATTTTTGTTCACGTCAGTCACAGAGCATTCGTTACCAATTTAAGAAAACGAACAACAACCATTTGCGTTAGCGGGATTGAATTCTCTTTTAACTACAGGAGCGTTAGCCGAGGAAAATATATTGCAATTGAAATAACCTATAATTTTAGATTTCGTCTTTTCTAAAGGTATTACACCAGGTACCGCTTATGATATCAATTTAACAGATAAGCAGGAACTCAAAAATTATGCATTGCTAAATAGCATTTTAATATCGATAATTCTTTTGTTTTTAAGCAATATCTCATTGGACATGGAAATGCCAGTTGCAGTTTTAAATGAGTGTGAGAAAACTGTTGAAACCCTGGATCCTCATCGTCTAAGTCAGGTATTTTTTTATACTTAGATATAATTTCATCTGAAAAAGGCATAAGCTCAAATCAATCAGCTGAGTTACTATCAGGTGCATCTTCATCTTTTACAATAGTTCAACCTGGACTATCCGTGCCACGGCAGTTGAAAACAAATTTGAAGAAGGTGCATGCCTTAACGATTTTCACTCGGGCTTTCCCGAAATCTCCTTAAAGGAAATCATCTATAATTACCCGCAAGAAACGAAAATCAGCAATATTAACTTCTAGCAAAACAAAATAAAAATAAAAAAAACCAACGATCTTTAATTCTACAAAGAGTAACAATAAAAAAAACAAAAGAAAGCGAAAAACAAAGTGGCCTGCGGGACCGTAATCGTGACGAAAAGGAGTGGTTCTGTTTTGTTTGCTCTGATGCATATTCCGAGAACAAAATTGGAGCGGATTGAGTTAAGTGCCAGAAATGTGACCAGTGGGCTCATGAATATTGCATTCCAGGTGTAACAATATGTGAAAGTTATGGATAATTCAAATGTAGTTTCAAATTATAGCAGCAGTCACCGCATGTTTATGTTTCAAATTCTATCGGGCTTAAAACACACCCTTTATATTAAGGTATCTACAACAGAAAATTAAAAAAATAAAATAAAATTAAAAAACTTGTCTGACTTCAAACTTTGGAATTGTGCAAAAATCGGAAGTTGTGTTTTTGATTGTTCTATAGGAAATTAAGGAGAAATATGTTTTTCTGTCAGTCTTGTCAACAAATAATTTTATGAAATTCGCCTCAATGTATGCATTATCATAGATGATCTTAATTATAATGTATGCTCTGGAACAAAATGACAATTCTATTAAATTTTCTGCACATGCCAGTTATAAATTATCACATTTTACAATAAATTAGTAAATGCTAATTATAATAGAGTGCATGAAACAATTAAACAAATTTGTAAAGTAGATTAATGCGAATAAAAAATTTATTGCCACAATGAAAATTATGTTTCACCGTTAAAATAATTGCGCCACTTAAACCACAAACAAAAACAAAAAATAAATGGAATCAACCACCCCGAAATCCTCCCAAAACAAATCCACATCAAAATATAAAGGCTCTACATCTATACGTATACATATATATATATATATAATGGTAATACACAAATAAAAAGGACTAGCACATAAATATAAATTTTATGGGGATACATAGTAGTGCATATTATATATCTACACAAAAAGTGATTTTTTTTATCGCTAAAGGAAGGAAGTAATAGTATTCTACCGGTAAAAATGTCGTTTACTATTATAAATGAAATAGTTCAAAATATTTTGCTGAAATTTATATTATATATAGCATTTTTTGTGTGTTCACAAAGGAAATGAAATAAATAAATAAAAATGAAAAAATAAATTGTTTGATACTAAATAAATGATTCGAAATAGAGCAAACCAAAATAAAAAAAAGTTCTAAATATCCTAAATGTTACGTTCGAACTTTTTATTGCCTAAATCCTAACACATAATTTTTGTTTTGAGTAATTAAAGTGTTTATTTGATTTAATGCTAAAATATTTATCTCGCCATAAAATATATCAAAAATTAATTTACTACTTGTGACAACTTTTACAAGAATGTCCGTGCGTAATAACGAGAAAAAAAAATTTGGTCCCGATTTGCAATGAGTAAGTAATTTACACCAATTTCCTGGATAGCATTTAATCCCGATATGACGTCCCAATCCCATACTAATCACAAAACTTTCATGAAATTTTATTAATTAAAACATTATTTATTTTAATTTAAGAATAATTGTTTTGTTATTCTATTTATTTTTTCACATAATAATATTCAACATGCAATTTATAAATAAATAAATAAATAAATTATGTGAATCCTAGCATATGTTAATTTTCATCAAAATAAAAATAAATAAATAAAAATTTTATGTATTTATTGAATGTAGTTTAAACAAGTTCCATAATATAATGTATAGTGAGTCTGTTTAGCACTAAAGGATTTAATCAATATTTTAAAATTGAATTTTAATTTTTTTTGTTGAAATAATGTTCTTTCCAAAATAATAATAATAATTAAAAAAAAAATAATTAATGTTATTGAAATAATAAAATTTTATATAGGCTTATTGGAATTAGATAATGTATTCACATAAAAGTAAGGATAGCAACACCTAAAAACAAATTTCATTTCATTTTTCTATACAAAAATTAAAATACTGAGTGTTTTTCTATATGCTGTACTATATAGAACATGAGAACCCAGATATTTCACAAATAACAAATAAACTGTTTGGAACTTCATAATCCGCGTATATAATGGTGTCATGAAAATCAAAAGCATGAAAATAAAAATATAAATTTTGAAAATTTTGTTATACATATATTTTTATTATTAAAATTGTGTATTTTAGATTACAACCGAAAATAAAATTTTATTGTAATTTTTCTCACGGGATTAATGTTTTTGTTGCTGGATACATAAAAATGCTAATCTAAAAATATATTGGTTTAATAAAAAAATATGTTACGTTTAAAGGAAAATTTTTTTGATGAAGTTCAAAATATTATTGTTTTCTATTGTATTAGGGAAATTTAATAAAAATCGAGAGATTGATTGATTGATTGGACTGTAGAACCAAGTGCTAGCCAAGAGTCCCGGATAACGCCGGGCCTATTCCTACAGCCTGTTTACACATAACAATAGGAAGGATAGGAAAGGTTTTTTTTTTTTTTTGGGACTGAACGATCCGGTTGCAGACACCTAGCGATCGTACGGCACAACACAATTCTAATCTACTTCTAATCTACTAGGAAGGATAAAGGCTTAATAGGCTTAATGGATAACGATGGTATTGCTCTGATCTTCAACAATTGCCTCACTAAATCAACAACCTGAGAAAAAATAATATTATTTCACGTGCATCTGGAAATTTCCTGTAATATAACTCTACATTAATACTTTTCAGCTACCTAAACAAAATTGATTAATTAGATCTGCCCGGTTACAAATACCTAGGTAAAGCCAATAGTTAGTAACATAATGACAGGTCAATTCTAATCTACACAACCAGCAATTAATATTTCAAAGAAATATATCTTCATAACATCTAAAGATTCCTGAAATTAATTCCTAATTAATCTACCGGTTTCCTAAATAATATAAATATTTATTAATTTAATCCTCTACAACTTCACAACTTACAATATAATTTCGTGAAACCATAGTTATTTGAATTATATTAATAATTAATATTAAATTAATAATAATTTCTCTAAAACTCTTAGCATTTAATAAATCCACTGCAAATTGGCCGTTAAAATAACTCAGTAAACATATATTAATTATTAAACCTGAAAACAAACTGTATGCTTATTATTGACAAGTTACTTAAAATTATTCAATATATTCAATATTATTAAAAAACATAAAAACACGATACTAAAACATGATTTTCATGCGCAAAATGACAGAAAATAAAAATTTAGTTAAAATCATTAAAAATTTGAATTTTAATCGATAAAGAAAGAAATACGGAAAAGAGTTTGTTTTAAGCCGCAATGACAATTAAATTCGGCAATTTTAACTGATCCTAGCAAATACTTTATAGTTAATGTGTGCCAGATAAGTGATAATTAATTCATTATAGTAATGAAAATTAAAAGAATTACTAATTAACTTACACATAATATAAGTAAGGTCCAGTAAAAAAAGAAATTATGCAAAATTTGGTACTCAAACCTACTAAAGAACGTAACCAGTTACACATGTACATTGTAGGTGCTTCTCAATATCGAAGTTAAAGTTGAAATACATATAATAAAATTAAAATATAATACAATTAAAATATAATACAATTGTATAAAAATAATAAAAATAAAATAAAATCTCACTATCCATTTAAAATAATTCTAACTCAAAAAACTTGACTGTTCAGGAAATTACAATTTAATTAATAAATTAACCACTCAAAAAAAAAAAAAAAAAAACTTTGAATGGATATGAATTTTTTTAAATACCTATGTACAGATATTTAGACGTATCAATTATTTCATAATACCCAAGTATAACAAAACGGAAAAAAATATTAATGGACTAGATCTTTTCCGAAAATATGACGTAGTTGTCGAAAAAAGTCGGACATTTTGGATTTCTTGTGTTGGTGAGAATAAAATAAAGTACACGATATAAAAATCATTCTTGTTTGCGGCGCCATTATCTGTGTGAAGTGAAAATTTTATTGTTACTAGTGAATAATTAAAATATTTAAATAGTGTAAAAAAATGGTTCTGAAAGTTAATAATATTTTTTGTTGATAAATTTGTGTTGTATTGTGAATTAATAAAACAAATATACATATTTCGAATAAAAAATCTTGAATATTAATCTAAAATATCGTTTTGTTTTATTTCTTTAAAAATATAATCGTTTCATAATATTAATCCACATAAGCCCCACCCTTTGAAAGCACGTGCGCACTCACACATGCACAAGTTTTTGTTTACTCAAATTCATCATTTGTCCAACTTTTCGCGACAACATTCATAGGAAAGATTTAAATAATTCGGACACTTTTGATGACAAAAGTCGGTGATGATTTCATCAAAATGTCAGAAAAATGGCGAAATTTTCGGAAATAAAAATACTTGGGTAGCTACAGATAGATACATATTATTTTGTTAGTAAACACATGTATTAACAATTTTATAGTTTTAAGCCGGCCGCATGAAAACATTCCGCCGTGACACGACAACAGCTGCCAACACAGCAAGCATAAAAAATTGAAAATATTTTATCTCGTCCATGACAACTAATACCAACTTTTTTTTTTTGGTATCAATTATCATGGACAAGACAAAACACTCTCAACCCTTCCAAGCTTACCACGTTGGCAGCCATTATCACGTCACGGCAGAATGCCTTCATGCGGCCGCCTTTATGTTATATACTCATAATTATTCTATCCCTTTATCAACCAAGAAAACAAAAAAAATTGGCTCAGCTTTAGTCCAACCCACACAAATGTGTGAGTAAAAAACCATAATATGTAATGGTGTTGTTGATAAAATATTTCGATTTATTTGAAGTAAAACCAACACAATTGTGTGTATAGGTATAGTGTTTTTTTCGGACAAAAATAAGTTAAAAAGGAATTCACAAATGTGTAAGTTGGTTCAAAAAACATACAAAACTAAATTTTTAAGATCGTACTTTTGCCCTACCCGCACAATTGTGTTAGTAAATCACTAAAGGGCTATCCCTTTTTTTCGTCGGCTTGAAAAAAATATATCTCAACGGATTATTTTTCTCAAATATTTCGACAATAAAAAGAAACATAAAGGGTAAGCATAAAATGCAATGAGCAACATAAATAGTGTTTACTTAAACTGTAATTACCAAAACAAAAAAAAAAAAAAATCATTTTTTTTTTTTAAATTTATCGAAAAATCAACAAAATCAATGTAAATTTCCGTTTTGTTGTCCACATTTGACGTAATGCGCACAAACCACGAAAATGAAACATGGAAATATTTCACCTTTGTTTCCTCTACCATGTATACCATTCATATGCTTTGCAAACAAAAGTAGATATCCCAGCCCGTTCAATAGGCGACCTCGTAAACCGGCAACTCTTCATCTCTTTCCCCTTTTACCTATAAAATCGATGTTAACAATCGATGTTAGGCCATTTTTGAGATGTATATTTTTGTTTAAATTTTATTTTCGAGAGCAGAATAAAACAATACACAAAAATTTGGTGTTTTAATATAAAATAAGGGTTTACATTATAGCAATAAAAAATCTTTTACGACTCAGTTTGAAGCCAGATGCTGAAGCCGCGTATGGAACGGGCCGAAAAGACAATTATCGTTCTGTGTAAATACAAAACGCATAGAGAGAGAGCGAAGATAACTTGAAAAAGAAATTTATAATATACATAATATAAACAACATCCATACACACACTAACACCTATAATTCTTCCTAGTTAACTTACAGTAAAACTTCTACAAGTCGAGCTATTTGTTGCCAAAATAATATGCGAGTAAATTTGAGTAAAATAAATGAAAAACCAATTTCACTCAATTACCCGAGCTTATATACGCATATATGTACACATAGATATTATATATATATTACATAAATAGGAAATTTACCGAAAAATGCTAAGATCACAAATCGAAATTCGATTCAAGAAATACTTTGACTTACAGAAGCCTCACTGTATTTACACACATACCCACACACATATACGCATAACTAAATATAATATACAACATTTTATGTAAATAAAAAAAAATATATTAAAAGGAGTTCACACTTCTCTGAGTTGTGCGTCCATATGCATACATATACATATACAGATATCGAAAATTTAAAACGACATATACTTCGCGTAGAAATATATCCCGTTATAAATATTTCAACACAGTTTATGTATATAAAAACATTTTATCCACTGGACACCACACTTTAATATACGTTAATTGCACAAATATTAAAAAATAAATAAACAAATTTGAATTATAATGCATTTTTATTTATTATAACACATTTTTCACATTGATTTTAATTATTTACAATAAATAAGACAGTTAAATTCACTATTATCACTTTCACTATTTATTATAATTTTTTATTATTTATTATGTATTAATATTAATACAAAACTAATTTATTTATACACAACATTAATAATATTAAATTTTAAATTAAGGAGTGACACAAAACACGTCTACTCCGTTTGAAATCCAAATTTTACCCCGGGAATTTAATAAAAATCGAGAGAGTAACTAATTTCCTATTTGAATTATTTTGAATACACTTTCTTGAAAATTAGTAGGTTCATTTGTATTAATTAAACGCTATGTTTTCAACTAATTTACCTTGGCATCTTGATTGGCTTTTAGTTTAATTTGGATTATTGTTGTCATTCCTTTTGAGCTGTCTCCAATTACGTATCTCTAACAACTCTTTACAACCGGACAACGTCAAGGCTACATCATCATCAGTATTTTAACCCGAACGCTACTTGAAACCGGATAAACAACACAAATGAAATCAACGGATGTGAAGACACATAAAATCCCTCAAATGATGCAAAACCAGGAAATAGCATTGTACACGTGCATGCATCGCAACAACGTCGAACTAACATTATTTTTTTACTAAATAAGCATTTTCTATCACTATACTCGTATAATCACTAACCAAACTAACAACTTTGAATTAGTATAATTATATCGTTAAAGTGTAATTTCTGTTAAAATTGAAATAAATAAAACTGTGGAAAGTTCCACAGCAATAAAAAGTTTAAGTTAAGTGAAACCACAAATTTAACTGGCACAGTGTGGTAGCAGATGGTAGAACAGATGTTTTCAAATATCTGTTCTTACAAAAATATCAACTGCATAGTGAATAATTAAAGTGTTATAAGTGTCACGCATAGTGAAAGTTAACGGATTGTTAACTTAAGTAATTTAATCGGACAATTATTTACGGAGTATATGAACAATATACTGTTTAATGGTATATCAAACATATTTAAGGAAATAAAAATATTTTGATTAAGTGATCTAAAATAAATTAAGTATAGAAGTGAATTAATTAAAATTAAAATAAATAAAAGTAAATATTTAATAATCACGGCAAATGATAAAAATATATAATAATTAAAAGTGAATTAATATAAATTTAATTAAAATTATATAAAGTAAATATATCAAAAATTTATCACGGTATCGATTATCGTTTTAATAGCAACGGCCCACCGAAATTTCAATCCAAAGAATTGTATAATATTTCATCTAACCCATACAACAACGAAAGCGATTACTATTATCAAGAAGAACATTACCAAAGTCAGGAATGGAACAATTCATATGAAGAACCAGAATCGGGTATGAACGAGTATTTTGAAGATAACGTACAGGACCCGCAACAAAGTATCCCAATAATCGAAATTCAAAACGAGAATTTTTAGGCTAACCAGCCTCGATGCATCAACTTACGGATACTTAAGCCGTTATACATTTTTAATAGACACCGGCTCCACAAAATCTTTTATAGATCCAAATTTAATTCCAAATAAGTTCGTGCAAAAAATAGACCCAGTAACTATATATCTACCTTATTTAACGAGACAATTGTTACCAAAATGGTAAAGTTAAACGGTATTAAAGAATTTAAAACAAATGAAGAACTTGACTTTATCCTCCTCAAATTTCACAATTATTTTAATGGTTTAATTGGCATGGAAACCATGAAAAAATTTTAATGCAAGGAAGACCCAGTTATTCACCTGGTCATCCCCAATATGGATTGTGCCAAAAAAGAAAATTGAATTTGATCAAACCAAATGGAGTATGGCGATTGAACTGAAAAACCATTGAAGATCGGTACCCACTTCCGAATATTACAGACATTTTGGATAAACTTGGTAAATGTATGTATTTTACCACTTTAAATTTAGCCTCCGGGTTTCATCAGATCGAGGTAAATCCAAATGACATCCATTTTTTAGTAGAATTCGAGCATTATGGACATGTACAAAAGGCTTTCGGCCTGAAAATGTCCCTAGTACATTTCAACGAGTGATGGACAAGGTCCTCGGTGAATTACAATGGAAACGTCGCTCCAAGAACACATAGATAGCTTAACGAAAGTTTTCACTAAACTACAGGATGCAAATCTAAAAGTCCAACTGGACAAATCAAAATTTCTGCACAAGGAAGTAGCCTTTCTGGGGCATATTGTCATCTCAGAGGGAGTAAAACCAAATCCCGATAAGATCAGGGCTATCCAAAATTCCCCTTTGCCAATAAATAAAACACAAATCAAAATCTTTCTTGGAATATTAGGTTATTATAGAAAATTCATAAAAAACTTCGCTTTTCTAACTAAACCAATGACCGAGTGTTCAAGAAAAGATTCAGTTATTGATCTGAAAGAAAACTACGTTAAATAAAAATCCAATATTGCAATACCCGGATTTTTTATGGGCAACAAAATATTTCAGACCACACTTATTTGGCCGAAAATTTACGGACCTCAAACCTCTTACTTGGTTGTTCTCACTAAAAGAAACAAATACCAAACTTGTGAGATTGCGATTAAAGTTAGAAGAGTTTGACTACAACATCGTTTATAAAAAAGGCACTCAGAACGCAAATGTTGAAGCTCTATCTCGCATGCAAATCAGTTCTAATCAGTTCTCGTGGTAGAAGATCAGCAAGTATGTTGTCAACACATGACGATTTAATTCCAACAACAAAGAATTCCATAAACATGTTCGAAAAACAATTAGTCATTTACCTATCCAATAACTTAAAAACACCCCTCATTAAAACTGAAACGCTTTTCAACTATCGGAAAAGAGTACATAACATAGCAAATACCACGTAAACGAGGTATAAAAACTACCATCATAGAAGAGCTACGGAAGTTATTTGGACGAACTAGGAATATGACATGTATTTCCACTTTACAGGAATGTTTTTAATAAGTTTTAGAAGCGTATAAAGCGATTACATTCTTCAAACCAAGGGTAACAAATCCTAAAGTGAATATAGTGCGGTCTATGTCACTTCTAACCGACATTGAAGATGAAAAAAGATGAAAACAAACAACATTGAAGATGAAAACGACCATCGCGGTATCACAGAAAATTACGAGCATATCAAAAATAAGTACTATTTCTCAAGAATGAAAGAAATGATAAGAGACTACGTTAATCAATGCGACGTTTGCCAACAAGTCGGTCGTACGACAAAATCCACAACTACAACTACCCTTAACTGAAACACCGAAGAAACCCATGGAGATTAGCCACATTGATATATATCAGAGTTGTAGTTATAGACAAGTTCAGTAAATTTGCAGCAGCCTACCTGTTAAAAGAAACAACAAATAAAAAGATTTCCGAAGCACTCTAATACACTATTTCAGTCAACACGGATTACCAGATAAAATTATAGCTGATCATGAAATAGGAAATGGAGGAGAAGTTAGTTTAATTAACAACTAAACTCACTATGCTAGGAAAGAATAAGATTTCGTCGACAAAATCGATTACATGCAACAACATAAAGAAAGGTACGAATAATTATGTAATGATATCCATAAACAGTCATCCGAAATTAAAACCAAAATTATTACAAAATCAATAAAAAAAAGAAAACCCGTTTGTCCTATATCTCCAAAATTATTCATTAAAACAAAAAGAAAGAAGAGGAAAATTTAGAGCTTACTATAAAAAACGAAAAGCATTAAAAGACAACGGAATAGTAATAGAAACCGCAGAAGGCAAAGTTCATAAAACTAAAATTAAACATATATGTGTCCCAAAATGTTCACGATTTTTTTTCGAAAAAAAAAAACAAATTTATTTTGGAACTGAAAATGGCCAATAACACTCCTTAGCAGAGATCCTGACTCAGGTTCCGATAGGTGTCAAATAGCTAATATATTTCCTGATTCCCACTCATATATCATCCTCCAACCTGGGTCCCAAAGTGTTCACGATTTTTTTTTCGAAGAAAATCAAACTTGTCTTGCAACTGAAAATGGGCATTAACACTCCTTACCAGAGATCTTAGGACCGGGGTCCAACAACTTATTAAGAAATATACGCCAGAATGCTGTACGTAATACTATACTTTTACATGAAGTAAAAATTGGAAACTATTTAAATACACTTAAATTTTCTTAGTGCTATTCTTAAGACCAGAATGGTTAAAAAGATAGATAAAAATTTAGTTTAGTTTATTTTGCTACATTGCACTAAATCGCTACAATTTTTTTATTTCTATATTTTATTACTTTACTTTCAATTAGATTAAATTTTAGTACACACTGACGTAATTGGTTTTAGTACTAATTTTCGTAGGAACAGTCATGTTTTCTAATTAGATTTTAATTTAACAGTGTTAAAGTAATACAACAATAAAAGTGTGAATTTGTGAAAAACTTCACACGCATGTTGAAACGTGGGTAAATAATGCCCATCAAGGTACAATAGTCGGGTAATAGTTAGAAAATGCGAAATAAGTTGTCCAATTCGATAAAAAATACTTGATATTGACCGGTAAAAGATACAATAAATTTTAGTTTTTCGTTCAAATGTCTAATTTTTCAAGTTTCTAGCGGTTGCACCGACGCAGTTAAGGGTTTTAAGTAGTGTTTAGTCCCAAAAATGTCTAGAGCATAGAAAAATGCACCAAATTGAGTATTTTTTTTTAAATACTCTTTAAGAAATTCTTAAAAGATCCCTAATGAGTATTTTGTCTGAATTTTTTTTGTATGCATAGAAATCAGTACATAATCAGTACCCAAGAAACGTACTAAATGAGAATAAATACAAGATTTATAACAAGTGAAAGTGATTTGACTGCCAATTGACGATAGCGACCGCAAAAAACAATGTGTACCAAATTTTAGAAAACAATTAAAAACACAAAAATATATGCTTCAAAGGGTTAAGAAAAAAGTGATGTTTTTAAACAAAAAATCTGAGTATGTTTTCGATGCATACAAAAAAATTTCAGACAAAATACTCATGAGGGATCTTTTAAGAATCTCATAAAGAGTATTAAAAAAAAAATACTCAATTTGGTGCATTTTCTAGGCTCTAGACATTTTTGGGACTAAACACTACTTAAAACCTTTATGTGCGACGTCGGCATTTGGTCATAAAACTATAAAGTTATTTGGTGCTACTTGGGGGATACAATGAAAAACTAAGAAGTAGTTCTTTATTCGCTTAATTGTAAAGAAAATTTACTCTCAACATTTTTGATACTACTTAATTAATTTAGGATGTAGTGTAGTTGATCTTCTTATTTTAAATTGAACTAATAATATAATTTAACAATAATTTACACTGTTAAATTACGTTTAAAAAGAAATTTTGTGTTTAAGGATAAACGTTACGTGATTATATAGTCGCAGGAAGTTTGTCCTAAATGTGTCTTAAAATTTGTTGTTGTTTTTGGACAATTTACGACAAACTTCACACAAATGAAGTGTTGAATGTAGCTCTAATATTACAGTCCCTCCCGGTTGGCAACTTCACTTTGATTATACAAGTGAGCCGTTTGTGATTCTTAATATGGATCAAAAGATATTAAATACGCACGGATCGTGTATCCACAGCTTGTACATCCAAATTGTATAGGTGCAAAATGTATTATGCTGTTTAGCACTGTGCTTGCCATAGTATAGACAACAGTACAACAGTTTTATCAATTCGCCTAACAAATATTTCTATATTTTTCTATATGATGTTGTTTATATTAATGTGATGGATTTGCCTATGTAAAATTACCATTTTTTATTAAGCCTGTTTCAAATTTTTGGAACTAATAATAATTTCACTAATATTTTGTATATTTTAATATTTTCGCTGGTACTAAAGCCTACAATAAAATACTTTTCTGCTACGGAACCGACGTTTCTATCGTTTATTTACGATTATCTTCACGGTTATTTATAAACAACTATGAATATAAAAAAATTACTAAAAAATCAATTAACAGATTATTTACGAAAAACTTACAATAATTATAAAACCATAAAGTTTACAAAAAGTTAAAAAAATAAATATAAACTTAAAAATTAATATAAATTAAAATATTTCATATACGTTAAACAGGGAAAAAATTGTAAATGGATTGAAGTATTGTTTTTAAATTTAGAAAACGCACGTTGATACACTAAGGCTAAAGTAAGTAGAAACATATAAAAAAAATTTAAAAACGTTAGATATTAAATGTAATAAAATGATAACAAAAATAATATTTAGATAAGGATTAAGAAAGACAGTTTTAAATACAAAATGGAACTACTTCCAACGGTTTTATAAAATTAAAATATGAGTCCAAAATAAATCCGTTAAAAGCATAAATATTAATTATTTCTAATCAAATAATTGTACATATTTTGTAAATAAGCGCAATCAATTTGTTTATTCATACTTTCTGGATTCTTTTTAATGTGAATCATTTCTAACACACGTCTATTTGAAAGATTTGTTTCTTGCTCTAATATTTTAACATTATCCAAAAATTCGTCATGCTTAGAATTATATAAATGTGTCAATAATGCACTTGCAACTTCAACATTAAGTTTACCTTTAGCTATGTTTTGAGCGTCTCTTTTATGTTGGCAAAATCTTGTAGATAATAATTGTTTTGTTTGTCCAATATATATTTTATTACAAGTACATTGAACTTGAAATACAACATTAGCTTTTTTACCTAGCACAGTATGATCTTTAAGATTCGAATAAAGTGTTTGGCCAAAATTTATATGTTGTTTTCCAACTAACTTTAAATTAAATTTATTCATACAAAAACTTAATTTCTCATGTAATGATTTAACATAAGGGACCGAAACATATCTAATTATTGATTGATGAAACATGTGGAACAATTTCATCTACTAGTGGTCCGATTGGGTTTTTATTTAAAAGAAATTTTAATATTTTGTTTACAAACGAATTTGGATAACCATTCCTAGAAAGTGTAAATTTAATATCCGATCCGATAAAAGAATTATTTTATTCGCTAAAAATTTAACTGTATTACGTTTATATGCCAAAGGTAGGTGAGAATTAAAATTTAAATATCTGCCAGACCATGTTGCTTTGTGGAACCAATCAGTTAATAGTTCCCCATTACTATTACGAATTACAATTACATCCAAAAAAGCTAACTTTTGATTTCGTTCTAATTCCATAGTAAATTTAATGTTATCATTAAACGAGTTAAACGATTGAAAAAAGTCGTTAACTTTATCACGTGGGATGGCTGTAATTATATCATCAACATATCTGAAATAAAAAATTGGTTTAGAATTCAACGAATTTAATACCGTAGACTCAACATACTCCATAACAAGATCTGCAACTGCAGGGCTAATAGGCGAACCCATAGGTGATCCAAAAAGTTGTGCATAAATTTGGTTATTAAAAGAGAACTCACAATTTTCAAAAATTGACTTCATTGCAATAACAAATTCTGATTTATTTAATTTAATTCCGGAATTTGTTTTAATTTCAATCCATTTATCACTTAAAAGTTTTAAAGCCAACTTACTATCTATATTAGTAAATAAGGATAAAACATCAAGTGACAAAATGACATGATCATTCGGCACTAAAACATTCTTAATTTTTTCTTTAAATTCAACAGTATTTTTTATAGCACTGAAAGATTTACCAACAGTCTGATTCAAAATTTTAGATAAAAACGAAGCCAAACTATATAAAGGGGTACCAATTGAGCTAACTATAGGGTGGTACGGAACATTATCTTTATGCATTTTTGGCAAACCATAAAGTTTAGCCAAAACACCGTTATAACAACGTAAAAATTGTCCTTCCTGATCAGTTATTTTATTATTTTTTTGGCATAAAGTTAACATTTTATTTAATTTCGTTTGAATTGATACCGTGTTGTCTTTATTACTTAATTTATACGTACAAGTATCTGCCAACATATCGCTGATTTTATCTATATAATCTTTTTTATTAATTATAACCGTGGTATTACTTTTATCAGCTCGAGTAATTAAAATTTCAGGGTTATCAACAATAATTTTTTTAGTTCTTTTCACATTTATTAAAAATATTTTCTCCGCCAGTGTTAAAATACTAATATGACGGTTACGATTTTTAAAATTTGTTAAAATATTAATCACTTCACTTCTTAAAACGTGTTTATCTAAATTTGCATCCATACTATCAATTAATGCGCCTTCAATATTCGCAATTATATGATCATATGGAATCGATTTATCGGATATTGGTGGGCAACATTTCTCACCTAATTTTGAAATATCGATTATTTCTAAGGGAATTTCCACATTAGATAAATTTACAACCATTTGTCATCAATATTTACATTGGACGGAACTGTACATTCATTAACTATATTTGTATCGTTGGTAGAATATTAGGTAAATGTACATTGTCATTTATATTAAAATTATTCTTATCATTAACTACATCAACATTTAATATATTATCAAATTTTCTAATATTTATAGCCTTATTGTATTCATACCTGATTTGTATACTATTATTTAATTTGGTTATGAAGTTTCTAAAATAATATGGCAAAATCACGTCCTTTATTTGTTGAATTTTGTATGCAATTAATTTATTAAGATGGTTCATTTTTGAAAAATTTTCAGCAATTTCTTGATTAATTATACTAAAGATGAATCGGCTTTCCAATCGACGAAAAACAACTGGATTTATGTTGCTTATGTTATTTAGTTTACGGCTATTTGGAAAAACCCGTTCTTTACGACACCTTAATAGAAAAATTTTCCGATTTTCAGCTTTTGCCAATTTTAGTTTAATTTTGAAAAGATATTTCATAGTTGTTACTAGAATTTGTCCAAATTTAATACGCATGGTTTCGAAAAATTTCTTTCTTGCCATTTCGAAGATTATCTTTCTACTTTACTTACTTTTAGATTATCTTTTTTCTTTTATCTTTTCTTTTTTTTTACTCGAGCTGATAAAGGTAATACCACGGTTATAATTAATAAAAAAGATTATATAGATAAAATCAGCGATATGTTGGCAGATACTTGTACGCGTATAAATTAGTTAATAAAGACAACACGGTATCAATTCAAACGAAATTAAATAAAATGTTAACTTTGTAACGATTCCCAACGGCTTCGTTCCAAGTTTTTTTAATTGCCGCAATTTATTTAATTTAACGCCTAAATGGTGACTGCGATATTGTGTAGTTGAAAATGTAGTTGAACTGATTGTGAAAAGGTGTTAATATCGATTGATAAGGCAGTTCAATTAAGCTGAAAAAAATATCGAGTGGTCGATATGGCAGACCAAAATGACTTAGCAAAAATTGATTTTTGGATTTTCGGTGATGATCTTGTTTTTTTTACGAGGAGGAGAAACATTTTTTTTTTTTGAGATCAGTTAAGTTTGGACGATTTTATTATGCGCGAGGAAATATTGAAAATTCAAGAATAATTTCGGATAAAAACTATAGTTTTTTTTATTGGATAAGTTAAGTTTTAACTTTGATGTGTGAGTAGTGAAAAATACCAAAAATTTTATTAAGAATAAAGTAAATTGTATTTTGTCATTATTTTGATATAAAAAAAACAGTACAATATAGTTAACCAATGTATAGTGCGAATTATATATTTAAGTAAAAGGAACTGGTTGGTGAAGAGTTATTGATAATGGACGATGTATAAAAAGAAAGTGGCCATAAACATTTTATTTTATTAGTGAATAGACAATTTTTTTTTTAGTGTAATTTGATTTATGATGTGATGTGGTATTACTAACAACAAGAAAAAAAACGAAAAAGGAGTTGATATATAATCTTAAGAGGCGTACCCAGCTTAATAAACGAAAATTTTTAATTAAATATTCATGTGTCTGTGATATTTGCGAAAAAGTTGAAGTGTGCCCAACGTGGTTGGATAAGCCGAAGCTACCGTAAAAACTAAATTATAAATTGGATCGTACGAATATACATATAATTAATATGAAAAGATAATAAAATTATAATTATTAAAGTAATATAAAATTAAAAAAAAATGTATATCTCAACAGTTAATAATATTAACAGATATTTTAATCCGGAAATTAATAATAATAATAACCATAATAATAATAATAATTTTCATTATTAATCAAATGAAAATATCCTGAAAAAAAAAATTTAACCATTCATCCATACTTAAAATCGAGTTTCAACATCATTCAACACGTCATCAATTTTAGATTCGACGCAGCAAGCTCAACAACAACTATCAACTCAACACCGTAAGAATTTTATTTATAATTTTTTCTCCATTACACAAAAAAATATTTTTTTTTTTTCTAATGATTCATTGTTATGTAATTTGGTGGCGGGTAATTAAGGATTAGTTAAGTTAGATAGAATGGTAGATTAGCTAGATAGTTTTTATAAGCTTTCGGAATTTTTCCCAATTGTATTTTTTCCTTTTTTTTTGTCTTTTATTGCTGTAATAAATTCTATGAAGACCTTAGTTAAAACTCAATATTTTACGGTTTTATTAATTCGCGCAGAAAAATGAGATCGAAGTAAAGTGATAAATTGAGGATGAACTACGGTGAGTATTATATAAGTCATTAGCATTTCCTAATAGCGGTTAACCCTGACCTACACATACTCTAAACCAAACCCCACTCCCTGACGCTTAGCCGCGCAACAACCGCTTGAGTCTCTGAGTAGGTCAAATTCTATAGCCTAGCATGTGGTGGACGGTATTTATTTTTTTTTTTCGTTCTCCTTCATTTGATTGCCTTTACTAGAATTTTCCTTTCATTCTATAATTTCTATTACTTTTTTGTTGTTGTTTCAATTAAATTTTTTTCTTCCAATCCAATAAATACCCTCCCTATCATGCTAAATGCTACAACTTTATGGCAAAAAAATAATAAAATAACTGATCAGGAAGGACAATTTTTACGTTGTTATAACGGTGTTTTAGCTAAACTTTATGGTTTGCCAAAAATGCATAAAGATAATGTTCCGTACCACCCTATTGTTAGCTCAATTGGTACCCCTTTATATAATTTGGCTTCGTTTTTATCTAAAATTTTGAATCAGACTGTTGGTAAATCTTTCAGTGTTATAAAAAATTCTGTTGAATTTAAAGAAAAAATTAAGAATGTTTTAGTGCCGAATGATCATGTCATTTTGTCACTTGATGTTTTATCGTTATTTACTAATATAGATAGTAAGTTGGCTTTAAAACTTTTAAGTGATAAATGGATTGAAATTAAAACAAATTCCGGAATTAAATTAAATAAATCAGAATTTGTTAGTGCAATGAAGTTAATTTTTGAAAATTGTGAGTTCTCTTTTAATAACCAAATTTATGCACAACTTTTTGGATCACCTATGGGTTCGCCTATTGGCCCTGCAGTTGCAGATCTTGTTATGGAGTATGTTGAGTCTACGGTATTAAATTCGTTGGATTTTAAACCAATTTTTTATTTCATATATGTTGATGATATAAGTACAGCCATCCCACGTGATAAAGTTAACGACTTTTTTCAATCGTTTAACTCGTTTAATGATAACATTAAATTTACTATGGAATTAGAACGAAATCAAAAGTTGGCTTTTTTAGATGTAATTGTAATTCGTAATAGTAATGGGGAACTATTAACTGATTGGTTCCACAAAGCAACATGGTCTGGCAGATATTTAAATTTTAATTCTCACCTACCTTTGGCATATAAACGTAATACAGTTAAATTTTTAGCGAATAAAATAATTCTTTTATCGGATCGGATATTAAATTTACACTTTCTAGGAATGGTTATCCAAATTCGTTTGTAAACAAAATATTAAAATTTCTTTTAAATAAAAACTCAATCGGACCACTAGTAGATGAAATTGTTCCTTATGTTTCATCAATCAATAATTAGATATGTTTCGGTCCCTTATGTTAAATCATTACATGAGAAATTAAGTTTTTGTATGAATAAATTTAATTTAAAGTTAGTTGGAAAACAACATATAAATTTTGGCAAAACACTTTATTCGAATCTTAAAGATCATACTGTGCTAGGTAAAAAAGCTAATGTTGTATATCAAGTTCAATGTACTTGTAATAAAATATATATTGGACAAACAAAACAATTATTATCTACAAGATTTTGCCAACATAAAAGAGACGCTCAAAACATAGCTAAAGGTAAACTTAATGTTGAAGTTGCAAGTGCATTATCGACACATTTGTTAAAATATTAGAGCAAGAAAAAAATCTTTCAATTAGACGTGTGTTAGAAATGATTCACATTAAAAAGAATCCAGAAAGTATGAATAAACAAATTGATTGCGCTTATTTACAAAATATGTACAATTATTTGATTAGAAATAATTAATATTTATGCTTTTAACGGATTTATTTTGGACTCATATTTTAATTTTATAAAACCGTTGGAAGTAGTTCCATTTTGTATTTAAAACTGTCTTTCTTAATCCTTATCTAAATATTATTTTTGTTATCATTTTATTACATTTAATATCTAACGTTTTTAAATTTTTTTTTAGATGTTTCTACTTACTTTAGCCTTAGTGTATCAACATGCCTTTTCTAAATTTAAAAACAATACTTCAATCCATTTACAATTTTTTCCCTGTTTAACGCATATGAAATATTTTAATTTATATTAATTTTTAAGTTTATATTTATTTTTTTAACGTTTTGTAAATTTTATGGTTTTATAATTATTGTAAGTTTTTCGTAAATAATCTGTTAATTGATTTTTTAGTAATTTTTTTATATTCACAGTTGTTTATAAATAACCCTAAAGATAACCGTAAATAAACGATAGACACGTCGGTTCCGTAGCAGAAAAGTATTTTATTGTAGGCTTTAGTTCCAGCGAAAATATTAAAATATAAAATTTTAAAAGCCTAATAACCATAATTGTAATATTTTGTCTTACAACAACACAAGAAATTTTATTTAGTTGTAAATCTACGCTATATCTACTCTTTAGCGAAGGATCCAAAAATTTCGGGTTGATATTTCGGGCCCACTTCAGCGTCTTTAACACTGTCGCATAATAACAATAACCGCTCAATAAAATTATTGCCCTGGCTGTTCTCAAACCAACGACATTTGAGATGATTACCAAAGATTCTATAACTTAACAACTCGACCACCGAGGGTTATATTAGTGTAGAGTAGAATTCGTAACAATATAAAACATATTTCTAATCTCAACAACAATTTTTAATTGTAACACACTACATTCATTTATTATGTGTTGATTATTGTGTTATTTTTTTTTATTTATAATAAATCTAATAAACAAATTAAATTGTCAAAAACCAAAACATAAATTAGATGATAATTTTATCATATACAACACATATTTATGTGTAGCTACATAATGTTATCAACAAATTCATTTGAATTAAATTAGTTTTCGTGTTATAAAATTTTATTTCTAATTTAGAATTTATAGAATTTTTTTTTTGCATATCTGTTCATATACATGTGTGTAAAGTTCATAATTTATAGTTTGGTGTTTGGTATAATATATTATGATATGCATGTTCTAAATATCATTTTCTTTGATTATATTTTTATCTATATGTATATTTTGGTACATGATATAGAACAAAACTATATAAAATTTGTTGTAGATTATTCTAATTTAAATACCCTGTATAGTAATTAGGAATTATACTCCTTCATAATAATAATGGTATACAACATAAAAGCATAGAAACATGTAAACACAATTATTTAACACCAAAACTATCCATACGAATAATATTTGTACAAACATGTTAAGTACATATTGTAACTTTTGTTAATTTTTCCAATTCAAAATAATTAGCATAATTTTGTAATTACCAACGAAAAATTATAATACACTATTTACTCAATGTTTTACATAATTTAAATTGAACGTGTATTTTAATTTTAATTATTCTCCGAAAATACAATTAAATTAACAAAATGGGATATACGAGTACACGATACACCTACCGCCATCTATTTATAAATTAGGTCGAATCATGAACCGTTTCGATACATCAATCAGAATGCTTTAATGCATACGTATACAGCTTTCAACGTAACTTCATTTAATTATTGTGAATTACTCTGTGTGCACGACGAACTTAATTGATTCAACATTGTTGAAATGATAAATTATTTGGTTTTGGTTTTAATCGACCGGCAACACCTTAACAGTAGCACGTCAATAATTTGTTGTTGTGCTGTAACAACAATAATGTAAAATCAAATGTACAGGGTGTCCAAGTTGGAATATAGTATAAGCCCATACTGCGTGTAACCTTATTTTTTATTTCATTACACATAACCCAGCAAACACTTTACAAATCAAATTTGCACCTACGTGATATTTGTTACTAAATTAATTTCCCTGGCACTATTTTAGCACTTATGGCTGTATCACACTAATCCATATATTTACTTCGAAATTCTTATATTTTCGTTTTTATTATGCTGTGCAGGACCCCCACAAAAATCAAGACGCTATGAATGATATTGAATCTGTATCTGGTGAAAGGTTAAATGTTTATAATGGCAAGGAGTACGTTACATTTTCATTTTATTTATGACTATCAATATTCAATAACAAAAAAATACTATATGGAATAAGTGGAGAATTGCTTATATCGTACAAATATCATTAAAAAAATTTGGACTCCGCAGTCGATCTTGACAAAGCTTAAGGTCATTTAATTTAAAGTTAGCAGAACCCAATCTTTTAATGAAGCATTTGATTATGCCATAATGAAACTTTAAGTATATCTTTTTCAATAGATCTTGGTTTGTATTCTAATTTCGAGTTTTGATTGTATTTCAGTTAGCGTTCGGCTAGCTTAAAATTGAACGACCAAAAGCTTGGTCAAGAACGAGTGGAGCGTAAAACTTTTAAAAAAAGCACATGATGTGACTATAATGAGCCTAACACTATTTGATTATTATCTATCTTATTTTGCGTTTTAATTTCAGTTGTGATCCGATATTTGATTTGGGTTCTGCTTCCTTTAAATAAAATAGACTTGATCATAAGAATGAGTGGAGCCCAACATTTTTTAATACGACATTCGACTAGAATGTCATAGATTTTGTTTTGCATTCTAATTTCGGTTTTGGTTCGATTTTCGATTTGGGCTCCGCTATCTTTCAACAGGAGCCTAATGCTCTTTCTAGAACGAGCGGATCAAAAAGAATGTTAACGGGGCCTAAAATTAGTTTTTAATTTTCCAATTGATTTTTAATAATTTTTTGATATGATTTTTACTAACTTTTTCTAAAACGAGCAGAACCCAACGTTTTAAGTTAATGGAATGGAAAAACTCGAAACTATACATTACACAAAGTCAAAACAAACAGCAGTTGCTTATAAAACAAAACAAGTCCCAAAATTATATTAGATTCCCATTATCGCCATTAATCGGAGTGCCACCGCTTCGATTAAGATACCATAGTTCGATTGTGGAACAAGCTGCAGCAGAGCGGTTAAGCCGGAGCACAACTATACACATTTCCCAAAATATTTATTTATTGCAGTTGTAGCGGCTCAAAAATTCCTTTGAAGGCATCCTTTCACTTCGTGACACTCCTCGTAGCAAAACTATTTATACATCGCACCGCTTAATCACGAGGGATAGCTCGTTTTGCCGAATAGAGCTATTTTGCCACCTATAAATTAATTCTCTGAATTTCGATATTTATCGACGATCCAAAAATAAACCAAGAAACAAAAAAAAAATCAAAAAAAAATCGGGTTTTAGAAGTTAAAGAGACACGGTCTAAAAATAAAAAGTGCCAAACAATCCTTTACATACCAAAGAACCATTTTGCGAACTACTTTTATAATGATATTTTATGGTGACATCTTAAATAATAAATAAATAAATAGTTTAAATAAAACATAAATATAGTGAGTGTTAATCTATACTGCTATAGTCATTTCCTTCTTCGTAAATATCCTGTCTCAAATTTATTACTTTAAATCGTTCTAGCCGATTTATTTTTATATATGGACCCATATTCCATTTGATAATCCCCTAATTAAATTTTCCCGATTTGAGAACTAACTGTTCACTAACTCAAACCATTAGCATTTCAATTTTTAATCAAAACGTTCGAGTCAAAAAGCAAATATAAAAATTAAAACCCCTCAACGAATTTTCCTGAAATTAACACCCATCGAAATCAATTGCTTGGATTTAATCCCTCCCTACCTTCACCTGCTTTTATCAAAATCCTGGAAGCCAAAAAAAACTTATTAAAGAGACTATGGCATCAGACGACATCAAAATCGTTTAAGAAGGAAAAAAAATATTAAAAAGTCCCCCAAGGTCAAAACATTAATTTTTTAGCCAATGCTACAAATCAATATTGTTTCTCATAAGGACCAAGAATTTTGAAAAGATTAATGCAACAATATACTGTCTCAGTAGCGCAACCAATATAACATATCAATACAAATCGCGCAACATGGTGAAATATAATGCAACACCAAGCCATAAACAATGTGAAACATGTATAAAAACATTACAGAACATGACCGCCCATCCGAAGGGCTTCTAAATGCATTCTTCAGAAATCATAACTCCCTGTTATCGTTTCCTTGCATTCGTTTCAAGAAGGCCTCAAGCCAACATAACGCAAGATACTGCAACATCACACAATATCCCACAACAAGATGAAACATCAAGTAACATGATCCCACAACACAGTGAAACGTCCAACAACATGGTACAAAACAACGAAACATCAATCAACATGCTGCAACACCTTGCAACATGCCGCAATTCATGAAACGACAGCATGGCGAACAAAATTGAAAGTAAGGGACCCGAGCCCCATACAAACAACAACACTCATAAATGTTTGAGATAAGAAAAATAATAAAAAGAAAACCACGAGACCCAACGGTGGACCTTCTAAAGAAACATTCTTGTAACCAAGACCCACCGCAATCAATTTATGATACTTAAAAACCCCTTTTTAACAATTTTTATGAAAATTGTTCGAGCAGTTTCTGAAATCCTAAATTAATATGAAGTTTATAATGTTTTCGATGTTTACCAGGAATCGATTTCGATGGCTCTCGATTTCGAAAAAAACATCTCTGAGAGAACGGTCCGGTTGGTTCCAAGTTTCGCTTTTATTTAATTTTATTTCTATAAGCTCAAAACATTCTGATTAAAACTGCTAAAAATATGGGCCACCAAGTACTAGAGATCGATTGCAGTGGATCAAGATTTCGGAAAGTTAATTTAGGTGGCTCTATAGACAGAAATTTTAATTTTCTTTTTTCAGATCAAACAATCTTGATCCGAATTCTGCTTAAAGAAAGATTGAGATGAATCGATTTCGATCAGCCCAATTTCATGAAAATTCGTTTAAGGGTTGCCTCGTATGATTTTGGTAAACATTGGTGAGGGTATGTATTTCTCAGTGCCGGGAGTAATTAAGGTTTTGGTGTCTGATTTTTCGGCTAAAATGATTTTGATCAAATTTGGGAAAGGATTAGTTATCCACTCTTGTGGGGCCGTTACATACGCGACAGTTTGTTGCTTGATACTATATTATTGTTGCACCATGTTGTGTGATGCTGCATCAATTTGCTGGGTTCTCCGTATAATGTTAAAACAAGTACGTCCTGTTGCAGTTTGTGAAAAGCACTATGTTGCATAAACCTGCATCACAATACATTAAGTGTTCCACATTTTTTTCCTATCGAGATATTTGGCATTATGTTGTATCTTGTTTTATAATGATTTGTTACGTTGCTTTGGCTGCATTATGGCGAGACGTTGCATGTGGGGTTCCGTTTTTTGCGTCTATTAGAAAATGTGGGTTATAATTAACTTTACATTAGTTTATATTATTCACACTTAACTCTTTCCCTACTGGTGTACATTATAACGTAGATATATTTCAAGCCCCTTTAAAATTTTCTGTCCGCATTTTTTCTGATTTATTTTTAACAAACACTGCTTTGTTGATCTATATTATACTATATTTGATTATACACATTAGTGACAGCAATGTCTTTTAAATGTGCGTCTTTTTCTCAAACTATTCTGTTTTCGTTAGTTTGGTTGGTTTGTTTCAAGTTTTTATCGGTGGTAGAAGGCCGCTATACAAAAATTAGATTTTTACGGTAAGAAACAGATAAATTTCTAAAAATCAATGTGAAAACTATTAACTTGACGAGAGCGATGGACCGAGACGGATGTAGGACCATAGTGCGGGCGGCAAAATCCCTTCATGGGATGTAAATGCTAGGGAGAGAGAGAGAGAGAGGTTTACTATAATTACACTATTACAGTCATGTAATAATTAATAAATATTATAAAAAATACAAAATCAAAGTGTGTACATTTAAAGGTATACTGTAAAAAAAGATTATTTGGTGGATATTTGTCAGAAATGTTGTAGTGCTTTTAATAAGTAACTACTACTTGTATGAAATAAATAATGTCTAAATTAAATGTTAATCTTTGCCTAGAAACACTACGCGCCAATAAGTCTTTACAAGAAATAATTCTAAAATTTAATTTGACGGCAAACATTTAAATATTTTCGTTAAATATCAAAAGTGTTTGTATGAAACACTTATTATTTGTTATTTAATTAATACAGCTAAACGATAAAATACTTTCTCGCAAATTCTCAGATTATTTACGTGAATAATAAAAAATTGACCATTTACTGCAAATACTTAGTATGGGTGAGTAAAAATTAATTTTTGCGTGCAACAATATTTGTGAAAATAATTCCATGACGACGCGTTGTAAAATATTTTCCATTTTGGTTCAAGTATCGTGTTGTGTAAGGTTTATTTATTGACCGAAAAAATAAAATTATTAATTTAAAAAATAAAAATGTTTTGATAAAATTAAAATAAGTTTAAAATTAAATTGTTAAGTGTTTGTATTCCTAAGTTTAAAAGTTATATTTAAGTTATACTAGTAATAAGTTAGTTACTTTCGACCCACATTTGCAATTATATTTTGTAAAAAAAAGTAATGTATTTCAGTCTTAAGCCGCAGCCACACGAATTGCCAACATTGGCGTATTTGTCCAAACAACAAATCGTGTAGCCACAAAACAAATGGCAAATACAAATCAAGGTTACATTTGTCCAACATTGGCGCATATTCGCTCAATAGGCGTTTTTTTTTTAAAAAGATCAAAGAAAAAAATAAATACAGTGAAACCTCACATGAGCGGACATCGACGGGACCAATTAAAATGTCCGCTCTAATGAGGTGTCCGTTTAAGTGAAGACCAAATAATTTTATAGGATTTTTATATAGAAAAAATTAATATTTAAATATTTAGTATGAAATTACATTTAAATTCATTTATTTAAACAAAATTTAAAATCATAAATTGTTCACGGAATATTATACGTAAGCAGGCACATATTTTGTTTTATATCTAAGCTATATGCTTAAAATAAAAGTAATTTAAAATAATAAAAATAAATAAAGATTAACGTTCTTAAATTCAGGAAATTAAAACATGTTTCAGTAGTTTGATTAGTTACATTGTTCTTAAGAAAAAAAAATCGGTTATATTTGTCTGACGCACACGATTTTCCAAAATTTTATTTTTCAATAAATTTTCAGTTGATGTTAACATCGCCAAAAATTTCCCATCACCTTTCATTGCGGAAAACTTTAGTAGCGGTTGCAGATATTTTAATGCATCGTTAAATGAATTTATGTTGATATGATCATCATGGTTTTCTTGATTAACTTCGTCTTCATCTTCATTACCATGATCATCATCATCCTCATTGCATAAATCGATACTTTCTTCTTGGTGAATTTCATATAAAATGGAATTGAGATCAAAGGAATCTTCTTCAATTGCAACCTCTGCATCTATATTAATAAATTCGTTGGATACAATATCACTGTAGTTGCATAAATTAAGAAGTGGTTGTACGCTAGTTGTTTCTGGCCTCGATATAATTTCTTTTTCATCATTTATAACCGGGAAACCAGCATGTTTAAAGCAATTTTGTATGGTATCAACAGACACATTTTTCAAAGCATAATCAATCCACTGCACTGATTGCAATAAATTAATGGCTGAATTGTTATTCGATGTTGTTGTTTCTAGACAAGTAATAAAATATTTCAACATTTTCTCACGGTAATAATTTTTAAAATTTTGAATGATTCCTTGATCTAATGGTTGACACGAGCTGGTGGTATTTGGCGGAAAATAGATTAATTGTATATTAGAAAATTCTGGCATTTTGGAGTGTGAGGTGGCATTGTCCAAAAAAAGTAAAACATGTTTTTTTTTTTTTATAAAATTTCGGTTTAGGTTATTCAAGTACTGTGTCATGATATCCCGTGTCATCCATGCTTTTCTGTTTGAATGAATTTATTTCCCAATGTTTAGTCACACCACCAGCTTTATTTAAAATGGTTGAAATCTGAGTTTTGCCGACACTGAATCTTTCAGCTAGTTGACGAACACTTAGTTTTTCCTTTTTACTGACTTCAATGACTTTAATTTTTTCTTTTAAAGTTAAAAATCGTTTTCTCGATGAAGGTGTGTTCATGGTTCTAAAAAAATATTTAAAATAAGTAAGATTGCACAGTTTCTAACATAAATGTAATGCAGTAAAATTAAAGCAAATGATTTAAATTCACATAAAGCTTACCTGTTTTTAATAATCAGGCCCGCTGTTAAAAACTGACACACGACTGACTGAAGTTGTGTATTCCAAAAATAAAATCCGTTAGCTTGTATGAACATAACTATCTTTTTCACTACAATATCAGTTATTCTCTATCATTAATAGAATTTAACAGTTCGTCCTATTTTTACGCATATAAATTAAGCGATACATATCGGATAGTCAGCATTGTCTCACCATATAAAAAATACAAAAGCAAAACCGAGACAAACTTATACATTTGAAATTCTTTTTTCGCATACACTAAAAAAAATAAAAAATAAAAACGATGGAACATTTTATACTACAAATAATGGATAAAGAGTAAAAACAGAAAAAAACAAAAAAAACAACAACAAAAAGGAAAATTGTCCGCTTATGTAAGGTTCCTACAACATAAAATATCTGAAAAAGTGCTGTCCGTGTCCGCTTTAGCGAGTGTCCGCTTAACTAAGAGTGTTTTGTATGAGAAATCTTTAGTTTTGCATTGGACATGAAATTGTGGCCGTTTAAATAAGGTGTCCGCTTAAGTGAGTGTCCGTTAAAGTGAGTTTTCACTACAAATCGTGAAGAATCGTAGAGTTTGTCAATTGTCATATTTTACCAATATTTCCCAAACATAAAATACACCAACGTTGGTCGATATTTGCATTCGTGTGGCTGCGGCTTTATACTTTCAAAAACTGGTCAATAAAAAAATATTTAACTTGATTAATTTTAATTATAATATTTCTGTAAACAATATCTGAAATAAAACCTTTATATACTATTTTAAAAAATATGCATTTGTTTGTATTTAAAAATTATTTTACTGATTAATCTTTTACTGATTTGAGCAATTTGTCCAAAAATTTCAAATTAATAGAACTGCTAATGTCAGTCTCATTCAGAAATATTAGAATTTGCGTTTGCATTGAGACCAACAAAAGCTGAAAAGAATTGAAAAGTTCAGACGAATTGACCAAATACTGTGATGAACATTTTAGAATCCGATATACGAGTAGGTACCATCACTCTGATAATTTGGTATAAACAATATTGATTGCTCCTCCATAATATAAAAGTAAACTACAGTAAGTATTAATCCAATTTACGTTGAAAGATACAATGTTTAAACCAGTGGTGCCCATAACGACCGGTCGATCGCGTTATGATTTTTGGTCGATCTCACTGAATTATTTATTTTCTAATAATTAAATAAATATTTCTCTAAAAATTCATAAAGTTTGTTTATGTTCTCTTAAGTCATTATTCCATAAGCGCTTATATGCGTCGTCTAAATGCACCTTTATTAAAACGACTACGAAAAAAACCAAAACGTAACAGATGAAATGGCATCTATTACATTTTTCTCTAATTCGTTATGCAATCTGTCATTTTGGCAAAACAGCGATAATTACATATATTTCTTAACTTTTTTGCTCGTGAGTGTTTTATCAAAATGAACGTAAAAAAAGTTAAAACCTACCATTATCATGAAAAATGGGAGAACGACTATTTTTTTATAATGATCAAAGACAAGTGTTGTTGTTTGATATGTAGTGTTAGCATTGCAATGCCAAAAAAAGGAAATGTAGAAAGACATTTCAAAACTATGCATAATAACTATGAAAAGAGGTATCCGCAGAATAGTGAGCTACGGGCAGCCAAAATAAGAGAATTAGTCCACTTTTACAAGACAAGTATTAAAAGCAAAATCAGCAACGGTTGCATCACTTCGTGTGAGTCATGTTCTTGCCAAGAATAAAAAGGCATTCAGCGATGGACTCATTTTTAAAAACGCATTTTTAGAAGCTGCTGATTCTTTGTTTTCTACCTTTTCCAATAAAAGTGAAATAGTATCTGCCATTAATGACATGCGGTTATCACGAAACAGTGTAACACGTCGAGTGGAAGAAGTTGGTTTGGATTTAAAAGGGCAGTTAATGAAAAATCTTGAAGTATGCTCAGCATTTTCTTTGCAGGTAGATGAATCTACTGACGTGGTCGACGTATCTCAGCTAATCATATTCGTGCGGATGGTTTTTAAAGATTTTACCTTAATGGAAGAATTATAAACAATTATCCCTATGAAGGGAAAAACTCGAGGAGAGGACATATTTTCTAGTTTTAACAAATTTATTGACAAAATTCAGTTACCCGTTTTTAAACTAGTATCACTAACAACTGATGGGGCCCCCGCAATGATTGGCCATCATAGCGGTTTTATTACTCTTTGTCGAAATGATGATAACTATCCCAATTTCCTATCGTACCATTGCATCATACATCAACAGGTATTATGTGCAAAAATCCTAAATATGAAAGATATTATGGCCGCAACATTTAAAATAGCAAATTCTATTCGAGCGAGAAGTTTACAGAGGCGGCTTTTAAAAATACAAGTGGAAGCAAATGATAATCATTTTGGTTCTACTGAATTGTTAATGCACACCGATGTCCGATGTTAAATTTCTTCAACGGTTCAGAGATTTGATTGGTGAAATCAAGGAATTCCTTATTTGTAGAGGTGACGATTGCGAATTGTTAGAGGACGATATTTGGCTGCTGGATTTAGCTTTCCTAACAGACATCACTTCTAAATTGAATGATATAAATCTTGAATTGCAAGGTAAAGATAAGTAAATTTACCAGATGATAAGTTCCGTAAACGCTTTTAAACAGAAACTCACTCTTTTCGTATCTAAGATTGAGAAGGGGAATTTATCCTATTTTCCAAATTAAGAGGACCAACTGAAAAGTAGCATTTCAACAAATTATGATCCACAGAGATATGTAAATGAAATGAACAATATTAAAACTGAGTTTGAAAAGCGATTTAACGATTTTAAAAAATTGGAATGGATTGCTTTATTTATGAACTATCCATTCGATAATAGTGTTCCAGAAGAAACAACAGCAAGAAAACTTGGATTGCTATTTCAGATAAACGAAGAACTTCTACAAACAGAGATTGTTAAAATTCAAAATGATTTAACACTTAAATCTAGAGCTACAGTCGAAAACTTTTGGCAATACGTACCAAAGGAAACAAATCCAAGCTTACGAAAATGTGCGGAAAACTTGCTCTCTTGCTTTGGATCAACTTATTTATGCGAATCTGCGTTTTCTCAAATGAAAATAATAAAATCTAAATACCTCAATACTTTAACCGATGAGCACTCTTGTTTACGAAGCTGCCTAACAATCTGCACACCAAACTTCGAAAAAATCGTAGAGGGAATGCAATGCAGAACATCGAATGAGTAAGGATATTTAAATAATACTGTTTTTAATACATATTTAAGTAGTATGTCAATGTTGAATAAATTATGTGAAATTTTTATTTTTTTATTTTCTAAATAAAATTTTGAAATAAATAATTACTTTTTTTTACTGTTATATTTTGAAAATATAGTTGGGTAGATTACAGATTAGTTTCATTTTTAAAAGTCGAACGCATGCATTTATTAGTGGGCACCGCTGGTTTAAACTAACAACAGCTTCTATTTAAAATAAATGAAAATCATTTATATCAAATAGTTTAAATAATTTTTCTTGTTTCCTACTAATATAAAAGTAATTTGCGATAATATGAATAATATAATTTATATAAAATAATAATATTTTAAACCAAAAATAACTTTTATTTCAAACAATCGAAAAGTATTTATCTTAAATAATTTTAATAATTGTATCAAAAAATTTCTCGTTTCTCTTAATCACTTAATATTTTGTAAAGCTACGAAAATATTTGTTATAAATAATTATAATATTTATTGTAAATATAGTTGTAGAATTTGCGCTAAATGTGATTGGTAAAATTTATTGTTAGCTTGTAAAATGGTTTGTGGTTAACAATATTTTTTTTTTGAGTGATACAATTTACGTTAAGTCATTTGAACACTACAATGTATAAAATGTATTACGTTGTGGCGTTTGTTTATGTGGCTTTCCGCGCCCGTTAGGCCGGGTACAAAAATGACAACTTCTTTATAGGTTTCTTCTTGGCAGCTTGGTTTCGTACTGATAACAAGTTGGTCTACTCACCAAGTTGCAACGACCAAACTGTAAAAATTCAACTCTTGTTTGGTATAGGATACTCGGTATATTGAAAGGTATTTAGCTGAGGGCGTCAATATTTCAGGACCAAATCGAGTCTTTGCTTCAAAACGTCATCACCAGCCGTCCTGGTATCGCGCTGTATGATTAATGATATTACTATATATACATCCAGTGTTTATTGCTTATGTATAATATAGATGCACAACCCTTACACAACCCTTACAAAAACCGAAACTTTAAATAGGGCCCAACATTAGCGTAATTAAAAAGGAATTTATTAAACCAGATGCCTTATGTTCGCCACAGTTAGTGTGATAATACTAATGAATATTCTGTAAAATTAGACAAAATGTACATAGAACCCCAAAGCTTAGAAAAATATTAAATTCTTCAAATAAACCATTGGTTATGCTGAATCTCTACCACAAGAAGTTCTCAAACTACAAACGCCTCTTGAGATTTCCAATTATTTTTTCAATTCTAATTCAAATAGCGGTAGCGTTCGAGAATTAAATTACTACCCAATAGAAACTAACATCTAAAATACGATTTCAATAAACGAGAGCAATCTTACACCGATACTGGTACCACGAAGTGGGTAACAATATAAAACGTGAAAGCATTTCGAAAAAGTTCGCCAGTTTAATCAATTCAATCGCAATTAGAACAATGTACCGCACACAAATGCAAATTACAATCGCCTGTTCAAAATACGACCGAAGAAGATTCCAATCGAGCAAAATATATCTGTTGATGAATAGTTGAAGTGTGTGAAGTTATCCCAGTTTTTCATCCCAGGAAAAATAAAAATATTTATCAGGTAACACTAATTTCATCCCATCCCAGGATTTTTAAACTCATCCCATCCCAGGATTTTTAAATCGTACAATTATTTAGAAATGTTATATTTGTTAAATTTAGCGAAAATTTTAGATTATCACTATGCTCATTTTCATATGGCCCTCCATAAAAAAATTTGAAGAAAATACTCAACAAATAAATTAATAATTCTCTCAAACCTATGGAGTGCCTAAAGATTTTGACTCGTCATGATGTCCAAATTTTTATCAGAGTTAGTGGACATCATGACGAGTCAAAATCAAAAGTCAAATCTTTAGGCACTCCAAAGGTTTGAGAGAATTATTAATTTATTTGTTGAGTATTTTCTCCAAATTTTTTTATGGATTGCCATATGAAAATGAGCATAGTGATAATCTAAAATTTTCGCTAAATTTAACAAATATAACATTTCTCAATAATTGTACGATTTAAAAATCCTGGGATGGGATGAGTTTAAAAATCCTGGGATGGGATGAAATTAGTGTTACCTGATAAACATTTTTATTTTTCCTGGGATGAAAAACTGGGATAACTTCACACACTTCATACTTACATAAATAACCAAAAATAACCGAAACATTCGGAATCGGCGACAATAAATTTTAGCCGTTCAAAATAAGTAAAGCTAGCCATCAAGCATTTTCGCAAAAAATTGAAAACTTTTTATTGTTGAATTTCCGGTCCAAAATGATTATAGGTAATGTATGTAACATGTTTAGCCCGAAACTACCGGTAGGAAGTCTAAGGAAAGTGCGGTTATTGCAAATTTAGTATTTTGAAATTCGGCCACATTTGTAATCGAACATGGATTGCAGGCGAATGAGGCCACATATTGCACCAAATTTAACGTTGATCTACTCATACTTACATAAATAATCCAAAATAACCGAAACATTCGGATTCGGATTCGGTGACAATAAATTTTAGCCGTTCAAAATAAGTAAGGTGATCACGGATTTTCGCAAAAAATTTAAAAATTCCCGTTCAAAATGAATATAGGTAATCTATATAACATGTTTTGCCCAAAACTAGAATATTAAAAAAATCACTTGTTTATATCATATTTTAATTTCATTTAGCTTAGTTAAAAAATGTCAGTTTAGTTTTTGGGAGGAACCCGGCGTCCCCATTAATATTTTCAAAAATTATGTTGGGTAATTTATTCGATTTATTGTGGCCACATTTGTTTCATAATGTAAAATTTTAAGTTAATTTAATATGACACCCGGCCAGTAAATTTTCATTAGCAATTTACGTATCATAAATTTATGTTAATGCTTCGGTAATAAACATCTCTCGTTTTTGTATAACTAACTATTATGAACGTCAATCAATTTTTAAAATCTAATTAAGTAGTTTCGGTTGATTTAGTTTTTCCTGGGGGATAGCAATATAAAAATTCACATTTTACTGACTGCCCAAGGATTTGGGAGGTATATAAGAGTATTTATGTATGTGGAGCAAAGAAAATTGATGGCAATATATTTTATTTATTTTTCAGTATTATCAGTATCAGGTACGAAAAATAAAAGTGCAACTCGTTCAAATTCAAAAAATTTACATAATTACAAAAAAATAAAAATATTACCTATCTATACAACGCTGCCATGATAGCAACATTGATATTACTAACAAATTTAATTAATTTAAAACCATAACCAATTTTTGCCAAAAAAGAAAAATACGTTTTTGATATGAGCCGTATGCAAAATGCAAAAATAATAATAAACAAAAACAACAAAATAATATTTTATACAGAGGCTGAGCCCAACTAAAAACATAAATATTCCAAAGCAATTAGCATTTAATTACCATGGGATTTATATCTCTACTACCTCATGCCATCAATCAGTTTACGTATAAATATAAATTTTAAATTACCTACATACATAAAATACAACAAATTTTCATTAATCAATCAATATAATTTGCATTTGTTGTATTTTGCATGAATATTTTAAATTGCACCGAAATTATATAATTTTATTAAATAACAATGAAACAAAAAAATTTCATTGGTGTGGATTAAAAGTGATTTTTATAAACTTCCATGATACTATTGGAACTTCATCATTGTTATACAGGAACCAGTGAATAATCGATACCAATTTTTGTTTTTGTAATGCATGTACTAGCACTCGTTTATTATAATATGATTAAGTAATTTGACCTTTTATAAATACATATTATGACCTACAATTATTTCACACTGGTGTGATTTTTTTTATATTTGAGCAACACTTCCTGAAATTTTAGATCGAAACGAACGTGTAAATTTTGTAAACTCTTGTTTTATAATTGTTGGCGCACTTATCGGTAGCATGCTGTATTCTAAACTGCTAACATTAAATATTTACTTTAAATTTGCGAAGCACAAATTTTACAAATCTCAAGTAGGCTTTGGTGCGTAAAAACAGATATTTCTTCATTGCCCCAAAACCAGTAGGCCAAATATATCATAGACAACACCGTAGAGAGCAAATTTAAGATACCGGAGGGCCGTACTTGTTCCACCAAAAACAAAATGAAAACATTCAGATATTCGATTTAGATTCTTACTAGATTTTGCAAATAAAAATAGTCAGCGATTTAAGTTATACTTTTACTGGTCTATCATTGTTTGAGGATATTTTCTTGTTGTATTTGGCGATGTATGAGATGACCCTAACCCTGCACCAGCACTTGTAGCACAATCCAATGAAAATGGTATTGGAATTTTTTACAAATTAACTACAACATATCGGCATAGTTCAACCCCCAAAAACATTCCTAAGGTTGCAATTTTTCAAAACCCATATTTTTGGGTAAACCATGCTTTTGGCATTTCAGTTAGTGCTTCTTATATCGTACTGGGGGCGGTATTGTAATTTTTACAAATTAACTACAACATATTGGCATAACTCAACACCCCAAAAGCTTCCCCTACGGGGTGCATTTTTTAAAAACCTTATTTTTCGTCACATCACGCCTTTTGCATTTCTGTGATTTTTTGTTGTATACTATATAGTGCTGGAATCTGTTTACAATAAAATCGCATAATTTAACTTATAAAAAACTATCCCAAAGGGGAGCACCCATTCAAAATCATTGTATCGTACTGGTTGATACAAGAAACTTTACGATAATTACAATATATTGAAATAGTTCAGTTGACAAAAACTATGCGAAAAAATATATTTTTCCGTATAGATAATACCCCTCAAATATATACCCAGGTATATATTACAACATCCTTGGGCGTGCCCACAAAAATCGATCATTCTACATTGAATTACATTCCCATGTAAGAAACAGGTACCCATGAATTTATTACAATAGCCCACACCCACAAAATACGATCAAAATGTACTACTGTACTTAAATGTATTATATAATGTACAAACAATTTATAAAAATAACAGTGTACTTGAATCGCATTTTTTTTGTGACTAGCTGGGTACCTAGGGGTAAATTTAATTCAAGTACACCGAATTCAATGGTCTCATTTCAAAGTTAGTCCCCATTTTTGAGATATCGCTTTCGACATGTTATGTCTCTGAGTCAAAAATTTGATAAAACATACGCTCATATTCACGTTGATAGTTCTTGAACCATTAAGATTTTCGTGTTGCTTTCTTCAGCAAAGTTGTTGCGCAAGCCAAGACATACAACTTTGCCAAAGATATCAAGACCGACAAAACACATCTGCATTCACATTTTGGTGTTATTATTTTCGCTTTTCATTTCGACGAAAAACACTTTTTTTATGATTTTTTGTCCATTTATTGAATTTAAATCGATTGAAATCGATTGAAAATACGTCGCATCGACAAATATAGATACAATAAAAAGTATTTAAAAAAAAACTTAAATCGATTCAGTTGATTTTATGGTGATTTTTCTTCATTTTTTTTCTAAAAAATTAACTTTTTCTTAACTTTTAATTTTAACTTTCTGATTCGTTCGTGTTGTCTTCGGGATCTTCGTGCTTTTGCAAATTCTAACAAATGTCACCCAAGAGTGTATCTAGCTTTTTGCCGCTGTACCAATGTTCGAGCCTTGTGGGAAACGCTCGCCGTGCTCATTGGATTCGGCTGGTGATTGTCCGGCGAATTTGCCCACATGACCATGCAAAAAATGTATTTTCAATGATATTACAACGTTTATATTATGAACAGCGGTCAGCATATTTTCAATATATCTGCGCCAATCATCGGATCGACTAATTCCGAGAACATTCTTAATAATTTCTTTTACATATTTCCATGCCACAAGCTCTCGTTCACTGAGATCGTTTTCAAATGCATCATCGTTCATCAAACGACGAATATCTGGTCCATTAAGTATTCCTGTAATAAAAAACAAGATGCGAGTTGAAAGTTCATTTGATCAAAATTTCGATTCGAATGGATTCAAATACCAACCTTCTTTTATTTTATCGTCCATCTGAATTCAGCGCTTTCATAAAATTGTTAACTATTCCAAACTTGATATGAAGTTATGTTAGGAATATTTTTTCAATTGGCACAATTGATCAACGAAGCTGTCGAATTGCAATCTAATGTTGCAAAAATTAGAAATGGAAATTGAAAAGGAACACCGTCAACTCTTACGAATTCAAAACAGGGAAAATAAACAAAAAATAAAGTAGGAAAAATTAAATAACGAACCTCGCTTCGAAAACAGAACCTTAGATTCTACCTAAAAAATTATGCCAATTAAAAAACTTCCCTTTAACGAATTCGTTTCTTCTGAAACATTTTTCAGACAACCAAAAAAGTTGGGGGTCGTTACATGATAACGTGGTGGTTACAATAACGGCAAGGAAAATGATAACCACTTCTTCAACCCAACCAAACCAGCTTGAAGAAACGCTACAGATGTCAGTACCTTTGACAACATCTATTCCTCTGACGGATGCGGAATTAGCTGCTACATATAAAGACAATAACAACTCAACATCGTGTTGTAATAATGAAACGATTACGAAAACTTTGGAATTAAGATACCCGTGAAGTTTGTCCTAACTTTTCGAAGCTATTCGAAGCTGTTGAGCTTGTTATGGCGTCTGTATTTTAGGATACACACGGTAAAATATTTGTTCACTACCTTGAGAAAGAAAAAAAAATCAACACAGATTATAATATCGGGTTATTTGAAGGAAGAAACCGCTGAAAAACGCCCACAAATGAAGAATATTATTACTTGTTTGAAGATCTAAAAAAAATCTCCAGTGAAAGAAATTTGGCTCCTCTAACTACAAAAATGCGTTTAATCAAAAATTCATTCTGCCTCAATTTTTCGACTGATTAACAAGAATGCGATTGAGGACCTTGAGATTTTTTGCTGATTGATTTCAAAATTAAATAACCTTTCATAATTGGTGCGACACTCTATGATTTGGAACAAAAAAAATTTTTTTGTGCATTAGTCCTGGTAAAAAAAAAACCGATTATTCAATCGACGATTACGCGAAAACTGGACGTTGTTTCGGTCCAATTTAAACGCATTATTATTCAAAATTAAATAACCTTTCATAATTGGTGCGACACTCTATGATTTGGACCAAAAAAAATATTTTTTGTGCATTTGTCCTGGTAAAAAAAACCGATTATTCAATCGACGATTACGCAAAAACTGGACGTTGTTTCGGTCCAACTTAAACGCATTATTATTCAAAACTAATTAACCTTTCATAATTGGTGCGACACTCTATGATTTGGAACAATAAAATATTTTTTGTGCATTTGTCCTGGTAAAAAAAAAACCGATTATTCAATCGACGATTACGCGAAAACTGGACGTGGTTTCGGTCCCATTTAAACGCATTATTATTCAAAATTAAATAACCTTTCATAATTGGTGCGACACTCTATGATTTGGAACAAAAAAATATTTTTGTGCATTTGTCCTGGTAAAAAAAACCGATTATTCAATCGACGATTACGCGAAAACTGGACGTGGTTTCGGTCCAATTTAAACGCATTATTATTCAAAATTAAATAACCTTTCATAATTGGTGCGACACTCTATGATTTGGAACAAAAAAATATTTTTTGTGCATTTGTCCTGGTAAAAAAAAAACCGATTATTCAATCGACGATTACGCAAAAACTGGACGTTGTTTCGGTCCAATTTAAACGCATTATTATTCAAAATTAAATAACCTTTCATAATTGGTGCGACACTCTATGATTTGGAACAAAAAAATTTTTTTTGTGCATTAGTCCTGGTAAAAAAAAAACCGATTATTCAATCGACGATTACGCGAAAACTGGACGTTGTTTCGGTCCAATTTAAACGCATTATTATTCAAAATTAAATAACCTTTCATAATTGACACGACACTGAAAAATTTTTTTGTGCATTTGTCCTGGTAAAAAAAAACCGATTATTCAATCGACGATTACGCGAAAACTGGACGTTGTTTCGGTCCAATTTAAACGCATTATTATTCAAAATTAAATAACCTTTCATAATTGGTGCGACACTCTATGATTTGGAACAAAAAAATTTTTTTTGTGCATTAGTCCTGGTAAAAAAAAAACCGATTATTCAATCGACGATTACGCGAAAACTGGACGTTGTTTCGGTCCAATTTAAACGCATTATTATTCAAAATTAAATAACCTTTCATAATTGGTGCGACACTCTATGATTTGGAACAAAAAAATTTTTTTTGTGCATTAGTCCTGGTAAAAAAAAAACCGATTATTCAATCGACGATTACGCGAAAACTGGACGTGGTTTCGGTCCAATTTAAACGCATTATTATTCAAAATTAAATAACCTTTCATAATTGGTGCGACAATCTATGATTTGGAACAAAAAAATATTTTTTGTGCATTTGTCCTGGTAAAAAAAAACCGATTATTCAATCGACGATTACGCGAAAACTGGACGTTGTTTCGGTCCAATTTAAACGAATTATTATTCAAAATTAAATAACCTTTCATAATTGGTGCGACACTCTATGATTTGGAATAAAAAAATTTGTTTTGTGCATTTGTCCTGGTAAAAAAAAACCGATTATTCAATCGACGATTACGCAAAAACTGGACGTTGTTTCGGTCCAATTTAAACGAATTATTATTCAAAATTAAATAACCTTTCATAATTGGTGCGACACTCTATGATTTGGAACAAAAAAATATTTTTTGTGCATTTGTCCTGGTAAAAAAAAACCGATTATTCAATCGACGATTACGCGAAAACTGGACGTTGTTTCGGTCCAATTTAAACGAATTATTATTCAAAATTAAATAACCTTTCATAATTGGTGCGACACTCTATGATTTGGAATAAAAAAATTTGTTTTGTGCATTTGTCCTGGTAAAAAAAAACCGATTATTCAATCGACGATTACGCGAAAACTGGACGTTGTTTCGGTCCAATTTAAATGCATTATTATTCAAAATTAAATAACCTTTCATAATTGGTGCGACACTCTATGATTTGGAACAAAAAAATATTTTTTGTGCATTTGTCCTGGTAAAAAAAACCGATTATTCAATCGACGATTACGCGAAAACTGGACGTTGTTTCGGTCCAATTTAAACGAATTATTATTCAAAATTAAATAACCTTTCATAATTGGTGCGTCACTCTATGATTTGGAACAAACAATTTTTTTTGTGCATTTGTCCTGGTAAAAAAACCGATTATTCAATCGACGATTACGCGAAAACTGGACGTTGTTTCGGTCCAATTTAAATGCATTATTATTCAAAATTAAATAACCTTTCATAATTGGTGCGACACTCTATGATTTGGAACAAAAAAATATTTTTTGTGCATTTGTCCTGGTAAAAAAAACCGATTATTCAATCGACGATTACGCGAAAACTGGACGTTGTTTCGGTCCAATTTAAACGAATTATTATTCAAAATTAAATAACCTTTCATAATTGGTGCGACACTCTATGATTTGGAACAAAAAAATATTTTTTGTGCATTTGTCCTGGTAAAAAAAACCGATTATTCAATCGACGATTACGCGAAAACTGGACGTTGTTTCGGTCCAATTTAAACGCATTATTATTCAAAATTAAATAACCTTTCATAATTGGTGCGACACTCTATGATTTGGAACAAAAAAATATTTTTTGTGCATTTGTCCTGGTAAAAAAAACCGATTATTAAAACGACGATTACGCGAAAACTGGACGTTGTTTCGGGCCAATTTAAACGCATTTTTATTCAAAATTAAATAACCTTTCATAATTGGTGCGACACTCTATGATTTGGAACAAAAAAAATTTTTTTGTGCATTAGTCCTGGTAAAAAAAAAACCGATTATTCAATCGACGATTACGCGAAAACTGGACGTTGTTTCGGTCCAATTTAAACGCATTATTATTCAAAATTAAATAACCTTTCATAATTGGTGCGACACTCTATGATTTGGACCAAAAAAAATATTTTTTGTGCATTTGTCCTGGTAAAAAAAACCGATTATTCAATCGACGATTACGCAAAAACTGGACGTTGTTTCGGTCCAACTTAAACGCATTATTATTCAAAACTAATTAACCTTTCATAATTGGTGCGACACTCTATGATTTGGAACAATAAAATATTTTTTGTGCATTTGTCCTGGTAAAAAAAAAACCGATTATTCAATCGACGATTACGCGAAAACTGGACGTGGTTTCGGTCCCATTTAAACGCATTATTATTCAAAATTAAATAACCTTTCATAATTGGTGCGACACTCTATGATTTGGAACAAAAAAATATTTTTGTGCATTTGTCCTGGTAAAAAAAACCGATTATTCAATCGACGATTACGCGAAAACTGGACGTGGTTTCGGTCCAATTTAAACGCATTATTATTCAAAATTAAATAACCTTTCATAATTGGTGCGACACTCTATGATTTGGAACAAAAAAATATTTTTTGTGCATTTGTCCTGGTAAAAAAAAAACCGATTATTCAATCGACGATTACGCAAAAACTGGACGTTGTTTCGGTCCAATTTAAACGCATTATTATTCAAAATTAAATAACCTTTCATAATTGGTGCGACACTCTATGATTTGGAACAAAAAAATTTTTTTTGTGCATTAGTCCTGGTAAAAAAAAAACCGATTATTCAATCGACGATTACGCGAAAACTGGACGTTGTTTCGGTCCAATTTAAACGCATTATTATTCAAAATTAAATAACCTTTCATAATTGACACGACACTGAAAAATTTTTTTGTGCATTTGTCCTGGTAAAAAAAAACCGATTATTCAATCGACGATTACGCGAAAACTGGACGTTGTTTCGGTCCAATTTAAACGCATTATTATTCAAAATTAAATAACCTTTCATAATTGGTGCGACACTCTATGATTTGGAACAAAAAAATTTTTTTTGTGCATTAGTCCTGGTAAAAAAAAAAACCGATTATTCAATCGACGATTACGCGAAAACTGGACGTTGTTTCGGTCCAATTTAAACGCATTATTATTCAAAATTAAATAACCTTTCATAATTGGTGCGACACTCTATGATTTGGAACAAAAAAATTTTTTTTGTGCATTAGTCCTGGTAAAAAAAAAACCGATTATTCAATCGACGATTACGCGAAAACTGGACGTGGTTTCGGTCCAATTTAAACGCATTATTATTCAAAATTAAATAACCTTTCATAATTGGTGCGACACTCTATGATTTGGAACAAAAAAATATTTTTTGTGCATTTGTCCTGGTAAAAAAAAACCGATTATTCAATCGACGATTACGCGAAAACTGGACGATGTTTCGGTCCAATTTAAACGCATTATTATTCAAAATTAAATAACCTTTCATAATTGGTGCAACACTCTATGATTTGGAACAAAAAAATATTTTTTGTGCATTTGTCCTGGTAAAAAAAAACCGATTATTCAATCGACGAATACGCGAAAACTGGACGTTGTTTCGGTCCAATTTAAACGCATTATTATTCAAAATTAAATAACCTTTCATAATTGGTGCGACAATCTATGATTTGGAACAAAAAAATATTTTTTGTGCATTTGTCCTGGTAAAAAAAAACCGATTATTCAATCGACGATTACGCGAAAACTGGACGATGTTTCGGTCCAATGTAAACGAATTATTATTCAAAATTAAATAACCTTTCATAATTGGTGCGACAATCTATGATTTGGAACAAAAAAATATTTTTTGTGCATTTGTCCTGGTAAAAAAAAAACCGATTATTCAATCGACGATTACGCGAAAACTGGAAGTGTTTTCGGTCCAATTTAAACGCATTATTATTCAAAATTAAATAACCTTTCATAATTGGTGCGACACTCTATGATTTGGAACAAAAAAATATTTTTTGTGCATTTGTCCTGGTAAAAAAAAACCGATTATTCAATCGACGATTACGCGAAAACTGGACGTTGTTTCGGTCCAATTTAAACGAATTATTATTCAAAATTAAATAACCTTTCATATATGGTGCGACACTCTATGATTTGGAATAAAAAAATTTGTTTTGTGCATTTGTCCTGGTAAAAAAAAACCGATTATTCAATCGACGATTACGCGAAAACTGGACGTTGTTTCGGTCCAATTTAAACGCATTATTATTCAAAATTAAATAACCTTTCATAATTGGTGCGTCACTCTATGATTTGGAACAAACAATTTTTTTTGTGCATTTGTCCTGGTAAAAAAAAACCGATTATTCAATCGACGATTACGCGAAAACTGGACGTTGTTTCGGTAAAATTTAAACGAATTATTATTCAAAATTAAATAACCTTTCATATATGGTGCGACACTCTATGATTTGGAATAAAAAAATTTGTTTTGTGCATTTGTCCTGGTAAAAAAAAACCGATTATTCAATCGACGATTACGCGAAAACTGGACGTTGTTTCGGTCCAATTTAAATGCATTATTATTCAAAATTAAATAACCTTTCATAATTGGTGCGACACTCTATGATTTGGAACAAAAAAATATTTTTTGTGCATTTGTCCTGGTAAAAAAAACCGATTATTCAATCGACGATTACGCGAAAACTGGACGTTGTTTCGGTCCAATTTAAACGAATTATTATTCAAAATTAAATAACCTTTCATAATTGGTGCGACACTCTATGATTTGGAACAAAAAAATATTTTTTGTGCATTTGTCCTGGTAAAAAAAAACCGATTATTCAATCGACGATTACGCGAAAACTGGACGTTGTTTCGGTCCAATTTAAACGAATTATTATTCAAAATTAAATAACCTTTCATATATGGTGCGACACTCTATGATTTGGAATAAAAAAATTTGTTTTGTGCATTTGTCCTGGTAAAAAAAAACCGATTATTCAATCGACGATTACGCGAAAACTGGACGTTGTTTCGGTCCAATTTAAACGCATTATTATTCAAAATTAAATAACCTTTCATAATTGGTGCGACACTCTATGATTTGGAACAAAAAAATATTTTTGTGCATTTGTCCTGGTAAAAAAAACCGATTATTCAATCGACGATTACGCGAAAACTGGACGTTGTTTCGGTCCAATTTAAACGCATTATTATTCAAAATTAAATAACCTTTCATAATTGACACGACACTGAAAAATTTTTTTGTGCATTTGTCCTGGTAAAAAAAAACCGATTATTCAATCGACGATTACGCGAAAACTGGACGTTGTTTCGGTCCAATTTAAACGCATTATTATTCAAAATTAAATAACCTTTCATAATTGGTGCGACACTCTATGATTTGGAACAAAAAAATTTTTTTTGTGCATTAGTCCTGGTAAAAAAAAAACCGATTATTCAATCGACGATTACGCGAAAACTGGACGTTGTTTCGGTCCAATTTAAACGCATTATTATTCAAAATTAAATAACCTTTCATAATTGGTGCGACACTCTATGATTTGGAACAAAAAAATTTTTTTTGTGCATTAGTCCTGGTAAAAAAAAAACCGATTATTCAATCGACGATTACGCGAAAACTGGACGTGGTTTCGGTCCAATTTAAACGCATTATTATTCAAAATTAAATAACCTTTCATAATTGGTGCGACAATCTATGATTTGGAACAAAAAAATATTTTTTGTGCATTTGTCCTGGTAAAAAAAAACCGATTATTCAATCGACGATTACGCGAAAACTGGACGTTGTTTCGGTCCAATTTAAACGAATTATTATTCAAAATTAAATAACCTTTCATAATTGGTGCGACACTCTATGATTTGGAATAAAAAAATTTGTTTTGTGCATTTGTCCTGGTAAAAAAAAACCGATTATTCAATCGACGATTACGCAAAAACTGGACGTTGTTTCGGTCCAATTTAAACGAATTATTATTCAAAATTAAATAACCTTTCATAATTGGTGCGACACTCTATGATTTGGAACAAAAAAATATTTTTTGTGCATTTGTCCTGGTAAAAAAAAACCGATTATTCAATCGACGATTACGCGAAAACTGGACGTTGTTTCGGTCCAATTTAAACGAATTATTATTCAAAATTAAATAACCTTTCATAATTGGTGCGACACTCTATGATTTGGAACAAAAAAATATTTTTTGTGCATTTGTCCTGGTAAAAAAAACCGATTATTCAATCGACGATTACGCGAAAACTGGACGTTGTTTCGGTCCAATTTAAACGAATTATTATTCAAAATTAAATAACCTTTCATAATTGGTGCGTCACTCTATGATTTGGAACAAACAATTTTTTTTGTGCATTTGTCCTGGTAAAAAAACCGATTATTCAATCGACGATTACGCGAAAACTGGACGTTGTTTCGGTCCAATTTAAATGCATTATTATTCAAAATTAAATAACCTTTCATAATTGGTGCGACACTCTATGATTTGGAACAAAAAAATATTTTTTGTGCATTTGTCCTGGTAAAAAAAACCGATTATTCAATCGACGATTACGCGAAAACTGGACGTTGTTTCGGTCCAATTTAAACGAATTATTATTCAAAATTAAATAACCTTTCATAATTGGTGCGACACTCTATGATTTGGAACAAAAAAATATTTTTTGTGCATTTGTCCTGGTAAAAAAAACCGATTATTCAATCGACGATTACGCGAAAACTGGACGTTGTTTCGGTCCAATTTAAACGCATTATTATTCAAAATTAAATAACCTTTCATAATTGGTGCGACACTCTATGATTTGGAACTAAAAAATATTTTTTGTGCATTTGTCCTGGTAAAAAAAACCGATTATTAAAACGACGATTACGCGAAAACTGGACGTTGTTTCGGGCCAATTTAAACGCATTTTTATTCAAAATTAAATAACCTTTCATAATTGGTGCGACACTCTATGATTTGGAACAAAAAAAATTTTTTTGTGCATTAGTCCTGGTAAAAAAAAAACCGATTATTCAATCGACGATTACGCGAAAACTGGACGTTGTTTCGGTCCAATTTAAACGCATTATTATTCAAAATTAAATAACCTTTCATAATTGGTGCGACACTCTATGATTTGGACCAAAAAAAATATTTTTTGTGCATTTGTCCTGGTAAAAAAAACCGATTATTCAATCGACGATTACGCAAAAACTGGACGTTGTTTCGGTCCAACTTAAACGCATTATTATTCAAAACTAATTAACCTTTCATAATTGGTGCGACACTCTATGATTTGGAACAATAAAATATTTTTTGTGCATTTGTCCTGGTAAAAAAAAAACCGATTATTCAATCGACGATTACGCGAAAACTGGACGTGGTTTCGGTCCCATTTAAACGCATTATTATTCAAAATTAAATAACCTTTCATAATTGGTGCGACACTCTATGATTTGGAACAAAAAAATATTTTTGTGCATTTGTCCTGGTAAAAAAAACCGATTATTCAATCGACGATTACGCGAAAACTGGACGTGGTTTCGGTCCAATTTAAACGCATTATTATTCAAAATTAAATAACCTTTCATAATTGGTGCGACACTCTATGATTTGGAACAAAAAAATATTTTTTGTGCATTTGTCCTGGTAAAAAAAAAACCGATTATTCAATCGACGATTACGCAAAAACTGGACGTTGTTTCGGTCCAATTTAAACGCATTATTATTCAAAATTAAATAACCTTTCATAATTGGTGCGACACTCTATGATTTGGAACAAAAAAATTTTTTTTGTGCATTAGTCCTGGTAAAAAAAAAACCGATTATTCAATCGACGATTACGCGAAAACTGGACGTTGTTTCGGTCCAATTTAAACGCATTATTATTCAAAATTAAATAACCTTTCATAATTGACACGACACTGAAAAATTTTTTTGTGCATTTGTCCTGGTAAAAAAAAACCGATTATTCAATCGACGATTACGCGAAAACTGGACGTTGTTTCGGTCCAATTTAAACGCATTATTATTCAAAATTAAATAACCTTTCATAATTGGTGCGACACTCTATGATTTGGAACAAAAAAATTTTTTTTGTGCATTAGTCCTGGTAAAAAAAAAACCGATTATTCAATCGACGATTACGCGAAAACTGGACGTTGTTTCGGTCCAATTTAAACGCATTATTATTCAAAATTAAATAACCTTTCATAATTGGTGCGACACTCTATGATTTGGAACAAAAAAATTTTTTTTGTGCATTAGTCCTGGTAAAAAAAAAACCGATTATTCAATCGACGATTACGCGAAAACTGGACGTGGTTTCGGTCCAATTTAAACGCATTATTATTCAAAATTAAATAACCTTTCATAATTGGTGCGACACTCTATGATTTGGAACAAAAAAATATTTTTTGTGCATTTGTCCTGGTAAAAAAAAACCGATTATTCAATCGACGATTACGCGAAAACTGGACGATGTTTCGGTCCAATTTAAACGCATTATTATTCAAAATTAAATAACCTTTCATAATTGGTGCAACACTCTATGATTTGGAACAAAAAAATATTTTTTGTGCATTTGTCCTGGTAAAAAAAAACCGATTATTCAATCGACGAATACGCGAAAACTGGACGTTGTTTCGGTCCAATTTAAACGCATTATTATTCAAAATTAAATAACCTTTCATAATTGGTGCGACAATCTATGATTTGGAACAAAAAAATATTTTTTGTGCATTTGTCCTGGTAAAAAAAAACCGATTATTCAATCGACGATTACGCGAAAACTGGACGATGTTTCGGTCCAATGTAAACGAATTATTATTCAAAATTAAATAACCTTTCATAATTGGTGCGACAATCTATGATTTGGAACAAAAAAATATTTTTTGTGCATTTGTCCTGGTAAAAAAAAAACCGATTATTCAATCGACGATTACGCGAAAACTGGAAGTGTTTTCGGTCCAATTTAAACGCATTATTATTCAAAATTAAATAACCTTTCATAATTGGTGCGACACTCTATGATTTGGAACAAAAAAATATTTTTTGTGCATTTGTCCTGGTAAAAAAAAACCGATTATTCAATCGACGATTACGCGAAAACTGGACGTTGTTTCGGTCCAATTTAAACGAATTATTATTCAAAATTAAATAACCTTTCATATATGGTGCGACACTCTATGATTTGGAATAAAAAAATTTGTTTTGTGCATTTGTCCTGGTAAAAAAAAACCGATTATTCAATCGACGATTACGCGAAAACTGGACGTTGTTTCGGTCCAATTTAAACGCATTATTATTCAAAATTAAATAACCTTTCATAATTGGTGCGTCACTCTATGATTTGGAACAAACAATTTTTTTTGTGCATTTGTCCTGGTAAAAAAAAACCGATTATTCAATCGACGATTACGCGAAAACTGGACGTTGTTTCGGTAAAATTTAAACGAATTATTATTCAAAATTAAATAACCTTTCATATATGGTGCGACACTCTATGATTTGGAATAAAAAAATTTGTTTTGTGCATTTGTCCTGGTAAAAAAAAACCGATTATTCAATCGACGATTACGCGAAAACTGGACGTTGTTTCGGTCCAATTTAAATGCATTATTATTCAAAATTAAATAACCTTTCATAATTGGTGCGACACTCTATGATTTGGAACAAAAAAATATTTTTTGTGCATTTGTCCTGGTAAAAAAAACCGATTATTCAATCGACGATTACGCGAAAACTGGACGTTGTTTCGGTCCAATTTAAACGAATTATTATTCAAAATTAAATAACCTTTCATAATTGGTGCGACACTCTATGATTTGGAACAAAAAAATATTTTTTGTGCATTTGTCCTGGTAAAAAAAAACCGATTATTCAATCGACGATTACGCGAAAACTGGACGTTGTTTCGGTCCAATTTAAACGAATTATTATTCAAAATTAAATAACCTTTCATATATGGTGCGACACTCTATGATTTGGAATAAAAAAATTTGTTTTGTGCATTTGTCCTGGTAAAAAAAAACCGATTATTCAATCGACGATTACGCGAAAACTGGACGTTGTTTCGGTCCAATTTAAACGCATTATTATTCAAAATTAAATAACCTTTCATAATTGGTGCGACACTCTATGATTTGGAACAAAAAAATATTTTTTGTGCATTTGTCCTGGTAAAAAAAACCGATTATTCAATCGACGATTACGCGAAAACTGGACGTTGTTTCGGTCCAATTTAAACGAATTATTATTCAAAATTAAATAACCTTTCATAATTGGTGCGACACTCTATGATTTGGAACAAAAAAATATTTTTTGTGCATTTGTCCTGGTAAAAAAAAACCGATTATTCAATCGACGATTACGCGAAAACTGGACGTTGTTTCGGTCCAACTTAAACGAATTATTATTCAAAATTAAATAACCTTTCATATATGGTGCGACACTCTATGATTTGGAATAAAAAAATTTGTTTTGTGCATTTGTCCTGGTAAAAAAAAACCGATTATTCAATCGACGATTACGCGAAAACTGGACGTTGTTTCGGTCCAATTTAAACGCATTATTATTCAAAATTAAATAACCTTTCATAATTGGTGCGACACTCTATGATTTGGAACAAAAAAATATTTTTTGTGCATTTGTCCTGGTAAAAAAAACCGATTATTCAATCGACGATTACGCGAAAACTGGACGTTGTTTCGGTCCAATTTAAACGAATTATTATTCAAAATTAAATAACCTTTCATAATTGGTGCGACACTCTATGATTTGGAATAAAAAAATTTGTTTTGTGCATTTGTCCTTGTAAAAAAACCGATTATTCAATCGACGATTACGCGAAAACTGGACGTTGTTTCGGTCCAATTTAAATGCATTATTATTCAAAATTAAATAACCTTTCATAATTGGTGCGACACTCTATGATTTGGAACAAAAAAATATTTTTTGTGCATTTGTCCTGGTAAAAAAAAACCGATTATTCAATCGACGATTACGCGAAAACTGGACGATGTTTCGGTCCAATTTAAACGCATTATTATTCAAAATTAAATAACCTTTCATCATTGGTGCGACCCTCAAAAAATTTTTTTGTGCATTTGTCCTGGTAAAAAAAACCGATTATTCAATCGACGATTACGCGAAAACTGGACGTTGTTTCGGTCCAATTTAAACGAATTATTATTCAAAATTAAATAACCTTTCATAATTGGTGCAACACTCTATGATTTGGAATAAAATAATTGGTTTTGTGCATTTGTCCTGGTAAAAAAAAACCGATTATTCAATCGACGATTACGCGAAAACTGGACGTTGTTTCGGTCCAATTTAAACGCATTATTATTCAAAATTAAATAACCTTTCATCATTGGTGCGACCCTCAAAAAATTTTTTTGTGCATTTGTCCTGGTAAAAAAACCGATTATTCAATCGACGATTACGCGGAAACTGGACGTTGTTTCGGTCCAATTTAAACGAATTATTATTCAAAATTAAATAACCTTTCATAATTGGTGCGACACTCTATGATTTGGAACAAAAAATTTTTTTTTGTGCATTTGTCCTGGTAAAAAAAAACCGATTATTCAATCGACGATTACGCGAAAACTGGACGTTGTTTCGGTCCAATTTAAACGAATTATTATTCAAAATTAAATAACCTTTCATAATTGGTGCGACACTCTATGATTTGGAATAAAAAAATTTGTTTTGTGCATTTGTCCTGGTAAAAAAAACCGATTATTCAATCGACGATTACGCGAAAACTGGACGTTGTTTCGGTCCAATTTAAACGCATTATTATTCAAAATTAAATAACCTTTCATCATTGGTGCGACACTCAAAAAATTTTTTTGTGCATTTGTCCTGGTAAAAAAAACCGATTATTCAATCGACGATTACGCAAAAACTGGACGTTGTTTCGGTCCAATTTAAACGAATTATTATTCAAAATTAAATAACCTTTCATAATTGGTGCGTCACTCTATGATTTGGAACAAACAATTTTTTTTGTGCATTTGTCCTGGTAAAAAAAACCGATTATTCAATCGACGATTACGCGAAAACTGGACGTTGTTTCGGTCCAATTTAAACGCATTATTATTCAAAATTAAATAACCTTTCATCATTGGTGCGACACTCAAAAATTTTTTTTGTGCATTTGTCCTGGTAAAAAAAACCGATTATTCAATCGACGATTACGCGAAAACTGGACGTTGTTTCGGTCCAATTTAAACGAATTATTATTCAAAATTAAATAACCTTTCATCATTGGTGCGACACTCAAAAATTTTTTTTGTGCATTTGTCCTGGTAAAAAAAACCGATTATTCAATCGACGATTACGCGAAAACTGGACGTTGTTTCGGTCCAATTTAAACGCATTATTATTCAAAATTAAATAACCTTTCATCATTGATGCGACACTAAAAAATTTTATTTCAGCATTTGTCCTGGTAAAAAAAACCGATTATTCAATCGACGATTACGCAAAAACTGGACGTTGTTTCGGTCCAACTTAAACGCATTATTATTGAAAATTAAATAACCTTTCATAATTGGTGCGACACTCTATGATTTGGAACAAAAAATTATTTTTTGTGCATTTGAACTGGTAAAAAAAAACCGATTATTCAATCGACGATTACGCGAAAACTGGACGTTGTTTCAGTCCAATTTAAACGCATTATTATTCAAAATTAAATAACCTTTCATAATTGGTGCGACACTCTATGATTTGGAACAAAAAAATATTTTTTGTGCATTTGTCCTGGTAAAAAAAAACCGATTATTCAATCGACGATTACGCGAAAACTGGACGTTGTTTCGGTCCAATTTAAACGCATTATTATTCAAAATTAAATAACCTTTCATAATTGGTGCGACACTCTATGATTTGGAACAAAAAAATATTTTTTGTGCATTTGTCCTGGTAAAAAAAAACCGATTATTCAATCGACGATTACGCGAAAACTGGACGTTGTTTCGGTCCAATTTAAACGCATTATTATTCAAAATTAAATAACCTTTCATCATTGGTGCGACCCTCAAAAAATTTTTTTGTGCATTTGTCCTGGTAAAAAAACCGATTATTCAATCGACGATTACGCGGAAACTGGACGTTGTTTCGGTCCAATTTAAACGAATTATTATTCAAAATTAAATAACCTTTCATAATTGGTGCGACACTCTATGATTTGGAACAAAAAATTTTTTTTTGTGCATTTGTCCTGGTAAAAAAAAACCGATTATTCAATCGACGATTACGCGAAAACTGGACGTTGTTTCGGTCCAATTTAAACGCATTATTATTCAAAATTAAATAACCTTTCATAATTGATACGACACTCTATGATTTGGAACAAAAAAAATTCTGTTCTGATTTAGCTCCATGTGACTTCTGGCTGTTTAGCAAACTCAAACAACCGCTCCGGGGAAACCGTTTTGAGTCAATTGAAGGCATTTAATGTGAGTCGCTACGCGCATGGAAAGCTATTCCGGAAATTGACTTTTACAACTGTTTCGAGGATTGGAAAAAACGCTATCACAAGTGTATTGAGGCTGGGGGGGATTATTTTGGGGGGGGGGGGGGGGGGGGGGGGGTTTGGGGGGACAAAATAGAATTGAAGAAATAAATAAAGAATTTTAAAATTATGAACAAAGTCTTACGTTTTTTTGACCACAGTAGTATTTTTCAGTTGTGTGTTTTATTTACTTTAAAAGGTTGTCGGTTTTATTTAATCGTTCGGTTAATTTCACCAGAATGCTATTCATATTTCACTTTGTATTGTAGTAAGTTTTACATATATGTATATTGGTTGAATTTACTTACTCAAAAGTAAACTAAAAATATATTTTTTAAATTATTTTACTGTTCAGTATGTTAAGTTTACTATTTCAAAGTTGCATTATTTACAAAGCAATAAGTAAGTTTGAATTTATCTTACTTTTTTGTTAATATGATCAATTATTTCTATGCATAACTTACAAGTAATTACCTTTTTACAAAAGTTTACAAGCTTTGAAATTTGTTTGGAATCTAAATTAATTTAAAATGAAAACTTTATATCGTGAAAATTCTCTTCGTATAAATTAGTTGAATAAAATTTATTATGCAGTATTGTAAGGCATCGCAAAATCGAATAACTCAAATATAAGCACAAGGCTATTCAAATATTAGCTGTATGATTAACCTATTAACACGATAAATAACTTCGATAACAACTATATAGTTTATTGAAATATAATAAACTTGGCCAAAAATAATAGCATACACGTTGATTGAAAAAATGAACAAAAGGGTTCGAGCTAGAACATAAATTATATGTTTGTTTACCCAAAAATTAACAAGGATTATTGTTGAGTGACACATAGAACATATACGTGTCTATTACATATGGCGGATTTACTCATAAATTTTGTTGATGACATCAGCTTATATTGGATAATAATAATGTTAATCATTTTGTTTTGACGTAAATATTCCCACGTAGAAACCAATACCATATAGTAATAAAAATAAGTATATCAATTTAAGTGGTTAATGGTTATGGTTATCATTTCTTGAGAAAAAAAAATGTGCTCGCCGACATTATGGGGTAAAGAATCGATACCATATAATATCAAAGGTACACCACAAACGAAGCAAATCGATGCGAATAATATATCCAAACACATGTAATGTCAAAAGCTCTGTGTAATCCTTGATTTACCAAACACGTACAAATTACATTTAATTTTTGGCAAAAAAAAAAAAAAAAATTAAAGTTTTGTCATCAAATCGTTTCGTGGGTGGAAATATTGATTTTCAAGTCATAATCTAGTAAAAATACATAAAGAAAAAGTTGTAAGTGATAATAACTTACCACACATTGATAATAGTATGATGATAATGATATACTGTACACCATAAGAAACTATCAAGAAAACAAATAAAACTAATAGAAAAAGGCGATAACTGTATAATATACACAAAATTATTATTTTTATATATTTATATTGACTCGTAAACTACATAAAAGTTTCTGTAAAGCTTTCTCACTTGTTTCTGCTCTGCGCTGTGTTGTTTTTAAGTCAAACTTTCTTAAAACACACATACAACAGCAACAGAAAAAGGAATAAACCAAACAAAAAACCACTTCACATGAAAACTAAGATACTACACTTGCCATATAAAATTCCTTTTTATTATTTTGTTATGTATTTCTTTTTATTTTTTATGATGGGTGAAAGTCCATGGAAACTTTTTCCGACCAAACCAATCCTAACCAAAAAAAAAAAGTTAAATATTATAAAGAAATAATAAACCTGAGAAAAATGAAAACAAAAAACTAAAATGTTTTATTTGGGTAATGAAAAGTCAATATATCAGCATATATGATGATGGTGATCATTTTTAGAAAGTAGAGCTAATATTTCAATAAAAAAAAGTTATGATAAAATTGTAGATATATTTATGTGGTTATCGTCAGTAGACGCAAACTTAAGGGAGATAGATTCGAAATATTTACATTTATTGGTGTTGGAATATAGACGATATCAACAGAAAATTTATTTTAATCATAGAGTACGGCATCTCGCGATATGAGGCGAAAAACCATGTAAGTACATTGCATTACAATCATATTTTATATATCGTAGTAGTTTATTCAGTGGTATATTACTTAAATCCTAGATGGCGAAGCAGGTATGACACTTATTTAAAAAAATCAAATGTTTGGCCGCAACTCACATATTTTGGGTGGGGATGTGATATCTCGAGACAATTTCATGAAAAAAAACAAGTTTGTAGCATTCCCCAATACTTTTTGAAGATATCAACTCCTGGAAAAAATTATTTAGCAGAGACACCAACCTCCGGATGATACTGCCGCCATTAAGACTAGCAAAGTAGGATGATTCACTTGGAGCAATAACCGCATAGAGAACTCAACAGTATGCACGGAAATCGACTTAACAATGCCAAACAGATTGCCATTTGAAAATAAAGTAAGAAACTATAAAATGACCAATCATAGCTATGGAGAATTAGGCGAGTTTTGTGAGAATAACACGTGAAATTAGAAATCTCGACTGCCTACGAACTGAGGTCGAGGTATAAGAAACTATTGCAATCTATAAGTCAAAAATTCAAATTCGTTAAAATTGGTTAAAACAAAACCTATAAGGCCGCTGAGACCTACAAATTTGTGGATAAAGCTTAAGTGTGAAATTTTATCCCAATTAGTCTGCTTGAAAAGCAGTTGTACGTCCCACCCTCTATTGTACTACGTAAACAAAAGTTATAATGAAATCATTACATTGACTTAAGATCTCGATATTACTAACGAGGTGGACTAACTACTAACGGTGGTGGGCAGGGTTGGACGTTTTACATGTAAAACACGAGTTTTACATTTTACATGTAAAAACGTCAAAATACAGTAAACGTTGTGTAATTTAGATAAAATATGTAAAACACGTGAAAATTCGGAAAATAACTGAAAATACTGTAAAATTGGAACAACTGTTTGCGTATTACGGTTATACGCATCATTAGTATCAATCAAACAGTTAATTTAAATGGCTAATAATAATTATTTTAGACTTTTAGTTACAAGCAGAAATTCATTTATGTATCTACACTGCCATCTGTGTTTGTCTTAAACAAGCCCTAAAAACCATTATTCACATCTTTTGGTTTTGTTTAGCTGCGTAAAGACAACTATAAATGGATCTGACGGCATAACAAATAAGCTTGTTTCGGATATTTTTGTATGTTAATTTTTATTTTTATAAAGTATGCCGTGCTAAAATTTCATGGAAAAAACCCGCAATGAGCTTATTTTTATTGCGCTAGATGTCACATTCCCAACTTTAACAGTCGTCAATAAAAAAAATAATAATTTTTAGAGTGTAATACGTGCCATCTATTATCAAATTGTAGCATTTAACACGGTTTTTTTTCTAAATGTCGAACAGTCAAGGAAATCTCATAACATTAAATCGAAACAAAAAATTTTTAGGTAAGTTAATTTTTTTCATTGGTATAAATATAAATACTCTTTATTTATGATTGTTATATTATAGATCCAAAAAAAATACTGCGAAAACCACCAAAAGCCTGATTCACCACCCACAAGTAAAAAAATCAAAAATATTGCTGGCGTATGCTGTGCTGGGTATGCTGGTGTAATTAATATTCTTGCCGAGGATTTTCCACCACCACAACCAAAACGTAATCCGTTTAATCATGTATATCGAATGATGTTTATTACATGCTGAAATCAACAGAAACCATCATGAGACTCAAAAACGGAGAAGGAAATTTAATTCAACATTCAACACCGGTAGTAGAAAAGCGAGCCCCGTCTATTCCAACATCCATGAAAAAACCCATGAAATTGAAAGCATCTCATCGACCACCAATGAAGAAATATTCGCATGGGCTATATATATTCACTCCTCCTCCTGTAGTGTATTACCGCTGTAAAAACACATTCAAAAGAAGAAAACACCACAAGAGTTAGAAAGAATTGCGTCTGGTGGTGGAGATGAGTTCTTTATGTGATCTGACCGACCGTCAGATTTCTACTTATTCGCACAAGAAGGGGCTTAAAATTTAGATGATTTGTTTAATTTTTTATTCATAAATTCATGTTCAAAAATTTTCTAATTATCACGGTTTCTTATAGTAATTCAATAAAAGCTTACCCTCTACTGACAGCTCTCTTTTTAATATTACGGCTCTTCAAAATCATAGATGGCTCTGATAGTGCTCATGTAGTAATAGTAAATTACGCGAAATATCCGGAAAGCTTTACATATTTCAATTGATACAATGAAAGTTTGTTGTTACCAACTATTTTCAATATTTATTTAGAATAACGCCCAAGAAAACCAAAACTCTTTAAGTATCTAAACTTATCAATTATAAACAACTGAGCCACTCCTATGAGGAAGTTAAAAATAAAAAATTATTGATGTGTCAATAAAAGCTGTTAAACCAAAATTTCTAGAAGTTTACTATGGCAGTTTATTCATCTCAGTTAGTAGGTTGGCCTATCTGGCTGTATACGCCATTGGGTGGCTATATCTCTAGGTGTTTAAGTAAAGAATTTAATGTGGGTCCATGATGACTACACAAAAAATTGCTTTTCGGTTAGACAAACAAATCAAAAATAAGGTTATTTTCACAAGATAAGGACATAGGGCAGTTTCTTAATGTTAGTTAGTACGTTGGTCTATCTTGCCGCATAAGCCATTGGGTGGCTATATCTCTAGGTAACTACTCTAGGTCTACCCATGGTAACTACACATAAAATCGAATTACAGTTAGATTTATATTTTTACTTTGTTTTTTTTTTTTTTTTTTTTAAAATTTTTAATTTACATTAATTTAATTAAAATATTATATTACAATTAACTTTTATCATAATAATAATAATAATTATAATTTTATTTTTTATACAATAAATAATATTATACATATATATTGTTGGATGCAGTTCGCAGTGGATTCAGAACCCCTTAAACAGAATTGCATACAACAATATTCAATTCTATACTCTACAAATAATAACATATCTCAAAAATACAATGTAAATAAAGACTACTATAATCTTGGCATCTATACCTTTTTATATATATTTATTTATAATCGCTTTTAAAAAATCAACTATTCCTTTTTTTAAATTAACATAATTTTGCTGTTTTATTTCAACAGGGACTTCATTATACATTTTAGGGCCTACGAAACTAATTCGTTTGCGACCATACTCATTAATAATAGTACAAGGTTTCAGATTATTTTTATTGCGCGTGAAATATTGGTGTCTATACGGACTCAAATTAATATTACTCACGCTTAGAGTAGCATTTCTTATCTTATAGATATACTTGACAGTCTGCATGTAGTGTAAGGCTTTTACCGGTAAAATATGTTCAGCCTTTAGAGCGTATAAATCACTCGATGAATATAGAATTGGTAATTTATATATTTTTTTAATACAATGGTTCTGCAAAACTTGTAGCTTTCTCTATCGCGATTGGGAACGTCCCTTAAGCTAGCAGAACCCATATAGCAGAACAATACAAGATAGTACGGATAATAATAGGCTAATTATAGGCTAATTAAATGCCGCATTAAAAAATTTTGGGCTCCACCCCTTCCAACTAAAACGCGGGTTCTGCTAGCTTAAGAAAAAGTTAGCAGAATCCATATCAAAAACTGATTTAAAAGTAATTGGAAAATTAACGGTTAATTTTAGGCTAATTAAATGCCCTATTTAAATTTTTTTATTCTGCTCGATCTAGAAAATGTAAAAGGCTTAATCATTTCAAGGCTAGCAAAACCCAAATCGAAAATCGGACCAAAACCGAAATTAGAATGCAAAACAAGATCTATTGATAAGCAAATAATTTTAGGCTCAATATGGGCTATTCAAATGCTCCATTAAAAAATTTTGGGCTCCACCCGTTTTTGACCAGACTTCAGGTCATTTAATCTAAAGCCAGCATAACCCAAATCGAAAATCGGACCAAAACTGAATTTCGAAAATCGGACCAAAACTGAAATTATTTGCTTATTGATAGATCTTGTTTTGCATTCTAATTTCGGTTTTGGTCCGATTTTCGATTTGGGTTCTGCTGGCTTTAGATTAAATGACCTGAAGTCTGGTCATAAACGGGGGGAGCCCAAAATTTTTTAATGGGGCATTTGAATAGGTCATAGTGAGCCTAAAATTATTTGCTTATCAATAGATCTTGTTTTGTATTCTAATTTCAGTTTTGGTCCAATTTTCGATTTGGGTTCTGCTGGCTTTAGATTAAATGAATTGAAGTCTGGTCAAAAACAGGTGGAGCACAAAATTTTTTAATGAGGCATTTAAATAGCCCATATTGAGCCTAAAATTATTTGCTTATCAATTGATCTTGTTTTTCATTCTAATTTCGGTTTTGGTCCGATTTTCGATTTGGGTTCTGCTAGCTTTAAATTAAATAGCCTGAAGTCTGGTCAAAAACGGGTGGAGCCCAAAATTTTTAATAGGGCATTTGAATAGCCCATAGTGAGCCTAAAATTATTTGCTTATCAATACATCTTGTTTTGCATTCTAATTTCAGTTTTGGTCCGATTTTCGATTTGGGTTCTGCTAGCTTTAGATTAAATGACCTGAAGTCTGGTCAGAAACGGGTGGAGCCCAAAATGTTTTAATGGGGCATTTGAATAGCCCATAGTAAGCCTAAAATTATTTGCTTATCAATAGATCTTGTTTTGCATTCTAATTTCAGTTTTGGTCCGATTTTCAATTTGCGTTCTGCTGGCTTTAGATTAAATGACCTGAAGTCTGGTCAAAAACGGGTGGAGCCCAAAATTTTTTAATGGGGCATTTGAATAGCCCATAGTGAGCCTAAAATTATTTGCTTATCAATAGACCTTGTTTTGCATTCTAATTTCGGTTTTGGTCCGATTTTCGATTTGGGTTCTGCTGGCTTTAGATTAAATGACCTGAAGTCTGGTCAAAAACGGGTGGAGCCCAAAATTTTTTAATGGGGCATTTGATTGGCCTGTAGTGAGCCTAAAATTATTTGCTTATCAATAGATCTTGTTTTGCATTCTAATCTCGGTTTTGGTCCGATTTTCTATTTGGGTTCTGCTAGCTTTAGAATTAAATGGCCTGAAGTCTGGTCAAAAACGGGTGACGCCCAAAATTTTTTAATGGGGCATTTGAATAGCCCGTAGTGAGCCTAAAATTATTTGCTTATCAATAGATCTTGTTTTGCATTCTAATTTCAGTTTTGGTCCGATTTTCGATTTGGGTTCTGCTAGCTTTAGATTAAATGGCCTGAAGTCGGGTCAAAAACGGGTGGAGCCCAATTTTTTTTAATGGGGCATTTAAATAGCCCATAGTGAGCCTAAAATTATTTGCTTATCAATAGATCTTGTTTTGCATTCTAATTTCAGTTTTGGTCCCATTCTCAATTTGGGTTCTGCTAGCTTTAGATTAAATGTCCTGAAGTCTGGTCAAAAACAGGTGGAGCCCAAAATTTTTTAATGGAGCATTTAAATAGCCCATAGTGAGCCTAAAATTATTTGCTTATCAATAGATCTTGTTTTGCATTCTAATTTCGGTTTTGGTCCGATTTTCGATTTGGGTTCTGCTGGCTTTAGATTAAATGACCTGAAGTCTGGTCATAAACGGGTGGAGCCCAAAAATTTTTAATGGGGCATTTGAATAGGTCATAGTGAGCCTAAAATTATTTGCTTATCAATAGATCTTGTTTTGTATTCTAATTTCAGTTTTGGTCCAATTTTCGATTTGGGTTCTGCTGGCTTTAGATTAAATGAATTGAAGTCTGGTCAAAAACGGTTGGAGCCCAAAATTTTTTAATAGGGCATTTGAATAGCTCATAGTGAGCCTTAAATTCAATGCTTATCAATAGATCTTGTTTTGCATTCTAATTTCAGTTTTGGTCCGATTTTCGATTTGGGTTCTGCTGGCTTTAGATTAAATGACCTGAAGTTTGGTCAAAAACGGGTGAAGCACAAAATTTTTTAATGAACATTTAAATAGCCCATATTGAGCCTAAAATTATTTGCTTATCAATTGATCTTGTTTTTCATTCTAATTTCGGTTTTGGTCCGATTTTCGATTTGGGTTCTGCTAGCTTTAAATTAAATAGCCTGAAGTCTGGTCAAAAACGGGTGGAGCCCAAAATTTTTTAATGGGGCATTTGAATATCCCATAGTGAGCCTAAAATTATTTGCTTATCAATACATCTTGTTTTGCATTCTAATTTCAGTTTTGGTCCGATTTTAGATTTGGGTTCTGCTAGCTTTAGATTAAATGACCTGAAGTCTGGTCAGAAACGGATGGAGCCCAAAATGTTTTAATGGGGCATTTGAATAGCTTATAGTGAGCCTAAAATTATTTGCTTATCAATAGGCCTTGTTTTGCATTCTAATTTCGGTTTTGGTCCGATTTTCGATTTGGGTTCTGCTGGCTTTAGATTAAATGACCTGAAGTCTGGTCAAAAACGGGTGGAGCCCAAAATTTTTTAATGGGACATTTAAATAGCCCATAGTGAGCCTAAAATTATTTGCTTATCAATAGATCTTGTTTTGCATTCTAATTTCAGTTTTGGTCCGATTTTCAATTTGCGTTCTGCTGGCTTTAGATTAAATGACCTGAAGTCTGGTCAAAAACGGGTGGAGCCCAAATTTTTTTAATGGGGCATTTGAATAGCCCATAGTGAGCCTAAAATTATTTGCTTATCAATAGACCTTGTTTTGCATTCTAATTTCGGTTTTGGTCCGATTTTCGATTTGGGTTCTGCTGGCTTTAGATTAAATGACCTGAAGTCTGGTCAAAAACGGGTGGAGCCCAAAATTTTTTAATGGGGCATTTGATTGGCCTGTAGTGAGCCTAAAATTATTTGCTTATCAATAGATCTTGTTTTGCATTCTAATTTCGGTTTTGGTCCGATTTTCGATTTGGGTTCTGCTGGCTTTAGATTAAATGACCTGAAGTCTGGTCAAAAACGGGTGGAGCCCAAAATTTTTTAATGGGGCATTTGATTGGCCTTTAGTGAGCCTAAAATTATTTGCTTATCAATAGATCTTGTTTTGCATTCTAATCTCGGTTTTGGTCCGATTTTCTATTTGGGTTCTGTTGGCTTTGGATTAAATGACCTGAAGTCTGGTCAAAAACGGTTGGAGCCCAAAAATTATTAATGAGGCATTTGAATAGCCCATAGTGAGCCTAAAATTATTTGCTTATCAATAGATCTTGTTTTGTATTCTAATTTCAGTTTTGGTCCGATTTTCAATTTGGGTTCTGCTAGCTTTAGATTAAATGGCCTGAAGTCTGGTCAAAAACGGGTGGAGCCCAAAATTTTTTAATAGAGCATTTGATTAGCCTATAGTGAGCCTCAAATTTATTGCTTATCTATAGATCTTGTTTTGCATTCTAATTTCAGTTTTAGTCCGATTTTCAATTTGGGTTCTGCTAGCTTTAGATTAAATGACCTGAAGTCTGGTCAAAAACAGTTGGAGCCCAAAAATTTTTAATGGGGCATTTAAATAGCCCATAGTGAGCTTAAAATTATTTGCTTATCAATAGATCTTGTTTTGCATTCTAATTTCGGTTTTGGTCCGATTTTCAATTTGGGTTCTGCTGGCTTTAGATTAAATGACCTGAAGTCTGGTCAAAAACGGTTGGAGCCCAAAATTTTTTAATGGGCATTTAAATATCCCACAGTGAGCCTAAAATTATTTGCTTATCAATAGATCTTGTTTTGCATTCTAATTTCAGTTTTGGTCCGATTTTCGATTTGGGCTCTGCTAGCTTTAGATTAAATGAATTGAAGTCTGGTCAAAAACGGGTGGAGCCCAACATTTTTTAATAGAGCATTTGATTAGCCTATAGTGAGCCTCAAATTTATTGCTTATCTATAGATCTTGTTTTGCATTCTAATTTCAGTTTTAGTCCGATTTTCGATTTGGGTTCTGCTAGCTTTAGATTAAATGACCTGAAGCCTGGTCAAAAACAGTTGGAGCCCAAAATTTTTTAATGGGGCATTTAAATAGCCCATAGTGAGCTTAAAATTATTTGCTTATCAATAGATCTTGTTTTGCATTCTAATTTCAGGTTTGGTCCGATTTTCGATTTGGGTTCTGCTGGCTTTAGATTAAATGACCTGAAGTCTGGTCAAAAACGAGTAGAGCCCAAAATTTTTTAATGGGGCATTTAAATAGCCTATAGTAAGCCTAAAATTATTTGATTATCAATAGATCTTGTTTTGCATTCTAATTTCGGTTTTGGTCTGATTTTCGATTTGGGTTTTGCTAGCCTTGAAATGATAAAGCCTTTTACATTTTCTAGATCGAGCAGAATAAAAAAATTTAAATAGGGCATTTAATTAGCCTAAAATTAACCGTTAGTTTTCCAATTATTTTTAAATCAGTTTTTGATATGGGTTCTGCTAACTTTTTCTTAAGCTAGCAGAACCCGCGTTTTAGTTGGAAGGGGTGGAGCCCAAAATTTTTCAATGGGGCGTTTAATTAGCCTATAATAAGCCTATAATTATCCGAACTATATTGTATTGTTCTGCTATATGGGTTCTGCTAGCTTAAGGGACGTGATTGGGATGAGTTGCCATAAACAACGAGGCCATAAGTAATTCTAGAGTGAATGAAGGCAAAGTATATGCATCGAAGTATTTTCGTAGGTATATAACGAGAGGCCTTACGTGTTAAACCAATTATTGGAGAAACTTTTGAGCAGACCGTATCAATATGATGCTGCCAATTAAATGCGAGTCTAAAATCATTCCTAAATACCTATAAGTTTCGACCAGCTCAATATTGACATTTGCTACCGCAAGACTATAGGTAATGTAGGAAGAGGTTTGCTAATTGAACGGAATACCATGTATTTAGTTTTAGCAAAGTTTAAAGATAACATATTCTCATTAAAAAAATCAAATAAAATGTCAAGATCATGTGACATAAACTTCAGTACGTCAATCGGATCCTTAACTTCATAAAACAGTGCTGAGTCATCAGCAAATAACCTAAGTTTTCCTTTTAATGGGACCCATGTGATGGACCCATGTCATTTATGAATAATAAAAATAACATAGGGCCGAGTACACTGCCTTGAGGTACCGCGAGATAACTTTTTTTCAATATGTCATGAGATTTCCCTCTAAATTCATACCAATTCAATTTATCTAATAATAATTCATGGTCCACTGTATCAAATGCTTTCTTTAGATCTAAAAACAAAGCACATACATAGAACTTATCATTTATGGAACTATTAATCATATCAACTGTTTCAACCAAAGCAACATCAGTCCCTGAACATTTTCGGAAACCATACTGAAAATTATATAATAAATTGTGAGTCTCTAAGAACGAATTAACCCGAAATGCTAACAATTTTTCTAACAATTTATCTATAATAGATAATTTAGATATTGGTCTATACTTCGTTAATTTAGTTTTAACGCCACTTTTGAAAACTGGAATAACTTTTGATAATTTTAAACCATTCGGATATATTCCAGTTTCAAAAACCTTATTAAAAACGTTTGATAAAATCTCCGAAAAATTGTTGATGTGGAATTTTAGGACATTACTATCGAGCAAATATGGTCCACCTCCTTTCTTGGATTCTAAATCAATAATTAAGTTAAATATTTCAACAGATGACGTAGGCTTTATAAATATAGTTTGATTAACAACGTGATAGGTATTAAATTAAATTTAAAAATATTTTTGGAACTATTAATCTGACCAGCTAAGTCTTCCCCAACATTCGTAAAATAATTGTTGAATTGAGATGCAATTCTGTATCCGTCAGATATAATTTCCCCACCAATATTAATAACAAGGTTATGATTGTTGCTATTAGTTCTACCCAGTAAAGCATTTATATTGAACCACAAGTTAGGAACACCCCCATAATACTTTTCACGTTTAATCACCTTATCCATTTCTAGAAGTCTTTGGTTATAATCGCCTACATTTTGGTTTGATGCTGAATTATTACGGAGTTGCCGCTTGGATTTCATTAGGATTGATTCCTTTTTATTAATTAATTGCCATAAATCGTACGTGATCCAAGGGCAATACGAATTTTTTAATTTAACTGTTTTTTTAATAGTGCGTGTGTATTTGGTAATTAGTTCTTCATATTTCTCTGTAATGTGAGACAAAATTATATTCGGTTCAAAACAATTTACATCCAGATTTGTCAAATAGTTGTTAAAATCAGCATTTACGCGATTATAATCAATTTTTTTTCTAAAAGTTTATTAACTCTTTTGTTTTTATACGAGAAATGTGAAGCAATAAAAATGTGATCGCTATAATATCAGAGAATAGAGTTGAATTTACAACCTTCTGTAATCCATTAAACCCGCAGAGCACATGGTCAACTATATTTCCTGATTTAGACCGAGTTTCAAATTTTTCGTTACAACTGTCCCAAAACTTAACAATAAGTTTTTGTAGTCTGTTACTACAGGAGTTGACTTATTTAAAGGTATATTAATATCGCCTAGTATAATGTTGTTACACTTTTTATGAATAACTAATTCTAATTCTCTAAAGAAAATATGTGTGGGTAACTGCAGCAGGGAAACTTTCGAATTTCAAAATGAAACTTGGCATACCGATTAAGCCCAATTTGTGCTAATTAGTGCTCACGGGAAAAAATTAGTGCTAGTCCAGGAGCCGAAAAAACGGGAAAAGAAAATTTAAATTTCGCCTGAAAGACGAAAAAAATAAAACCCAATTTCTAGAAAAAACCAGAAATAATTTAAGCCTAATTTTAAAACTTCACAAAAGCGGCTCCACCTACGAAATTTGTGCTTATCATAGAAATATGATTTTTAAAAATTTTCATTAATAAATTGAGGAAAAACAAATTAGCCCCTAAAAGATACTATATTGAACATACAAAATACAGTTGTATATCGTTCAATAATATTTTTGTTGAACAACAAATTAAAAAATAAAATAAATTATTATAAAATAAAAGAATAAGCATTTCAGATAGCATATTCCTGTCGCATGACAGGACGCATGTTTATTGCCATCCGGAGAATATAGTGGTCGAATTTGTGCTAATCCAGAATTGGTCCAATTCCGTTGAACAACAAAGACCGTTGAATGAACAATTTTCTGACAAAAAATGTTCTACAAACCAATGAAGTTGGAACTTCTGATTGCATATTCCTATCAGGTATGTTCATTGCCAACCGAAAAATATAAAGGATGAATTTGTGCTAATCCAGAATTGGCCCAATTCTGTTGAACAACAAAGACCGTTGAATGAACAATTTTCTGAAAAAAATGTTCTACAAACCAATGAAGCTGGCACTTCTGACTTCATATTCCTATCAGGTATGTTCGTTGCCATCCGAAAAATATAGTGGCTGAATTTGTGCTAATCCAGAATTGGCCCAATTCCGTTGAACAACAAAGACCGTCGAATGAACAATTTTCTGACAAAAAATGTTTTTCAAACCAATGAAGTTGGGACTTCTGATTACATATTCGTATCTGGCATGTTCATTGCCATCCAAAAAATATAGTGGCTGAATTTGTGCTAATCCAGAATTGGCTCAATTCCGTTCAACAACAAAGACCGTCGAATGAAAAATTTTCTGACAAAAAATGTTCTACAAACCAATGAAGTTGGAACTTCTGATTGCATATTCCTATCAGGTATGTTGACATTTTTTGTCAGAAAATAGTTCATTCAACTGTCTTTGTTGTTCAACGGAATTGGGCCAACACTGGATTAGCACAAATTCAGCCACTATATTTTGCGGATGGCAATGAACATACCTGATAGGAATATGCAATCAGAAGTGCAAACTTCATTGGTTTGTAGAACATTTTTTGTCAGAAAATTGTTCATTCAACGGTCTTTATTGTTCAACGGAATTGGACCAATTCTGGATTAGCACAAATTCGACCACTATATTTTCCGGATGGCAATAAACATGCGTCCTGTCATGCGACAGGAATATGCTATCTGAAATGCTTATTCTTTTATTTTATAATAATTTATTTTATTTTTTAATTTGTTGTTCAACAAAAATATTATTGAACGATATACAACTGTATTTTGTATGTTCAATATAGTATCTTTTAGGGGCTAATTTGTTTTTCCTCAATTTATTAATGAAAATTTTTAAAAATCATATTTCTATGATAAGCACAAATTTCGTAGGTGGAGCCGCTTTTGTGAAGTTTTAAAATTAGGCTTAAATTATTTCTGGTTTTTTCTAGAAATTGGGTTTTATTTTTTTCGTCTTTCAGGCGAAATTTAAATTTTCTTTTCCCGTTTTTTCGGCTCCTGGACTAGCACTAATTTTTTCCCGTGAGCACTAATTAGCACAAATTGGGCTTAATCGGTATGCCAAGTTTCATTTTGAAATTCGAAAGTTTCCCTGCTGCAGTTACCCACACAGAAAATATCAATATTCGAGTCAGGTGGGCGATAAAACGCAGTGACATAATTTCGTGAAAACTCGTTAAGTTTTATTTGTATAAACTGAAATTCAAAATTTGATTCGTCGGTTCTGATTATATCGAAGTTTACATCATTCCTAATATACATCACAATACCACCACCGGTTCTATCATCTCTGCACGAAAAAATACTTCTGATACCATTTATATTATAAAAATTTCCATTTTGGGTTTTAATCCAGGTTTCACTAACAATAATTATATGAAAATCGGAATTAAGATTTTCAACGAATTCAAGAATCGAGTGAAATTTATCAAAGTTAATCATACTATAGGCATTAAACTGTATAACGCGTAAATCCAAGTCAGAGCTTTTGATCGAATTGATATGTCTATTTTAGTCGGATCCGCAAAGGAAATATTCTAGGTATATAAATATACCTAATAAATATAAATACTCTAAATATATTATCTAGGTTGTAGCTAGCCTTTACAATAAATAAAAATATTAATATTCCACTCAAATATTGAAGGAATATTCCTCATCAAATTACTCTCAAATAAATTATAAAGATATACAAAAAAAAAAATTGTAGTAGAGAACAAAACCAAATATCAATTCATTAAACATTTGTAAGGTTCTATTTATAATATAGCGCCTAAAAGTATATGTATTTTTACTTCACAAAATTAAACTAAAAAATCTGAGTGAAAACAAAAGTTTGACATTATACGTCATGTAACTAAATGACAAAAAATCAAAAAAATCTGTAAACAAATCATTATGGATATCGATAAGAATTATGTAAAAGGTAAGTTTCAAAAAATATATAAATATGAAAAGTAAATATTTAAAAAAATAAGTTAAAAAAATACTTAATTTATGATTTATAATTTTAATTTCCGGAATCATCGGCCTGGATGTTGGGTTGCGCTGAAGATGTTGTGGAACTGGAACAGCTTTTGATGACGCGATTGATATCATTGAATGAATGTATGTGATACACTTTTGCATCAGTTGATTTACGTAAGTAAATTTTATTATCACTACACTACAAAAATTGAAATTTAAACTTGTGCTTAATATTTTTAGCATCGCTGTATAATCTTGATTGATATTTCGTGAGATGGTGCATAATGATAATCGGACAATTTGAAGAGTTGTTGCCAGCTGGGTCATGCTGATAAATTGATTTTCTTTTTTTACGAAATGTTGTTAGTATTTTAGATTTTAATTCTAAAGATTTTAACGTGACAATATACGAGTTTTTTAATTGTGAATTTGATGATTTGTTGTGGGAAATATGACTAACTGCCATAATATCCTCATTAGAAATTTGTACTCCAATTTTGTCAACAACTTCACTTATTGAATTAGAAATCTCACTATCATTTCCGGATGGTAGACCAACAATAACTTTATTTGTTTTATTTAAATCCTGATTTGCATGATCAAGTTGAGCCTCCATATAGTAAATTTTTTGCTCCTGCGCCTCGTATCTGGTCTCTAAAGCAGAAATTTTTTCATTCATGGCTTGTTTTTCGTTAGATAAACGGGTAACAGTTTCTCTTATATCACCCATTGAATTGCACAGGAAACTAAGGGACTTTTTGAAAGATTCAAACTGATGCTGCATACTTTTCAGAATTTGTATAACTTCACTGAGTGATGGATTGTGTGAACTAAAATTGCACAACTATGTCGTCATCACCACTATCAAGAATAGAATTATTGGCACTGGTACGGCAATCAAGACGCACCCAAGTAGCGGATCCCGTTTTGAAGCCATTTAAGGTTTTAAATTATTATCATATTGTTTTCTTCTGCTTTCGGAAACTTATTATTTTACACATAAATATATTTTTTTTTAATTTCTTTAATTTTTAATTTCTTAATTTTCTTTTGTTATGAGGCTACATTTTTTTACTCTGTACACTTTTTCGCGATGACTATTTTGATTCCCCGAAACTTCTGCGATAATCAATTATGCGACAAACAATTCATCGAAAAACAATTAATCAAAAAACAAATATGGAAACTACAATTTAACAATAACCAAATGTGCGTGAAAACAATTTTGGAAAAAACAATTCATCGAAAACACAATTCATAAAAACAAAATTTTTCATCTCAAAGTTCCTTTTGAAAAACAGTACTTACATAAGATTTCCTAAATGAAGATTTTACAAATATTCATCAAAATATCGATGTTGAGTAGATTTTGAAAAAGATTATTAAGTTGAGGTGTATAATTTATTTGAATCAAGCTAAATCATGATGGAAAAAATATGAAAACTCAAAAAAGCTTGAAAAAAATTAGCTGATTATGGGATAATATGCCATTTCTTCAGAAGCTGAAAATCTGAATCTTAAACTTATTACACAATAAACGTCACAAAAAATTGAAAACCTGTGTTAAATTTCTATAAATTCAACTTATCTGGCACGGAGTGGTTCGATCGCCAATTTTTAAAAAATCAGTGTAAATTCCAGGTAATTCACATAGATTTGTAATTTAATTTAGAAATGTAATAACTCTTTCTCTATCTAGAACAGAAAGCCGCTTGGCGATTTCTTGAGTAGGAGCTGAGATATGAATATTCTCGCCAAGTGATGCTCCAAAATCGACAATTACGTTTGAACAAAATATTTCCCAAGCAAATAACCATTTTCTTTATAAGCCCAATCATCATGAAAATCCACCTGAATAGTCTCTATACTATGCTGAGTAATTACGCAGAACTTCATTTTTGCCTCAAATCATGGGAAACTGCCCAAATCGGAGCCAAAAGTTAAAGCATATTAGTTATAATGAATATTTTCGATGAATTGTATATTCGCACAATTGGTTTTCGCACAGTTTTCCGGTCCCAAAGGAATTTACTATGGAGATTTTACAATCCATCGAAATAAAATTATATAGATATTACGTAGATTTTGAAACGGATCATTGTGATTGAGGTCCATCATTTATTGGAATTAAAATGAATTGTGATAATAATTCGAACAATTCAGGAAATTCTGGCTCAAGTGGTTGGCCCCAAGTACTAAAATATATGAAGACATGAATATTATTGAATAGATATAAATATTATTAAAATTAGATGATTAAAGAATCATTTCATATCATTCTACCAAAATGGTTTTTCAGTCAAAAATTAGTTTCCAATTTCTTCAGTTTGGCCTCTTGTAACATTTTACACTCCATCCTTTCAATGTACTCCAAGAGTTATTGTTAAATTTCAGTTAAATTTGTAACACCTATTTGGAAGAGAGGCTAGCGATTGGTTATTAATATTCAAAGGGAAAAATAAACAGTATTTTTTTATTTCCCCTGCATGACGGTTTCCTAACTGTCGAAAGATGAAGATCGCTTGGTTAAATATTGCCCCGGATTTTGTCAAAATTTGACTTTGTTGAATAACAAAAACCTGCTATTGATTAAATTGTAATTTTCTCATTGCTACCAAAGCAAGCTTTGCACTTTGAACTTTCACGGCGATTGAGGCTTATAAAGAAAATGGTTATTTGCTTGAAGAATATATTGTTCAAGCGTATTTGTCGATTTTGGAGCATCTCTTGGCGATAATATTCATATCTCAGTTCCTACTCAAGAAATCGTCAAGCGGCAGAACAGAAACTAGATAGAGAAAGAGTTATTGTATATCTATGTTAAATTACAAATTTATGTGAATTACCTGGAATTTACACTGATTTTTTAAAAATGGGCGATTGAACCATTGCGTGCCAGATAAGTTGAACTTATAGAAATTTAACACAGGTTTTCAATTTTTTCTGAAATTTAATGTGTAGTTGATTTAGATTTTCAAAATTAAACTCAAACCCAACACACTATATTTGCCCGAGATGCTCGAATTATTATAACAATTCAATTTGATTTAAATAAATGATGCTTCTCATAACAATAATTCGCTTCAAATTCTGCTTAATATCGATACAATTTTTTTTTACCTGAAGTTGTCCTGGTTTGTTTTCTGTATATCACAAAATTGAACAATAGAGAAAATTGATTAATGTTTTTTAATATGCATTACGAGTCTTTTCGATGAATTGTTTCTTTCTTTCGCATATTTGATTTTTCGATGAATTGTTCAGTGTACAATTGTTTCTGTGTATAATTATTTGTAGTACAATTCTTCTTCTCTGAATTCATTTCTAACAATTGTTTGTCGCACTTTTGTAATTGTGTTAAATTGTGTTGCGCATAATTTTCGGGTTGCCACTTATTTAAGACAATAACCAAACAAATTCGGGTTCGGGCTAAATTCAGCGACATTATACACTTGGGTGCAAAAAATTTGCACAGGTGCATTTTTTTCTTTTGTTATTAATTTCTCTTGCGAATTTAAATGTTTTTTTAAAAACAAAGTATGTCAAGTTAAAGATCATTTCAAACCCTGAATTGTCACCATTCGCACATCAACGCTTAATCTTAACGGTCTTCAATCGATTATGTCTCCTTCCGGAAAAAATGAATACCACACCAGAGGTGCAGAACCAAAGTGCAGCAGCTCAAAGAGTTAAAGCATCTCTCCGAATGGTAAGAACTAATTTGCAAAAAGTAAAAAATTTATGTAATGAAAAAATTTAACTTTAAAAAGTTTAATTCATTCACCCTGGCTATATGTAACCATTCAAACTACAATTTTGTTGTATTCTACTTAAATAGTTAGACATAACATTATAATAGCCAAACTAAAATGTAATTGCTTACGGTATGCTTAATATGATACCTACTAATTATCATTTTTATTATACACAAATGTGTACAACATAAGAATATAAAAAAATGAATTTAAAATTAAATTTTAAATAGTAGAAATAAAACATAAACTTGTTTCTATTCAAATTAAAATAAAATAAAGAAACTCAAGAATATGACGGGAAAAAAACAAAAAACACACTTACCCAGTAAAATAAGAATAAAAAAACAAACAAACATGAATTACTAATGTACCTGCATTCGAGTAATATTACCTTTGTAATTTTTTTATTACTTTTGCTTATTATTTTACGAGACAATTTGTAAATATATGCATGTTTTTGAATTAAATTTTTAAATAGAGGGAACATGATCCAAAACTTTATTTTCGTTTTTATGCTTTTTTACAACTAGCAACAATAAAAATTTATAAATAAAGCACAACTGTAATAAAAGCTATACAGTAATTCAATTTAATCACGTTTATTGCGTACATCAAAATGCAATGGTCACCGATGTTTTTAATAGTCACAACTTTTTATATTTTGTGATAGTTAGAGATCTGTATAGTTTAGTATTTTTTGTTGTTAACACAACACAACACACACACACACACACACACTCAAAAAATCCAAAAATTTGCAATAAAAATGTTATAACAACAATAAGTAGTTGTTAGTTTTTATGTTTATTTTTGCAGCATAAAGACGATAAAATAAGAAAATATGTATTGTCATTTGCTAAATATAATTTTTGTTTTTCTTATTATTTTTCGTACTGTGTGATTCTTGCAATTTTCTTTTATTATTTTTCTTAGCAGCGAGAACGTAAAAATGTTTTTCATATTTTTCTCGTATAATAAAAAAATATGTATTAAATTTTTTTTTATTTTTAAATTGTTTTCTATTTTTATTAACAAAAAATAAATGTAAAACTATTATGCTTTTTGAATTTCATAGATGATAAAAAATATAATCGTAATGTGTGTATACTACGAGCACAATAAAAATGTTGTTAGTTTCATGGAAGATTATGATGATTTTCGGTACACAGTATTGTTATTTTTAATGGCAGTGTATACGAACTTATAAAATAAGCTTATGCAAATATTAGTTAAAACATGCTTAATGAAATTAAATTCAATTTATAATACATTTATTTTATTATGTATGTACAATTACGCATCGTAACGCAATCTCGCAACTTATACTCGTACATAAGTCAGAGCTTTTTTAGATAGGAAAAAGGAAGTTTCAATACAACAGTAAAAAGTAATAAGTAAAATGTTACTAAGACTGTGTGCTTGAGAGTGATTTTTTCGACTAAATTGCCGACTAAACTAAATTTATGAAAAGTTGTGCTATTAGCCACCAGGTTTTATCATTAAGACTCCTGCTGAGGTTGCTTGACTATTTAGTTGTCATTTTCATTTTTTATTTTTATTATTTTTTCATCGTGTGCATGCGAGCAAAAATGCCTAAAAGAAAATATTCTAATTCTTAAATTTCGATTGTAATTTATAATCATATTCATGAATAATGCGATTTCCATATCCTCATTTGTTTTATTTTTGCTATTTTCTTGGTTTTAAATAAAACAAATCGGTGTTGTTGAAAACAATTTGACGTATGAAAAATCATAATTTAGTTTAGTTTACAATTTAGTTTACAATCGGAGGCACAGCATATTTAAAAGATACTGGTGCCACCTTTGAAAGAACGATATGAATCAGTCTTTAATTTAGTTTAGTCGGCAATTTAGTCGAAAAAATCGCTTTCAGGCACACAGTCTTATTCTACGTTTGTGAAATTTGTCCAAATTCTGTCCTAAAAAGCAACACTAGCAAGCACAAAACTAACGTATTGTTACGACTGTATGGTCGCAACGACGATTTTTTTTGTTATTTTATTCACCCCAGTTGTTGTCTTCGTTTCGCCCATCTTCTCTTATGTTTTTATTCACCTCTGTGTTTGTCTGTGAACGCACCCGCGACGTTTTGTTTTGTTCCCCATCGTGTGGTGGCGCAGAGGTGAAGAGAAGACGAGAAAGAGAGAACAGTGCGCATCGAGTGTGTGCAAAGTAAAACGTTTTGAAAAAAAATGTTTTTTCTTATATTTCTCTCTTTTGTACCAACGAAAATTTGGTATAAAGGAGAGACAGAGAAGAGAGATTCATTTCTTCTATAACGTTTTACGAGTTGTGCGGGGCTCGAATTTTTTGTATGATGACATTCGAGTTTTGATTTTTGGATAGTTCAGTTTGGAATTTTGCTTGAAAATAAAGTTTTTTTAGAATTTTGGTAAAACGAGTAAGTTTAGTTTTTTTAATAAATCGAAAAGTTTCGATTTATACATTCAAAATTTTTGTAAAAAAAACTTTAATATTTGATGGACAAATTTTATATTGTATAAATTAAAAATTGTGTTTTAATAAAAGTTATAAAATTAAATTTGCGTTGATTCGAGAATTATTTTCCGGTGAAATCGTACAGTTTATGGCATTTGGTAAATAAAGTTGATTCGAAGCATACATTAAACAGACCTGGAATAATTTCTTTGGAATAGAACTAGTGGTAGTGCGGAGTGCATTTACATCGGCGGGGATACCGTAATCCTCTTTTAAAATTTAAGTACTGCCAGTCGGAGCCTAGTAGTTGATTCAACGTTTTGGGCGAACGGACACCGCGACTATAACGGGTGTCGTGCGTATAATTATTTACGGGTGGCCAGGTGAGGTCATTTTTGCTGTCAACGGATTCGGGTGTCAAGTTCAGGCTGTTCAACGGGTTAAGGCGAACCGACGCCCAATAGGTATTCGACGGATTTTCAACAGTTTATGAGTGGCCAGGTGAGGCCACATAATTTTATTATTTGCAATTAAGGCGAGCCAACGCCCAACGAGTTTCGGATGGCCAGTTGAGGCCATTCGTTTTATATTGGTATCGGGGAGAGGCCCCGCAACGACACGGGTGGCCAGCCGGCCATTTGTGTGTTTTTGGTTATCGGTGGTCTGCCGCAACGTTCGGGTAGCCAACCGGCTATTCGATTTATTTTATATCGGCGGCCAGTTGAGGCCAGCTCACGTTTATATTGGTATCGGGGAAAGGCCTCGCAACAGGTTGAGGCCAGTATATTTTACCGGCGGTTGGGCCGCACCGGTGGAGCACGCGGTAAACGGCACCAAGGCCGCAACGGTCCGGGTGGGGCAAGGCCACCTGCGGCATGACGGCTGCGCAAGGCCGCAACAGTTTTTTTATTTTAAATAAGGTACAATTTTTCCTATTTTTATTTAAATTTTTTTTTTGATTTTTATTTTTATATATATTTTAAATTTCTTTGATTTTAATTTTATATGTATTTAAAATTTTTTTTGTGGGTATAATTTTGCAAATTTTTGTAATCGAGCGCCGCACAGCGGGTGCACGCTCGATGCATATTGTTCTCGCTTCTCGCGTCTCGTTTCGTCTCTCGCTCTCTCTCTCGTTCCCTCCTTTTCCTTTGTTGGGAAGTTGTTTTCTTTGTGTTTCCTTTTTTTTTAAAAAAAAAAAAGTTAATCATAAAATGAATTATTAAATTTTTTTCGGTTGTGTATGATGTGAGCGGAGATTCCCTCTGTGTCGGTGTAGTGTTGATTGCGGTCCCTTGGTGCCCGCATCCAATTTCGTAACCAGGGCTCGACCTTGTTTGAGTTCAAATGGATGCGCGCACCAAGGCACCTCTCTCTCTCTCTTATGATTATTTTGTTGTTCGTTCCTCAGGTTCCGGCCGACGAATTTCGGTGGAACTCCGGGTTTATTATTATTATTTGCGTTTTATTTTTATTTAAATTTTCTGTTTTAATCACGGTGTAAGCTAGGAGCCCTGCAAGCCTCAAACCCCACGACCTTAGCACTTCTCCCTGAGAACGTAGCCGGCAAAAATCACCGTGGAGGCCTCTGCAGGTGCTTAGTGAAAATCTGCAGGTTGGCAGTAGCCAGCCTGTAACAGTGGCGCCCAAACATTTCGCGAATTTTGATATTTTATTTATTTTATTATTTGTAGCTTCACTCCCTTTGGCGTGCGCGTCCAGTGTCGAAACCGGTGTTTCACACTGTTTGAATTCGCATGGACGCGCACACCAAAGCCAGTCTCCCGGTTGACATTCCCCATCTACGATCGCAACCAGCACGGGCTGTTTGATTGCGCGTAGATGGGGGGTGTCATCCCCTATTCTTTAGACATCCGACCTCCGAGCTCTTTCCCATTTCCACTATGTTGTGTCAGATTGTGGTGGAGCTCGGATGTCATTTGTCTGGAGTTTAGTTTAGCTTCATTTATCCTTACCCCGAAATTTCTCGACCGAAATTTGAGGAACAGAACGGAACACTTTATTATTATATTATTATTATTTTTTTTATTTTTTTTTTATTATTTAGCTGACACGGAGTGGGGTTTCCACTCTCATCATACCACCGTATGGTTGTATTGATTTATTTTTTTTTTTGATAAACTTTTGTTTTAATGAATTGATATTATTGATTTTTTGATTTTTGGGTTGTATTGGAACCCGCGGTACTAAATATTAGTACTTCATTTTATATTTTTTCGCATTTTTATAATTTTTTGGTTTTCGTATCGTTTCAAATTTCAACGAGCCCCTCCAAATTATGTTCTCATCGAAAAGCGCCACTTTGGGGGGTATCTCGTCTTCCGTCGTTAATCCAATCGTGGGAATACGGGACCCACAAACCACCACAAGGTAACCATTCCTTTCTGTTATTATTATTATTCCAGCCTTATTTTCTTTGCAATCTTGTCTTGTTACTGAGTTGTATTATTTACTATCGGCGTACTTCTGGGTGTGTTGGTAGTTTCATTAGCTACGTTATTATTATTATTAAAGTTTATTTATTATTATTTTGTATGAATTCAAATCCGTGGGATACGCCAGAAAGACCTCAAAGACGTACAGTGTGGGATAACTCGGACGTAGAACCACGTATCCAACGTAATCATCCGTGGGATCGAGTGGAAGTTAACCAAATTCATATTCGAATTGAGTATTATCCAACGCACGGGGTAACTTTCTGGTTGTTTATCGCGATTTGATATTCATTGGTTGAATTATTTTTTTTTTTATTATTCCTTTTTTTTGTGTTATTAATAAAAAATATTTCGTGTTTTTCTTATTATCTAGTTATAGTGGGTGTGGAATATCTTTAGTTGTAATTTCCTTTAACTTAAAACCTTCCGTTTGAGTTAGAGCTATTTTGAATTAAAATTTTTTGTATTTTTATAAATTAATAAAGATTACGTTTTTGTCGAATTATTCGAACCTACTCATTATCCCTACCTAAATTCTAAAATGGATGTAAACCTACTGCAACGAGACGAAGTGGAGGTGGAGTGTCTCCTTCGTGATATTCGCTTCGACACGCCCGATGCAATTCATCAACTCGAGGAAGCGGTCCGAAGTGAGCAGGCCGATACTAAACCAACGCCCGGAAAAATGCATACAAGCGCATCGAAAAGACCGGATATCGAGATCTCAACGTGTCTCAAGAAATTGGAGGAGATTCGGGGAGCGATCACAGTGTTGGATCCGGCGACAAAAGATCTCATACTATTGGTGCAACAGTACCATTCTCGTTTATTACATTTGGCCGGTCGGCTTAGCCGCGCATTTAAATCCCCGACATACGAGCATTCCGCGCGTAAGGCACATCAGGCATGTTCGGAATTATTGACCAGTCTGCAGATGTACCTGGATGACCAGGAAAAATTGAACGTTTCCATAGAAAGCGCAAAGGGCGTACATCTCGCGTTGGAAATACCTCCTCATGAGGAACAAAATGAAGAGATTCGAGTGGAAAACCTCGGTAGCGAGGATGATTCCGATAACCCACCACAGCCGCAGGAGCGAAGATGTACTTTGGAGGATCTTCTTGATCAGATTCAAACGAATCATACGGCGGTACAACAATCAAATGCACAGACCACACTTTTGGAATCCATGCTGCACAAATTCGAATTTGTATCACAGCAGCTGGTCAAGTTGGATCAACGGCAAACCAACCTCCAGACTTAAATCGCCGGAAATAACCTGTTCTCACAAGACATCCCGATTTCAACCGTACAGGATCGCGCGCCTCCGACGTCCACCAGTTCGCCAGTATCGCCAAAATTTGTCGATCGACGTTTGTTGTCCGGTAGTGGACTAAGTTTCACGGGATCTCCATCGGGAATCAACATCGATATGTTCCTGTTTCAAGTTGATACCATCGCTTCATCTCGGGGATTGTCCGAACAAATTTTATTATTGGAGCTCCACACCATTCTAAAAGACCTCGCGTTGCAGTGGTACTGGACATTTCGTAAACACAACCCGCACGCGACCTGGTCAGAACTACGAAGCGGAATTATCGAGCGCTTTCAAGATCGTCGCACAAATTACGAAATCCGCAGAATGGTCGAGGCACGTAAACAACAACCGAACGAAAGCTTCTTGGACTTCTACAACCATGTATGGACCCTCACACTACAATGTCGCACACCGTATTCCGACGAAGAGCTCATTCAAATTCTCATGAACAACATGAAGCCGACGTTACAATATCATCTCACCGATCGCCAGTTTAGCAGTATCAACGAACTAATCAAAAGCTGTTCGGCTTGGGAGGAGTCTTTCCGGCGGCTCAAAGCTCCGGCTGATCCTGCAATCCATCCACGACGCGTGATCAATGAGTTATCAGGCAGTTCGTATGATGATGTTGGAGCATATGACTCTTATGAGAATTATCCCTTAACTGATGTTCTACCCGATAACTCAGTATCCGCAATTCAAACAGGGAGCAGGTATTCGTCGGCAGCGGTGAGACGTTCGGGCGGACAAGTCCCAGCCGACAGTTCTGGATTAGTTTACAAACAACATGCAAATTACGGCAAAAATATCGTGTGCTTTAATTGTTCAGATATGGGTCACACGTTCATGGATTGTCAATTGGCTCCAGTCGGATTATTTTGTTATCGATGCGGGCTACGGGGGACGATATCTGCGCGTTGTCGACGTTGTGCCGAAGAACGAAACGCTCAATCAAGATTGTCGGAAAACCAGAACAGTGGTTCTTGGAGGACTGGGCCACGAGAATCACCACAACCACAACCGCAACCCAGACTGATGTTACCACGGACAAATCCACTCAAACCGATTCTGGAGGATGCAGCGAGCAATACGGACGCGGAAATCCGCTCCTATTCGAATCCGACGAAGAAGTAAGCTCGTCTGCCAGTAATGATTCCTTTTCCGATCCTTCTTCCCCATCCAATCCTGTTTCCCTTCCTGTCGCTCTTAAATTTTTCTATAATGCCCCATCATTGGCAAAGTTAGATCGTTTAAAGCGTTCCAAGAAATATTGGAACCGTCGCGTCGCAATGAGAAATGACGTGATTTCCTCCGTTCTATTCTCCGAGGGTAGTGACACTCGGCCTTACGCCCAGGTCTTAATAAATAAGATTCCTTTTAAGGGTCTTCTCGACAGCGGGGCGAGTGTCAGTGTTCTCGGGAGTGGATCGGAGAAACTTATGTCAAATCCCTTTGTTGAATTCCATAACTTTCCTTCCACTATAACTACCGCGAGTGGCCAAGTCCAACGAGTCTTTGGTTATATACGAGCTAACGTCGAATTTAACGGAGTTACTAAATTCATGAATTTTCATGTTGTTCCTTCTTTAGAACAACCGCTTTATTTGGGTATCGATTTTTGGAATCGTTTTGGAATTTCCCCAAAAATCTCCGCGTTAAATAATTCGGACGAATTAGGTGAAACTACCAACACACCCAAATTTCATATTTTAACATCTGATGATCGTCGTAAATTGGATCTTATCCGCGAATATTTCCCGAGCAGCGATATTTTAGGTTTGGGCCGCACATCCCTCATCACTCATATGATCGATGTCGGTTCCGCAAAACCAGTCAAACAACGTTTTTATTCCGTGTCCCCAGCTATCCAGAAACTCATGTATGCCGAGTTGGATAGGATGTTGTCTTTGGGGGTTATCGAGGAGTCACAAAGTTCCTGGTGTTCACCGGTCACGTTGGTGCGTAAGGCCAATGGGAAAGTTCGTCTGTGCTTGGATGCTAGAGAACTGAACAAAGCCACCGTCAAGGATGCGTATCCGCTGCCCATAATCAACGGATTGTTGGGTCGTTTGGGACACACCCGATTCATTTCGGCGATTGATTTGAAGGATGCCTTTTGGCAGATCCCACTCGACCCAGCATCCCGCGATAAAACAGCGTTTACGGTTCCTGGACGGCCCTTGTATCAGTTCAAGGTGATGCCGTTTGGCTTATGCAACGCACCACAGACGCTTTGTCGCTTGATGCACCGCGTGATCCCGTACCAGCTACACGATAAGGTCTTTGTATACCTCGATGACCTTCTGGTCACATCCTCCACTCTGGCTGAACATTTCGATTTGCTACAACAGGTTGCTGGATATCTGAAGGGCGCTGGTTTAACAATCAATTTGACCAAAAGTAAGTTTGTGTTGAAAGAAGTAGACTATTTAGGTTATATTGTGGGTGATGGCTGCCTCCGTACAAACCCAGATAAATGTAAAGCTATTCTGGAATACCCTATTCCGAAAACGACGAAACCGATTAGACGTTTTCTGGGAATGTGCGGATGGTACCGTCGCTTCATTCCTAATTTCGCCTCCTTAGCTTCTTCTCTCACCGATCTTACTGGTAAAAACACTAAAGTATGTTGGTCTGCAGCTGCTGATTCTTCCTTTAACTCTCTCAAAACCGCCTTGTCAACTGCCCCAGTATTGACGCATCCTGATTACACCAAACCCTTTTTTATTCAGTGTGATGCCAGTGCCGTTGGGGTCGGTAGTGTCTTATTTCAGGTGGACGCCGAGGGGGTGGAGCGGCCCATTGAGTTTTATTCCCATAAGCTCAATGCGGCGCAGCGAAACTACTCGGTGACCGAGCTGGAATGCTACGCTGCCGTCCTCAGCGTGCGAAAATTCCGTCCCTACGTGGAAGGTTATCCATTCGTCATTTATACCGACCATTCCAGTTTGCGCTGGTTAATGAGTCAAAAAGACCTCTCCGGACGTTTGGCGAGATGGAGTCTTAAACTCCAAGCGCTGGATTTTCAGATTGGATACCGAAAAGGTTCAGTTAACGTTGTACCTGATGCGTTGTCTCGAGCTTTTCCGGATGAATCCGCTCCTTGTGAGGATGATTCCGAAAGCAAGAGCACGCCTGATCCTGGTGTTCAATTTGGAGATCCAGCCTTGTCGAGTAAAAACATCGACCCTTCCCTGAATGCGTTAATACCTTCTTCAGTCCCCATTCTGCACGTTGATCAAAATTCGGTTGCGTTCCAAGATCCAGATTACGTCGATCAGATCGCGAAAATTCGTTCATTAAAAGATTGTTCGCACAACTATAAGATCCAGGATGATAAATTGTTGATATCCCCTTCGTTCGGTTTTAAATATACGGATACCGACCTTTCGAATTGGAAACTTGTTATTCCTAATTCTTTAACTTCAACGCTTATCAAACAGGCTCACGTACCTCCCACTTCAGCACATTTAGGCGGCAGCAAAACTCTCGAACGCCTTCAGCGTCAATTTTACTGGCCTCAAATGGCAAAACAAGTTAAACAGTACGTTGCTAGCTGCACTAAATGTAAAATGAACAAAGCTGTTAAATACTCCACACAACCAGCCATGGGAGCTCAGGTCACGTCAACTCGCCCGTTCCAAAAATTGTATGTTGACTTTTTGGGTCCTTATCCACGTTCAAAACTCGGCAATACCTGCATCGTTATCATCTTGGATCATTACTCAAAATTTGTAGTTGTAAAGCCTTAACGTGAAGCTTCCGCATCTTTGCTATGTCGATTTTTGGAAAACGATGTATTTCTGTTGTTCTCGGTCCCCGAAATAATCACCTCTGACAATGGGAAGCAATTTACCTCGAACTTATTTAAAGATTTGTTGTCTAAATACGGTGTAACGCATATTCGTACGCCGGTGTATTCGCCCCAAAGCAACGCATCCGAGCGTGTTAATCGAACCCTAATTGCCAGCATTCGATCCTATTTGAGCGATCACGATCATAATTTGTGGGACAAAAACTTACAAGAAATTGCGGCTGCTTTACGTAATGCCATTCATGATACCTTACATTATTCCCCTCATTATGTCGTGTTCGGTCAACATATGTCGATGCACGGTTCGGACTATGCGTTAAGAAGATTATTCGATGAACATGATCCCAGCGAAGTCCAGGTGTGGGCTAAGCCAGATCGAGTAAACTTTTTAAAGGATCGTATAACACATTATTTACGTGTGGCACACGAAAAGGGGGCTCAGCACTATAATTTACGTAGTGCTAAGCGCACTTTTCGAGTCGGACAACCCGTCTTCATTCGTTCGTTTGTTTTGAGCGATGCACCGAATAAATTTTCCGCTAAATTGGCTGGTAAATTTAAACCCGCGGTTATTACCAGTAAAGTCGGACAAGTGGCGTACGCGGTCGAAGATGTGAATGGCAAATCATTGGGCACGTATCATGTAAAAGATATCCGCACGTGACGCATGTTTTCCTCGATCGCAAAATTAGTTTGTCGCGGTACAATGGATGTACAATTCAATTGAACTGTTTTCTTTCGTATTATTGTATTTTAGGCCCGGCTTATGAGACATCTCAGGGTGTGGGACGTTCCCACGTTTGTTACGACTGTATGGTCGCAACGACGATTTTTTTGTTATTTTATTCACCCCAGTTGTTGTCTTCGTTTCGCCCATCTTCTCTTATGTTTTTATTCACCTCTGTGTTTGTCTGTGAACGCACCCGCGACGTTTTGTTTTGTTCCCCATCGTGTGGTGGCGCAGAGGTGAAGAGAAGACGAGAAAGAGAGAACAGTGCGCATCGAGTGTGTGCAAAGTAAAACGTTTTGGAAAAAATGTTTTTTCTTATATGTCTCTCTTTTGTACCAACGAAAATTTGGTATAAAGGAGAGACAGAGAAGAGAGATTCATTTCTTCTAAAACGTTTTACGAGTTGTGCGGGGCTCGAATTTTTTGTACGATGACATTCGAGTTTTGATTTTTGGATAGTTCAGTTTGGAATTTTGCTTGAAAATAAAGTTTTTTTAGAATTTTGGTAAAACGAGTAAGTTTAGTTTTTTTAATAAATCGAAAAGTTTCGATTTATACATTCAAAATTTTTGTAAAAAAAACTTTAATATTTGATGGACAAATTTTATATTGTATAAATTAAAAATTGTGTTTTAATAAAAGTTATAAAATTAAATTTGCGTTGATTCGAGAATTATTTTCCGGTGAAATCGTACAGTTTATGGCATTTGGTAAATAAAGTTGATTCGAAGCATACATTAAACAGACCTGGAATAATTTCTTTGGAATAGAACTAGTGGTAGTGCGGAGTGCATTTACATCGGCGGGGATACCGTAATCCTCATTTAAAATTTAAGTACTGCCAGTCGGAGCCTAGTAGTTGATTCAACGTTTTGGGCGAACGGACACCGCGACTATAACGGGTGTCGTGCGTATAACTATTTACGGGTGGCCAGTTGAGGTCATTTTTGCTGTCAACGGATTCGGGTGTCAAGTTCAGGCTGTTCAACGGGTTAAGGCGAACCGACGCCCAATAGGTATTCGACGGATTTTCAACAGTTTATGAGTGGCCAGGTGAGGCCACATAATTTTATTATTTGCAATTAAGGCGAGCCAACGCCCAACGAGTTTCGGATGGCCAGTTGAGGCCATTCGTTTTATATTGGTATCGGGGAGAGGCCCCGCAACGACACGGGTGGCCAGCCGGCCATTTGTGTGTTTTTGGTTATCGGTGGTCTGCCGCAACGTTCGGGTAGCCAACCGGCTATTCGATTTATTTTATATCGGCGGCCAGTTGAGGCCAGCTCACGTTTATATTGGTATCGGGGAAAGGCCTCGCAACAGGTTGAGGCCAGTATATTTTACCGGCGGTTGGGCCGCACCGGTGGAGCACGCGGTAAACGGCACCAAGGCCGCAACGGTCCGGGTGGGGCAAGGCCACCTGCGGCATGACGGCTGTGCAAGGCCGCAACAGTTTTTTTATTTTAAATAAGGTACAATTTTTCCTATTTTTATTTAAATTTTTTTTTTGATTTTTATTTTTATATATATTTTAAATTTCTTTGATTTTAATTTTATATGTATTTAAAATTTTTTTTGTGGGTATAATTTTGCAAATTTTTGTAATCGAGCGCCGCACAGCGGGTACACGCTCGATGCATATTGTTCTCGCTTCTCGCGTCTCGTTTCGTCTCTCGCTCTCTCTCTCGTTCCCTCCTTTTCCTTTGTTGGGAAGTTGTTTTCTTTGTGTTTCCTTTTTTTTTAAAAAAAAAAAAGTTAATCATAAAATGAATTATTAAATTTTTTTCGGTTGTGTATGATGTGAGCGGAGATTCCCTCTGTGTCGGTGTAGTGTTGATTGCGGTCCCTTGGTGCCCGCATCCAATTTCGTAACCAGGGCTCGACCTTGTTTGAGTTCGAATGGATGCGCGCACCAAGGCACCTCTCTCTCTCTCTCTTATGATTATTTTGTTGTTCGTTCCTCAGGTTCCGGCCGACGAATTTCGGCGGAACTCCGGGTTTATTATTATTATTTGCGTTTTATTTTTATTTAAATTTTCTGTTTTAATCACAGTGTAAGCTAGGAGCCCTGCAAGCCTCAAACCCCACGACCTTAGCACTTCTCCCTGAGAACGTAGCCGGCAAAAATCACCGTGGAGGCCTCTGCAGGTGCTTAGTGAAAATCTGCAGGTTGGCAGTAGCCAGCCTGTAACAGTATTTTCGCAGAATGCCTCGATATAATGTGTTTTTTGTAATCACATATAATCACATATACGATATCCCTAAATTTCCCGGGAAAATACTAAAATCCCCTTCAATGTATGATTTTTTCTATTTTGTCAAAAAAATTCCACATTATAGTTTCTGCAATCCTTATCTATAATATCAAAATAAGAAATTCTAATTATTTGTAGTTTCCTCGGAAAATTGATTTTCGTGGTTGTATCATATATGATACGGCATCATTTATGAGTAAAAACCAAGCATAAAAAATATTATTTAATTTTCAAATTTATAGTTTAATGCTTTTTAAATTCACAAAATTATTTAGTAATACAAATTAACATAATAAAGGACATAACATAATTTCTGCCTTTGTTGTAACAAAGATGTATTTTACATTTTTCACAGATTATAAAGTGAGTTTGGAACATCCAGGTAACTTACGCCGCTATCTTTCCTATGTCCAGTTGAGAAAATGCGATACATTGACGGACGTCTATTGAAGCTATGTGAATGTGACTTGCGTTGCGTTTTTTTCGTTTATCGTCTATCTCAAGAGTAATACTTTTGGTTGACTAATACTTTCAGCGAGTTGAATTCTCATCTCAACTCATTGAGCGAGATGTTCTTGATATCTAAAAGATGGCAAAATATTCGTATGTATTTCTTGGAGCGTAATTTTATTTTGTGGCGACCTATTTATCCTATAGAGTACGCTCGGTTGGTAACTTGCTTGCAGGTAGTCTGTCACGACGTATTGTGCCAATTGATTGAATAGCAACTTTATTTAATTCGATAACCAATGGTCAGCTCGTGTAATAATTATCAAAATAATCATGGTGGTTCACATTTCTTGGTGCATTTCGTAGTAGTCGAATAGTCGAGAGCACAACTATTAAGTGTGTGAAGTTATCCCAGTTTTTCATCCCAGGAAAAATAAAAATGTTTATCAGGTAACACTAATTTCATCCCATCCCAGGATTTTTAAACTCATCCCATCCCAGGATTTTTAAATCATACAATTATTGAGAAATGTTATATTTGTTAAATTTAGCGAAAATTTTAGATTATCACTATGCTCATTTTCATATGGGCCTCCATAAAAAAATTTGAAGAAAATACTCAACAAATAAATTAATAATTCTCTCAAACCTTTGGAGTGCTTAAAGATTTGACTTCTGATTTTGACTCGTCATGATGACCACTAACTCTGACAAATGTGGCCGAATTTCAAAATACTAAATTTGCAATAACCGCACTTTCCTTAGACTTCCTACCGGTAGTTTCGGGCTAAACATGTTACATACATTACCTATAATCATTTTGGACCGGAAATTCAACAATAAAAAGTTTTCAATTTTTTGCGAAATGCCTGATGGTTAGCCTTACTTATTTTGAACGGCTAAAATTTATTGTCACCGATTCCGAATGTTTCGGTTATTTTGGGTTATTTATGTAAGTATGAGTAGATCAACGTTAAATTTGCTGCAATATGTCGCCTCATTCGCCTGCAATCCATGTTCGATTACAAATGTGGCTGAATTTCAAAATACTAAATTTGCAATGACCGCACTTTCCTTAGACTTCCTACCGGTAGTTTCGGGCTAAACATGTTACATACATTACCTATAATCATTTTGGACCGGAAATTCAACAATAAAAAGTTTTCAATTTTTTGCGAAATGCCTGATGGTTAGCCTTACTTATTTTGAACGGCTAAAATTTATTGTCACCGATTCCGAATGTTTCGGTTATTTTGGGTTATTTATGTAAGTATGAGTAGATCAACGTTAAATTTGCTGCAATATGTCGCCTCATTCGCCTGCAATCCATGTTCGATTATAAATGTGGCTGAATTTCAAAATACTAAATTTGCAATGACCGCACTTTCCTTAGACTTCCTACCGGTAGTTTCGGGCTAAACATGTTACATACATTACCTATAATCATTTTGGACCGGAAATTCAACAATAAAAAGTTTTCAATTTTTTGCGAAAATGCCTGATGTTAGCCTTACTTATTTTGAACGGCTAAAATTTATTGTCACCGATTCCGAATGTTTCGGTTATTTTGGGTTATTTATGTAAGTATGAGTAGATCAACGTTAAATTTGCTGCAATATGTCCCTCATTCGCCTGCAATCCATGTTCGATTATAAATGTGGCTGAATTTCAAAATACTAAATTTGCAATGACCGCACTTTCCTTAGACTTCCTACCGGTAGTTTCGGGCTAAACATGTTACATACATTACCTCTATAATCATTTTGGACCGGAAATTCAACAATAAAAAGTTTTCAATTTTTTGCGAAAATGCCTGATGGTTAGCCTTACTTATTTTGAACGGCTAAAATTTATTGTCACCGATTCCGAATGTTTCGGTTATTTTGGGTTATTTATGTAAGTATGAGTAGATCAACGTTAAATTTGCTGCAATATGTCGCCTCATTCGCCTGCAATCCATGTTCGATTACAAATGTGGCTGAATTTCAAAATACTAAATTTGCAATGACCGCACTTTCCTTAGACTTCCTACCGGTAGTTTCGGGCTAAACATGTTACATACATTACCTATAATCATTTTGGACCGGAAATTCAACAATAAAAAGTTTTCAATTTTTTGCGAAAATGCCTGATGGTTAGCCTTACTTATTTTGAACGGCTAAAATTTATTGTCACCGATTCCGAATGTTTCGGTTATTTTGGGTTATTTATGTAAGTATGAGTAGATCAACGTTAAATTTGCTGCAATATGTCGCCTCATTCGCCTGCAATCCATGTTCGATTACAAATGTGGCTGAATTTCAAAATACTAAATTTGCAATGACCGCACTTTCCTTAGACTTCCTACCGGTAGTTTCGGGCTAAACATGTTACATACATAACCTATAATCATTTTGGACCGGAAATTCAACAATAAAAAGTTTTCAATTTTTTGCGAAAATGCCTGATGGTTAGGCCTTACTTATTTTGAACGGCTAAAATTTATTGGCACCGATTCCGAATGTTTCGGTTATTTTGGGTTATTTATGTAAGTATGAGTAGATCAACGTTAAATTTGCTGCAATATGTCGCCTCATTCGCCTGCAATCCATGTTCGATTACAAATGTGGCTGAATTTCAAAATACTAAATTTGCAATGACCGCACTTTCCTTAGACTTCCTACCGGTAGTTTCGGGCTAAACATCCCAAGTAGCAAAATGAAACCAAAGTTTCAGAAAAACCAGAATTGAGGTTGCATTTAAGAGTTTATGTAACTAGTATTTTTGAACATGTTCTAACATGTCTTCAATTTTGAATAATTTAAACGTCTCTGGACGAGTTTTTTGAAACCCTTTTGACACCAGCAAAAGTTTTTAAATGGTTTCCAAATATCCAAAAATTTACTGGTTATTTTGAAACCTTTCATAAACGGTTTTATTTTGGAACAATTGCAACGTATTTTAAACGATTTATAAAAACCTTTTTGTAACTCTTAGTTTTGACTAAAATACCGTATTATTGTTTATAATAATTTTCTTCTATTTAGGTATTTTTACTACTTTAATTTATAATGATTTACAAACTTCAAAAGTAATTCGCTAAGTCATTATGTATTTATTTTGTTTATAAGCACTAAGAATATAGTGGTTGGTATGTTTAGAGTCGGACAGTACCGTCTGCTAAACATGATGAATGACGAATCTTATAATAAGATTTGTCAAGTCACGTGGTAAACTCACCTCGAACTCGAACCTCGAAGTGAAAATCCAATGTGGCTAAACAATTTTTGTAAACTATATTATCGGAAACTTATAGATTATTTTAAGTTTTGAAAAAATCAGTTAAAACCTGATTTTGATTTTTAAAGCGATTTTTAGTTTTTTATAAGCCGCGCGCGTAAAAACAGATTTTTTGTTACGGTGTTTTGGAAGCCAAGTACTAATAGATTTGTCACCGCTTCAAAGAAACTTAAAAGTAGTTTTAATACAAATATTTGAAATCATTTAAAACCGTTTAAAAAAATCTGGAGTTTTTTTAAAACTGTTTAGAAACGGTTCCTCATTAGTAAAAATAAAACGAGATGGTATCAAAAACCGCGGCCAAAAGCAGTATCTGCTAAGGCTTCGTAACGTCTCCGAAACGTGTCTGAAACCATTTCAAAAACTTTTTGGTTTTAAAACCAAAGTTTCGTATTGGTTATAAATACTACTTGAACCCAAAAATTGCTACTTGGGATGTTACATACATTACCTATAATCATTTTGGACCGGAAATTCAACAATAAAAAGTTTTCAATTTTTTGCGAAAATGCCTGATGGTTAGCCTTACTTATTTTGAACGGCTAAAATTTATTGTCACCGATTCCGAATGTTTCGGTTATTTTGGGTTATTTATGTAAGTATGAGTAGATCAACGTTAAATTTGCTGCAATATGTCGCCTCATTCGCCTGCAATCCATGTTCGATTACAAATGTGGCTGAATTTCAAAATACTAAATTTGCAATGACCGCACTTTCCTTAGACTTCCTACCGGTAGTTTCGGGCTAAACATGTTACATACATTACCTATAATCATTTTGGACCGGAAATTCAACAATAAAAAGTTTTCAATTTTTTGCGAAAATGCCTGATGGTTAGCCTTACTTATTTTGAACGGCTAAAATTTATTGTCACCGATTCCGAATGTTTCGATTATTTTGGGTTATTTATGTAAGTATGAGTAGATCAACGTTAAATTTGCTGCAATATGTCGCCTCATTCGCCTGCAATCCATGTTCGATTATAAATGTGGCTGAATTTCAAAATACTAAATTTGCAATGACCGCACTTTCCTTAGACTTCCTACCGGTAGTTTCGGGCTAAACATGTTACATACATTACCTATAATCATTTTGGACCGGAAATTCAACAATAAAAAGTTTTCAATTTTTTGCGGAAATGCCTGATGGTTATAGCCTTACTTATTTTGAACGGCTAAAATTTATTGTCACCGATTCCGAATGTTTCGGTTATTTTGGGTTATTTATGTAAGTATGAGTAGATCAACGTTAAATTTGCTGCACAATCCATGTTCGATTACAAATGTGGCTGAATTTCAAAATACTAAATTTGCAATGACCGCACTTTCCTTAGACTTCCTACCGGTAGTTTCGGGCTAAACATGTTACATACATTACCTATAATCATTTTGGACCGGAAATTCAACAATAAAAAGTTTTCAATTTTTTGCGAAAATGCCTGATGGTTATAGCCTTACTTATTTTGAACGGCTAAAATTTATTGTCACCGATTCCGAATGTTTCGGTTATTTTGGGTTATTTATGTAAGTATGAGTAGATCAACGTTAAATTTGCTGCAATATGTCGCCTCATTCGCCTGCAATCCATGTTCGATTACAAATGTGGCTGAATTTCAAAATACTAAATTTGCAATGACCGCACTTTCCTTAGACTTCCTACCGGTAGTTTCGGGCTAAACATGTTACATACATTACCTATAATCATTTTGGACCGGAAATTCAACAATAAAAAGTTTTCAATTTTTTGCGAAAATGCCTGATGGTTAGCCTTACTTATTTTGAACGGCTAAAATTTATTGGCACCGATTCCGAATGTTTCGGTTATTTTGGGTTATTTATGTAAGTATGAGTAGATCAACGTTAAATTTGCTGCAATATGTCGCCTCATTCGCCTGCAATCCATGTTCGATTACAAATGTGGCTGAATTTCAAAATACTAAATTTGCAATGACCGCACTTTCCTTAGACTTCCTACCGGTAGTTTCGGGCTAAACATGTTACATACATAACCTATAATCATTTTGGACCGGAAATTCAACAATAAAAAGTTTTCAATTTTTTGCGAAAATGCCTGATGGTTAGGCCTTACTTATTTTGAACGGCTAAAATTTATTGGCACCGATTCCGAATGTTTCGGTTATTTTGGGTTATTTATGTAAGTATGAGTAGATCAACGTTAAATTTGCTGCAATATGTCGCCTCATTCGCCTGCAATCCATGTTCGATTACAAATGTGGCTGAATTTCAAAATACTAAATTTGCAATGACCGCACTTTCCTTAGACTTCCTACCGGTAGTTTCGGGCTAAACATCCCAAGTAGCAAAATGAAACCAAAGTTTCAGAAAAACCAGAATTGAGGTTGCATTTAAGAGTTTATGTAACTAGTATTTTTGAACATGTTCTAACATGTCTTCAATTTTGAATAATTTAAACGTCTCTGGACGAGTTTTTTGAAACCCTTTTGACACCAGCAAAAGTTTTTAAATGGTTTCCAAATATCCAAAAATTTACTGGTTATTTTGAAACCTTTCATAAACGGTTTTATTTTGGAACAATTGCAACGTATTTTAAACGATTTATAAAAACCTTTTTGTAACTCTTAGTTTTGACTAAAATACCGTATTATTGTTTATAATAATTTTCTTCTATTTAGGTATTTTTACTACTTTAATTTATAATGATTTACAAACTTCAAAAGTAATTCGCTAAGTCATTATGTATTTATTTTGTTTATAAGCACTAAGAATATAGTGGTTGGTATGTTTAGAGTCGGACAGTACCGTCTGCTAAACATGATGAATGACGAATCTTATAATAAGATTTGTCAAGTCACGTGGTAAACTCACCTCGAACTCGAACCTCGAAGTGAAAATCCAATGTGGCTAAACAATTTTTGTAAACTATATTATCGGAAACTTATAGATTATTTTAAGTTTTGAAAAAATCAGTTAAAACCTGATTTTGATTTTTAAAGCGATTTTTAGTTTTTTATAAGCCGCGCGCGTAAAAACAGATTTTTTGTTACGGTGTTTTGGAAGCCAAGTACTAATAGATTTGTCACCGCTTCAAAGAAACTTAAAAGTAGTTTTAATACAAATATTTGAAATCATTTAAAACCGTTTAAAAAAATCTGGAGTTTTTTTAAAACTGTTTAGAAACGGTTCCTCATTAGTAAAAATAAAACGAGATGGTATCAAAAACCGCGGCCAAAAGCAGTATCTGCTAAGGCTTCGTAACGTCTCCGAAACGTGTCTGAAACCATTTCAAAAACTTTTTGGTTTTAAAACCAAAGTTTCGTATTGGTTATAAATACTACTTGAACCCAAAAATTGCTACTTGGGATGTTACATACATTACCTATAATCATTTTGGACCGGAAATTCAACAATAAAAAGTTTTCAATTTTTTGCGAAAATGCCTGATGGTTAGCCTTACTTATTTTGAACGGCTAAAATTTATTGTCACCGATTCCGAATGTTTCGGTTATTTTGGGTTATTTATGTAAGTATGAGTAGATCAACGTTAAATTTGCTGCAATATGTCGCCTCATTCGCCTGCAATCCATGTTCGATTACAAATGTGGCTGAATTTCAAAATACTAAATTTGCAATGACCGCACTTTCCTTAGACTTCCTACCGGTAGTTTCGGGCTAAACATGTTACATACATTACCTATAATCATTTTGGACCGGAAATTCAACAATAAAAAGTTTTCAATTTTTTGCGAAAATGCCTGATGGTTAGCCTTACTTATTTTGAACGGCTAAAATTTATTGTCACCGATTCCGAATGTTTCGATTATTTTGGGTTATTTATGTAAGTATGAGTAGATCAACGTTAAATTTGCTGCAATATGTCGCCTCATTCGCCTGCAATCCATGTTCGATTATAAATGTGGCTGAATTTCAAAATACTAAATTTGCAATGACCGCACTTTCCTTAGACTTCCTACCGGTAGTTTCGGGCTAAACATGTTACATACATTACCTCTATAATCATTTTGGACCGGAAATTCAACAATAAAAAGTTTTCAATTTTTTGCGAAAATGCCTGATGGTTAGCCTTACTTATTTTGAACGGCTAAAATTTATTGTCACCGATTCCGAATGTTTCGGTTATTTTGGGTTATTTATGTAAGTATGAGTAGATCAACGTTAAATTTGCTGCAATATGTCGCCTCATTCGCCTGCAATCCATGTTCGATTACAAATGTGGCTGAATTTCAAAATACTAAATTTGCAATGACCGCACTTTCCTTAGACTTCCTACCGGTAGTTTCGGGCTAAACATGTTACATACATTACCTATAATCATTTTGGACCGGAAATTCAACAATAAAAAGTTTTCAATTTTTTGCGAAAATGCCTGATGGTTAGCCTTACTTATTTTGAACGGCTAAAATTTATTGTCACCGATTCCGAATGTTTCGGTTATTTTGGGTTATTTATGTAAGTATGAGTAGATCAATGTTAAATTTGCTGCAATATGTCGCCTCATTCGCCTGCAATCCATGTTCGATTACAAATGTGGCTGAATTTCAAAATACTAAATTTGCAATGACCGCACTTTCCTTAGACTTCCTACCGGTAGTTTCGGGCTAAACATGTTACATACATTACCTATAATCATTTTGGACCGGAAATTCAACAATAAAAAGTTTTCAATTTTTTGCGAAAATGCCTGATGGTTGTTAGCCTTACTTATTTTGAACGGCTAAAATTTATTGTCACCGATTCCGAATGTTTCGGTTATTTTGGGTTATTTATGTAAGTATGAGTAGATCAACGTTAAATTTGCTGCAATATGTCGCCTCATTCGCCTGCAATCCATGTTCGATTATAAATGTGGCTGAATTTCAAAATACTAAATTTGCAATGACCGCACTTTCCTTAGACTTCCTACCGGTAGTTTCGGGCTAAACATGTTACATACATTACCTATAATCATTTTGGACCGGAAATTCAACAATAAAAAGTTTTCAATTTTTTGCGAAAATGCCTGATGGTTAGCCTTACTTATTTTGAACGGCTAAAATTTATTGTCACCGATTCCGAATGTTTCGGTTATTTTGGGTTATTTATGTAAGTATGAGTAGATCAACGTTAAATTTGCTGCAATATGTCGCCTCATTCGCCTGCAATCCATGTTCGATTACAAATGTGGCTGAATTTCAAAATACTAAATTTGCAATGACCGCACTTTCCTTAGACTTCCTACCGGTAGTTTCGGGCTAAACATGTTACATACATTACCTATAATCATTTTGGACCGGAAATTCAACAATAAAAAGTTTTCAATTTTTTGCGAAAATGCCTGATGGTTAGTTAGCCTTACTTATTTTGAACGGCTAAAATTTATTGTCACCGATTCCGAATGTTTCGGTTATTTTGGGTTATTTATGTAAGTATGAGTAGATCAACGTTAAATTTGCTGCAATATGTCGCCTCATTCGCCTGCAATCCATGTTCGATTATAAATGTGGCTGAATTTCAAAATACTAAATTTGCAATGACCGCACTTTCCTTAGACTTCCTACCGGTAGTTTCGGGCTAAACATGTTACATACATTACCTATAATCATTTTGGACCGGAAATTCAACAATAAAAAGTTTTCAATTTTTTGCGAAAATGCCTGATGGTTAGCCTTACTTATTTTGAACGGCTAAAATTTATTGTCACCGATTCCGAATGTTTCGGTTATTTTGGGTTATTTATGTAAGTATGAGTAGATCAACGTTAAATTTGCTGCAATATGTCGCCTCATTCGCCTGCAATCCATGTTCGATTACAAATGTGGCTGAATTTCAAAATACTAAATTTGCAATGACCGCACTTTCCTTAGACTTCCTACCGGTAGTTTCGGGCTAAACATGTTACATACATTACCTATAATCATTTTGGACCGGAAATTCAACAATAAAAAGTTTTCAATTTTTTGCGAAAATGCCTGATGGTTAGCCTTACTTATTTTGAACGGCTAAAATTTATTGTCACCGATTCCGAATGTTTCGGTTATTTTGGGTTATTTATGTAAGTATGAGTAGATCAACGTTAAATTTGCTGCAATATGTCGCCTCATTCGCCTGCAATCCATGTTCGATTATAAATGTGGCTGAATTTCAAAATACTAAATTTGCAATGACCGCACTTTCCTTAGACTTCCTACCGGTAGTTTCGGGCTAAACATGTTACATACATTACCTATAATCATTTTGGACCGGAAATTCAACAATAAAAAGTTTTCAATTTTTTGCGGAAATGCCTGATGGTTATAGCCTTACTTATTTTGAACGGCTAAAATTTATTGTCACCGATTCCGAATGTTTCGGTTATTTTGGGTTATTTATGTAAGTATGAGTAGATCAACGTTAAATTTGCTGCAATATGTCGCCTCATTCGCCTGCAATCCATGTTCGATTACAAATGTGGCTGAATTTCAAAATACTAAATTTGCAATGACCGCACTTTCCTTAGACTTCCTAACGGTAGTTTCGGGCTAAACATGTTACATACATTACCTCTATAATCATTTTGGACCGGAAATTCAACAATAAAAAGTTTTCAATTTTTTGCGAAAATGCCTGATGGTTAGCCTTACTTATTTTGAACGGCTAAAATTTACTGTCACCGATTCCGAATGTTTCGGTTATTTTGGGTTATTTATGTAAGTATGAGTAGATCAACGTTAAATTTGCTGCAATATGTCGCCTCATTCGCCTGCAATCCATGTTCGATTATAAATGTGGCTGAATTTCAAAATACTAAATTTGCAATGACCGCACTTTCCTTAGACTTCCTACCGGTAGTTTCGGGCTAAACATGTTACATACATTACCTATAATCATTTTGGACCGGAAATTCAACAATAAAAAGTTTTCAATTTTTTGCGAAAATGCCTGATGGTTAGCCTTACTTATTTTGAACGGCTAAAATTTATTGTCACCGATTCCGAATGTTTCGGTTATTTTGGGTTATTTATGTAAGTATGAGTAGATCAACGTTAAATTTGCTGCAATATGTCGCCTCATTCGCCTGCAATCCATGTTCGATTATAAATGTGGCTGAATTTCAAAATACTAAATTTGCAATGACCGCACTTTCCTTAGACTTCCTACCGGTAGTTTCGGGCTAAACATGTTACATACATTACCTATAATCATTTTGGACCGGAAATTCAACAATAAAAAGTTTTCAATTTTTTGCGAAAATGCCTGATGGCCTTACTTATTTTGAACGGCTAAAATTTATTGTCACCGATTCCGAATGTTTCGGTTATTTTGGGTTATTTATGTAAGTATGAGTAGATCAACGTTAAATTTGCTGCAATATGTCGCCTCATTCGCCTGCAATCCATGTTCGATTACAAATGTGGCTGAATTTCAAAATACTAAATTTGCAATGACCGCACTTTCCTTAGACTTCCTACCGGTAGTTTCGGGCTAAACATGTTACATACATTACCTCTATAATCATTTTGGACCGGAAATTCAACAATAAAAAGTTTTCAATTTTTTGCGAAAATGCCTGATGGTTAGCCTTACTTATTTTGAACGGCTAAAATTTATTGTCACCGATTCCGAATGTTTCGGTTATTTTGGGTTATTTATGTAAGTATGAGTAGATCAACGTTAAATTTGCTGCAATATGTCGCCTCATTCGCCTGCAATCCATGTTCGATTATAAATGTGGCTGAATTTCAAAATACTAAATTTGCAATGACCGCACTTTCCTTAGACTTCCTACCGGTAGTTTCGGGCTAAACATGTTACATACATTACCTATAATCATTTTGGACCGGAAATTCAACAATAAAAAGTTTTCAATTTTTTGCGAAAATGCCTGATGGTTAGCCTTACTTATTTTGAACGGCTAAAATTTATTGTCACCGATTCCGAATGTTTCGGTTATTTTGGGTTATTTATGTAAGTATGAGTAGATCAACGTTAAATTTGCTGCAATATGTCGCCTCATTCGCCTGCAATCCATGTTCGATTATAAATGTGGCTGAATTTCAAAATACTAAATTTGCAATGACCGCACTTTCCTTAGACTTCCTACCGGTAGTTTCGGGCTAAACATGTTACATACATTACCTATAATCATTTTGGACCGGAAATTCAACAATAAAAAGTTTTCAATTTTTTGCGAAAATGCCTGATGGTTAGCCTTACTTATTTTGAACGGCTAAAATTTATTGTCACCGATTCCGAATGTTTCGGTTATTTTGGGTTATTTATGTAAGTATGAGTAGATCAACGTTAAATTTGCTGCAATATGTCGCCTCATTCGCCTGCAATCCATGTTCGATTACAAATGTGGCTGAATTTCAAAATACTAAATTTGCAATGACCGCACTTTCCTTAGACTTCCTACCGGTAGTTTCGGGCTAAACATGTTACATACATTACCTATAATCATTTTGGACCGGAAATTCAACAATAAAAAGTTTTCAATTTTTTGCGAAAATGCCTGATGGTTAGCCTTACTTATTTTGAACGGCTAAAATTTATTGTCACCGATTCCGAATGTTTCGGTTATTTTGGGTTATTTATGTAAGTATGAGTAGATCAACGTTAAATTTGCTGCAATATGTCGCCTCATTCGCCTGCAATCCATGTTCGATTACAAATGTGGCTGAATTTCAAAATACTAAATTTGCAATGACCGCACTTTCCTTAGACTTCCTACCGGTAGTTTCGGGCTAAACATGTTACATACATTACCTATAATCATTTTGGACCGGAAATTCAACAATAAAAAGTTTTCAATTTTTTGCGAAAATGCCTGATGGTTGTTAGCCTTACTTATTTTGAACGGCTAAAATTTATTGTCACCGATTCCGAATGTTTCGGTTATTTTGGGTTATTTATGTAAGTATGAGTAGATCAACGTTAAATTTGCTGCAATATGTCGCCTCATTCGCCTGCAATCCATGTTCGATTACAAATGTGGCTGAATTTCAAAATACTAAATTTGCAATGACCGCACTTTCCTTAGACTTCCTACCGGTAGTTTCGGGCTAAACATGTTACATACATAACCTATAATCATTTTGGACCGGAAATTCAACAATAAAAAGTTTTCAATTTTTTGCGAAAATGCCTGATGGTTAGGCCTTACTTATTTTGAACGGCTAAAATTTATTGTCACCGATTCCGAATGTTTCGGTTATTTTGGGTTATTTATGTAAGTATGAGTAGATCAACGTTAAATTTGCTGCAATATGTCGCCTCATTCGCCCGCAATCCATGTTCGATTATAAATGTGGCTGAATTTCAAAATACTAAATTTGCAATGACCGCACTTTCCTTAGACTTCCTAACGGTAGTTTCGGGCTAAACATGTTACATACATTACCTATAATCATTTTGGACCGGAAATTCAACAATAAAAAGTTTTCAATTTTTTGCGAAAATGCCTGATGGTTAGCCTTACTTATTTTGAACGGCTAAAATTTATTGTCACCGATTCCGAATGTTTCGGTTATTTTGGGTTATTTATGTAAGTATGAGTAGATCAACGTTAAATTTGCTGCAATATGTCGCCTCATTCGCCTGCAATCCATGTTCGATTATAAATGTGGCTGAATTTCAAAATACTAAATTTGCAATGACCGCACTTTCCTTAGACTTCCTACCGGTAGTTTCGGGCTAAACATGTTACATACATTACCTATAATCATTTTGGACCGGAAATTCAACAATAAAAAGTTTTCAATTTTTTGCGAAAATGCCTGATGGTTAGCCTTACTTATTTTGAACGGCTAAAATTTATTGTCACCGATTCCGAATGTTTCGGTTATTTTGGGTTATTTATGTAAGTATGAGTAGATCAACGTTAAATTTGCTGCAATATGTCGCCTCATTCGCCTGCAATCCATGTTCGATTATAAATGTGGCTGAATTTCAAAATACTAAATTTGCAATGACCGCACTTTCCTTAGACTTCCTACCGGTAGTTTCGGGCTAAACATGTTACATACATTACCTATAATCATTTTGGACCGGAAATTCAACAATAAAAAGTTTTCAATTTTTTGCGAAAATGCCTGATGGTTAGCCTTACTTATTTTGAACGGCTAAAATTTATTGTCACCGATTCCGAATGTTTCGGTTATTTTGGGTTATTTATGTAAGTATGAGTAGATCAACGTTAAATTTGCTGCAATATGTCGCCTCATTCGCCTGCAATCCATGTTCGATTATAAATGTGGCTGAATTTCAAAATACTAAATTTGCAATGACCGCACTTTCCTTAGACTTCCTACCGGTAGTTTCGGGCTAAACATGTTACATACATTACCTATAATCATTTTGGACCGGAAATTCAACAATAAAAAGTTTTCAATTTTTTGCGAAAATGCCTGATGGTTAGCCTTACTTATTTTGAACGGCTAAAATTTATTGTCACCGATTCCGAATGTTTCGGTTATTTTGGGTTATTTATGTAAGTATGAGTAGATCAACGTTAAATTTGCTGCAATATGTCGCCTCATTCGCCTGCAATCCATGTTCGATTACAAATGTGGCTGAATTTCAAAATACTAAATTTGCAATGACCGCACTTTCCTTAGACTTCCTACCGGTAGTTTCGGGCTAAACATGTTACATACATTACCTCTATAATCATTTTGGACCGGAAATTCAACAATAAAAAGTTTTCAATTTTTTGCGAAAATGCCTGATGGTTAAGCCTTACTTATTTAGCCTTACTTATTTTGAACGGCTAAAATTTATTGTCACCGATTCCGAATGTTTCGGTTATTTTGGGTTATTTATGTAAGTATGAGTAGATCAACGTTAAATTTGCTGCAATATGTCGCCTCATTCGCCTGCAATCCATGTTCGATTATAAATGTGGCTGAATTTCAAAATACTAAATTTGCAATGACCGCACTTTCCTTAGACTTCCTACCGGTAGTTTCGGGCTAAACATGTTACATACATTACCTATAATCATTTTGGACCGGAAATTCAACAATAAAAAGTTTTCAATTTTTTGCGAAAATGCCTGATGGTTAGCCTTACTTATTTTGAACGGCTAAAATTTATTGTCACCGATTCCGAATGTTTCGGTTATTTTGGGTTATTTATGTAAGTATGAGTAGATCAACGTTAAATTTGCTGCAATATGTCGCCTCATTCGCCTGCAATCCATGTTCGATTACAAATGTGGCTGAATTTCAAAATACTAAATTTGCAATGACCGCACTTTCCTTAGACTTCCTAACGGTAGTTTCGGGCTAAACATGTTACATACATTACCTCTATAATCATTTTGGACCGGAAATTCAACAATAAAAAGTTTTCAATTTTTTGCGAAAATGCCTGATGGTTAGCCTTACTTATTTTGAACGGCTAAAATTTATTGTCACCGATTCCGAATGTTTCGGTTATTTTGGGTTATTTATGTAAGTATGAGTAGATCAACGTTAAATTTGCTGGAATATGTCGCCTCATTCGCCTGCAATCCATGTTCGATTATAAATGTGGCTGAATTTCAAAATACTAAATTTGCAATGACCGCACTTTCCTTAGACTTCCTACCGGTAGTTTCGGGCTAAACATGTTACATACATTACCTATAATCATTTTGGACCGGAAATTCAACAATAAAAAGTTTTCAATTTTTTGCGAAAATGCCTGATGGTTAGCCTTACTTATTTTGAACGGCTAAAATTTATTGTCACCGATTCCGAATGTTTCGGTTATTTTGGGTTATTTATGTAAGTATGAGTAGATCAACGTTAAATTTGCTGCAATATGTCGCCTCATTCGCCTGCAATCCATGTTCGATTATAAATGTGGCTGAATTTCAAAATACTAAATTTGCAATGACCGCACTTTCCTTAGACTTCCTACCGGTAGTTTCGGGCTAAACATGTTACATACATTACCTCTATAATCATTTTGGACCGGAAATTCAACAATAAAAAGTTTTCAATTTTTTGCGAAAATGCCTGATGGTTAGGCCTTACTTATTTTGAACGGCTAAAATTTATTGTCACCGATTCCGAATGTTTCGGTTATTTTGGGTTATTTATGTAAGTATGAGTAGATCAACGTTAAATTTGCTGCAATATGTCGCCTCATTCGCCTGCAATCCATGTTCGATTATAAATGTGGCTGAATTTCAAAATACTAAATTTGCAATGACCGCACTTTCCTTAGACTTCCTACCGGTAGTTTCGGGCTAAACATGTTACATACATTACCTATAATCATTTTGGACCGGAAATTCAACAATAAAAAGTTTTCAATTTTTTGCGAAAATGCCTGATGGTTAGCCTTACTTATTTTGAACGGCTAAAATTTATTGTCACCGATTCCGAATGTTTCGGTTATTTTGGGTTATTTATGTAAGTATGAGTAGATCAACGTTAAATTTGCTGCAATATGTCGCCTCATTCGCCTGCAATCCATGTTCGATTATAAATGTGGCTGAATTTCAAAATACTAAATTTGCAATGACCGCACTTTCCTTAGACTTCCTACCGGTAGTTTCGGGCTAAACATGTTACATACATTACCTATAATCATTTTGGACCGGAAATTCAACAATAAAAAGTTTTCAATTTTTTGCGAAAATGCCTGATGGTTAGCCTTACTTATTTTGAACGGCTAAAATTTATTGTCACCGATTCCGAATGTTTCGGTTATTTTGGGTTATTTATGTAAGTATGAGTAGATCAACGTTAAATTTGCTGCAATATGTCGCCTCATTCGCCTGCAATCCATGTTCGATTACAAATGTGGCTGAATTTCAAAATACTAAATTTGCAATGACCGCACTTTCCTTAGACTTCCTACCGGTAGTTTCGGGCTAAACATGTTACATACATTACCTATAATCATTTTGGACCGGAAATTCAACAATAAAAAGTTTTCAATTTTTTGCGAAAATGCCTGATGGTTAGCCTTACTTATTTTGAACGGCTAAAATTTATTGTCACCGATTCCGAATGTTTCGGTTATTTTGGGTTATTTATGTAAGTATGAGTAGATCAACGTTAAATTTGCTGCAATATGTCGCCTCATTCGCCTGCAATCCATGTTCGATTACAAATGTGGCTGAATTTCAAAATACTAAATTTGCAATGACCGCACTTTCCTTAGACTTCCTACCGGTAGTTTCGGGCTAAACATGTTACATACATTACCTATAATCATTTTGGACCGGAAATTCAACAATAAAAAGTTTTCAATTTTTTGCGAAAATGCCTGATGGTTGTTAGCCTTACTTATTTTGAACGGCTAAAATTTATTGTCACCGATTCCGAATGTTTCGGTTATTTTGGGTTATTTATGTAAGTATGAGTAGATCAACGTTAAATTTGCTGCAATATGTCGCCTCATTCGCCTGCAATCCATGTTCGATTACAAATGTGGCTGAATTTCAAAATACTAAATTTGCAATGACCGCACTTTCCTTAGACTTCCTACCGGTAGTTTCGGGCTAAACATGTTACATACATTACCTCTATAATCATTTTGGACCGGAAATTCAACAATAAAAAGTTTTCAATTTTTTGCGAAAATGCCTGATGGTTAGCCTTACTTATTTTGAACGGCTAAAATTTATTGTCACCGATTCCGAATGTTTCGGTTATTTTGGGTTATTTATGTAAGTATGAGTAGATCAACGTTAAATTTGCTGCAATATGTCGCCTCATTCGCCTGCAATCCATGTTCGATTACAAATGTGGCTGAATTTCAAAATACTAAATTTGCAATGACCGCACTTTCCTTAGACTTCCTACCGGTAGTTTCGGGCTAAACATGTTACATACATAACCTATAATCATTTTGGACCGGAAATTCAACAATAAAAAGTTTTCAATTTTTTGCGAAAATGCCTGATGGTTAGGCCTTACTTATTTTGAACGGCTAAAATTTATTGTCACCGATTCCGAATGTTTCGGTTATTTTGGGTTATTTATGTAAGTATGAGTAGATCAACGTTAAATTTGCTGCAATATGTCGCCTCATTCGCCTGCAATCCATGTTCGATTATAAATGTGGCTGAATTTCAAAATACTAAATTTGCAATGACCGCACTTTCCTTAGACTTCCTAACGGTAGTTTCGGGCTAAACATGTTACATACATTACCTATAATCATTTTGGACCGGAAATTCAACAATAAAAAGTTTTCAATTTTTTGCGAAAATGCCTGATGGTTAGCCTTACTTATTTTGAACGGCTAAAATTTATTGTCACCGATTCCGAATGTTTCGGTTATTTTGGGTTATTTATGTAAGTATGAGTAGATCAACGTTAAATTTGCTGCAATATGTCGCCTCATTCGCCTGCAATCCATGTTCGATTATAAATGTGGCTGAATTTCAAAATACTAAATTTGCAATGACCGCACTTTCCTTAGACTTCCTACCGGTAGTTTCGGGCTAAACATGTTACATACATTACCTATAATCATTTTGGACCGGAAATTCAACAATAAAAAGTTTTCAATTTTTTGCGAAAATGCCTGATGGTTAGCCTTACTTATTTTGAACGGCTAAAATTTATTGTCACCGATTCCGAATGTTTCGGTTATTTTGGGTTATTTATGTAAGTATGAGTAGATCAACGTTAAATTTGCTGCAATATGTCGCCTCATTCGCCTGCAATCCATGTTCGATTATAAATGTGGCTGAATTTCAAAATACTAAATTTGCAATGACCGCACTTTCCTTAGACTTCCTAACGGTAGTTTCGGGCTAAACATGTTACATACATTACCTATAATCATTTTGGACCGGAAATTCAACAATAAAAAGTTTTCAATTTTTTGCGAAAATGCCTGATGGTTAGCCTTACTTATTTTGAACGGCTAAAATTTATTGTCACCGATTCCGAATGTTTCGGTTATTTTGGGTTATTTATGTAAGTATGAGTAGATCAACGTTAAATTTGCTGCAATATGTCGCCTCATTCGCCTGCAATCCATGTTCGATTATAAATGTGGCTGAATTTCAAAATACTAAATTTGCAATGACCGCACTTTCCTTAGACTTCCTACCGGTAGTTTCGGGCTAAACATGTTACATACATTACCTATAATCATTTTGGACCGGAAATTCAACAATAAAAAGTTTTCAATTTTTTGCGAAAATGCCTGATGGTTAGCCTTACTTATTTTGAACGGCTAAAATTTATTGTCACCGATTCCGAATGTTTCGGTTATTTTGGGTTATTTATGTAAGTATGAGTAGATCAACGTTAAATTTGCTGCAATATGTCGCCTCATTCGCCTGCAATCCATGTTCGATTATAAATGTGGCTGAATTTCAAAATACTAAATTTGCAATGACCGCACTTTCCTTAGACTTCCTAACGGTAGTTTCGGGCTAAACATGTTACATACAATACCTATAATCATTTTGGACCGGAAATTCAACAATAAAAAGTTTTCAATTTTTTGCGAAAATGCCTGATGGTTAGCCTTACTTATTTTGAACGGCTGAAATTTATTGTCACCGATTCCGAATGTTTCGGTTATTTTGGGTTATTTATGTAAGTATGAGTAGATCAACGTTAAATTTGCTGCAATATGTCGCCTCATTCGCCTGCAATCCATGTTCGATTATAAATGTGGCTGAATTTCAAAATACTAAATTTGCAATGACCGCACTTTCCTTAGACTTCCTACCGGTAGTTTCGGGCTAAACATGTTACATACATTACCTATAATCATTTTGGACCGGAAATTCAACAATAAAAAGTTTTCAATTTTTTGCGAAAATGCCTGATGGTTAGCCTTACTTATTTTGAACGGCTAAAATTTATTGTCACCGATTCTGAATGTTTCGGTTATTTTGGGTTATTTATGTAAGTATGAGTAGATCAACGTTAAATTTGCTGCAATATGTCGCCTCATTCGCCTGCAATCCATGTTCGATTATAAATGTGGCTGAATTTCAAAATACTAAATTTGCAATGACCGCACTTTCCTTAGACTTCCTAACGGTAGTTTCGGGCTAAACATGTTACATACATTACCTATAATCATTTTGGACCGGAAATTCAACAATAAAAAGTTTTCAATTTTTTGCGAAAATGCCTGATGTTAGCCTTGCTTATTTTGAACGGCTAAAATTTATTGTCACCGATTCTGAATGTTTCGGTTATTTTGGGTTATTTATGTAAGTATGAGTAGATCAACGTTAAATTTGCTGCAATATGTCGCCTCGTTTGCCTGCAATCCATGTTCGATTATAAATGTGGCTGAATTTCAAAATACTAAATTTGCAATGACCGCACTTTCCTTAGACTTCCTACCGGTAGTTTCGGGCTAAACATGTTACATACATTACCTATAATCATTTTGGACCGGAAATTCAACAATAAAAAGTTTTCAATTTTTTGCGAAAATGCCTGATGGTTAGCCTTACTTATTTTGAACGGCTAAAATTTATTGTCACCGATTCTGAATGTTTCGGTTATTTTGGGTTATTTATGTAAGTATGAGTAGATCAACGTTAAGTTTGCTGCAATATGTCGCCTCATTCGCCTGCAATCCATGTTCGATTACAAATGTGGCTGAATTTCAAAATACTAAATTTGCAATGACCGCACTTTCCTTAGACTTCCTAACGGTAGTTTCGGGCTAAACATGTTACATACATTACCTCTATAATCATTTTGGACCGGAAATTCAACAATAAAAAGTTTTGAATTTTTTGCGAAAATGCCTGATGGTTAGCCTTACTTATTTTGAACGGCTAAAATTTATTGTCACTGATTCCGAATGTTTCGGTTATTTTGGGTTATTTATGTAAGTATGAGTAGATCAACGTTAAATTTGCTGCAATATGTCGCCTCATTCGCCTGCAATCCATGTTCGATTATAAATGTGGCTGAATTTCAAAATACTAAATTTGCAATGACCGCACTTTCCTTAGACTTCCTACCGGTAGTTTCGGGCTAAACATGTTACATACATTACCTATAATCATTTTGGACCGGAAATTCAACAATAAAAAGTTTTCAATTTTTTGCGAAAATGCCTGATGTTAGTTAGCCTTACTTATTTTGAACGGCTAAAATTTATTGTCACCGATTCTGAATGTTTCGGTTATTTTGAGTTATTTATGTAAGTATGAGTAGATCAACGTTAAATTTGCTGCAATATGTCGCCTCATTCGCCTGCAATCCATGTTCGATTATAAATGTGGCTGAATTTCAAAATACTAAATTTGCAATGACCGCACTTTCCTTAGACTTCCTAACGGTAGTTTCGGGCTAAACATGTTACATACATTACCTATAATCATTTTGGACCGGAAATTCAACAATAAAAAGTTTTCAATTTTTTGCGAAAATGCCTGATGGTTAGCCTTACTTATTTTGAACGGCTAAAATTTATTGTCACTGATTCCGAATGTTTCGGTTATTTTGGGTTATTTATGTAAGTATGAGTAGGTCAACGTTAAATTTGCTGCAATATGTCGCCTCATTCGCCTGCAATCCATGTTCGATTATAAATGTGGCTGAATTTCAAAATACTAAATTTGCAATGACCGCACTTTCCTTAGACTTCCTAACGGTAGTTTCGGGCTAAACATGTTACATACATTACCTATAATCATTTTGGACCGGAAATTCAACAATAAAAAGTTTTCAATTTTTTGCGAAAATGCCTGATGGTTAGCCTTACTTATTTTGAACGGCTAAAATTTATTGTCACCGATTCCGAATGTTTCGGTTATTTTGGGTTATTTATGTAAGTATGAGTAGATCAACGTTAAATTTGCTGCAATATGTCGCCTCATTCGCCTGCAATCCATGTTCGATTATAAATGTGGCTGAATTTCAAAATACTAAATTTGCAATGACCGCACTTTCCTTAGACTTCCTAACGGTAGTTTCGGGCTAAACATGTTACATACATTACCTATAATCATTTTGGACCGGAAATTCAACAATAAAAAGTTTTCAATTTTTTGCGAAAATGCCTGATGTTAGCCTTACTTATTTTGAACGGCTAAAAATTATTGTCACCGATTCCGAATGTTTCGGTTATTTTGGGTTACTTATGTAAGTATGCGTAGATCAACGTTAAATTTGCTGCAATATGTCGCCTCATTCGCCTGCAATAGATGTTCGATTACAAATGTGGCCGAATTTCAAAATACTAAATTTGCAATAACCGCACTTTCCTTAGACTTCCTACCGGTAGTTTCGGGCTAAACATGTTACATACATTACCTAAAACCATTTTGGACAGGGAATTCAACAATAAAAAGTTTTCAATTTTTCGCGAAAATGCCTGATGGTTAGCGCTTCCATATTAAATATAGCAAGCCTTACATTATAATTCAATTTAACAGTAAACGGTACAAAATTGAAACATAAAAATCTAGTGAATTTCTTTTAAATTCTTTCAGTTTTCATTGCCCGTCGATCATAGTAAGGATTCCAAATTTGATTAAATAACATAATCAATAAAGTAGGTGACCTAAACTCCCTACCTCGTCCAAATACAAAAGCCAGAGCTCTATACGATTTACTACAAATAGTATCAACATGAGCATCAAATTTTAATTTCTAATCAAAAATCACACCAAGATCCTTCACTAAGTTGGTCCTGATAACGACAGATCCATTAATATTTTAATCAAAAACAAAATTGTTAACCTTCCAAGTGAAAGATATTGCCTTAAATTTACTTTAAGTGCAATTCATTTAACTGACACCATTGATAAACCTGACGTAGCTCTTTTTGTAAATTTAAAGAGTCTGACAGATCCCTTATTTTCTTAAAGATCTTTAAATCATCTGCATAAAGAAGACAACAGGAATCAATCACATGTAGAAGATCATTCATGAAAATAATGAAGAACAAAGGTCCCAATATTGAAACCTGAGGAACTCTAGATGTGGGAGAAGAACAAAAAGAATTATGTTCATTAAAAACAACATATTGCTCTCTACCAGACAAGTAAGACTGAACAAATACTATTTCAGGATTAGATAATCCAAAATTTACTAGTTTAGCACATAATATAGAATGACTTACTATATCGAAAGCTTTACTGAAGTCTGTGTAAATACAGTCTACTTGCGTGTTATCGTCCCCTGCACTAAATACATAATCAGAAAATTCAATTAAATTGGTGAGAGTAGATCTGCTTGGATAAAAGCCGTGCTGTTTATTGGAAATTAAATATTTAACCAAGTTGAATAGTTTTGTGTGTATGACTTTCTCAAATAATTTGGCAAAAGCATTTAAGATAGAATTCGGTCTATAATTAGCAATATCACATCGATTTCCCCTTTTAAAAATAGGAATTACATGTGAAAGCTTCCATTTATCAGGAAAACAATATGTTTTACGGCATGATTGAAAATTTTTGTAAGAGGTTTATAAAGAACATCCTTCAAACTTTTCACAAAGAAATTCGGAATTAAATCAGGTCCAGGTCCCTTATTTATTTTTAAATCATTAAGTACCTCAATAACATCAGGCTCCGTACAATATAAATCAGAATAGTGATCAGATTTACTTATTATAGGATACTGGAATTACTGACACTATAAACACTCTTTTGAAGTTTTCTGCAAATAAATTTGCACGTTGGTTAAGAAACATTGTACGCAGAAATTTTATTTCGGTTTTTAAGGAATTTGTGTATTTCCAGAATTTTTTCGGGTCAGAAAATAATGGGTCCTCAAGAGAAGCTAAATATTTCATAAAGCAACTACTTACTTCATTATCAACTTTCTTTCTTAATTGCAAAAAAAGTATACGGTCACAAGCATTATTATAAGTATGTAATCGTTTTCTAACTTTGTTCTTTGATGTTATAAGTTTAATTAAAGAATTAGAGAACCAAGATGGGAAATGAGATTTTTTAGCTCGGGATCTATTGTCACCGTGTTTATTTATAGAGTCAAATAATACGTCGTAAAATACATTAATCATTTTATTGACAGTCATAGTACTAATGAAGAGTACGTCCCAATCGATTAAATGTAAGTCTTGCTCAATCAAGTTATATTGTAAAGTTCGAAAATTAATTGATTTGCGGAAGTGTGCTGACTGAAATTTAATTTTATTTAGTCGAATAGTGATATGAAGTGGAGGATGCAATTGATCAATTTTAGAGAGCACTTGTATACTAGAAATGACGTCCATATGCGCTGAGTAAATACTGCTCAAAACTAAATCTAATATCTTATTTTGGTGGTTCTTTACTAAATTAAATTGGGATACTCCGGTAAGTTCAAGAGTGTCAATTAAGTATTCTGCTGATCGACCTTCATAACACCTAGCATTAATTATATCAAAAGAATTCAAATACCACACAAATACACGATAACTTAAAGTCTCCAATTATAAAAAAATTGCAGTTAAAAGGAGCTGAAACTATAAAATCAGATAATGCATCAAAAAAATTTTTGTATTGATCAACTTTAACAAATGTTCTATCAATGACATGTGAGACGTAGGAACGTAGGAAAAGTTTCAGTTAAACATATAACATCAAAGTCTGAAGATAATATCTGCTACTTCACATCTTTAAGTTTGGTTTTTAAACCTCTTACATTTTGATAGTACATCTCAATGGTATTCATATGAATGAATTATTAAACTATAATGAAAATAAAAAAAAAAAAAAAAATTAAATTAGAATTTAAACAACAACAAATAATACAAAGAACAAAAAATTTAAAGCTGATAAAGCCATTAAGTTATTTATTATTATAACTTATTAGCCTGTCCAAATCCAATTGAGAAGATATTTTCACTAGTACATCATCATCCGATTTACGGCAGTAAATATTACCATGCATCGCCCACACGTATTTATACTGGTTATTATTAGTGTAGGTTTTAAGCAGTTTATCTTTAGCAACAGCAAGCAATTTTTTCTCCACCCATGCAGATAGTCCTTAATTGAAACCTTACTAGAATTATTAAAACCGACATCACTAGCATTAATACTCTTCTGGTTTTTAACTAATTGCAAAATTGCATCCTTGTCAAATTTGTTGTAGAATTCCACAGTAATAGGTTCTGGAAAAGTTCTGGAGTATGTCCTGTGGACGTGTTTTATATATGATTTGTCCGCTGCTTTAAATCCAATACTTTTAAAAATTCCATCCGCTAGTGCCACCAGATTTTCATCAGAATTAAAAGGCCCACCAAATATTTGAAGGGTTGAGAAATTACAAAATTTCTCCAAAATATCCAAACGGGTGTTATTTAGTTGTAGCTGTTTTGACAATTCAGCATTTTTTAAGTGTCACAAATTCAAGGACGAGTTGAGTTACTTTTTCTTTAATTTTAGCCAAATGATCAATTTTGCTGCTTAAATTGATAAACGAATCACTGAACGATTGTTGTTGCTATTTTAGGAATTGGAAAAAACTGGATTGTTGAAGTTGAATTTTTTGCATATCACTTTTTATAGATGTTATAGCAGTACATGCAGGACTACTATCAGCTGTTAGTTGTTTCAAATTTCTTTAACCGCTATCCGTTGCAGCGGAGTTTGCACACATTTTACACAAATAAGGTTTACCTTTAAATTCGCTGTTGACTCGTTCACACGTGATATGATAAAGATGTTTACATCTTTCGCACTGTACAATGTCCTTAATCCGTCGTTGCACAGGTAATTTGCAACTATTACAACTAGACATAGATAACACAAATATTATTTAATTTTCACCTCGATACACGAATATTATTATATTTTATATTTATTTCTATCTATTTTTATCTTGTTAAACAAATTTATTCAACTCGACAACTAGTCCGTGAATTGATGATGTATTATTAACTCAGTCATGATTTAGACAAACTAATAATTTGTCATGCTTTAGTTACACAAAATACCGGTCGGCAAACAGAGTACAATAATCTTTACTATATTATTTATGACTGAAATTATTTTTATTATTGTTTTTATTTTCAATTTTTATTTTTTATTTTTTTTCATTAAATGTTGGTTTAAAATAATAAAGATTTTAATTCTGATGTAAAATCAAATAATTTTAAATTAACCATAACACAAAATTATATTATAAAATTTTGATTTCAATTCGACACTGAGAAATCTAAAAACACACACTCATAAATCTTTGATTATTGATTTTTATTATATTTAAATATTATTTATATTTAATTTATATTATTATTACACGATGCTAACATAACGAGAGCAAAAATTGGAATGGTATATCTTGTTATGAAAAACGCACTCCCCACAAATATTATGTTCATTATTTCTATGCCCGGTTGTCAAAAAACACTATTACGAGTGAGCTCTTTATAAACAATTTGTGTGTAAGCACCGGAAATCTTTACACTGTTTAACTCGGTCAATAATAAAAATTAAAAATTTCCAATGTTTAAGCCTTAAGTTGGCTAGGGCGTATCCGTTATAAACGGATTTCACTAAACTTAATGTGCTTGTCAGACGATTCTACTCAGGCTAATACATCTAGTAGTGGTTTCTTTAAGGTTATTTGCTGACGGTAACACCTTTGTCTGTAAGTTAAATTAAACACTTTAATTTATTCATCACCATTTTTATTTGTTAATTTTCCATTTTATTTGTTTTTGTAATATAATTTTTATTTATAATTTATTTGATGATTATATATATATATATATATATATATATATATATATATATATATATATATATATATATATATATATATATATATATATATATATATATATATATATATATATATATATAACATATATATATATATATATATATATATATATATATATATCTGCAAATATTTTATAAATATAATGTGTAGCTCGGACTAGCGACAACAAGATTAAGTTTGTGTTTTAAAAACAAATAACTTTGTGCCAATCAATTATTAATTATTGTGGGCAAACTATTTTTAAACGCCCATTTATAATATAATCTCAACACACAAACTACACTTCGCCATCATATAGCCCGCAGCCAATGTTAATATATTTTTTTTATATTTTTAATATTTAATTTGCTTTAATTTTTTTTTTGTTTTAGTAATTACTTATCAACAATTCATTATTTTTTATTTTATGTTTTTTTCTTTGGTTTGTTTATAGTTAATTTTAATATTCAATATTTATTAATTGTTATTTTTTGTTTAATTTGTGCTTCTACATCTATAGTGTGCAATTTATTTTTGTTTTTTTTTTTCATTTAACTTTATTAAATTGTATATATATATATATATATTTATATATATATATATTTTTTAATTTTATTTTAGTTTACTATATAATTATATAATAATATGTATTTAATTTCATTTTTTTTTTGTTTTTTCTTACAAACATATTTGTTTTATTAATAATTTATTTATGTAATTTTAATGTTTTTAAAACATAAAATAATACTTAAAAAAACATAAATTTTTGTCAGCATAACAACTGGGGGGAAAAATAATAATATTTTGATTATTATTATTTAATAGAGTTTGGTTAAATTTATTATTATATATAGATAATTTTTTTTTTGTTACATTCTATTTGCTACGTTTCACGTGTTTTCATTTTGTTTGTTTATTTTATAATATTTATTTATTTATTTATTTTTTGACTATGTTTAAAACTTATAAATATAATAATTATTTGTTTTTTTTTTCATTTTTAAATTTAATTTATATTATATATAATATTAATTACTTTATAATTTTTTTTTTTAATTTTCGTTAATTGTTTTATTCAATATATGTATCTCTTATTTTTTGTTTCATTTGTATAAAATTTCCTTACATTCACAATGCTAATGTTTTTTTTTTTTATTAAGTTGTTTAGAACTTAATTTAATTTTATAGTTCATTTTGTATATATTTATATTTATATATCTGATTGACTACATCTAATGTACATTGGGCTTGTTAAACTTGTCTAATGTGTTTTAGGTTTTGGATATTTATTTAATTAACATAAATAAATTAAACACAAACTTAAATTATAAAACATTTATTTTATAATTAAATTATATTTAACAAATAATTTTAATTATGTGTATAAAAAAAATATATACGAAAACTTGGAATAATTTATAGTGATAATAATAATTAATATTTTTAATCATATTGTATTTTAAAACAATTCTCGATTGCTATTATAATATTATTTTTTGTTAGCTTTATATTTTGATTTTTGTTTTTCTTGTTTATCAGAATAATATTTTAATACAAAACTACACACTATTTTATATATATATATATATATTAAACAAATTTTATAAGGACTGAAAAAAAAATGTAAACAAAATAAAATTAAATTAAAATACTCAACAAGTAATATATTTTTGTGTGCCTGTTTAGAGAAATTCTATTTTGAAAAAAGGAATACAAATTAGTTGGTAAGAAGGGTTTAAGATGAAGTAATCATAAGGATTATAACATTATTCTAAAAAAAAAATGTTGTTGTTGGTATAGTACGGATTAAACGTATAATTGTTAAATTTTTATGTTTTCGTTCTGATTAGATTATCTCACTCCTTCGGTTTTGAAGTTTAATATTGTTTGTTGGTTACTTGATTATTATTTTCGTTGGAAGAATTAAAATAGAATTTAGTAAGATATTGTTCATCAAATTTATTAAAAGGAAGTACACGAGTCTCTGTTTTTTTTTTGTTAATTATTTCATTATAAAAATAATTTCATATACGATTTTTTATTTTTTTTTACAATTTTCTAATCTAAAATTTTCAATCTATAATATATATTTAAAAACACAAAATAAAATCGTAAAATAGGAAAAATAATAATTAATGAATTATATACGATATGTGTCAAATATTTGATTCTTTATAAATTTTGTGAACAGAATTAAAAGAACAAAATACAAATAAAATTGTGTTAAATTTTTATTTGTAAATCCAATTAATATTTTTTTTTAAATATGAAATAAAAAATTCAGTCCTAATATTTGATTTTTAATTAAATAATTAAATATATATATTTATTTATTGGGCTTAATACAAATATATTTTCTATAACTACAGGTTGTTCTCTAAATTCACAACCATATCAAAATAATTTTATTTTATTATTATTTTTTTTTTTGTATAGAGTTTATTTCATTCTTTTTTCAATAATTAATTTCGTTTCTGTTGTTTAACTATAGATTTAGAATATTATTTACACCATATATATTTTATTTATTATTATTATTATTTTTTGTTTTCGTAAAATATATTTGTTATTTATCTACAATTAATTTTTATTTTTCTTTTCATTTTTATTAATAAAATTTTAATAAATAATAATTTGTTCACTAACAATAAATTTGTCATCGTAAAAATTATAATTCAAAAAAATAATCATGTTGTTTATTTATTTTTATATATATATTTATATAAATAATAATATTAGTTTTGATCATCTCTCCGCCATTTTTAGTTATTTATTTTTTTGTTAGTTTTTTATGTTTTGTATCATTTCTGAGTTTGCTAAATTTGAAACCAAATCATATAGTTTATAATTAAAATAAATAATTACGGGTGTGTATTTATTTGAGTATGTATAATAATAATAATGAAAATTTTGATTATATAGCATTTTCTATTTTAATTTTTTAAGTAACTTATAATGGTCCTAGAAGCTGGCTTATTTAAATATTATATAGGTTAAGGCTTATAAAGAATTTATTTCTAAATTGATTAATTTTTAAATATTGAACAGTATTAGCCTTAACGTAATGTATATTTTTTCCAATATTTAATTATTCTATTCCAATATTTTTTTTTTACTTAATATCATTGTATGTATTTAACTATTTTTTATTATTTCTATTCTAATAAACTAATGTTTTTTTTTTTCTATCGCTAATTTTTTGTTTATAGGTTTATATCTGTGCGTGCATAAAAAACACTTTTATTATTATTATTATAATTATTAGTCATCTCTTTTTAATAATTAAAATAAATAAAAAAATTATATTGACATTTTTTTTTTTTTATATAATTGACTTCTTCGATACAGTTTAATTATATTTAAAAAATTAAATTATATCAAAATTAATCAAAATACGTTCCGGATCCAAAATAATAAATATAATGATTAATTAAAAAATAAAATTATAAATTATACATATATTAAATTTATTTAATTAGTTGTGCATTTTATAGTTTATTTTAGCAAATTCAGAATATTTTATTTATTTTGAACTATTTTTTTATCAATTGCTTAATTTTGATTAACTTTTGTGTTATTTTATTAATAATATTATTATTATATAATAAATATTGTTTAGTTTTGAATTTATTATGTTTTTTGAATAATACACAAATATAATATATTTATATATACTTATAAATAATTTCTATCTAAACCTAATCATTTAATTTTTTTTTAATACTAATATATATGTTCAATTGTTTTCTTCAGATTTATTTTATTTATAATTCCTATCTAAATTATAAATTTACAAAATAAAAATAAATTAACAGAAATTTTTCGATCGGTTTGGGAATAACAAATTTATTTAAATATTTGGATTCAATAAAATAAAATATAATAAAATTAAAGTTTAATGAAATTGGAATCAAAATAATTTTTAAATATTAAAAATGGAAAATTATAGAATAGTAGGCACTAGTGAAATTTTTTTTAAATTTTCATAATTTAGATATATATATATATATATTTAAAAATTAATCATAAATAAAATGTGTAACCAAAATAGAGTGATTTTTTGTTTAAATGACGTTCGTTGTTTTTTGGAAAAGCTTTTTTTTTATACATGTTATCTAATTTTATTTTTTGATTCCGATTTCTAATGAGCATTTAAATTATATACTTTTAAAGTAGGAAAATGGGCTGATTTTGGAGGACATTGTGTTTGAGGACTGTAATAAAATAATAATTGTAATAAAATTAACTTACGCATTAAAGAATCCAAATATTATTTTTTTTATAATGTTGGGCTGCTGATTAAATTACACATTATGTAAAATAAATACATACAATGACAAAAACAAAATTAAATAATAATTGTTTTCATATATTTATTAATTATTAATAAATATATTAATGTCTTGTTCATCATATTTATATATTCCTATTTTCTGTATAATATATATTATATATATAAATATAATACTAAATAATATGGTTATTATTTTGTTTATTTTTATTAATGTGTATACTATAACTTTTAATATTATTTTTTAATTAATTTTTTTTATATATTTATTTAAATATATTATATTTTATTTGAGATTATATAACAAATAAATATATATATATAACTAGCTAAATGGATTGTTTGTACAGTGCCACACCAGTAAATGTTTGTTTAAAAATCTCATTTGTGGGGGGCACAGCCGCACAGGGATGGTGGACATCATGGAAGCTACACCAGCAGACTTGGTGTCAACCATTCATCTTCGGTTAGCTGTAAAGGCAATAAGTTCATATAACTTCAATTTTATGGTCATTGTGCTAAAATAATTTTTTTCAAGTTTTAAAGGCAACGTTTTCATTTTTAACTATACAATAAATATAATATGTTTAACTTAAATAAAATTATAACATATTTAATTGACATTCTTTTATAGTATACGAAGCTAAATTTTTAGTCTAAATAATAATATTCTGAAATAAAAAGGAAAATAAATTATTTAAAAAATACTAAAAATTACATGTGCCTAAAGCCTGTGCGACTGTGCTAATTACTATTTAATTAGTATGTATAATTTAATTAGTTGTTTTTGTATTAAACAGATTTAGAATATAGAGTTTATTTATAGCATAGTAAATCTAAAAGTGTATAAAGATCTAATTTAAAAAGCAAACTACAATCCAAAAATTATGAAGGTATAAATTTTTAGAATTATGTGTTTACACAGCACTAGTATATAATAATTGTAAATAATCATCAGTAATATGTAATTTATTATGTACGTCTAATCATTATTTATCCTAAAAAGCATCAAGGAAATTATTAAAATTACTTTTATAATTTTTATTTTTAAAAAAATTATTTTATAATAAAGCAGAGCAAATTTAACAAAAAAATATATTTAAAAATTAAAATTCATGCTAAAGTTCCCTTCCACATGAATATTGGTCACAACATGTCACGACACACACGGCACTCATATAATCTAAGCTATTTTGTCGCTTAAATGCGTTTGCGGTCAATATTTTCGTGGAAAGGGACAACGATAATACTTAAACATCAAATATCATGGTTTTATAAGGTAAGGAAGATCAAGTCTTATCACTAAACTTTTCTTACATAAATTAAAGTTTATATCAAGCTCAGTGTAAAATCCATAGACTGAACCAATTCCAATTTTTGATTTCCGATTGGCACTTTAATAATTTTAATCGAAAAGACTGCAAATTTCACACAAGTAAAACATTTAAAAATTAAAACTAATGTTAACAAAACGAAAACGTTATTGTCCGAAATTGATTTGATACCCAACATTAGTCCATCTGTCAAGGATCTGGGTTTATAATTAGCACCCCAGTGACAGCGGTATGTTAGAAATGGCTCAATCTTTCAGCTTCGATATGGCCCCATATAAATTTATATGAAAATCGTCTTTAACTTCCAAAACCTTCCTGGGCCGGAAATAGAAAATGATCTTTTGAGATGGTACGTAATTAAGTAATTGCTGACCAAGTGGCTAGCATTAGCCTTATGTTCAAATTTGAAGAAATGGTTAAGTTCCAAAATATTACATTAAATTAAATAAAAAAATTATCTCTTTCGAACTTCCATAGGTCTCTTTTGGCAGCAAAATAAAATCTTTTTGGATAATACAATACTAGGACTTATCGATTTAGCGAATTATGTCACCAAATCAAAAAAACTTCTAAGAATTGTCACAATGTGCTCAACACAATATAATTAAGAAGTTTTTAAACTCGTCCGTGAAAGAGACCTATGGAAGTTTTCATTTTTGTAAGGGTTTGTGTAGTTTAAGAAGTTTCATTGGAGATAAAAATGGGTGGGGGGGGGGGGGGGGGAGTGAACTTTTTTACTTTTTGTGGTAGATATTGTGAGTAAATGGTTACTTTGCTTTCTGTGACTAAGTCATACATATTATAAGATTGCCATTAAAAATAATATTTTGTCCGAAATGCCGAAAAAAACTAATAAAAATTATAGAAAATAACTTTATTATTTTATTATCTATTTTAACTTTCATACTTCACAATTTGGTGTGGAAATTCGGCATTATACGCAAAATGTAAACATAAATTCATGTATACAAATAAAAATAAGCAAAAATCAATTCATTTCATTTGCGAGCAACTAAATTGGCTCAAACCTCCGCGCGCACATAAAGGTGTATTTTTTTAAAACGGCTTAACCGATTTTTGTAAAACAACTTTTTTTGACAGCTTAGTGTTTTGTCTTTAAAACGACACCTTTATCATTAAAATCTATTCAGTATTTTTCAAATTAAAGCATTCGTATCAAAATGCGATGTTTCGGTGAAAACAATTGGTATACTGCAATATAGTATAATACTACGTTGACCGATATTTGCCATCAAAAATTTATCAGACGTTGATCTGAACAAATCTCTACCAGTTTATTCGTTGTTTCCTCAAAATCATGGATACTAATCCAAAAAAGCCGCACAAGTTGTTGCTTTATTCCAAGAAGGACGTAATCAACGAGAAGTCGCTCGTCAGCTAAACATGATTAAATCTGCTGTCTCAAGAGTATCCATAAGGTTTCAGGAAACTGGTACCTTCAATCAGAGATCACATACCAGTGTTCATCTGATAGAAATGATCGATTAATCGTCCTAACTTCACAGCGAAATCCACGCCATCTCACGAGTGTTGATATGCAGCGAGAGCTAAGAAAACCTCAATATGAAGCTATAGGGCCAAAATGGACAGCACGCCATCGCAAAGAGCGACTCGAATTTGCTCGTGAACACATAAATCAGAGCATCGAGCAATGGAGGTCCATTCTATTTGACGATTGCAGAATATGTCTCCATGATAGTGATAGGAGAGGCCGGGTCTACCGGCGTCCAGGAGAACGATTTTGGCAGTGCCGTTTTGCTGAAACAGTTTCGTATGGCGGCAGTTCGTGCATATTATCGGGTGGCATATCACTTGAGAGAAAACAGATTACGTAACCTGGTGGACCGCTGAAACATATATTGAGGACATTCTCTTGCATGTAGCGCCCTAAGCAGGATATATAGGGAAAGATTTCATATTGATGCATGATAATGCACGGCGTTGAACCACTAGGCAGGCAGTTCATGAATGAGGTTGGACTCGAGATGATGGAGTCAACAGCCCTCATTCCAGACATGAATCCAATTGAGCATTGATGGAACGAACTAAAACAGACTATTCGAGCTAGAAATCCGGTACCATTTAACATTAGTAACCTCAAGATTGCGTTGGATGAGGAGTAGAGTGTGATCCCCGAAGACTTTGCCAAAACAATAAGGTCAATGGGGAACGGGATGAAATCCCTTGGAGAAGCAATGGGGGCATTATTTAATATTATCCAATATAATTCTTTTTGTTTTTCTGGAAATTTTTGTTGTAATTTAAATGTCCGCAATATCTTTTTTCATAATCATCAATTTTGGTTGCATTTTCATTCCAAGTTTGCTATAAAAAAAGTACAGAACCAATTTTCATAAAAATAAAATCATTTTAAAGTAAAAAGATCAGGCTTTATAAAAAATAATGTCTAGTGAAAATCAGGTAAAGCGTTTTAAAAAAAATCTTCTCTCTGTGAGCGCTGAAGATTTGAGTAGATTACAATACAATATTCGGTTATACATCAATTTTCTTTTTATTATATTCTGAAGGAAATTTTGTAAACTTTGGCGGCGCCCGGCAAACTTCTTATGGACCTTCAGGAAGCCGTGGCCCCCCTGTTAAGAATCACTGATATAGAGGTATAAAATCAAAAAACTGGGATGGAATATAATAGTTTCGTGTAAATAATAATAAAAAAAAAATTCCTGGGATGAAAAACTGGGATAACTTCATATGCTTCGTCACAGTGACTTTATTGATGGTTTTTCTCAAAAACATCAAACGGTCTTCAAGTATAGCTAATTATTTGACTGTTTTTAGGATTCGTGGACTTTTCAGGAATATAAAAATATATATGATCGCCAGCGGTACAAATATGACCGGAAACCAATTAACTGATTTTGTTGTATACTATTAAAATTTTAACTAAAGTTGTCTTGAACGTGGAAGCTATGGTTTGCGATTAAGGATCTAACAACCGAAAAGTTAGTTTACTTAACATTACAATAAATAAACCACATTTCCTATATAACGAGCGAACATTTTTTGCCTCATATAACTCACCTTATTTGATTAAGTCCTTTCAGAACAACTTGGACAAAACAAATTTGGAAACACCAGACGGTGTTGTAAGGTGGTGCGTTTTGAAGATAAGTCTACTAAGCTATGTCCAAAATTAACTTAACGCCATATTTATCCAAACCATTTTGAAAAGACGCGTGCGAACTAGCGACGGAAATTATTAGCCGAGCTGTAGTGGCAGGAATTAAAACATTGTCTAATTTTGGACAATTCCATACAGAAGCCAAGCTGTACGTTTTTTCGACTTCCAATTTTCTTAATAAAATAGATTAAACGTTCGATAATTCAAATAGCAAAATCCTATTACAATAATTCGGAAAAACGTTACTGTTTTAAGGGTATTCAACTAACTATTAAAGCAATTTAATTATTATTTCTGGAGCTAACTGCTATAACCCTGGAAATAGAATTTCCATTAACTTCTTGTCTAAATCAAGACCCTATTGAAATTTTTTTGGACTTCTTAGAAAGATGAGTTAAACAACATTGCAGCTCAAATTATGTCTCTAAAATTTTTGGAGAGTTCTAATTTAGCAAACTATGAAATGGATGTTGATAAATTAATAACACCAGAACTTTAAAAGGATATCAATGATGACGATTTAAAAAATCTTGAATGATCGAGTGGCTATTATGATTTAATTTTGAATGAAATAGAAAGTGATTTTTATTGAAACCATTGCCATGACCGAGAATTATAAATGTGATGAAGCATCTGCCAAGTATTTAACAGGATATCTTGGTCATACAATCCTAAAAAAGAATCATTATGAAAACTGTTCCAAAATGTTTATTAAACCAGGGGCGGAATCATGAAATACGACCGGTAAAATATAAACGGATTTAAAAATATTTTCAAACTTAGTAGATTAAAAGTATTCAAATTTACTATGATGGATGCAGACTGATGTATAAAAGCAACTTCTATAATATTTTAAGAGCAATGGTTAATCTCCTACAAAATTTTCGAAATTCATTTCGAATTTCAATTTTTCCTACCAGGTTCGTCGCCACTTCATTTTATGAGATGGCATTGAAGTCTTTTGTATTTCAAAATTGTAAAATTTCCGGAAATATTTAAGTATTTTGATGTAAACAGGGGCAAGATCATGAAATCCGACCGAAAAAATGAATTGTTAGAAAATATTTCAATGGACAAACACAAAAAAATTCGAAAAATGGTCAAAGTTGGCGTAAATATTTTGTATGAAAACTCAAATAAATGGAAGATTAACATAAACATTTAATTCGACAACTATTTCATAATCGAGCAGTTTTAAACGGAAATGTTGTACCGGCAAAAAATGATTTTTTTTGTTGGAGATTAGCCATTGCTCTTCAAATATTATAGAAGTTGCATTTAAACATCAGTCTGCATCCATCATAGTAAATTTGAATACTTTTAATCTAATAAGTTTGAAAATATTTTTAAATCCGTTTAAATTTTCCGGTCGTATTTCATGATTCCGCCCCAACAGATTCAGTTCGAATAAAAAACGAGTATTTCCTTTTCTATAAAAATTACACGAATAAATGTCAATTTGGAAAGCTAAAAGCTCCCAGCGTTATATTTTTCGGAACATCTCAATCTCATATAAAAATTGGAGAACATGTTTTTGCGACAAAACCTCAAATTGAAAATATAAAATAGTTGTATAAATTAAATCAATGGCCAAGAAACGTTTAAAAGCTCGTTTGATAAAAAAAATCCGTGCTTTAGTCACAACATTAAACTGCTGGTTTTTCTGGTTTTAGTATTTCTATTAAAGAAATGCAAATGACACGTAAATAAAATTAAGACCAAGGCAAATAACAGAATTTCACTATATGTTAAGAATCCCTAAATTAAGGAACAAGCATTCAACTTGAAATGAAGGTTAGGATTAGCAAACATTTTTTTGTTATTTTTCAGAATAACTTTTTTTTCATGGAATATTCTGATTCTATTGTTTAAATGTGTTTATTTAAGAATTAGTCCAATGGAACGGAAAATGTTATAAAAGATGGCGCCATCTTCGAAGGTATACAGATTAAATAGTTCTTTATGGACAATCCACTTGTCCAACATAAATCATACTCGTCAACAGAAATAGTAAGAGATTTCCAAGTTGACCGGAGTATTAAGGAGTCGAATGGCTGATTATAAACGTATTCGTTTTAATATAGGAAAAGCATCAGACAGTGTACTATTCACTTCCGGCACTTGGACTTGAACCTCATTTACATCATTTCTATAAGGATGTTCGACTTTATGGAAAAAGGTTACGTCTGAAATTTAATCCGGATCAATCAAGGATGGAAGAGAAGTCAAATTTTAGTGAAATTCCGTTTTTATTGCAATTGTTACTCGTCATTTCACTGAAAGCTTTAGATTAATGATCCGAACAAATTTTATTACAAATTCGATATAGAATATTTTTGTCATACTCGTTTTTATCTACATAATTGTGTAACTGTGAAAAATATTTGTAAACAAGACATTCTACATCCAAAATTGTACCTTCCGTTAAAATCAAAAAATCATAAACTTTTTTTGTTGCAAATTTAATTTATAAGCTTATTGAAGTTTATAATGTTCCGTTGTGGAACGAAACGACTACGTATTTTTAAGTTCTTTAGCTCGCAGCACTTTAACCAATCGTTTTCTGAAGGTGGGGTTGGTATAGAAAAGAATTAGAGAAATCTTTAATAATAAATTTGAAATGGCTGCGAACAACAGACATGTGATAAAAATCTCATGTCTCCAGACTTTTAGTTTTTAATAAAAGAGTTAACCCATTGTCGCGACGAAAGCCATTTAGGGAAGTCTTTTTTGGAATGGTAGTACAAACCAAAAAATATGCTGTTTTACAAGGGACCAAGAGACTTTATAAGTGAAGATTTATCATAATCAAAAAAAAAATGTATATCCAATCTCGTCATTTCCGGTTTGTGGCCGTATTTCTCATAAATACTGTTAGAGAATCTCAAAAGTCACAAAATGGATAATGAACATCGATTATTGAAAGTGAAAATCCCTTTCAACCAAGCTGAAATGTAAACATGTTTCATAAACTCACCCTATGAGTAAAAATTTCGTCCGGTTCATAAATCGCTCCAAAAAGGTTTTAAAAGTTTGTTATTTAACTATTAAATCCTTCGATCCACAAGAATAGATCACTTTATATATTTAAGCGGAAAAATTTAAGATATACAATAACATGTAACGAACAATTTGAAAATTTGATAGATAGCATATCAATGACGAGAAAAACGATTAGGAAATAAAAGATTTTAATTTAAAATTGCCACAAAATCGGCCTAGAAATTTTTTCCAAAATTTTAGCGGAAATGACGATTTTTGACAAAAAAAAATTTTTCAACAAAAATTCGGCCCCGTACAGCCAAACGGATTGTTGATCGGAATGAAACTTCTTGCTTAATAGCTTTCTTCATTAATAAGTAGATCCCAGTGAACTTTGGCCAAAATAAGTCCACCGAAAGTGACAGCTTTTATAGAAGCATTTTCGTTGTTGCAAATATTTTGAGAAACATAGTATTTACGAGAAAAACGTCTATTAACCAAAAGACTGTACATTAAATTTGCGACAATTAGGTTTCAGAAAAGTTTTCCTCAATTTAAGTGGTAATGAACATTTTTGACAAAAACGATCATTTTGAACATACATTTGACCTGGATGGACTGATTGATCGTGATTGATCGGTATGAAACTTAATTTTTTCACAAATGTAGGTACCCAACCGGAGTGACAGTGACAGCATCGATAGCAGCTTTTTTGTTTTTCTACTGGAAGTGGCAGCTTCAAAAGGAGCTTTTACGGTTATGAATTAACAGAGTCTAAATTAATTTTGCAACTATACCGACCCGGGACAGTTTTCCAAAACGTAATAACGATTTTTCGGATTGATTGTACTGGATGAATATTCACACCTAAGCTTTATCCATAAGGTGGGTAAGACCAGTTATTTTTTAGCGTGATTTGAAGTGTATTAGTGTAGATCATATTTTGTGTTCTACCGAAAATGACAAGATTTGATAAAAAAAAACTTTTTTGCACTAAAATTCGGAATCTCTATAGATCAGACGAATTGAATATTCGGCATCATTCATTCTAAAGCTGCTTTTTCTATTAATTTAGAAAGGTGTGTGGAGCACATCACTGTACCAGAAGTGGCAGTTTCCGTAACAGCTTTTTCTAATTTTGCAAAGCAAATTGAATTTTTGCAAAAAATGATCTTAGTAATTATCCCCTACATCTCAGTAATTATCCCCTCTTCTCCCTACGCTATTCAACCGCGATTATCAATAACTTCGATGAATTCTTTCAGGACAAGTTGATTTCCCATATAGTTTCCCGATCTCAAAGAGGTTTCCAATGGAGATTTTACGACTCATCAAAATAAACATTTATCAGTAATAAGTAGAATTTAAAGCGGATTATTGACATGATGTACATAATTTCAGCAACATTCCAGGAATTGAGAGAACAAGTTGTTGGGGGAGGGGTAACAACAAGTACCAAATTATATTAAAACGAATATTATTGGGAAAAATTAGATGGATAACGAACGGATCGTCTGATAACAATCCATCGGGAACAATTATTTAAAAAAATTGTTTCCGTGATTACGTGAGTTTTGACGTCAAACCCCACTAGAAACATGACGATTATGGGATAATATATTATCATTTCGTCAAGAGTAAAATAGAGTTTTTTTAACTTTTTATTATGACTGATACGAGTTAATTTGCTAATATGGTGGTATGAGCGTTTGAGGCAAAAAAACATGAAATTTTTTGGATCGGGAGGTATCGGGTTCAAATCCCGATAGGCCGAGGATGCAAAAGAGATTTTTCATCATCTGCGATTACGATTGGTGATGGAAATGAGCACATCTATGACCCATTGTTCAACTACTATAGGCTGGAATTGTGAAATGCAATATGCAGATAGTTCTACAGCCATAAGTCCTCGATTGGACAGGCAATGCGTAAGGTAGGACGTGAAAAGCGAGTGATTGGCGCCGGCTAAATTATTAACATTAATTAATAACTTGGATACACCATTACACTCCAGAAACAAAAATACAGTGAAAAGAGTGGACTGCCAAGGGGGAATTGGCTTCAAAAAAATTAAAGGATGTTCCTTTGGCTGGGAAAGTGATGGCGACTGTTTTCTAGAACCGTCATGGAGTTCTTTTAATCGATTATCTTCAGAAAGGGTAAACGATTATAGGAGCATACTACCCATCATTACTTGACTAGCTGAAGGCAGAAATTGGGGGAAAACGGCCAAAATTAAAAAAAAATATATTGTTCCACCAAGACAATGCACCGTCTCACACCTCAGCGGTTGCCATGGCCAAAATACACGAATTACGGTTTGAATTGCTGGACAACTCTCGTTACTCATCAGATGACTTTTTATTATTTCCTTAGCTAAAATTTGTGGTCGGAAGACAAAGATTTTCGATGAATGAGCAGGTTATCAATTTCAAAAATACCAATTTGCAGAGCAAAACACCGAAAACTATTTGGATTGTTTGAAAATATGAGAGTATGGCCGGGAGAAATTTATAGACTTACAAGGAGACTAGCTACGTAGAGGAAAACAGATATTTGAAGAAAAAATGTCTTGTATTTTTGTTAGGTCGGAAACTGTTCAGACAACCGTCGTAAGACCAACCTTATTGGAACTAAAAACTAAAATCAATAATAATTTAAGTATAAGAGGAGTTCCTGGTTTTGCCATAAATACTTGGCAGACTGTGGAAGCCATACCTGAGAAAGGTTTGCGTAAATTAGCTTAAATTATAAATGCAGCCTTCACACTGAAATATGTTCCACAATAATCGATGGTAGTTGAAGTAATTTTGATTCCTATACCAGATAAACCAGCTCACTACTTCCAGTCATATCAAAAATATTTGGAAAAACCGCTGCTCAAGAGGCTGAACCCTATAATACAAAAAAAAATTTTTAATTCCACCTGGTTTGGTGGTGGTTTAGGAAAATCACTATATATCTACTGGCGAAAAAGCTCACAGAATAATTGATGTCATTGTTATTGCACTATTATATTCTTTCGACACAGCTCGGCAACACGCGCCCAACTTAAACTATATAGTGACCACACTAACCAATTTTACCAAACTCTTAAATCCTAAATTGCAGATCGACAATTTCGAGTCAAACTTAAAAACGAGTACCTTCATGAAAAAAAGACAAGTTAAACATCAAACATAGGAAAATATATATATGACTTGGTACGTCACCTTGGAAATAAAAAAAAGCCAAAGATTATGAACAGCGATTACCACGGCATAAAGTGCAGATACGAGTATATGTCGTATGTTGGACAACTCCAACGACAGAAACCGCTGGAGCTGGATAGTTCTGATAAAACTAAGAAATTATTGTAATAATAGTAGATATGATTACAGAATCAGATGTAATATTGAATTTAAAAAAATCAAATTGATGACCAACTGGAAAAATTTTGAAAGTGGGAAAAATTCAAACGTCACATTAAAAATTAAGATAATTCGAAATAACACTCTTAGAAGTCTTCCTCTGACTTGAACAACGAAATTTTGCGTAGATCCATGTGACATCGAATAGTCATAGTTAGAAAATTCTAAATTACGCATCAGAAAACTACTCATCTCCCCCAACCATATTATGAAAAACAGCGGACATCCATGTTTCATTGAATGGTCAATGAAACCGGTCAAAGTACCGATAACGTTGCTGCCGTTCAAACGTCCGTCGCAAACGAACCAAAAGAGTCAATTCCACGGCGTTCTCAAGAACTGGGCATCACTTAGATCACACTTTGGCGAATTTTGCAAAAGGATCTTGGCTTGCCTCTTATAAGATCAAGCTAACACAAGAACTTAAGCCACTGGATCTTATTAAGAGACGTACGTTCTCGGATTGGGCTCTGGAAATGTTGGAAGTAATAGGTTACTTTAAAAAAAAATTTTGCCTTGATGTGTTTGATTTTGTATTTAAAATTTTCATGTTTTTAATGATAAAATTAAAAAAAAAATACGACATCAATGAATTTAGCTGTAAATTACCATAACGTTTAAAAACTAATGCTTTTTAAAATAAATAGGATTATATTTATGCATGGAGTAATAAATATACAAGAGGTCTCAGGTAGTGTAGATTTTATACGCAAATTACTTCGAGGTTAATTTTATTTTATAGGTTTTATATACTATACAAAGCAAAAGAGATTCGCACTAGAAAAATTATTTACATTGCATGATCTCTCTTATACTATATATATTTTCCTCTATGGTTTATGCAACTAAACAAATAAACTACACAATCTATATGGTCATAGAGAAATTTACAGGAGTGATAACTTCATTTCATATAAAGTATAGGGATTTTTTTTTTAAATTTGGGGCCACGCAAATTATTTTGTTTTTTACATTTTTCTGTCAAATAATTTCAATGTAGGGAAGCTAGTACTCTTGTAAATTACTCTATGCTAATAATAAATATATTACGTATAAAGCATTCATATCTACGAAACACATAAAATAATTATAATAATTAAAATATGTAAATAATATAATTTCGCTTAAAATTTAATTGTTGAGCAACTTCTTGTGAGTTACTTACTGCAGAATAATGAATTAATTTTTATTCAATTTATTTTTAATAAAATAAAAACATAAATAAATTATATGATAAAAATGAAATGTGATATTTATGAATATTTCCCATCCATCAATTAAAATAATACCAGTAAAATAATAAAATGAATATTAATTTTTAAAATAATTTAAAAAAAAAAATTAGCCGGATGATTTTTTTTTCGATAAGTGTAAACAACAATAATTGAAGTTTTGTAGCTATACATAAAAATATTTACTCTTCAGACAGTTTGATATAATCTCATATTTATAATCATATTTTAAATATAATAAATAAAATGTATAATATGAACAAAAATATTGTTAAAATTAATTAACAACAAATTTCAATTAAAATTTGTTCGAGTACACAAAAAAAAAATTAAATATATATTCAATTTTATGTTATTATTATAATTATTATTTTGTTGTTTTTGGACAAAATTTAAAATATAAAAATATTAAACAATTTTTATTTTTGTATAATGCTACTGGCAAATTAATTTTGTTATATTTATTTTTTTGTGCGTGTGTATGCCTTTTATGTATGTATGTATTTATTTATGCCTCATGATTATTGAAATTAATACGGTGGTAAGAATATATGTGTGTAATTTGAAATAAATTTTAATTAACACCAATTTTATTAATTAATTATCATTTTTTCGTATTTATATTCAAATAAAAAAAAATAATTATAATAATTTAAATAATCTAGTTTTTTATGACTATTTGTTTTGATATTTATTAATATGAATTTATGATATGATAATAACATATTTAGGAAAACTGACATACGCAATATTTTCATTAGACTAAATAATTATAATTTGTGGTACGACAATAATTTATAATTTTTTACTGTATAATAAACCAATAGTAACTAATTTCAATTATACACACTAATTAAATTAAATAACATAATATTATTTTTTTTAAATTTCGTTTCGTTCGATAATTGGATTACGGTTTGCCAGATGTGTTATGTATTAAGCAATAAATCAATAGAACATGCTAATAATAATTACATGAATTGATTTGATGATTTATATTTATATTCCAAATTGTTTTTTTTTTGAGATCTATAATCTATCTTTTTAATAAATATTTGTAGTAATTATAATAAATTAAAAACTAGATAAAAAAACGTCCATTTGGATAATTATATATAATATTATGTATACACACAGGTTTAAGCAATAATAATTGCATTTAAATTTAATATATTTTTCATGTGAAGATGAAAATTAATTTTGATTTGTGTTAATTGGCATAAATTATACGATTTATATTAGATTATAAATCTACATAAATATAAGGTGTATTATATAAGAATGACGTAATTATATCTGATGAGGTTATGATACAATGTGACATAATTGAAATTTGTGGTTATTTTATACCAAAAATGCAATATGGATTGCGGACGTTTTGCTAGTTTCATTAATTGTGTTTGTGCTAGTGATATTACCTGGTAAGGCGAAACTTTATTGAAGATTAGAGTTTTCTCGAATGTTATTATTAAATCCAACTAAGATTAACTGAATAATATATAAAACCAATTTATTTCGACTAGTTGCAAAAATGCTTAATTTGACTGAAAATTATATTTAAAATTCTTAAAAATTCGAACATTATACACTACTAATTATCAAACTACTGTATAAATTTGCCTTTACCCAGGGAGTGCAACGCAATTAATTAATAAAAAGATTCTAACGATAAATGATAGAGAAAAAACGTTGGGTAGGAGGCTCCAATCCAGGGGTGGGAACAGTTAAGAGGATTTTGTATTATGATCAAATATAAAAAAAAACTCCTTAAATCAATTGAGATATCCCTCGAGATCTTAATATAACCTCTGGTGGGGTTAGTTGGGGACCATGTCAGTTAAAAAAAATCAGGATCCAGGGGAGAGGATATTGGACCTGCCTATCCAGGAGAGAGGATTGATGATCATCAAATATAATAAAAATTCTTAGAACAACTGAGATTTCCTCAGAGATCTTAAAACAATCTTATGTATATGGGAGTGTAAGTAGCGGACCATGTCAGCTAGAAAAAATAATAAACAGAAAGTATTTTGTATTTCTGCCAAATAAAATAAAAATTCTTTAATCAACTGAGATATCTCTAGAGATCTTTATACAACCTCTGGTATATGAGCGGGTTGTATCGAAAGGTCGACAATTTTATTAGCGAAAAAAATATCCTAAAATGCTATCTCGAAAATAACAATCCAAACAACAAAAATCTCAAAACTGATAATACGAAAAATATATTTACAAAAAAAAAAATTGCTTGAACACAAAATCTCGAAAAAACAGAAATATCGAATTAAAAATCCCAAAATTTAGTTGGCGTGAAGTATTTCCTAAAATTGTTTAAATATTTTTAGAATTTTTTTTAGGAAAAAATTCACGTTTCTAGCAAGAGTTGTGAAAAATGTCCTAATGCTAAATAGTTGAGAATGTATTAGTGTAAAATATACAAAATCCATATTAAACAGAAATATTAATTTTTTAATCCGGATTTTATGTTCTTGTTATTAAGTAGGACGGTTAAAATAGAAAGGCATGAATTTGTGTTATTCAGGCAAACTCAACAGGTATACATATGTATAACTTACTAAAGTAATGTATATACATAGTAAGTTGATGAACCTGTACAGTAAAAACTTGGTTTTGTGTTTCCTGACTTCTGCTGTGCAAATCAGTTAAATTTTTAAGATCAGCAAAATTATTACTATGTAAAATAACTATAGTTTGTTAAATGCAATTTGTAAAGCTAGCTCAGCAACTAAATATTTGTTGCTGTAATTTAAGTCTAATTTTTGTTTTTGTGTCGGTTATATACGAATAAAATTGGTAAAATAAATCGGAACAAATTAAAAAACCAACCTGCTTATTCTGTTCTATAATTGAATTTATAAAATAAGGTGGATGACATAATATTTCAACTGGGGTTAAAAGTCAAATATGGCCCCGCAAGAATCGCGCAGTAAAAAATCTACCGAAGGTGGACATACAAACATACATTCACCGAAGGTTATATATACCTAGAGCTCGTTCAACGATTTATTCACGGAGCTCATTCATCAAGAAAAATCTTGGATACGGTCAAAAGGACTTAAACTCACACGGCCAGAAAGGCGCGGCTCAACTCATCAGCCATCTCTTAAACGTAAGAGAAAAATATGACAAAGCACGATATTTGCTACAAGCCAGGTATAACAATCCTTGGCTAGTGGCGAACAAATATTTCAACTCGCTTTTATCTCCACCAACGTATCAAGCGGAAATGATGACATTGGAGAGAGCTAGCTGGTGAAAACCTCGAGCCCTATGCAAGATGCTTCAAGCAACACGGTAGCTCATGCACATATACAAAGCAAACGTATGCATCGTCTGTAAGGGAAATCATCACACGTTCCTGCATTGCAACAACGCGGCGCCTTCTTTTGCCAAACAACCTCTGTTGGCAAACCAACCAGTATTGCTGCCTACTGCAATAATTAAGGCGGTTTCTTGTAATGGTCGGCCAGACATCTTAAGGACTCTGATAGACGTGGGACCCCAAGCCACATTTGTCACTTCCAAGGCGGCTAGCAAACTTAATATCAAAAAAAAAAGAAAGATCAATGTGAGAATTTCGGGTATCGAGGAAACCACTTTCAGCCACTTTATAAGTTCACAAATTAGCACCAAGGTTCGATGGTAAATTCCGTCGAAACATTGATGCGTTGATTTTTGAGAAGCCCACTCAAAGGGTTTCCGAAATCGGCATCAACACAAATAACTGGAAAAACTTCGCAAACTGAAAAATCTACAACACGCCGAACCACTTTACAATCATTAACAAACTACTGGCATAGTGTTATAGGCGCCGATTATTATCCGTTCATCGCTACCAATGGTCTAACAATGAGCCGGCAACAACACCCAATAGCTCAAAACACTGAGGACGAATGGATGATCATCGGGAGCCCGAGGACTATTGAGAATCAAAAAATAACAACCATGACAACAACCAAGGCGATAGAAAAACAACTCAAGTTATTTATCGAGAACATTTTCCATTCCAGAGAAAAGAAATCATACTGAAGAGGAAATAAGAATAGAAATACACCTCCAGACATATTTAGAACAGAGCCCTGATGGTAAATATACAATAAAGATTCCCTTTAAAAATTCTAACTTAGGCGAATCTAAGAAAGCGGCTGTAGCCAGACTAATACAACTGGAAAGAAAATTTGTGAGGGATTTACCGTTTAAACAAATGTATCACCAGTTCATCCAGAAGCAATCAATCTCAATCATATGAAATTAGTATATCCGGAACAAGAACAACTGGCAGTTAATCAAAGTTATGATATCCCACATCACCGAGCGCTAAAACGTAGCAGCACAACTAAACTCCGTGTAGTAGTCGATGCCTCAGCAAAAAACGACAGGCGGGTATCATTGAACGATTTAATGATGTGTGGCCTTAAGATTCAATAAGATCCCGCAGATATCCTACTTCGATGGCGAAAGCACAAGTTTGTCGTAACCGCTGACATTGAAAAAATGTTTTTAGAAAATGTGTTTAGAAATATTGGAAAACTCGGAAAAACGATCGTTTTTAATGTATCATATTTATATGTAACCAAATATTCTTAGTCTTTACTACCAGTGGCCCTATTCTGTCTTTCCCTGGGAATAGGGAATTGGGAAAAATATTTTCATAGCATTTTTGTCTAAATTGTATTTTTTTGGCCTACTGAGGGAACATATTTGGTGTTAATATTTTTGAAACAGAGTGAAATGGGAAAATATTTTTCCCAATAAAAATTTTGTGGAACAAAAGTTTTCCAATTCACTTTGTTTTGAAAATTTTTGCACTAAACTTATTCTTTCAGTAGGCCAGAAAAATACAATTTAGACAAAAATGCTATGAACATATTTTTTCCAATTCCCTATTCCCAGGGAAAGACAGAATAGAGCCACTGGTGGCGGTCTGGTGTATTAAATTATTAAATGTGGTGAAGATTACATATTTACCTTTAGATTACATATTTAAAGCCTTTACAGTCTGTAGCCAATTCTGTCTAACCTGGAAATATCGGAAAACTAGTCAGACTGAGGCCTACAGACTTATGCCCATTAATTATTTTTGAATTAATTTTTAACTCGTTAATATGCACTAATTTGATTTATTTGATAATACAATTTTTTACACATACATAGACATTTTGTTTTGTGGTTGTTGGTTTTAGGAATAACTTTTGTATTTATGAAAATATTCACAACCGTAAAATTTACTGAAAATAAAACCAAATGAATCGAAATCTGCATGCGCAGATTCCGACTCATTTGGTTCTATTTTCGGAATATGTATTTGAAAAAATGAAATCATTAGATGACAGTGAAGTATGTCCCAAATAACAAAATCAAACCTGTACTAGTATAAGCACTGTTAAAAAATTCTTATAAGAATTTTGAGTGAAAACTAGAAAATAAACTCTAAAAAAATTATTTTACATCCTTCATTCCCGGAAAATCATTTCCATTCTTCTTCATTTGTAAGTAGTTTGCAAAAGATAATTTATTTCAATATATCTAAATGCCGGGTATAAAAACCGCAGTACTCTCCAAATTTCTGGTCAAAAAAAAAATTGTGTAAAAACCCACTATGTGGAATTTACACGATAAGAGGTTATTCAGACAGAGAAGACAATCAAGTGAGCTAAAGGACATTTCCAAAAACAGGGTATTTCTGAATTTTGTTCTTGAAAACGGAGTCGTTTCGTTAGGTATGAGTAGTTTTAGTTTAAATATATTACTAAAATCGTGGAGTTAGTCGGAAAATGACTATAAGATAAGTTTCCAAATATTCTTTTTAGTTCTGCTACATTTAGTCGATTTTATTAGCTTGCGTAATTCTTGTTAAAATAAATTCTGGTTATCGTAAACTTTGTCGGTAAAATCACCTATGTAAAAATAAGAGCCTTTGTTGACAAAAATAAATTAATTATGTGCAATTTCCAAACGATACCGAGAATAAGATATCATTTTTAGTTGTGGAAAATGAAGAAAATTTTATTGGATTGAATAAAATTTGTTTAGATAAATTCTGAATATCCTAGAATTTGTCGGAAAATTTCACTATGTCCAAACGTTAGCTTCAGGTTGACACAATCAAATAAATCCAGAGCCATTTCCATATCTAGGGGATAGGTGTCATTTTTCGCTCTCGCAAATCTAATCAATTTTGAAGAACATGAAGAGAATGAAACAGGAAGAGATTTCGCCACGCCAATAACGAATTCATATTTTTGAACGTGTGACTTATATTTACAATTGCCGTAAATTATAATATTTTCCTGGAATTTGTTTGCCAGGTGCTACGTTCGAAATGATATTACACTGTATTTTTGACACTATTTAATACCTCGACAATTGTAGCACAAATTTTTTTTTGCGTTTTTAATTTAAGCCGCAAATCATGTAATTTACTTGTATTGTCATTTTGAAATAAAATTGGTAGTAGTCCGGAAATATTTTCGTTCAAAATTTTTTTTATCTGAAACATCAGCGATTTGGGAATCATGTTCAGTTTCTAAAAACATTAAGTTCAATTTTTTTTAAAGTAGCCGGTTTATCACTTGTCTCATTTATTTCTACTAGATCTAATAATCCAGTACATCGGAATTGATCAGGCAGTTCACTAGTTCACAATATTTCACAATCAAATAAAAATCACAGATATCCCCTAGATATGGAAATGATTCTAGATTTATTTTATTGTGTCAACCTGAAGCTAACATTTGGACATAGTGAAATTTTCCGACAAACTCTAGGATATTCAGAATTTAAATTTAAACTACTCAAAACTATAAAATCGATTAGATTTGCGAAAGCTTAATGTGTTTTATTTTTTCGGATCGCTACGTTTCCGTCGCTCCGCAATGCACATTTTGTACCATATCGCGTTTCGAGCGAATCCCATTTCATTTTCATATTTCCATTTAATAGACTTAAATAAATATATAATTAAATGCTAAAAATTGACGAAAGGTGATTTGGGATATTTTTCGGCATTTTTATTTTTGGTATTTGACACACTGCCTACTAGTAAATTTAAGATCTAGTCAAAAACATCATTTTTGTAATGAAATATTCGGAAATACGATGGTATCCCACATGAGGTGTTAGTTGGGGATGTACCAAGTCACCATCAGCCATCCAAAACCGACAATTTATAGATCATTTAAAGCCAACACGAAATAATAATCTTCCTGGAGCATCACAATCGTCTATACCTGTCCCTAATATTAAAACACCTGCCAATTACGTTGAATTGATGGATGAGTTCTCGATTCGAGTGGCACAACCCAGAAAGTGGCTTTTCGTTAGCCGAATACATAATTCAGTGCCGGGCGATGAACTGTTCAGCAAACTAGTGATAAAGATCACGAACACTGACGATCTGTTTGCCCAACGCATGGTGCCGAAAGCAAGCTTTGGAATAAACTATGATTACGTATCATACAAAATCAATATTCCAGGTGAAGTTTTTCAAAGCACCATCAACTCTACTCTGTGGCCAGCAGGACTGTTTGTCAAAGAATTTGATTGGGGTCAAAGAAAGGCGTTTTTTCGGCCAGCTCATACGCGCCATCAAATCCAGTAGCTAATTTTATTGCTGGGAAAAATAGTGCCACAAATTCGGAATGTAATCATGTCACACCAACCTTGTCACATCCTCAAAAAACAATTAAACAGACATTTTACTTTCAAAATGTAAATAAAATGTCTTCAAAGGCTGCTCAATTTCGTACTTTGGTTTTAAAAACACTCTTTCCGGTTTATAATTCATAATCTAAAGGATAAAATAAAAGGCGATCCCAAACACTTTTGGAAGTTTTTTAAAACCAAACGCGAAATTGATGGTTACAGCCTGGATGAAATTTAATGATCAAAAGTCTTGTGATCCACAGGTCATAACCAACATGTTTTCTGAGTTTTTCCAATCTGTTTATAAAGCGGAAGACATTGATAATTATAAAAAACCAACCTCTAATGAATATAGTACATTCATTTTACTCCACACCTCGAGGCAGAATACATCCACGAGCATTGGTAGGATTTGGAGAAGGATGTGGTCCTGATGGTATTCCTGCTTCATTATTGTTGAAAATTCTAAAAATTTGACAATCCCTCTAAGCATTTTGTTGATTCAGTCATTAAAATTGGCAACTTTTCCACAAAAGTGGAAAATAACGAGAGTGACGCCTATTTTCAAAACTGAATCTAGAAATGATGTTTCTTGCTACAGAGGTGTTACATCTATATCTGCTATACCTAAATTATTTGAACTAGTAATATGTAACTCATTCAAAGCAGTGCTTCCCCGCTATTTATCACAATATCAACATGTCCGGAAACCATTGATGCTGTGCGGGAACTGATATTGCAAGATATTCATGTGACCTATCGTGAGATTGAGACAACCTTAGGCATTAGTGGGACCAGCATACATTCAATATTGCCTAGACATTTGAATGTCAAAAAAATTTGTTCGCGTTGGATCCCACACAATTTGTCAATCACTCAAAAAAAGGCTCGTGTCGATTGGTCGAAAGAAAAGCTCAAAAAATACGATCGCGGTGCTTCAAAACATGTCTATGACATAGTGACAGGTGATGAATCGTGGATTTACGCATATGAGCCCGAAAGTAAACAGCAGTCGACTGTATGGGTGTTTCAAGATGAGCCGAATCCAACAAAAGGTGTTCGCGCACGAAGCACTTGCAAGCAAATGATCGCCTGTTTTTTCGGAAAAAAAATGGACATGTCGCAACCGTACCACTAGAACAACGCAGAACAGTCAATTCTGAGTGGTACACAACCATTTGTTTTCCAGTTGTCTTCCAAGAAATCAGGAAAATCAACTGCCGAAGACGGATCACTCTTCACCACGACAATGCGAGCTCTCACACATCGGCTCAAACAACTGCATTTTTGAGCATTTAAAACATCGATCGATTTGATGAGTCATCCGTCGTTTAGTCCTGACTTGTCACCAAATGACTTCTTTTTATTCCCGTACGTAAAAAACAACTGAGAGGTCAACGTTTTTCGATACCTGAAGAAGCGGTTGCTGCGTTCAGAATGCATGTTTCGGAGATACCTCAATCAGAGTGGAAAAAGTGCTTCGACAATTGGTTCAAACGCATGCAAAAGTGTATAAATCTTTATGGGGAATATTTTGAAAAACAATAAAGCGATTTTCGATGGTTAATATTTGTTTTTGTTCTCTAATCCCGAAATATGAAAGGCAGCCCTCGTAAAATTCTCTATGTTATTCGAATTTTTCGCGGGCTACTTTAATCATTTTTTCAAATTTGTTTGCAATTTTTCTATTATTTATTTCCCTACTAAGACTTCGGGCCAGACGGGTAAAAGTCAATTTTAAGTAAATTTTTCGGTAAGTTTATTTATTTTTCAAAAACCCCATGGGGGGACTGATCTAAAAATCTGTTGTAAATCCGATTTTTACCATATATTAAATGATTTACCCGACTATTGGCGCGCAGCCTAAGGAATAATTCCGAATCAATTTACCCAGTTGGAAATAAATAATATAAAACTTCCAAACAAATGTGAAAAAACGATTTAAGAAGCTGGCGAACAATTCGAATAATATAAGGCATTTTAGTGACTGGAATAATTGACGATTCAATGCTCAATATAGCATGTGACAGAACTCACGGAATCAGGAATCTATTTTATCTACAAACGTACTATTTTCAGTCTTCCAGGACGTTGATAAGCAAATTGAAATAGATGCTGCTGTAACGGAAGCTACGATTTTAGACGGGATGTTAAGCAACCGTAAAAATATCTCGAACCATATGGATCATGAAAATAATTCAGTAAGTTTTTTATATGTATTAGTGAGTTAATCCTGTTTATGACGAAATTACAAGGTTTTATTATAAATTTAATTTAATTTCAAAAAACCGATCAAAAGGATTAAACAAGAATTAAATAATCATAATGACACATCAAAAATTAAAAACGTATAAACAAATTTTCAAGATTTTTTGTGTCTTTAATTTAAATTTTAAAAACAACAGTAATACAACTCATAAAACATATCGTGTGACAAATCTTAGAATATATGAAATCAAACCATCAACAGTGGAAATATTTACACTATTAAATAAAACAAATCCGCAACTTAGAGCCTCATTTTTTGCGTTTAGCAACCTACTAAAGCAATAAACGAAAACTATTTTATCACGACAAGATAGTCTATACGGGTCTACAGGATGCCTCATCTTAATTTTCTTAGAAAATAGAAACTCTGTCGAGCAATTTCTGGAAATTTGGCCATGTGTTAAGGCCAAATGATAAAAGCTGTTCAACTTCGTGAAAATACACCAAAGGTTTATGAGGATTGCCAGAGTGATCCACCCTGACCCGTTCATTTTATAATTAATTTAAAAAAACGTGCGGAAATAGTGATTCTGCAATAGATTAAGCATCTCATTTGCGAATGAGCAGGTGTCCTATTTTAACCGAAAATAACGAATCTGTGGAGTGACTCCAGTAATTTTTTACACATAACCAACCACCTATATATTGCAATAGCAGAAAGCTATACAATTTTGAAAAAATACGTCTATGCTTATCGTCAGGGTTTCCTATTGACCCAGTTCATTTGATCAAAACTAAATACAATAGTTCGAAAATGGAAATTCTGTGGAGCGATTTCTGGAAATTTTGCCACATTGGTCAGAGTGCCCTATTTTGTACATTTTTCATAATTATAACAAAATAGCTGATAGTTTGACACATAAATATCTATACAAAGAACAACGGATGATTTGAAGTTTAACTTCGAGAAAATGTGCCTCGTGTATTGCAGGTCGTCGTTATAATTATATTTTTTAATTATGATAATGAAAACTTAACTATGAAAAGAATCTGAAAATGGAAATTTTGTGGAACGAGTCTTGGAGATTTTTAAAACCCAGCCACCAACATGGAAATATTATAATAAAGGAAATAACGAAATTTAGACCTTGTTAAAGTTACCGGAAAGTTGCCAGCCGAAATTGAAAAAAAAAATCGATAATGCAGATAGTGTCTTGACTAGTTCAGCCGAAAGTTAAACAAATTATATATTAAATTGAAGTATCCCAGTCCAAAGTGACTATAAGTGACTATTCGATAGCCAATGATCATAGATAGATTCTGAGTATATGGTTGGGGTGGGTCTGATGGGGTTATAGGGGTGAAATTTTTATTTTCCTCATTTTTCATCGATAAAATCGATCGTCATTCGATATTTTGGCATATAGACACCAATCTCACTATGCCGATTCGATAGCCCATGACCATAGGTAGATTTTGAGTATATGGTTGGGGTATATACTCAGAATCTACCTATGGTCATGGGCTATCGAATCGGCATAAAGAGATTTGTGTCTTTATGCTAAAACATCGAATGACGAACGATTATATCGACGAAAAACGAGGAAATTCAAAATTTCACCCCTATAACCCCATCAGACCCACCCAAATCATCACCACAGTTTGAATATTGAAGTTGGTCTTCTTTATCGATACAATCTGCATTACCGACATTTTAAAATATTTTCGGCTGGTGCAACAAAATTAATATCTACATTACCATCTTTTGTTTAGGGCGGCAAAGGCACTATCTGCATTACCATCTTTCGGCTGGACTAGCAAATACACTATCTGCATTATCATCTTTCGGCTGGAAATTTTCGGCTAACTTTAACAGTATTAAATTAAGACGATCTGACAATCCGCATAGGCACGCGACGTATTTTGTCAAAATTAGACAACCTTCATATTTTGCGTTATGTAGTCAAAATCTCGTCGATTCGCTCCACAAAATTTTTAGTCTCGGTCTTTTGCTGTATTGTCCTAAAAAGTAGACGGAATCAAATAGGGTATTCAGACCATCAATATTTATAGAATTTTGGTGTATTTTTCCCAAATTTAGTTGATTCCACCTATTGCACTATGTGCGTGGCTATGTGTCAAAATCTCTTGGTCTCGCTCCACAGAATTTCAATTTACTTTCCTTTAAGCTATAATTATGCAAAATGAACGGCTCCAAATGGGGCACCATGACGATCCGCATAGACACATGTCGTTTTTAAAAAAAAAGACTGCTTGCATCAATTGCGCTATGTAAGTGAATTTGAGTCCAAATTTCCAGGACACACTCGCCCGCATTTCCATTTCATAACTTTTAAATTATAATTATGATATTTTGAATGGACCCAATTAAGGAACCACCCTTGGTGGTGCTTTTTTACTGAAGTTGGACAGATTTCAACTTTTGCACTATGTTAGTGGCCCTGTGTCAAAATGTCCAGGATTCGATCAACAGAAGTTCAGTTTACGAAATTTAAAATTATTTCTATAATAACACGAACAATCCATTGTACTATGAGTAGACAGCTCACGAAAGCTGTATTGCACTCTTTAGGTGGCTTCAAAATCTCCAGGACTCGCCTCACAGGATTTCCACTTTCGAACTTTTTCGTTATAAAAGTTATACCAAAAACGGGTTATAATGAAGCATCCTGACGATCTGCATAGACATGTGGCGTATTTTTTCGAAGTTAAATAGCTTCAATCTATTGAACCATATAAAGTGTTCACAAGGCATAGCCAAAGGAGACAACAAGTGTAATTCAATGGAAACCATCATCAATCATCATCAATTATGAGGAAGTTATCGGGAAATTTACCCCTTTGACAATACGTATTATTTTAAGGCAGTTACCGATCTAGATATTCATGCCACTGTCTACTCGTCTGAGTATTACTTTCTTGGCCGATATTACACTGGACATTACTTAGCTATTCCACTGTAAATCGAAATTGTGCCTTAATTAAAATTATACTTAAAAAATGAACATAATATTGCGTCTATATTTTACGGATGTACATCTGGTATCTTTTTGTCGGTTTATTTAAATAAATGTTGCCATAATTAGATTTTTATGGGATGAAGTGATAAGAAGAAATTAATTGAAATTTAAAATATTTATAGATAATTTTTTTTTGTTGCTTTTAAATGATAATCTCATTATAATTATGTAGATTATTATACTTTATGTCGCTTTATATTTTCAGACGGTATATGATTTATAACCAAATTGCTAATTTATAAATTATATTATTTTTTTACGATAACAAATTTTAATTTAATTTTTTTTGTGTATGTCGTCTATATGCGTGTGTATTTCTTTTACAACCTCACACAATTATAAAATTAATTAGATAAAAAATTTGAATTTTTTTTTTAAATGAATGAATAAGTGCATGCGAGTATTAAAAATAATAAATATAGAAATAACAAATTAGTTATTAATAAATATTTAAAAAATAAAATGATTTAAAAAATGTCTTGTTCATGCTAGTAACTCACAAGAGGCTGTACCTGCGGGCTCACCTGAAATTGCTGCATTGGGTATGCAACAACCCCGGCCGCTTGGGGCAATGCTCCACCAACACCTTGTGCTATTTGTTGGGCCGTAGCTGGAATTTGTGCTTGGGCCGGTACACCTTGCCATGCACCAGGTATTTGCATACCCATTCTAGAAAGGGACGAATAATCATTTCTTTAATTGACAATATTGTATTATAACCGCTGGCTGCAAAATTTTTATCACCTAATATTATAACTAATAAGTGTACACTCACCCCATATAACCTTGTTGGTAGCCGGCAAATTGTCCGTACGCATAACCTTGCATTCCTTGTAGAAATTGTCCTTGTAGCGGCGTTGATGGTGCGGGCGCTGCTGGATACGTGGGTGCCGGTGGATACCAATAACCGGTAACTTGTTGTCCGTAGGCCGTACCAAATGGAAATCCTGTTTGGCTTAAGGCTTGACTTGTAATCGAGGGCGCATTATTTGGATCACCACTTTCTTTACCCCAAGAACATTTAACAGGTTGGGAATTTATTTCAGAATTGTGTATTGCTACAATTGCGTGTGTTGCCGCTTCTTTTGTTGAAAATCTTGAAATTATAGAATAATATTAATATTCTTTTACTGCTCAATCATTTCAATGTATAGTAACTTTTTTCGATTAATAATTTTTTAGTAAATAATTTTATTTAAAAAAAATTGATTAGCTAAACCTCTAATATAAAATTAAATTTGTTACGTAAATATTATGCTTACCTGATGAAAGCGTATCCTTTGTCTTTAAAGACTCTGATTTCTTGTATCGTACCAAAAGGTGAAAAGGTTTTTTGTAAAATTTCTTCAGTTAAAAAACCTGATAATGCTCCATTTACACCACCACAGTACACTGTACAGTTTGTTGGGCTACTTTGGTTATAAACTTCGTCAAATGTGAGTGGTTTTGCGTTTACTAATCGAGAAAATTTTAAATTGAAACGAAAAATTGGTTTGTTTTAATTTAAATTTGTTTTTGTGTTAAACTTTTTATTTTTAATTTAAATATTTTGTATACTGAACTGTGATTTGCATATCTTAATATTTTTAAGCAATGGAAAATTTTCATTAATTAATTTTACTAAATAGAATTTTAAATGTTTTTTTAAAAATAAATTTTTATAATTTTCTACCAATTATCATTTTTTATATATTATCTATTCTAGAATATTACTTTCTGTGTCTATAAAAACTCAGTGCAACCTGATTAAAATTATTATGTTGCATGAGAAAATATTCAGCTGCTACAGTGGAATATTCAAATTAGATTGCAGTTGGCCGTAAACCTAACATAAGTTTTCCCGAACTATAAAATTAAAAAAATTATCAGGTTGGTTTATATTCAAATTTGATTTTTTGGTGAAAATGAAAGACTATCTTAACCTTAACCATAAATTTAGGCTTAATTCAGTTATCATAAAACAATATTGTAGTAAAGAGAGGAATCAGGTAATTTTGCTATTCTATTCCACATCATTTCCACAATATTTACAATAATTCAGTATTAACTCAAAATATTTTTTTGTCAGTTATTTTACCGTTTTAAATTATTTATCTGGTCTCAAAAATCATGCTATAATCCTTAAAAATTTAATAAGACTATTCTATACTAAGTTTGTCAATATCTCAGGCACCTACGTGAAGTAATCGTCAATTATATGAAATTTTTGGTAATTACTTTGTTTTTATTAATTTTATTAAGAACGAAATTACGATAAGCGCCACTCGTGGCGGGAATACAAATCTAGTTAGTTCCACAAAAAAAATCGTAAAATTCAAATATTTTTATAATTGACAAAATAAGTAAAATATTCAACATTTTATAGTTTCTTTATATTTCCTTAGGACTTTAGTTCAAAAAATATTCACCACTTGGAATCAGTGTTGCTATCCGATCGTCAGTACAGTAAAAACATTTTTTTTTTCTGATTAAATCTGCATCATGATTTGGGGCCGTCCAAAACGGGTCGCTCTTCACGTCCTATACCTTACCTAATTGCATGCCAAACCGAGAACATTCAGCAATATGTCCGATTTACGTTTTAACATCGACACATTGCATATAACTCCATGCCAGCCGGCCTATAGTAATACGGCCAATGAGTTTTGCACTCCGACAGGGAGTCATAGTTGTGTTCATTTTAATCACCGATCATAATCAGATGATGAAAAATCCTTTTTGAATCGTAATCCTAACGGGATTCGGACCCGGTAACCTCTGTTCCTTTTGGTCGGTAGTAAAAACAAAAAAAAACCAACTGAAATAACAATTAGGACCTCTAACGATATTAAAACCATTATCTGAATCGTTGGTTAAACGTAAGTTGAGTTAGTGTTTCACAAAGCCATATTTAAACTGGGAGGTCGGTAATTAGATTTGAATTAATTCTTATTTGGTTTGATAACACAGAATAAATCGCCCTTTTAAGGCTAATTAATTGATATAAATTAATTCACTAACTCACTCACTCACGGAAAGATGGCGCCACATCTCTCGGTACTGGTGGAAAGACCAACGGAATTGAGATGCACTTGCATTCTAATTATTTGTTTTGAGAATTGTTTATTTGAGAATATTTTGAAATCAAGAAATTAATTCTCAACTATACATTTTTTTGCTTGTTTTGAGAATGATCTTCGTCAAGTTTATAAAATCCTCTTTCGGTTTTAAGAATTGACGCTTTTAAAGAATTCTGCAATCGTGCACTTATCATTCAAGGATTTTGCTTTATTTTCTTGATTTTAGAATTAAATCGAGATGAGAATACCTTGAAAGATTGGTGCCGAACTAATAAAACTTTAAATTTGAATTATTTACATTAAAAAATTTGTGTTTCGTCATAAAAAATGGTTGAAAATTTCGATTTGCGATTTGTTTACTTTGAAAGTATTCTGAAATAGTAAAATTAATTCTCAAGCTTACATATTGGTCTCTTATTTTAAAAATGGTTCGCATTGAATTTATTCTGGAATCATGTACTGTCCTCAAACTTGCATTTTATTTTCTTGATTTGAGAATTGGTCTGATTGAAAATATTTTGGAATCGAAAACTTAATTCTCAAATCCATATTTAATTTTCTTGTTTTGAGAATCGTTTGCTTTGAAAGTAGTTGTAATTCGTTTACATTTCAAATAAATATTTTTTTCTTTGAACGTATCCTTGAATCATGCACTAAATTCTCAAGTTTATAAATTCCTCATCCTGTTTTGAGAATTGAAGTTTTGACAAAATTCTGCAATCATGTACTTAATAATCAAGGTTTATATATTATATTTTCTTGATTTTAAAATTACTTTGAGATGAGATTATCAAAACATTTGAAAGTTTCGAAATCGATGAAAAACAAATATATGGTCATCCACCAAGAACAACTCAAAATTTCGATGCGGGATTTGTTCGTTTTGAAACTATTCTGGATTTATGCACTGGTCTCTCAAACTTGTATTATATTTTCTTAATTTGAGATTTGGTTGGATTGAAAAGATTCTAGAATAGGGAACTTAATTCTCATGTTTATATTTTATTTTGTTGTTTTGAGAACTGTTAGTTTTAAAAAAATATGGTATCGTTCACTTAATTCTGACGTCCATCTTTAATTATTGTTATGTTGTGAATTTTTCTCTTTGAAAGTATGCTGCGATCGTGTACTGTATTGTCAAGTTTTATCGTATTTTCTTCTTTTAAGAATCGTTCGTTTTGAAAGTATTTGGGAATCGCAAGTTAATATTTTTTCTTATGTTTTGAAAATTGTTTTCATTAAAAGTATTCTTGAACCATGCAATTAATTCTCAAGTTCATAAATTCCTTTTCTTCTTTTGAAAAGAATTCGCTTTGCAAGTATTGTTCAATCGTATACTTAATTATCAAGGTTTATTCTTTAGTTTTATGATTTTAGAATAACGTCAAAATAAGATTACCTAAACATTTGAAAGTTTGGTTTCATAGAAATAAAATTCTAAAAACATGTTAATATGTACACCGACATAAAAGAAGTATTGGTGCTGGCTTGTGCACTTCAACAGAAGGTCATTGTTGTATTTTATTAAAATTACCGATCGTTTTCGACACGGAAAGTATTGCTTGTATCCTGTCTCTGCCGGCAGGATTAGAACCCAGTACCTCCCAACTGAAGTGCCGCAACTTTATCCATTGCTCCACTTGTCTGGCAAAAAATTTAAATATATGTACTGTTACGATGGTGTGGGCTTCGGACGAAATGGCATATTTCAAAACGGCATAATGTACAAAACGGCATATATACAAAACGGCATTTTTGTTAACAGCATTTTCAAAACTGCATTTCACAAAACGGCATTGTTTTGAAAAATACCACTTTGTACCTATGTATACCTTATGCCGTTTCTTATATTATGCCGTTTTGAAATACGCTGACATTAAATGTTCGAAATGACATATGCGTCACTATGACGTCTTAATAGTGGACGACCTGACCTGTTCAAAACGGTTAACCAAATTGAAATAAATAGTTGTGGTGTTTCCTGGTGAAAAATTTCATAAAACTTCAAACATTCTTTAAAATACCTCATTGACGGGTTCGTTTATTCGGTGCAGTTAACCACATTAAAATAAAATTATTTGAGGTATCTCCACTCAAGTTTTGATTCGTGAAATTCCGTAAAAATTCAAATGTTCGTTAAAATACTTGTTACACTATGGCTGATTCCAAGTTTCTCAGAGAGGTTCGTGCCATCATTTTCAACGAAAAATTTACTAAAGCATTTTCATAAGCCGGATAAAAAGAAGGTTCGTGCTAGTCTCAGTATGTAACGATTTTTATCAAAAAATTTAATATGTCTAACTAAACGTCTCAAAATTGTTGATTTGCATAACTTGAGATCACACATATCTACCCTGATTTAATTTGTTAATAATTAATGTTTAGCGGTCAGTTCAACAGAGGAACAAATTGCATGATCATTTCCGAAACTTATGATAGAAAGTGGTTCAAAGCAAGAACCGTAAAGGCTGACAACACGTACCTTTAAAAGTAGTAATTTTTTTCAAAAATTTCGGATACAACCTTATTATAATAGAACCCTTACTTAAGGACTCGGACAATATATTTCGGATTGGCTAGTAAATTTTTACAAAATCATGCTCGGTGGAATAGGTAATCACATACATCAAACAGTATTAGTTGGAACTTCTTGCTTTGCGAAAAATTTGATGACCCAATAAATGAAGGAGAAGTGCCAATCTAGGCCTTGCGATTTTTTTATTGAATGGGACTGAAATACCTTTTTTGGATTTTTATGTGATCCAATAAACGAACAGAAATAAGTGCTGATCTATTATTAATATCAATCCCGACCTCACAAAAGTTAAAGAAACCATAAAGGCAACAGTTAGTTTCCAAAACTGAGAAACAAAATCACCGACAACGCCAACCCAGTACTTGAATCGTACAACACCCCGTTTAACTGGGTCAAAATTCCGAAGTGCCTGATCCGACAACAGAGACTTTGGGACCTTAGAGTATCAAATGACCACTTTCACCCAGGAGCATATCATAACTCGCGAGTATTATCAACAGGTATATACCACCTATCTAAACACTCTTAATAAATTGACTTCAATGGATATTAGCCGAGAATCAATGAACATGACGGAGACATAATGAGACAAAGCGTTGGTCAGATTCATAAGTGGTCTTAAAGGAGATCTGTGCAGAACGGGTACAGCAGATCCTCGGCAAGATATATTCCACAAGACAGTACATTTTAGTTCCTTCTCTCCCTCTAAAAAAAAATATTCTACCCTTGCCAAAAGAAAGATTCGACATATTTTGCAATCAGCAAATACCACACAGATATGTCAAACACTCTCCATTCCAACTACAGCACGCATCAATACCTAGAGAAGCCCAATTTCCTTAGAAGAGGCAATCTGGTTCCAAAGAAAATAGATCCATCTACTCAATTAAGACAAATTAACTGCCAGTATAGATACCAACTCTTCTACAATAAACCGCGGAAAAACCATTATCGAACAAAGACCTTCACATTCAAGTCACACGCATAAACTAACTAATATTGGAATAAACGAATACGTTTTATATTGAGAAGCTCTTCGCTTCCTTATCAGAACACATATTGAAGTGCGGAAAAATTTTCAAATTTCTATTCGACATTAGATCGAACAAAAATTATGCCCAAGCATGCCCAACCATATATAAGAAATCCTCTTCAAAAAGAAAAACTATTTATAGTAAATTCCGTGGCAAGTAGCATAAGAATTAGGCACCATGCGTTCTTCGGGTTAGAACGGAAGTTTAAATTCTCTGTTTTACCAACACTACAACCACTTGATGACATAATTGGTATCGACAGTCTAAAATAACTTTGGGTCACAATCCTTACAGACGACGAAGGTTTTATGACCACTATATACTCAAACACCAGAATTCCTCTGAAACAACGTACTTCCATCCAGTTCAGTCAATAATATCACCATGAAAAGTTCGCACCTTATCCGTGACGAAAAGGAAAAACAATTGTTGTATACTCTTTCTCAACCATTATCGTGTTCAACCCTACACAACCACGGTTGAAAAAATTTGCACTAAACCGGCTTACTCTCGACTGTACCCGCATTCTAGACGCCCGAAAGACCGTGTAGATAACCGATAATATAATTATTAGAAGGAGAAGATGTAATCAGATCATGCAAAGTGAAATACCATTCATCTATACGGATCGTCCCGAAAAGGTAGGACGTTTCAGGCGAAAAAAGTATAGAATGGTGGTCATCGACTATCCTAAGTTGAATAGCCTCACCATCCAAGATGAATATCTGAGAGAGAAAATAAATTATTCATAATTGTAAATCTAAAAATCTAAAATCCGTTTCCATCAAATACCGCTTAAACCGTCAGATATTGGAAAAATTGTCTTCTCTGTAAACCATGGCTAGTACAAGTTTACACGACTTTCTTTCTGCATTAAAAATGCGCTATCAATTTTCCAACGAACATTAAGACCGACTTATTTAAATAAATCATCTCGAAAAGAGATTTATTTGTATAAGCATCTCTATACATAAATGTCTCCAAAAGGTGTCTTGACTAAATGTAATACATACCCCAGTATGCAATTTTTCCACTGTGTGGAAAAAATAGTTGTAATTCCATACCTAATTCCATACTACAAAATATCAAACACACAAAAGTGTCGATTTTGGAGAGAAATAATTTTCATCCCTTTCTGATTTACAAATTTTTCTGATGTTTTATTATTTTTGTTTTGTATCTTCAGTTTCGTGAGATATGTTGATGAATGAACAGTTGTCTACGCAGTTACGGCTTTTTTATTTATAAAACTTCATTGTGTTTTATTTTTTAAAACGTGTTTTAAGTATTACCCACTAGAGTGGTTTGTACGAGCGTGATTCGGGAGCGTAGTTCGATTGCTCGGGCAAAGCTTGTTTTATGACTTCAACAAAAAAATTTAAAAAAAAACTGACAATTTATGGACACACTTTCTCGAAAGAAGCCGTCACTTAAGTGGTTAAAGTAAAATTTTATTAATTTTAAGTATTGCTCGTATTTTACCATCTTCGCTATCAACAACATTGGACTGAACTGGTAATAAAATTGAATTTCCAAATTTACGACGTATGCTTTTGATACTGACGATTTTCATTCGTCGGCATTGCATATTGGGACATGTAGTTTTTTTTTTTCAAATCTAATGGCAACGACCAACATGTCAAGAAAAAAATGTCTTCCATATATGTAATAGAATTTGATTTTTGTTTTTTTTTTTGTTATAACGTCACAAATGAATTAGAACGACTTGACCGACTTCTTCAAGATGGTGTCAAATAAGTCAATAAGTCTGTAATAAATCGGTGTTTGGAAAAGGCCTAAGGCCTTTATTGACTTCACTCCGCCTTCATTTCATGCGGCGTGACTATAGATATTCCTGGTTACTCGAATATAAAATCACAATTTACTAAATACTTTTGTACAAAACTCTGAATAAACATTTTTTAAATCTTAGTTGGTTGCCTCAGTTTGAAAAAAAAAATTTATTTGTCGTTTAAAAATTTGAAGTAATAGAAATTATCGTTTGAAGTGATAGCAGTTGCAAGGAACTATTTATAAAGCAGCATATTACGATTTAAAAAACAGACAACGAGTTTTGAGAACAATTATTTTGTAATTTTCGAATCAAATATCTAGTAACCAAGAAGATATGTAGGCACGTCGCATGAAGTGTTGTGACTACGAGCATGGTGGCCTAAACAACATTCTTAGAAATGACATGTAGGAAAACTATGTTACGTAGACATCTGAATTCTTGCAAGATCAGATCGGATTTCTCGGATTCGTAATCTCTAAAGGTGGTATTAAAATATACCATAAAAAGTATAGACTATAACTGAGTATCCATTTACAAAGACAGTTCAAGAACTGAGGTCATTCGAATGTTTGGGTTCAATCGTAGGTTCATCAAAGACTACGCAAAATAAGCAAACCCTCTGCGACCTGGCTCCTAAGAGTCCCCTCTGAGATGAATATGTATTTAATGAATGCATGCATTTAAAAAATTAAAAGTGTCTCTCCTTTGCAATAAAATGTTGCTATAGTTTCCAATTAATAGCAGACACTTCAAAACTCGCCTCTCGGTGCAGAGTTGTTTCAAGATGGGAAACCCATCAAATTTCTTTTAAAAACACTAAACAAAACTGAAGAAACCTTTGCGGCAAACGGAAGGAAGATGCTTGCAAAAATTTGGGATTTACACATCCCTTAGAAATTCTCTATATAAGGATCAAAGAAAGTTGGGATTTCAGGCCAACCGCTCACTTACGCTCGAAGTAATAAGAACCATCTCTTCAGAGGTAAATGCTGTGTCAGAAACAAAACAAAGTGACGATATATGCATACAAATTTTAAGCTATTGTCGATGAACCCCTTAACGTATTCAGAAATCAACTAATTTTTAAAGAAGACGATGTAAGGTACTTATCAAGTACTAAAACCATTTCCAAATTACTCTTTACACATCAATACACAATCAAATTTTTCAAAGACGGATATTATTAATTTCTTTAAAACATGTATCCTTATATACCTTAAACGGCATTAAAATATCGGAACATAAAGATTGCATTTCAACAATTAAAAAATTATATTTTCACAAAAACTAATGCAGGATATTCTGGATGGAAACTAACAAAAAGAACCTATTATAACAATTCATCGACAAGCCCATCTTAACGCTCAAAAAATCCAGCAGCAAATATTAGAGAAGTACTACTTCCCAAGAATGCACAGAAAAATCAAACTAATTGTTAAACGTTATGATATACGTGCAATGGAAAACAAATATGGCACGCATACGAACAAACTGCTATTCCGGCAAACTATAGTACCCTTAATTACCCTGGTCATACAGTTCGTATTAATATTTAGTTCACTAAAAAAAAATATTTTTAACAGCAATATACAGACTTACCAAATTCGCATTTTGCAAATCCATTAATTCGAAAGCAGTTGAGGATATTAAACCTAAGAGAACTTTAAAGGACATTATCCTACTCTTTAGTGTCTCACAAGAAATGGTGATTAACAACGAAATATCACTGAATTCAATATTAATGATGGAAGACGATTTCAAAATATACATTGTAAGGACACCTCCATACAAAAGCAAAGTAAACGGACAGATCCGTTATCGAGTACAATTATTTCATTTATTCCACCACACAAAGAAGATCACTCGAATAGAATATGCCCAATTTAGATAGCAGTTCGAACAGGTTAAGTAACTTAGAAAATTTAAAACAGAAACAAACCAATGGCCTTGAGGAAAATACCACAACAACATGAGGAAGGTTTCAGGTTGCAACCCATTTACATATTCACCTACTCACGCAACTACAGTATACCACCTGCACATTGTAAGCTCCATGTCAACCAGGATATTGACGTGGACGGTGGTCGGTGGGTCGGTGTTTATTACCATCACCGATTGTAATCAATGTTGAAAATTCGATTTGCATCTAGCCTCTGATGGGATTCGAACCCAGTACTTCCCAGTCCAACATGAGGAAAATACCACAACAAAAAAAGGAAAGCAATAAAATTTACCAATTAGGAGATTTTATCTATTAAAAAACAACAAAAAATTAAAATCAAAACTATCTGTTAAATATGTCTTGCGGACTTTTTGGTGACACCCGTCAGATGTTCCAACACATATACAGTTTTGAACTTAAAATTTCAGACCCTAATTTTATAAGACGCCAATGGCTCCAAAATCAATATCTAAGACACGAAATTGCTACAGATATTGGAGTCAAACGCCGATTCACATATGCTTTCGTTCCAGCTGAAGTGAACCATTGACGCAAATTTTCTCAGAAAATTTGCACTATTAGTTATCTTTAACAAAAACGGCAGATTGATTCAGTGACTCGTTCGTCAATCAATGCCACGGTGAAAAGGTGTATCGACCCACTCCAATATATTATATATACGACAACCATTCCCGTTGGCTGCTAAAGAAGTTATCAAACATTTCGTGGTTCTTAATACCGTAACGAAAGGTCATCTGTCCATATTATTACCACAACAAGCTCTGAACCGTCATAAAACCAATACACCTAATTTCAACATATGGTGGAATAAGGGATTTGCCGCGTCTCTGTCTTTTTCCCTTTACATATGACACGAAAGAAAGATAACGATTGGAGACTGTGTGAAGATTATCAGCAACTAAATTCAGTCACAGTACCAAGTCATTACCCGATAAACATATATTCAAAATTTCTCTGTCCATTTCATGGATGCTCACTGTTCTCCAAAATTAATATCGTTAGGGCCTAATAAATTCCCGTGACGCCGGAGGATGTACACAAAACGGAAATTATGACTTCATTTGGCCTTTTCGAATTCACATGAATGCCGTTCGGTCTAAGAAATGCCGCACAAACGTTTCAATGGTTTATAAATGAACTCGTTCGAAAAATAGATTTTATTTTTATAAGCTGTTCTAACTGCTTGATGAGATTGGCGTAAATATTAAGATATCAAAATGCATTTCCGAATCGAACTCTTTCGATTTGCTTAGTCATAAAATCACCATTAATGATATTCTGCCTACAATTGAACGATACATTCCATATTGGAACTGCCAGCTCCCACCACAAATAAATGGATTCAGCAGTTTGAAACTAGCTAAAACGTTCACCCCAATCTACGAACTCTTCGACCGCTCTGCTAGAAAAACGTCCCAAAACTTCTTTGTGCCCGACGACAATGCCAAGAAGCATTTTGGAAAAAAAGAAAGGCATTTTGAACAATCGCGTTGTTGTTAAACCTACTGAATGACATTAAGTTCATAATCACAACCAATGCATCAAACATCGCGGTTGGAGCTGTTTTGCAATAATACAATATAACAACTATTGGGACCCTTGGAATTCTTTTCGGCAACTTTAATTGCGGTTTATCTTTCTGTGACACTTTAGATATTACGTCGAAGGTCAGGACTTCACAATTTACAACGACCACAAACATCTGTCTAGAGCAATTTAGTGTTAAAATGATCGTAATCTACGACTAGCAAGGCATTCGTATTACATGATTCAACTTATCACAGATATCCGACAATGCCGTTTCGGATACGCTATCTCGCATGACCGATATTAAAACGGCAACAATAGGCGAACAAAGGACAATCTGATCAGTCGAAGCTAATTTTGACTACCACACAATTATATACATGCACGAAAAGCAGACCTGGAATTTCAGAATTTACTTTCTTGTTCCGAATGTTGCGTTCAAATAATAAAATAGAGCTTTTAAATGGCCTGGCATTTAATCTACTGCAAAATTTCGACAGGCGCGAACCGCCTATATATCGCAGAGAAGTTACGACGTAAAATCTTCGACGCTTTACACACCACTAAATTGATTGTCGTTTGCTATTTGCTGCCAAATATGAACAAAGATTTATATGTAATTGGGCACAATCTTGTTTACTTTCCCAGCGAACGGATATCCAAATCAACGGATATGCTCAATTCGAACACATTTATTTGGATATTGTAGGATCACTATCAGCGTATAGGTGTATAGGTCAGCGTAAACCATTGCCACAACATTCGTCGACAAATGCGTATCACGATTCGGCTTTCCACTGCATTTTACAACCAATCAAGGAACTAACTCACTTTGAGTCCAAACTTTTTGCCGAATTAAAGAAATTTCTTGATTCGCATCGGATACGCACGGTAACATACCATCCACAAGTAAATGGCATGGTCGAATTATTTTATCGATAGCTTTAAACTGCGCTTTGGACTCGAAGCGATACAATACATTGGAGCTAAGTAATTCCGATTGTTTTACTAGGAATTCAAACCACATTTAAAAAGATCTTAAATACTCATCAGCCGAGAAGGCCTATGACCAAACGCTCAAGCTACCTGGTGAGTACTTTACCGAAAATTATTTTTCTCCCTCCATCATGCGAAATTTTATCCCCACGAATACACCACAACCACGCAAACACGATTTTTTTTGTTTCGAAATTGCTCGATAAGTACGATTTTGTCTCTGTACGAATTGATAAGCTTCGCACTGGATTACAACCTTATACGAAGATCCGTATAAAGTCAACTACCGGTTATTTAGATACTTTGTGATCTCGGCTAAAAACAAAGAACAATCAGTATCTGTCGACCAATTGAGATCGACATATGTATAATACAGTGTTCTGCCGAACGAAATCGAACGCGTAAGTCCGCACGACTCGTGGCCGAAATAATCCGTCCCTGAATTTTAAGAGCAAACCGTGAAAGAGTTAGGAGTGCTTCGGCTCGAGAACAGATTGCCAAGATTAAATAAAAAAAAAAAAATATTCTAACTGAATTTTTGCGGCCAAAAGCTAGAAATGCGTAGATTTAGTGAATGCACCCACTGGCTAAACAAAGCTGATTAACCGGTTTTTCTTTAAAGTAAATTGAGCTACATATTGTAAAGATGATTTTTTTGTACACGCTTTATAAAAGCAAATCTAACAATCATAATTAAATTTGTCCTGTCATCAGGCAATTACAGTTCTAATTTTAACCGTTAGCGTTAATCATTTGCTAATATATTTAATTCGTTTATTTGTCTTTTCTGAACATTAGGCGCTTTAAGGAACAAGTACATAATTTAATTATAATATTATACAAATTAAATGGCATTTTGTAATATCATAAATTATATCCTTTGCAATAAAACGTAATGAAATATAAATTCTCTCGAGGCGGTTAAGAAGAAAAATGATTTAAGCACAGAAAAGTATCCAGCAAGAAAACACAAAACAAAAACAACTTTTTGACACATTATTTCAGAAACGAATAACAAGAAGAAACAAAGCCGAAAATTAACAAAAATTAAAGGGATGAATGATCTTTGAGTGTTAAATGGTTGCCAAACTTTACCGATTACTTCCTTTGACTTGCGAATAAATCACAGACCATCATTTTAATTTCCTGAAACATTTTAATTTAATAATTTTCATTTCGTTTCACGTTAATTATGAAAAAAATGTTAACAAGGGTTTTGTCCCTCTCTAATGGTCGTAAAAATATTATGACATTTTTTTTTGTATAGGATATTTCTGAGAATTTTTTTTTACTTCTATTATTTTTATGTTTTTTGCTAAATGGTGCTAGAGGTATAACCAAAATCTCATTTTAGATTTTTATATTGTCAGAGCTTAAATGTCACAATAATATTTATTATTTAATCATTTAATTTGTAATCTGAATATTTTTCAAAGAAGTGCGGTCTACTATATAGCGTCAAAAAATTCCCTAACCGATGTTGTGTTTGTAAAACGTCATCCTACCTGTTAATTCAACTGCAATGGTACTGTTCGCACTGACTCTTGTATATATATATATATAGTTTTTAATAAGAATTTTGTTTTATAAAATAATTTCTATTTATATATATATAATGTAATATTAATATATAAACAAAATCGAATGATGATTATATAATAAATTTCAAGATAAATTTACATTTTATTCAAAATTAAATTTTATTTAGGAAAAAAAAGTTTTGATGCCAATTTAATTTTAAATTAATCGGAAAAAAATATTTATCATAAAATAGATCTACCCAAAAATTAAAATGAAAATAATAACAATAATAGTAAATGGAAAACTAAATTATTAAATAAAATATAGTTATGATAATTAAAATATATAGCATGCATATAACATTTATTAATATTTTGAATAATTAATTTTAAATTACTATAATAGTCGATTTATATAATTTTGTTTTGCTTTAAAAAATTAAGTATAATATAAAAATTTCAAAATTTATTTATACAAAATATTAATAAAATTAAATATTAAAATCATATTCGGATTTCTAATAAAAAATTTATATATTAACAAAAAATTAAGAATTTTTTTAGGAAAAATATTTATTTTATGATGAATTTTAATGAATTTTTTAAAAAAACTTCATGCAGTGAATATTTAATGAAATAAATTTCAAAAAAAAATTTTAGTATGGAGAATAAAAAACAAAATAAAAAGTTAAATTAAAATGGGTTAACACGACGAGGTAGCTGCGTTGCATAATAAAGGTAAATTTTATGTATTTTATATAATTTGAATTAAATGAAAAATAATAATTTTAAAAAATTAATATTTCTATATTTAAACCATATGCTGTGATTAATTTTTTTTTAATTAATTAAATTAATATCCATTTGCAAATAATATTTTTGTAACTAATGCAACAAAAGCTTTTTTATAGAATTTATATTAGCCAACGTTTTTGTATATTTGGTTGTTTTAAAGTTAATAAAATAGTTTCAAAATTTTTTAATACGAAATGAGAAGCTCATATGAGAATTTTAAAAGATCAGAGTCGCGTGATCCTCAGACGCGTACCGTTGAATTCACATTGTGAGCAAACGATGTATGATTTGAACAACCTTGACCAGCAAAAGTATTTTTCTAGCCTTAGCATGCAAGGTCTCTCGTTCGTAATATAAAATTTAATTTTTTGAGCATATTCTAGATAATAATCACTCACTATGCCTTGCCCATAATAGAGGAAATTTGGATCATATATTCAGTAGTATTAATGATATTAAAAAACCTTGTATTGAGAGTTGGTTTACTGTTGATTTATTAGCGCACTAGTAATCAATTATTTCTTATTAATTATTTATGCAGATAAATTTTGCTCAAATCTCTGAAACAACATTTTACGAAAAATTATGAATGAGCGAAAAGAATAAATTTATTTATTTGTAACTGCCCAATCAAAAGGTGCATTGAAAATTATAGGATCTTATTTAAAAAAAAAACTAACAATCGTCCGAACAGCCGTGTTTTATTATTCGAGCACTATCCGGAGCCGAATAAAAAAATTCTACTGAAAATGCAACTATTATTCACTGGCGTCGCTCTACAATAAAAATGAAAAATAAATGGATCGGTAAAAAAAACATTTATCACCTGAAATATACTAATTGACATTTATTTTGATATGACGTCATAAACTAGAATTCATCATGCTGCGTTTTAAATTTTTATTGTAAGATTAATTTGCTAATGGTTTCCGGGGTTTACAAAATAAAAGCCTTTTCGAATTTCCTATATAAGAGACTAGCGTACCGATGGCGGCGGCCGATAAATAGGTAGAGCAAAATATTTGTATATCGATTTTTAATTAAAAATTTGAATGAAAAATCTTAGTTAAGAGTTAAATAAACTAACTACATGCAAAAATAGCGCGCTAAATGTAAGTTTTGACATAGAAAATTGGGTGCTCCGGATAAATGTATCGGGTGCTAATAAATAAACTAATGCATTCAAGGTCATTACTATCTTGCACCGAGATAAAAGAGAGATAGCGAAACAAAACGGTAGAACATTGGCAACACGGGGAGGAGTACTACGCTTTGTCACTCGAGGTTCGAATCACTGGATAGTGAATAAATACAACTGCTTCAAATTTGAGCTGACACAAATTTACTTGCACAATACAATAATTGTACAACACAAAATTAACAATTAATTATTACAATTATAACACACTTTTTAATTATCACTTTAATAATCGCTTTAATAATCACTTTAATAATCTTTCTATTTAACCTTCACTATACCACGTTTAAAATAAGACTCAGCATTCCACGTCAATGTACGCCTTTATATACCAAAATATTTGTTTCTAGAATAATCCGAAATGCGCATCAATAATCGAGCAAATATGTTAGTATACAAATGACGCCTAAATGTTGACTCAAATTATTAATAAAATTGAACAGTTATTGAATAACTTATTCTATTCTATTCTAGGTGTCACCGCGGTAACAATATTATTCAAGATTCCATAAAGGGAAGATTGCACCGGTTGCCATTTTTCAGACTGGATTTGGCCTCGGAATAATTTTACTAGCTCATTGAGTTAATTTGCTTATAATCAGTTAAGAAGTTTTTTTAAAATCGTCCACTACTTTATTTAAGGTTTTTTCTGCTTTTCGGACAAAATATTATTTTTAATGGAATTTATACAATGTATATCACCTTTCTAGTCATAAAAAACCAAGAGGCCATTTACTCACAATATTTCTACCACAAATAGTAGAGAAATGCGCTCCCTCCCATGTTTAACCCCAGGATACTTGTGTACACAAAGATCCACAAACCCCTACATAAAACAGAACTGCTTTAGGCCTCTTCTTGGCATCTTCGTTTCGTATTGATAAAAACTTAGTCTACTTATCAGATTATCAGTACGAAACCAAGCTGCCAAGAAGAGACCTAAGGAAGTTCTCATTTTTGTAAGGGCTTGTAAATATTTGTATACACACATAGCCTGGGGTTACAAATTAGGGAGGGGAAATGAGCAAATGCAGCCTTTTTGTTTTCGATGACTAGAAAAGCCGTAAACATTGTATTAAAGCCATTAAAAATAATATTTTGTCCAAAATGCCGAAAAATCTTAAATAAACTAATATCACGGAAGATTTTAAAAAACTTCTTAACTCATTATAAGCAAAGTAATTCAATGAGCTATTAAATTTATTCCGAGGCCAAGCCCAATCTGGAAAATGGCAACCAGTGCAATCTTCTCTTTACGGAATCTTGAATAATATTGTATATTACATTTGCATGCAATAACATTGGTGTAAATATTTTTGAAATGTAGGTGAGAAAGTGTAGTACTCCTCACAAGCTTCAAGTAGCGTGGAGCGCTTCCGTGTTGCCAATGTTCTTGAAAAATTAGACCTCTGATCTGATTTTGTTGAATCTGTTTATTTAGATTACTATTAGTGTGGTGTAAATAATCCGAGTGAGAACTATATATGGTTGTAAATAGTTTTTAATTCTGGGTGCTATTATTAAACTTTTCTCGCCTTCGGAAAAAATCGAATCGCCGCGAATTTTGGAATTATGAACTTTTCTTGTTTTTTCCATTTCGAATTATACGAAAATGTTTCGTCAAAATTCAACTGCTGATGATTGATGATTGATTATTAAGATTTTGTATTTTATAAATAAAGCTTATTACTATTTTTACCGAGATGTAAGATTAATATATTAAAAATAGTAAACAACAGTTCGAGATATTTTCCTTTCATACGATCCAAATGGTCGACTCGCTATGTGTTTCGCAGCGTATCGAATTTTTAGATATCGATTTTTTCGAAGGCGAGAACAGTGTCATAGACCCCTTGATTTTTTTTTATATAAAAGCGATTACAAAGTTTCCGACAAAATTAATAAATAATAAAACATGATGAAACATAAAATTTGTAAAAAATCACAAAAAATCACATGTATTAAAACAGTTGGCAAAAGCAATGTTAGGCTTATTCAAAAAATGTATAATGAACGGTTATTAAAGCAATTACTAAACTAGCGACTTCGGAAACATATGACAAATAAAAATAAATACGAACTTCGAAATGTTGCATTTATGGTGCTAGAGGCAACAAGGCTTCCGTAATGTGCTCTATCAAGTCCATCTAGAGCAGTGGTTCTTAACCGTTTGTTACTCGTGGCCCACCAAATAATTCATAATTATTTTGTGGCCCCCATTTTTTTTTTAATAATAATTTATTTTTGTTAAATTATCTATAATAAATTTATTTATTTATTATTCCTTTAATTTTTTATATAATATAATAAACATAAAAAAACCCAAATAGCAAAATGAAACCAAAGTTTCAGAAAAACCAGAATCGAGGTTGCATTTAAGAGTTTATGTAACTAGTATTTTTTAACTGGCTCTAACATGTCTACATTTTCGTATAATTTAAACGTCTCTGGGCGAATTTTATAAAACCCTTTTGACACCAGCAAAAATTTTTAAATGGTTTCCAACCAAATATCCAAAATTAACTGGTTATTTTGAAACCATTCGTAAACGGTTTTATTTTGGACACTTTTATCATGTAAGTAAATTCGCTAATATATCAATATTTAACTAGGAATTGAAAATATATTTATGTTTGTTTTAACGGTCAAACGGTCAGCAAGAGCTTTTTAGTGGATTGATGACCATCAATGGCTAAAGTGCCGCAACGATTGTGCGTTTTGCAAAGTATGCGATACTCGACTTACCAACATCAATCATAACGCGAATGCTGTCAATTTTCTTTGAGTAAGCTGACTTCTATTAGTGAAGTTTTTTACAAATTCAGCTAAATCGATCTTTGAAGCGCATCTAAAATAAACCGAACTAATAATGGTAATGTTTTGTTTGATGCATCATTTCCTTTAAGTTTGATGGAGTTATTACCAAATTTGTTGCAAAAATGTTGTCCGGATTCAAAAATCAAGCAAAATATAAAGAGTGGCAAGACAAAATCGCATCTTTTGGTAAAAAATATTCTCGGAGAAAAAGGACGGCAAAATATAGCTAGACAACTAAAGACTGACAAAATTTTCAATAATTATTGATGAGACGACGGATGTAAGTTCAGAAAAGTCGTTGGCCTTAGTACCACGTTTTTTTAACAACAAAAAAGTGTTACGAGAGATCGATTTTTATATTTGTTAAGACTGATCAAAACCGATGCTGCCTCAATTTTTACTGCCATTTTAAAACATATCAATTGTTTGATGCCAGAAAATAAAGTGTATTTCCTCTTTTTATCGTACGTGCTAAAAGTAGGAAACAAAATGAATCTCGAGTTTCAGTCTGAAATATATGAAATTATGGAAACCAATTTCAAACTGATATTGAATAACTTTGTAAACCCTAACTGCATATGCAGTTTATCGAAAATCTTAATAACATTAAATTTAAACAAATCGAAAATCATTTACCACTAAAGGAAATTTATATGGGTTGTTCAGCTCTATCATATTTAGCAGCTAATATAATCAAAGATAAAATGCTCGAAATGGGCGAACATATTAAAACATTTTACATTGAACTCGCTGGGCAAATTAAATCGCGACATAATTTTGTACCGGAGAAATTCTGCAGAATCCAAAATGTCACTGAAGTTTTTGGTTTTGGTGAGATTCAATCCAATATGCCATCTGTTACACCTGTTAATCACACTTTTTTGAATTGCTCAGCGCCACGTAAATTATTTTGCCATGGGTGTAGTACAGATGGATTTACCAAAATTAATTGTCCAAAGTGTAGTCATATGGGAAACGTAAATTCGAGGACTCAAACAGCTGCATTGGACACTCTCCGAACCGCCCAGCAGCAACGAACCACACAATTGACTACAATTCTCAGGAAAAATTAAATTTAGTAATTTCAAATAAGATTAATGCAATAAATCATAATTTTTCAAAATTCAAAATCAAAACTAAAATTTCTAACTCAACTAAATCTCGTGTTCGTAGATATTGGGATAAACGAAAAGAAACAAGACATTTGATTTCTGAAACAAAGGAAACAGATGATCGACCATACGCCTTAGTAGAAATAAGTGGAGCAATTTATAGAGGTCTACTGGATAGTGGTGCTTCTATAACCGCTCTTGGTTCTGGATGTGAGAAATATTTAACAAATTCCAATCTCAAAATCTATAATATTTCATTCAATGTTAAAACAGCAGATGGACAACCTCAACGTATTCACGGTTATTTCACTGCGTCAGTTATTTATAAATGGAAAACAGAAATCGATGAATATTTATTTAATAACTGGTCTTACAAAACCGTTATACCTTGGGATAGACTTTTGGAAACTATTTGATATAGTTCCTAAATGTATATCAGAAATAAATGGAGTCGATTCTGATTTTCATTCTCTTTCTACTGAACAAAATTCTCGTTTAGACAGTTATTGAACAATTTCCTTCGTTCTACAAACATGGTCTAGGCAAAACTTCCATAATCTTTCACCAAATTAATGTCCAAGATGCCACGCCCATCAAACAGCGACACTATTCTGTGTCTCCTAAAGTACAAGCTGACATGTACCTCGATATTGATCGGATGTTGTCTTTGGGAGTAATCGAAGAATCACCTAGTTCATGGAGTTCACCTGTGACATTGGTTCGGAAACCAAATGGCAAAGTTCGTCTTTGTTTAGATGCAAGACGTGTGAACGAGGTAATAGTCAGGGATGCGTATCCACTGCCTATAATCGACGGACTGCTAAGCCGATTGGGAGATACAAAATGTATTTCAAATCTTGATTTGAAGGATGCATTTTGGCAGATTCCATTGGCTATTGAGTCCCGAGATAAAACAGTGTTTATCATTCCTGGTCGACCTCTGTACCAATTTACAGTTATGCCATTTGGTCTCTGTAACGCGCCACAAACTATGTGCCGATTAATGGATCAGGTGGATCCCCATCAACTTCATGATTGAATTTTTGCAAATCTGGATGATCTTCTGTACCATAATAGTACTATAATAGTATATACTATTTTAGAATGTACCACAATAGTATATATGTATAGTTAGCTTAAAATAACCTAAACAAATAAAAATTATCTCCATTTTAATACGATGAGGTAGACCCATTTTGTTACTGACCCAGAACTTGATCAATTTTTGTAAATCTGAAATATACAGAATTTACATATTCACTCTATTTCAGATTTGCAAAAATTGAGCAAGTCCTGGGTCAGTCACAAAATGGGTCTACCTCATCGTATTAAAAAGGAGATAATTTTTATTTGTTTAGGTTATTTTAAGCTAACTATACATATATACTATTGTGAAACATTCTACAATAGTACATTCTATTGTGGTACAGTGTTCACTGTTAAAGCCACAACTAAAATTCATTGCCCCCTAACACGACAAATTATAAATACGGGATCCAGCTATTTACGAACTGGTCTAACTTCATCCGGTCCAAATTTCCACTAAACATGCGGCCAGCTATTAATTTATTTCACGTTGATGCTACATAAAATATAGCCTGATTTTTGGCAAAGGTGATCACTGTCAGTGCCACAACTCAAATTCATTGCCCCCTAACACGACAAATTATATATACGGGATCCAGCTATTTACGAGATGGTCTAACTTCATCCAGTCCAAATTTCCACTAAACATGCGACCTGCTTTTAATTTATTTCACTATAATGCTACATCAAGTATGGCCTGATTTTTGGCAAAGGTGATCACTGATAGTGCCACAACTCAAATTCATTGTCCCTAACACGACAAATTATAAATACGGGATCCAGCTATTTGCGAACTGGTCTAACTTCATCAGGTCCAAATTTCCACTAAACTTGCGACCAGCTTTTAATTTAAATTAAATGGTTTAATGAGCTTGCAAGTTTAATAAAATTAAAATAACGGTTATTTAGCTCTTTTAGTATTTTATTTATTACTACTTAAGCTTTCGGAACCATTTCCGTTCCATTTTCAAAAGTATGTAAATCAATTTAACAAAAAAAATATTTTCTATACAAAATAAAATAAAATCGAAATCAAGGCTAACTAAAACGTAGCTATTTTCCTGTAGATATCGCTCGCTACTAGAAAAAATATATTCTTTATATTAGCAAAGCAACAAAAATTGATATCTACAGAAAAAACACTTTACAAAATAAAGTTTGACTAAAAAACATAAATTGAACATAAATTTAATTTTGAAAACAAAATATCATTTAAACTCATAGCTGAACGACCAATAGTTTTGAAATTATAATTTTTAAATAAATGTTTTAATTTTTCGAAAAGATTTTTTATGTAATTTCAGGATTTAATGTACAATTTTGATAACTTCTTTGTTTCCAAATCACTTTATTAATTAATTTTTAGGATACTGATTATTTACCAAAGTGTTTTCCAAAAGTTTGAAATTGATGTAATGAAATTTAGTATCGGACAGTTTTAGAATTTTTTGAGTTAAAATTTTGATTGTATTAATTTTGTAAGAAATAGGAAGCCAAGAAATAAAATTTAGATAACGACCGGACCAGGTATTTTTATGGTACCAGTCAAAAGAAATTTTACCATCCGGTTCATGAATTAAAAATAAATCTAAAAATGAAATTTTGTGGTCAATTTCTTTTTCAACAGTAAATTTTATTCTATTATCCAAAGAGTTAAATACATCCAGAAAAATTTCAATTTTGTCTTCAGAGATCGCGGTTATAATGTCATCTACATAACGAAAATAAAATAAAGGTTGAAAATCCAAAGAGTTTAATCCCATTTTTTTTTCAAAAAATTCCATCATTAAATTTGCAATTATGGGACTAATAGAAGAACCCATGTGTACTAGTTTGGCGTGTTTTTTATTAAGGCGAAAGAATATTTCGTTTACAATTTTAATGAAATCAAGGTAAGGCAAAAAATCAAATTTGATAAAATTTTAGTAGATAGTTTAAATGAATTGCCTGGAAATTTAGTGAACACTGTTGATAAATGGCTAGTGAACATCTCCAATATAGATCTTCCTTTTCATATCAAAATTATTTTAAGTTTGGGAAACAAATTTTGTCCTCCTTCAATTGGCCATTCAGTTCCGTATTTCAAAATTATTTCGGATGTCGAAAGTGCAATTTTTCATTTGAACGATAATGATCGTTATACTATTCGGAACCGTTTTATAAATATTTTGACAAATTTTAAATATAAATCTAATTCAAAAATATTAACTCCTTTTGAAAATCGTATTTTAAGTTATGTTAAACAATCAAAATCATTTTTGAAAGCTAATCTAAATATTGTGGTAACTCGTGCGGACAAAGGTAACGTAACTGTTATAACATCGCGGATTGAATATGTTACAAAAATGGAAAATTTACTTAACGATAAAACAACATATGTAGAATTACCAAAAGATAATACAGTTCCGATACAGAAGTCAATTAACACAATCGTTAAAGATTGGAAAAATTCCGGTAATGTGGATAAAAAAACTAGAAAAATGTTAACCAAATATAATTCGGTAATTCCAAATTTATATGGATTACCAAAAATCCACAAATCTGGTTTTCCATATAGACCAATTATCAGTTCAATTAATGGTCCAACACATAGTTTATCATCTTTTTTGGGTAATATTTTAAAATTTAGTGTTGGTAATACAAATTCAAATATTCTAAATTCGGAAGATTTTAAACAAAAAATTCAGAATGTTACTCTTCATCAAAACTACCTTTTCGTAAGATAACTGGAGGAGTTTTAAACAAAATTCAAAAACTAAATTGACTAAAATTCAATTTATGTCGGCATTGCAAATATATTTGAATAATTCTGATTTTTCTTTTGGCAATAAAATTTACAAACAAACTTTTGGTTCTCCAATGGGTTCTCCTATTAGTCAAAAAATTGCAAATTTAATGATCGAATTTTTGGAAAAAATGGGATTAAACACTTTGGATTTTCAACCTTTATTTTGTTTTCGTTATGTAGATGACATTATAACGGCAATTCCTGAAGACAAAATTGAAATTATTCTGGATGTATTTAACTCTTTGGATAATAGAATAAAATTTACTGTTGAAAAAGAAATTGACCACAAAATTTCATTTTTAGATTTATTTTTAATTCATGAACCGGATGGTAAAATTTCTTTTGACTGGTATCATAAAAATACCTGGTCCGGTCGTTATCTAAATTTTATTTCTTGGCTTCCTATTTCTTACAAAATTAATACAATCAAAATTTTAACTCAAAAAATTCTAAAACTGTCCGATACTAAATTTCATTACAACAGTTTCAAACTTTTGGAAAACACTTTGGTAAATAATCAGTATCCTAACAAATTAATTAATAAAGTGATTTGGAAACAAAAAAGTTATCAAAATTGTACATTAAATCCTGAAATTACATAAAAAATCTTTTCGAAAAATTAAAACATGTATTTTTTTTTTTTTTTTTTTACTTTATTAATTTACAATTACAATGAACATTACACTTTTTATACAAAACATTTCTTGTTTTTTTTAAGTTGCTGTAACCCAAAGGGTTTTATGCAACTACTTTTTAATTTTACATTTTTATAAATCAAACTGTTTTTAGTTCGGACTAAATATCACAAATAAAATTTAAATAGATAAATAAATTAAACAAATTTTACTATTGTAGTGCATTAATTGAAGTATACTAAAATATTGAATTCAAATTCTTCGCTATACAGTTTCATTGAACATATTTTGATTTAAATTCATAAACATTTTTGTTTGTGCTTTGAAATTTTTTAAGGTTCTAATATTTTGAATTTCGGTAGGAAGCTTGTTATATAACGGAATTCCTCTATATAATAAGTTACTTCTTGTACAGGTATCTCGAGCGAGAAATTCTCTTACCAATAACGACGCATTTCGTAAGTTATAGCAATATGTGTCCCCTGCTTTCACAATGATTAGATTATGTACAATTAAATTGTTTATAATCTTATATACATACAATATCAATTCTAAATTGTTCATAAATGGCAAGGAACCGTATTCTTTGAACAATTCAACTGTTGGGTAACGTATTGGTACACCCTTAATTAACTGTAAAGCCCATTTGCGGATAATTTCTAATTCATTCAGTTTAAATTTTGCTACTCCACTCCAAAGAGGGTTTAAGTATAATAATCTGGAGTTAATATACGCATTATATATCAGTTGCAAATGTTCTCGAGTTAAAAAGTTCCTTATTCGTTTAATAACAAACACGTAAGGACTTACCTATTTCTTGATCCAATCTACACGATTCTGCCAATTTAACATGTTATCGATTGTCAATCCAAGATAACAATATTTAGTCACTTTATCAATTTTTGTGTTTTTATACAGGACTTGAAGATTGTTATCTAAGTCTTCATTACCAAATATTAAATATTTTGTTTTTTCGGCATTGAGCATCAGACGATTTAAATTTAACCAAGTATCGATTAAAGTCAGATCGTTATTAATCATTGAAAATAGACTATGTCTTGAGTCCGCTGCATAAAATATAACACTATCGTCTGCAAAAAGTTGCAAGGTACCTTTTAATGGCAAATCAAAAATGTCGTTAATATAAATTTTAAATAGGCAAGGTCCCAAAATAGATCCTTGTGGAACGCCGCACAACATTGTTAATTCATCACTTATAGTTCCATTAACAACCACCTTCTGTTTCCTACCATGTAGATAGTTTTCAAATAGTTTCAATTGCGTCGGGCTAAATTGCAGTTTTTCCAATTTCAGTAGCAGTATTTCATGATTAACACAATCAAGGCCTTTTTTGAAATCTAGAAACAGACAAGCACATTTCTTTCTAAGATCTAAGTTTTTTGTAATTAAATGAGTTAGATTAGAGCATGCTGATAAAGTACTTGATTTTTTCTGAAATCCAAACTGATACTGGTTTAATATTTGATTGCTAACCAGAAAATTTTCAAGTTTTCTTAGAATTAATTTCTCAAATACCTTGGAGAAAACTGGTAGGATTGATATTGGCCTGTAATTTTCAAGATTGAGCTCACTTCCGTCTTTAAATACGGGGACAATTTTGGCTGTTTTGAGACAAGTGGGAAATTCACCTGATTCTAAATAATTATTTAAGAATTTGGTAACAGATTCGCCACATTTTCCAACGAAACATTTAAGAACTATTTAAAAATATAAAAATTATAATTTCAAAATTATTGGTCGTTCAGCTATGAGTTTAAATGATATTTTGTTTTCAAAATTAAAAGATCCGATACCATTAAAGAAAGAATCTAATCTTGTCTATAGGATTAAATGTAATGATTGTAACCTAATTTACACCGGACAAACTAAACAGTTTTTGCGGGAGCGGTTCTTTCAACATTTACGTGGTGCTTCGGGGAATTCAAATTCAAATCAAATAAGTGCACTTTCGGAACATATTAGAGATACCAACCATAATATTATTTTTGAAGATGTAGATGTCAAGTAATTTATGCAGATAAATGTTTGGTTGATTTGAAAAATATTTACCAGTTTATCAAATTTCTCATTGATAATGATTTACAATCAGTATTCGGTGAGGTATACAGGCTGGCGAATCTAATTTTAACCGTTCCCGTTTCTTCGGCTTCACCAGAAATATCTTTTAGTTGCTTAAAACGTGTGATAACTTACGCAAGAAATTCCATGGACCAAAACAGACTTAACAATCTAGCGATAATTTCAATTGAAAAGGAAATGTTAAACAATATGAAGAGCAATGAATCATTTTTTGATGAAGTAATAGGCGAATTTGCTTCGAGTGCGAGACGCACTCCTTTGGTTTACAAATCCTAAAGCAAAATTATATGATAAAAAACACATAAACATGACATGTAAGAATAAAATTAGGGTAAGCACAATAGTCCAAAACTATTAGTTCATAAATTTCAAAGTGTATTTAATTTATTTCTCGTCACAGCTACTTTTAGAAAGAATAAAGGCGACCCTACTGTATACATACGTACGTATAATCTTTTATAATTAAGCAGGCAAATTTACTTGAATACATACAACTATAATATCTAACGCAATGCCGTGTGACCACAGTTCAAAAATTCTAAAAAGTGTTGAAATCAAAGCTTTTTTAGTCATCCCCGGTTGGTGTAATATAATAGGTCGAGATACGGTATAGAAAAGAAAATTGGTCAAAAATCAAATACTAATTCAAAATACAAAAAATAAAAAATAAAATTGTACGATTTTATTCTGTTTACTAGAGAAAAAAAGGGAAATTGTAATAAGTCAACCGTTAAATGATTTTTCTATTTGACATGGGTTAAAAGTAAACATATTTTTTTTTTGCTGATGATTTACAATGTCAAATTTTTAGGCTCCGCAAACAAGCGACACAAAAAAATATTATGTATATATTCGAAACATAAATAAATAATAAGTGGTCACATATATCGTGCCATTGTTTGTATAATAATAGGACGTATAAAGCTTTTGTATAAAATATAATTGTCATATAGCAAAATACGTCGTAAATTGTACTCCTGTTATACACGTCTACAAGGAGAACAAAAGACTGAAACAAATTGGACCATTATATTTTAAAACTATATCTAGAATTACATTGATTTAAATTACAATTCAATTCAGAGAGTTGTTGTGTTATATAGCGGGCAATGTGAATGACACGTCCAATGTTTTGGCAACACCACATTTTGCCTCCAATTTATTGTCTGCATCACAACAATAAAGCAATGACACGGAACATCGTTCGTCTCAATTTAACATATTACACGTATGTATGTACATCGTATTACAAACAATCAACAACAAAAAAACTAAAAATTTATCTCACCATATGTGCCATACTAAATTTTCTAATTTCTGCTATTGATTGATTGATGATTAATGTTTTATTGTTGTCGTTACAGCAGCAGCAGGAACACCATCAGACATCTAAATTGGGATACTTCCTGTATACATACATACATACGTATGTATAAATACTTTCTGGGATGCAATAAAATAAAACTGTTATTTACAAGAAGACGGATTTTCTTGTTAGTTATAAACCAAACTATATATTTATACACAGAGTACGACAGATATCCTTCGTTTCCAACTAACGTATCCATTCCAAATGAACAATTCCGTATTTTTTTTTTTTTATTTTTTGTTTGTTTAAATCGACATATGTTTTAAAACAAGTTTATATTATGTTCACATAACGTAACTTGATAACAGCACCAAAAAAAATACTAAGATTTAATATTCACTGGTAAACGAAAACTTCAGTAGCAGAAGTCCACTAAATATGTGCATTCAGTAAATAAAAAGAACCTCCGCAGCAATAACAACAACACGAAGCTAGGAAGAAAAAAACTATGTACCAGTAAAAAGTTTGATGAGAAAAGTTTGAATTTTGAAAGTTTTCAATTTTTTTCGTTTGCTCGTTTTTTAGTGTTTGATAAAAACAACATTCAAACAATTTTTTTTTGGCCATATTGTTCTAAAATCGTAAAAGCTACTTTTGTGTGTGTGTCGTTTCTTTTATTTTAAAAGAAATATATGACCACTTAAAAATTAACTAAAATTTTATGATTTTCACTAAAAATAATTGTCATCTTTCTTTCGAGTGTTGTTTGGATAAAAAAACACTAAAGTTCCCGTTCGAAACTGAAATGAGTTTTCTATCATAAAAAATTTATAAACTGTAATTTTAATATACGGTATATGTGTGGAGTAAATTGATCATCGACGGTATATTAATCGGATAATCTAGAAAAAGAGGTGTATGTTGGTTATAAAAGTGGGAAAATGATGTTGATTTTCATTTCACGGTATGATATCTGTACTATATTATAGTGCATAATAAACGACACACTATTGGTGTGTGTGTGTAGATATACATACGATAGGTGTATAACGATAATGGACGTGTGTTTATAACGACATACTAATTTTTTTATTTTACTCTATAGGTTGGTAATTTGGTAACAACAATGTCCGTGTGCTAGATATTCATGATTTAACCATACACTGCCGTACAATTAGTTAGAGACCAAGCACAATGATTTTATTCCGTGTTGAAAATCGTAATAACCCGTTTTTATGGCGTAAAGGTAACCAGAAAAAAACATTCAGCCCCGTAGTCATTTCGGAGTATATGCGATATTAAACTTATGAACGGTAGTGTATACATATATTGAATGTTCATAGTGTTGTACCTGATATAAAAAGTATTAAAATAAATTAAATTGAGTAGATATAGATAGTTGGTATCAAGAGTATATTTTGGATAGTGATAAAATATTTATGTGGAGCTGGTAGATAAAATTAATTCCACTCAAAAAATAATATGGATAATTGCTGCTGCCATAATTAACCATTATAGGTTCTGCATAAAACGACAAAGAAAATTGTATGGTTTAAAATGTTATAAACAAAATAGAACGGTTATTTATTTATTTGCCTAGCACACGAATATTATTAGGCACGTCATAGATTAGCACCGACTCACAAACTCAGCCAACACGGAAACAACTAATAAATGAAAGCATCAATGAAACCAAATAATTGTGCACGGTTTAATTTATCTATATTTAAAAAAATTGGTGTAAAAGCCGATTTGGCTCAATTTGTTTTTGTTGTGTTGGAAATTGCCAGAAAAGTTGAAAAATCTGAATGAGAAATTTGGACACTTTCGGAAAAAATCGAAGAAAATTAAATTTTTTTTCTAGCGCATCAGTTGAGAACGGCTGAACCGATTTGGTTATCTATTTTTTGTTGTATTCGCAATTGCCTGGAGATAGTTCATACGAAAGAAAATATTGGGAAAATCCACCGGAAAAGTCGGAATATTCGGAAAAACGAAAAATGATGTTTTTCAGTTGAGAATGACGGAACTGATTTGGCTCAATCCCTTATGTTGTATTCGCAACTGCCAGGAGATGGTTCATACGAATTTTATTTTTGGGAAAATTTGCCGGAAAAGTCGGAAAATTCGGAAAATCGATAAATTATATTTTTCAGTTGAGAACAGCTGAACCAATTGGGCTCAATCCTTTCTGTTTTGTTCGCAATTGCCAGGAGATGGTTCATGCAAATTTTATTTTTGGGAAAATCCACCGGAAACGTCCGAAAATTCGGAAAATTGATAAATTATGTTTTTCAGTTGAAAACGGCTGAACTGATTTGAATCCCTTTTGTTGTGTTCGCAATTGCCAGGAAATGGTTCATAAAAAAGAACGTTTAGCGAAAATTATCCGGAAAAGTCGGAAAATTCGGAAAATCGTTAAATGTTGTTTTTCAGTTGAGAACGGCTGAAGTCCACCGGAAAAGTCGGAAATTTCGAAAATCGATAAATGATGTATTTCAGTTCAGAACGGTTTAACCGATTTGGCTCAATCATTTTTTTTGTGTTCACAATTGCCAGAAGATGGTTCATTTGAAGGAAAATTTTGGGAAAATCTACCGGAAAATTTTTAAAATCAAAATACATATGATGTTTTTCAGTTGAGAACGGCTGAACACATATGTAGCTCAACCTTTTTTGTAGTGTTCGCAATTGCCTGCAGTTGGTTCTTACGAAAGCAAATTTTTGGAAAATCTACCGGAAAAATCGGCAAATTTGGAAAATCGAAAATGATGTTTTGTACGGAATTTTGAATGTACCCTACCCAGATGGTCTTTAAGAAGAGAAAAGTTGAAAGATCTGAGTGGAAAATTTGGAAACTTCCGGAAAAACCAGAAGAAAATTATTTTTTTTTTCGAGCGCATCAGTTGCGAACGGCTGAACCGATTGGCCTCGTCTTTTTTGTTGTGTTCGGTATTTGCCAAGAGATGGTTCATACGAAAGAAAATTTTGGGGAAATCTACCGGAAAAGTCTGAATATTTCGAAAACCGATAAATTATGTTTTTCAGTTGAAAACGGCTGAACTGATTTGAATCAATCCCTTTTGTCAAAAAAATGATGTTGACTATGAAATTTTCAAATCAAATTGGCGATGATTTGACTAATCATGATAGGGGATCTCAAATCGCTCATGATCATTTTCGATTGTGCTAACGTGCTATTTTGCTTGCTGTCAATTATTGGAAATTTGAGTATTAATTCACTACTATGTATATGATATTTGAATTGTGTGCATTGCATCCATAAAAGGTACCATTATTACAATCATATGAAGTTCGGTTAGATTTTTACGATTTCAATAGTTTTTCCGAAAAATTGATTAGTACGTGACAAGTGCGTTCATCAGGTTGGATTGCGGGATTGAGATTGGTTCGACCGGTACGTTCATTTTGTAAAACCAGATAAATCATTGTAACTTTTAGGAATTGATTTGTGATTAAAATGCCGACTAGCAGACGATCGACCCAAGGACGAAGAAACCGTCATTCACAAAGAATGGACGTAGTGTCCGTGAGACTGAAACGCATAAAGCAACGCAAAGAATTAAATGAACAGAGACGTGCTCATATCGGACAAAACGTAACTCGCCGAAGAAGTGCTGTGAACGTCGACTTGAATCGCGCTGCTTTCAGTTAGAACTCTACAATCGCTTCTAAAAAACTTCGGTGCCTTGATATTGGCGAACTGTCTGCCGTGTGCCGAGATTGCCAAGCATTGAAGTTCCAAGCAGAAACGTCAGGGCTGTGCTTGCCGATGGCAAAGTGAAATAGCCGGAGCCATTGCGTACTTATCTATATTGAGGTACAACGCCATCCATACATTTTCTAGCACACACGTAATAGTACCATCAATGCTTTAACGTGACGTCATTTGAAACTGATGTTGTTGTCCGTTATTCCAGCTTTAATCCCACCTATACGGTAATGACGTCACCACTTGTTGATCATTTCGATAATGTTGAACGGATGTACTCATAATATTCAAAATTGCCCTATATTTTATAGATTCAAGGACAAATTTATCATCGAAGCGGAGCGCTGATGCCACCAGCGAATGAAGAACCCCACTTTCTTCAAATTTATTTCATTGGAAATTCCGAATTTAATTCAGATGTCGACTTGCGTTTTTCAATGCGTCAAAACGAGAGAAAATCAGAAAACTTCAATGTCTTCTGCTTGAACATAATGCTCTGGTTCGTTTGTTTGAAACTGCTTTGGCGACAATTTCTTCCGATGATCACAAAATAATCATCAGAGCAGACAATAGACCAACCGGAGTTCATATACGTCAGAACAATGATAACCCCCCCCCCCCCCCCCCTCACAGTGAAAATGTGAAATCGCATGATATTGTGATCAAGTGGCGTGATGATGGACGAGTACAGCACGTATACGAAACACATCGATTATATGATGCACTTCAATATCCATTGAAATTTTGTTTTAGAGAGAATGTTACCACTTCCAGATAAAGATGGTCAATCCGTTGACCATTTAGTTATTGAGCTGTCGATTGTACTTCCATTGTTATGCAAAAAATATATTCATTTTGCAGGTGACGAAACGAATAAGAAGGTCAGTTCCATGCAGATTTATACTTATCGGTTGATGATACGAGAAGGCGTGAACAATCATATTTTTGACTATCATCTATTGTTCCAACAGTATTGCATCGATATATATGTCAAGATCGGAAAGCAACGTTTAAATTAAATCCGCTTCAATCAATCAAAACACCAGTATATTCACTTCCGCGATGCCATCGTTTTGGAAGGAGATGCAACCAACCTCGTTCAATTGACCATTCTCCCAGCAATGAATGAATATACGCAAAGCGCTTTAACGTATGTGCGGCATTACAGACGGCCAAGTTTGTTAATCACTTTCACATGCGATCTGAAATGGCCCGAAATTACCGGTAATCTACTGCCATTTACGAATCGAGTTGTGCTACAGATGGTGTGTTGTGCGCCACTTATCGAGACTCTTGCCAACGACTCAATTTGCTGAAAAACGACTCACATTGGGACTCAACACTCGCCGATGTCACTTTTTCTACGCCAGTAAATCAAATTAGCTGGCAAACACCACCGTTGTTCATTTACACGCTGGAGAACAGAACGAAAAATATTGATTACCACAACTCATTTTATTGATTTCCGTCTGTATTCAATTTAATTCCACTCAAATAAAATACATTGAATTCTTTTGAATTCCAACTGACTACAATTCATTTCCACACTGAGAGAAATAATCAAAAAAACAACTCAATTTTCGAAAGATGCCTGAGTTTAAATCGACATTTTATTCACTTTTCAATACATTAATGTTTAATTCGATGAACAAGTGAATGAAATGTCCACTCAACTCAATCGTCTATTGAGAATTGAGTTGAGTTGTTTGATCTTTTCTCTTATCAAAATCAAGTTCCGTGAAGGACAAAAGTATTTGCTCGTAACGAGGTTATTTGAGGCCGAACGAGATAGTTTATTATAAAACTAACAATAAGAGTAATTGATTATCAGCTGAGTCAACGCCAGTACCCAAAAAACATTTGAGTGAAACTTGTTCATCAAAAAAAAAGATAATTTTTTTTTAGCGAAATTTGACTGACAGGTTAGAAGAGTCATTCTACCGTAACATTCATCAATTTCAACAAAATGTTAAGACTTAAATATTTCCAAGCCAAAGTTGGAGCTTATTTCTAATATGAATTATTTCAGCTCGACACTCGATAAGAAACTTGAGCAACCGCAAAAAATTAGTGGCAGAATTTCTTTGTAGCCCAGCAGTCAAGTCCGTGAATTTTTGTTGTACATCATTTAAAATTTATCCAAAATTATATTTCAGGCAATGTGATCGAGCCCACCATTTTAAAGGATTATTTAATTAATAGGAAAATACTTATTAAAGCAACTACAGGAACCCTCCAAGAACACATGGCACGGAATAAACGTGGTAACACATGGCACGATATATATAAAGGATAGTTGGGTTCACGTGCGTTCGCGTTCCTAACCTGTGCTATAATAAGATTTTCTTTAAATGTTCTAATCTTTGCAATCCGTTCTGGGGCCGAAGCACTCCCAACGCTTTTGCGGTTCGCTTTTCACGTCCTACGTTACGCATTGCTTGCCAAGTAAAGGACTTACGGCTATAGGCCCAATATACGTAGCGCAATCTGCACATTGTATAGCTCAATGCCAGCCTATAGTACAGGCATGGAAGATGGGTGGGCTTATGAGCTGTGCACTCCGACAGGAAGTTATAGTTGTGTTCATTTCCAGCATCGATCATGGTTGGTTCATTTCCATCATTGGTCGGAATTTAGGATGTTCTTATTAAAATAAAAATCTCGAAATTTAATATGTTTATCACCAACTTCTGAATGATTTCCTGGAAAATCTGCATTATAAAAAAAACTAACCTACCAAAACAGTACAACGCTAAAAAAACAATTCAATTATTTTAAAAATTCGCCTAAATGTCGTTGTTTCTAATTCATTCTCATCTTATTTTATATTGATTTGTTTAGGACCAATTTTGTTCTAACTTCAAAGGCGTATGAAAATTGTGCTTAACTATTCCTAAAATTAGTTGAAATTTTGTTAAGTATAATTTCATGTGTTTCGCGCCAGGTCTCCTGGTGTCCAACTCCAACATGAAGTTGTTTTTTCTACAAGAAAAACATTCCTTTATCGATTGTTTTTATATGTAACGCAAAGTTTTTTCCAATTAATACAATAGTCAATTTTTAACTTGACCGGTCGATTAGCGCAATGACAAATTTTGCGAATGGCAAATTTGAAAATTGCACACATTGAATGCATTAAATCGAGCAACGAACGCGAAAGAAACAGAACATTCGAAATACATAAAATTCACAGGTTGGTTCCATCAAATACGAAACAACACGACGAATACGAAATATAACAAAATGATATCAATCGACGATCGATTAACTTGAATTGAAGTAAAGAGGTGCTAGGAGGAGGCTGATGGACAAACATCGAGATACCAGGAGTATGGTGATATAATTCGAACATTAGAAAACCCACAAAAATGTGGGTCATCCTCTTAACAAAGCGCTTCACTATCTTCCCAACAATTATCGGCAATATCAATAATCATTTTGTAATAAAGACGGGAGCTCCCCTTTCGGTGCTCCGTGTTCGCCATTCTTGAAGGTCGATATTTCTTATTTAAAATAAAAAGATCTAGTTCTATCAGCGACTACCTACTACATGTTGACTCACACTTTTCTTTTTGTTGGCTTGAATCGGTTGATCATAGACACCAATTAAACAAAAACGGCTGATTGATTTTGCAACTCAGCTATCCACCAATGCCAGAACGGTTTAAAGCGATAGTGAAACTATTTTTCACTTCACCATCGACAACGATTACGGTCGGCTGCTAAAGTAGGTTTCTTTTCTAACAGCCGTACCAAATTATAATTTAACCGTCGAGATTCCATGGTTCATCAAATTTTGCGAACAGCTTATTTACCTGTGTATCTCGACCATGAAAACAGTACATGGAAATTAATGATTTGCGTTCCGGGCCGTCTGTATATCCCATCTCTTGCCCGATCCATATGATAAGAAAGAAAGATCTCGATTGAAGACCGGGTAGAGATTGGTCAATTCGCGTTCCGTGAAATAATGAAAATGAAAAGTTTTTTTCATTGGCAATCTAGTAGTTTGAATTATTCGCACGAAATTTTAAATTTTACTGTGTGAAAGCAAAATTTCTTATGGGGAATGCAAACCTACTCGATTGCTAATGGAAAAAAAATTTCATTTTCATTATTTCACGGAACACAAATTGACTCTCTAACGACTTTTTGTACAATTATTTTATAAATTTCGATTTAATGAGCTAGTAACCAAGAAGATGAGTAGTCACATCACTTGAAATGATGAGATTAGGGGAATAGGGGTGTAATAGTTTAAAATGCGTTTTTGGTTCGGATTTACGCCGATTTCCTCAGTGCTAAAATCACGCCTCGCATGCACAATTCCAGCATTTACCTGAACAATGAATCATTTTATTAGCATATCCGCTAAGTTCTATATCACGACGCTGAGTTCAGTATTACGACCGATGGATCGAACATTAACAGAAGAGCAGTCTTACAACAATAGAATAAAACTGTGTGACAACCTCTACGACTCATATTAAAAAAGCTGTCGAATGTCGCCATTCCACCGGGAATTACTTGAGATTTGACCATTTTAAAATTCTTTTCAAAAAGCTTGTCAAAGAGTTCTGGGCGTGGAACGGAGATGAGATGCTAACGGGGAAAGACGAAGATGTCGTCAATAATGATATATGGGTTGTATTCGACGGCTCCATCAAGAGTTTAATAGGTGTGTCACTAATTGAAAAATTCGTTGGTTCGTAGATAGTTTTATGCAGACGATTTGATCACAGGTGCTAAAAATTCACCAGAGGCAGCAAAATCTAAATTAAATTTAAACAATACAATGAATAAATGATAAAATGTTAAGTTTCCTTAAATTTTACTTTATTTTATGGAAAACAATAATTTAATTTATCGCATGCTTTACGATAGTGAAAGTTATAGTGAAATTGGGCGAATCTGTGATATTAGTGCGTCGGTCGTGAACCGGACTTGGCATCGATATTTAAAAAAACAGGACAAGAAATTTTAAGTATTGTGCCAGTTGTATAGCTTTGACGCCAAGCATACAAATTATAATTCATTTTGGATTTCAATCAGGGAATTAATTGGCAATTTTGCATAGGAAAGGGAGAAAGATAAACAAAACGAAAGAAACAGAAAACAAAGATATCAATAATTATGGCACGATAAGGAAAAGATAATGGAATAGAGAAGGTTGTCTATATAAATAAAAAAGAACAAAAACGAAATTGGCGGCAAATGGTGATTTTGACCGGGTATACAAAGTTTGCGGAAATTTTAATAGTTTTTCAAAATTAAAATATTAAAAAAAAATTAAGAAATTTAAATTAAAAAATTAAAGAAAATCAAATATTAAATTTTTTTTTATATGTATAATAAATCGAAAAAAATAGTTAAGTGTTTGAACTTTCGAGGGATATTCCCAAACAGAACTGCATTGTATATGTAGGGATAATTATTTTGGTTATATAAAGTCGAACAAGAACATCACCACCTACAAAAACGGGGAAAAATACATAAAACGGGTGTTACACGCTCGTCACAACAACCGATTTTATTTAACTTCGTTTTCAATAGTATGCAGCGTATGTAAATCATTTGCATTCATGTTTCATTAATTTTTTTTTTAAACCAGCGTCGAGTTAGATTTCTTTTCATTTTTGTAGTACTAAAAATCACATGAATATATAGACAACGGTAGAAGAAGAGATTGCGGATGATGTTTTCAACACAGGCACACGGAATGAAACAGATTTATTGTATTTTGCTCTTCCAATCTTCCAGTAATATGGTGTCGAACTCCCCTAGTCGTGAGCACAAGCATGTGCAACCGCACCACCGAGTAACCGATAAGGTCTACGTTACACAGTATAAAATAGATGATAATAAATTGGTTGATAGCTTATCGAGTAAGACCTCGTCGACTCTTGGCTGTAGAGTTCTGACTGACAATCATCGTTGGCGATGAAGAAATTATGTTTTGAAGTATAGAAACTGGACTTAGATGGTGAAAATTTTAGGTTCTGTGATGATTTGGGTGGGTTCAAGCTTTTTTATTAACTCGATATGCGGGAGAAATTTATAGCTTCATATTTTTTCCCTGAAAAGGCAAATTGGAGCAGCACCAAATTAAATTAATAAACTATCCCCCGTGAAGTCCAGATTTAAACCCTATAAAGCACGGCTGATACATGTTATAACGGCGTGGAATAAAACGGACAAGGCAACCAATAAATTAGCAGGAACTCCAAGAGGCTTTACAAGAAGAAGGGGCACAAATACACAATGGTTTAAATATGTCACGGCGTATTTATGAAATAATGCGTGCTAGAGGAGGCAACACGCGATATTGAAAATTCCGAATTTTTGTTGCAATATATATTTTGAAATAAATCAATTTTTTACTATAAAAACTTATTTTCTCCTTGATCTTGAACCATCAAAATTACGTTCGATATGTGTGTCTCATTTAAATAGTTAAAAACAGCAGTGATCTAAATAACATTTTGCTATTAGTGAGATAATGAGCAACCCGTGTTTTTATGAATAAATAAATTGAGGCTAATATATTTTTGTAACAATATGTTAAATTATGATAGGTACCAACTTAACTAATCCTTTACTAAAACATATTTTGACACATCCAATATGACAAAGAAATCCAAAAAGTAACATATCTCAGTTTTTGTAAAAATGTTTCATGGGCCACTCCTGTTCGTAGCTAGCCATTTGTTGGTTAAGTTTCTCGCTAGAACTTTAATAGATCGACAGAGAGCCGTCGTACAGAAATTTCTTATAGCATCATTTTCAATGTTTCAAAAATCTCTATAAAATGGCTAATTTGGATTTGGGAATGAAATATCGAGCAAGTTCGTTAACAGTTTCAAACAGCACGTACGTGAAGTTATCCCACGATTCTATTCCAGCAAATAAAAAAAAAACCATCAGGCAACGCTAATCAATAAAATAAAACCCATTTGCTCTTTGCTGTGAAGTAAGCCCAGCCCAGAATTTATTAAAAATTTAACGTGGTCGGATTAAGGATGTGGTTTTGAAAATCGTCATACGCTACGATTTGGAAGTTTTTACTAAAACATTACTAACAATAAAAAAATGTGAATGTATTAGTATGTATTAGTATGTATAAATATTTGTGAAGTAAACATTTAGGCGATTCCCGTATTTTCTACAAAATAAATTAATTTCGAAATTCAAATAGAAAATCAAAATTCAGCTTTTTCAAAAGTCACAAATAAATTTAAAAAGTTCACAATAAAACAAAACCACTCTGGGCTAATTGTTCATCCATGCCACTATCTTTTCCAGTTAGACGTGTGTCATTTACAATTTCTAAAGTCATTTCACCCCAATTTTTCAGATTACGTGGTATCGATATATGCAAAGATTTAATGCTTGCACCTTATATGGGAAATTCGGAAGTTCTCGTTAATACTAAACCACTCTGGGCTAACTGTTCATCCATGCCACTATGTTTTCCAGTTAGACCTGTGACATTTACAATTTTATAAGTCATTTCACTCCAATTTTTCAGATTAAGTGGTATCGATATATGCAAAGATTTAATGTTTGTACCTTATATGAAAATTCGGAAGTTCTCGATAATACTAAACCACTCTGGGCTAATTGCTCATCCATGCCACTATGTTTTCCAGTTAGACCTGTGTCATTTACAATTTTATAAGTCATTTCACCCCAATTTTTCAGGTTTAAGTGGTATCGATATATGCAAAGATTTAATGCTTGCACCTTATATGGAAAATTCGGAAGTTCTCGTTAATACTAAAACACTCTGGGCTAATTGCTCATCCAATCCACTACCTATACCATATAGACCGATTGATTGGTCGAGTTGAAGCTTCATATTAGCGCTTTTTCCATAAATTGGGGGACCTCAGGGATTTTTAGCCGACATCGGTTCACCGAAATTGGCAAATTTTTTTAGTTGTTTGCAAAAATACATAGAAGTAGTAAATGTTATTTACAAAAAAACGATTAAACAAAATGACTGTAAATTAAAATTCAAACAAAATTAGCTAGTTCAGATCATTTCTTTAATTCCACCGAAAATGACAAGTTAAAAAAAAAACAATTATCACCAAAATTCGTCATCCCTACAGTTCAGGGGGATTAAAAATTCAGGCGGAATTAAACTTAAAGCAAAAAATTAAGCAATTTAAATAAATTTAAAGATTAAATTAATAACAAGGGTTAACCTTGTTGGGTTTCTAAATTGTATTCGGGGATAATCTTTTTGTTTATATCTCGTTCTCTCATTTTATGCATATTTTCAACCAACATAATTTTACACCAGCTAAATTAAGAACACGCAAGTGGCTTGGCCAAGTTTTTAAAACTGGTGATTGTTTCGCATGAGTACACTTTGGTAAACCAGAAACCCATGGAGTTCTTTGACACAGCACTGAAAGATATAGGAGATGGAATATTAAGGTTATTGATGGAGCTCTAGTCTTTATATCTCTGACCTTCCGAAATCGACCATAAATAAAATTAATGCCTGCTTAAAAATTTAGTATTGTGGAAGGAAGTAATTAAATCAGATTCATACGAGTATTTTTAGGTCATATAGTTTTTCAATATTTCAGGGTAGATGCTCAATATTTCAGAGCAGATACTCCTGATGATGACCTAACAAGTCGAAATCGATCGAGTGATTTTTTAAATTTTTTGAAAATTATTCAAAATAATTCTGCGAAACAAAAAATAAGTGATTAATAAAAATGTGTTTATTAAGTATAAGTGTGTTTCGCCAAGTGCCTACGGCAAATAGCGTAAAATGCAATATTTCATTGTTAAACTTCTGAAAATTGAAGAGTTGAGTCATTTGAAAAGATAATATTTCCTCACTTTTTTGTAAAGCGAAATCATCCATAGGGCAATTAACTAATGCTCTTTAACCAATAGCAATTTTCTAAATTATTTAAATCACAGCAAAATGTCCCCTCGTACCATCTTGCATTGAAAAACTAACACTTGAAATACCGGGCTTCGTACGACTGAGTATTTAATTGACCCAGTGGTGGAGGCCGATGAAGCAGTTATTCACTAGATTTTCGTAATTGTATCGATCATGTTGAATTGCCACCATTGAACCTGGACCCGCTCTGAATATATGCAATAAGAGACTATTATTTTTGAATAAGTTGGTCACGAATTATTGATAAATTTATTGAACTATTGTAAATCACTAAATTGTGAGCAAAATTCACACAGCCACCATGAAAATAATTGTTGCAAGTGGTACCGTGAATTTTGCCACGTTAATTTGGGTTTTAAATTTTAAATAACTTAACAATTTTATTTGGATTTACGTTATTTTATTTTTTGTTCAAATAAAACTCGTATTTGTTTTGGGCCTTATTATTATTATTTACACGAGGCCCAAGCTATCTGAACTTATTAGTTGATGTGAGAAAGTTCAAACGAATTCGGCCAATGGTTCATTTGTTTCAAGCCGACCCATCTTCCATGGCAGTACTATAGGCTGGCATGGAGCTATGCAATATGCAGATGGTTCTACGCAAATTGGATCTATAGCTTTACCTCGTCTATTTGGCTACTGTATAAGCTAGGACTTTAAAAGCGAACTGAGAAAGAGTCGGGAGTGCTAAGGCTTCAGAACAGATTGCATATAGTTAATAAACAAACAATTAAACATCAAAGAAGCAATATTTAATTTAAAAGTGTCTTTCAATAGGAATGGTCGATATTTGTTAGGTTATATCAACCATGTTTTTAAAGCCACACATGCAAATTTATTGTGAGTTGTTCAGTAGTGTATATGGTTAATTACAATAGAAGGTTATAGCGTTGAACAATGTGTGCAAATCATCAAGCTTTATTTTTGAAACCAGGGCTCCGTTCGTGAAATGTTCCGCGCATTACGTGATATTTATTCTCATCACAACTGCTAACCGAGTCGACTATTCGAGGTTTGTTGGTCAGGTTCGGGGAGAATATGGTTCGATAAATAATCAGCCAACACACGTACGTCATCAAGACTCAAGGTCTGTAAGTATAAGGGAAATCTTTAGCCAGTCAATTTCTTGTCGTTCGTAAGAATTAGCCTTTTTTGTGACTACACCTGTGCAAATTTTGCATTGGGACCTGGGTAGATACAGGTATAGAATCCAGCTGACATAGCAACATAAGATAAACGACCATGTCCACGGCAAGTGCCATAAAGATCAATCATAAGCAACTTCTTGTAGCCTAATTGCATGTCATGTATGCGGTTCGAACAGGACAACGCTTTGTAGAAAATAGCGCATATTGGCTCGCACAGCGACAACGTCAACTGGCCACCAATGTTGTGCGATTTTATATCTTTGACTTCTTCCTTTAGGGCTACACCGCAAACAATTGATGCCATCAAGTCCGCCATCCAGCAAATTCATCGATTCGTGGCATAAAATCATCGAAGGTTGAACCTCCAAAATACTTTATAATTCATTATACGTTATAATTCATACTTAAGAGCGCGTTCTTTACTAAATTAAATTGTTGTTGACCTAAAAATTAAATTTCAATGTGTCTATTTATACATTTTTTCTTTACCATTCGAACCAACCTAATAGAAAAACTCGTTATTTGCCTACCCAACAATCCCTGGCCCTCTATCGACAATTTTGACACAAATTTATTGAGAAGAATGTTATTTTGGCTTATATACTTATCTTGAAAAATAATTTATTTAAATTAAGTATTCAAATGTTGTAGAAAACGTTTATTATTTTTAATCTGGTTGTGTTTCAAATAGCTTTTAAACATTAGAAATTAAATTTATAAAAGGTTTTGTAAAATTATCAGATAAATCGCCTAAATGTATATAGGATTTATACACTTTACCAATACATTGACAATGAATATTATAATAAGTAATGGTTTAGTAAAAACTTCACATATCTATATAGGTATGTGAAGTTTTTACTAAAACATTACTAAATATAAATGACGTCATTTAGTATAATTTAGGATAAACTTCATTACCATCATACGCTTTACTTTTAGAAAAGTTAGAAAAATCTTTCCGTGGCAACTTTGATAAATTGGGCCCTGGGCTAGATATATTCATGCAACTGGTATTTAAACTAAAATTTAATTAAAAATTTTGCACGCTATAACTAATGTAGGAGTGTGACGATCTCAAAATAATTTAGACTAAATCCGACAAATTTATACTTTGACGTGCCAAGCACCTTTCTCATGTCTAGTGTAATTTTAGTTCGTTCAAAGACATGTTTTTTTGATATAATGTTTGCATGGCTAAAATTCGCAAAATTTAAAAATAACAAAACTAATCTTTGTATTATTTTTGTATCAAATGGGTTTTTTTATTGATTAGTGCTGCCTGATGATTTTTTGTTTTTATTTTCTGGGGATAACTTCACAAATGTTCAAACAGCAGAATATTGTTTCTTTAAAAAAATTTTATTTTACTCAAAAAATTCATAAAAAACAAAAGAAAATATAACGGATTCCTGAACGAAAATAAGACAAAATTTCCATCAATTTCATCAAAAACAATTTTTTTGAAAAATGGTAATTTTCCCAAGATGCAATCTTTCAAATCTAGGTATTTCTCGAAAAAAATGTCTGTTCCGATTTTTTGGCGTAGTGTATTTAAAATTAGTTCCTCATTTAGTAAAAAAAAAGAGATGGTATCAAAAACCGCGGCCAAAATCAGGATATGCTAAGGCTTGTTATCATGTCAGAATCGAGTCGTAAACCCATATCGGTTTTAAAACCTATTTGAAACTAAAAATTGCTACTTGGGGTAATAATTTAATATTAACTGACAATATTTTGGAAAACAAAAATTGAACTGGAAAACTGTAAGATGGCAACTACAAAAAATAACATTTTACATTGTCTACAAATTGTCTATATTGCGAAGGTAATGTCGATAGTTGGTAGAACACTTGGAAAATACGAATTTTCACGGCATGCCAGCATACCTCATCCAGTAGCAGTCTGCCCCTTCCAACAACCCTGGGAACCTGGATAGATTTCAATGAAATATTCGGTAATATTCTATGGGATGCAGCTCAAGCAAAAAATAAAAATATTAGTAGGTACCATTTCTAAATACCTTTAACTAAATTAGTTCGATATTAATAACAAAAATAAACATAAGCAAGTTGCTTTAAATCGGTAAAGATATCAGTAATATTATTAGATATTATGATAAAAGTAAAACAAAATACTCCTTTATTGTACAGAGATTTAAAATAAAGATTTAAAATAAAGATTTAAAAACCCAAATTAAAATTCAATAGCAATATTTTATAATCGCCATAAAACAGTCAGTATCTTGCAATCAGTCAAAAATCAGTTTTCGATTTTTAAATGAGTTCAAAATATTTTTAGAAGAAAACATTATACGCGTAGAGACGATATATTAAAAAATATTTTATAAAATTTTAAATGATTTTAAAGTGTTTTACTTCTTTTATTTTGTAAGTAGCATACATCTATAACTATTAGGTAAATATAAAAGAAGCATCCAGAATTTGTGTGGAAAAATTAGATTCTGATTTAACTCAAAACAAAAAAAAAGTAGAAAATTTAATTTAATTAAAAATACTAATAATAATAAAATTAATTTGATTAAATTTAATTTTTTTGTGGTTATAAAAAAAATTTTACATTGCTCCCAAGCTACTCAGTTAAGATATACAAATTTATCACTTTGTTCTGTACTTTTAGTTTTCTTATTAGTTTTATCAGTTATAAAATGAAATAAATTCCTTTTTATGTATTATGTAGTAAAAAACAGAAAACAAATCAATAAAATAAATAACAAAAAAAATTATTCAAATTCTACATAAAAATTTTCTAGTATTATATTTTAATATATTTACAACATTCGAAATAAAAATATTATTTTACGTAAAATTTATTTATTAAATTAAATGTTGTAATAATAAATTAATAATAATACAAACAACATTGGAATTTACAGAAAGATGAAAAGATACAAAATATTATGATTGTATAGAAAATATATTATTTTGAAAAATAATTGAAAATTGTATTAGAGAAAATAATAGAAAGGAACAAAAATATTGGAAAATTGCACAAATCGAAATAAAAAAATTTGGAAGCAGGAAAAAAATTTATAAAAAAAATTAATTAACATTTAAATAAAACCACTACTTACATTCTGTTTTACTTGCGGGAGGTTTTCTTGTCGCCCAATTTGTTCTAATTGACCTAGATCCGAGCCATTGTCCATTCATTGCAGTTATCGCACTTTCCGCTTCCTGTAATCGAATAAAAAAAAAATATTTTAAATCTGTTTCAAATTCGAGTTTCTTAAATATAGAAAAGTTGTGGACTAACTTTGTAGAACTCTAGTGTACATACACACACACATGTAACGTATGTTATTTTGTCAAATTAAAATAGAATTTTTCAATTTCTCTCACAGACTTTTATTTTATTTTTTATTTTATTTTTTCAGCGTAACTACAGTTTTTTGTACCAATAATTTAACCAAAAGGGAAGAAAAATAATACGTTATAGTCGGATATACGGTACGAGATTGAAATATTGTTTAACTATTTTTCTAAAATTTTATTTCAATTTTACTTGTTTAAAAATTGGTCGTGCAGACAAACCATAACACGTTTAAATCTTGGTGAAATACTATTTTTCTTCTTTAATTTTATTGTTGTTTTCGTTGTAATTTTTTTTTTTTTTTTTTTTAATATTTTTTGGTTTGATTTAAAGGAAAATTGCAACAGAATGTGTTTTTGTGTATAGCTAGCTGTAGACGGATTTTGTATAACAATGGCAAAGTGATTTTATCGAAAGGAGAACTATTAAGGAATATATGGTTGGAAAATTAAAACTGTAAAACCCCACAATATATAGATGGAAAAAGCAACACAAGTAATACACTTTAAACGTTTTGTTTTTTTTGCATACAGAATAAAATATTTAATTTGTTTTGGGACATTGGGCGAGATGTACAGTTTCGATAACTGCAACATTTAAAATGGATTTCGGAATCTTTTATTATTCTCTAACAATTTTATTTAGATTTTAACTGCATATACTAAATTTCAGATTTACAGCAGCTAGTATAAAACAGTAAATGGGGTGGCAGATTTATAGCATAGCAACTTATTAAGCTTTAGTGATAAGAGAAGAATTTTTATATTCTAAAATCAACTGTGTTTTTATTATCGCCTTAATTATTTGTATGACTCGACTCAAAACTTTTCATAACTTGTCTAAAACTTCATAAAACTGTATTTGATAAAACTTGATTAAAACGGATTTGGAGTGGCGCTCAAATCTAACTTTATGATATTTTAAGAGTATTGGATAGTTTTGCCATTATACTTTCGTTTTCATACAAAATAACTATAAGCAAAGTTTAATCATTTTTCCAAATTTTTTGTGAAACAGTTTTTCCGGTCTCATTTCATGATTTTGCCTCAGCTCAGTTACTTATTTTAAACAAGTCCGGGAATGCATAAAACTAGGTGAAATAAAGTCATAGCTTGCTATTGTAATTTGAAAAAATTTGCAATGAGAAATATGAACAGAAACTTATCTAAACTAATCCAAAAATAAAACGTTCAGGTTAATTCAGGTCATAAATTTCACAATGATTCTAATCTTATTCTGATTATTAATTAGCGGGATTTCCCAAGTTCTTAGACTTAAGTTAATGTCTTTAGTCGCAATTACCTAATTTTCAAATGGATATGAAAGGATATTCAAAATAATTCTAAACAGTTTCAAGAGATTTAGGCACCTTCTTCAGTGGTGTTTCTGGACGGTTCGAACATAATGAGCCCCGTTTGACAGTTGCATGATTTTCTAATGTTTCTGTTAAAGTGTAACATAAGAATCAAAATATGAATTTAGATTGGGCCTTAGGTGGGAAACCTACAAAAACCCCAAATACAAAATCCTTAAGATCATAATCGCCATTTTCTCAAAGATGACGATAGTCAAATACAAAATCCTCAAATCAAAATCCTCAAAATCAAAATTCTCAAAAACAAAATTCTCAAAAAGTTCAATCCCTATTTTCTTCAAGAAATAATCCGCTCCTATACTCCCCCTCCTATCGATTTTTAAATTCCTATAAGCTGAATTTTTTTTTGTAATTTGGGAGCGAAGCGATGGGAGCGCAGCGTCCCGTCTGAAATAATCCGACCCTATACTCCCGCTCCTCTCGATTTTTAAATTCCTATAAACTGAAATTTTTTTTCTAACTTTGAAGCGAAGCGACCCCCGTCTGATATAATCCAATCCTATACTTCCGCTCCTATCGATTTTTAAATTCATATATACTGAAAATTGTTTTCTAACTTGGGAGCAAAGCGATGGGAGCACAGCAACGGGAGCACAGCGACCCGCCTGATATTATCCGATCCTGTATTACCGTTAGGATTTTGAGGATTTGAGGTTTTTGATATTTGAGGATTTTGAATTTGAGGATTTTGAATTTGAGGATTTTGATTTTTGGATTTTGTTTTGAGGTTTTCGCACACAACGCTTTAGGTACATTGCTGAGTCTTTTTAATTTTTGACACTCTTTTTAGTAAATGTTGATCAAAAAAGTTTAAACTCGAACAAGGATATACCCACGTACTTAACATATTTTTAAAATAGACCCATTAGAAATCGCTGCTACTACCTAAGGCATGTATTCCACCACAAAAAAAATTAACGGTGTCAAGTTTCGTGAAATTATGCGATCATCGAACTTGGTTGCCATAAGACGAGTGTTTCACGATTTATATGACATGTGGTATACCTTCTTGTTGACACCAAAGATCATCTAACTCAATTTCTACCAATTTTGACCACAAAAACTGCTTGGCTCTTCACGGGCATTTTCACTTACAGCTGTTAGTGTTTCACGAATACGGACTGGATGATGGTGTTCGTATGCGCCTACGAACCTGCGGCTGATGAAATTTTTTCAAAACATTTAACAATTTTGCGAATTCCAGGCTCTGTCCATGTTGACCAAAATCATCAGGTTATTTACGAAAGGTGTTTTTTACAGAACAACCGTTTTCGAAATAAAATTGGATAACCAAAACACCTTGTTGTGTTGCAGACGAACATGACTAAAAATGGCATAGTTTTGACTTTTCAAAAAAAAAAAAAAAAACCAACAGATGTAACATCCTTTACTATAAAAAAATGGAAATAAGATAGTTTTTTGTAGAAAATTAATTGAGAAATAAATGAATACAATGGTAATTCTAATAGGTGTCAGCTTGACCTCCTATAGATGAATTTTGGTTTGTTTCAGGTGATGAAATTTATTAGTTAAATTAAGTATTTTCCAACGAATTATTTTATATTTTTAATCACGTGCATGTAGTTGTATTTACGAACATTCACGTAATCAGTTTCCCTGTCTTGATGATCAAGGACGTTGTTAATTCCAATATTTCACAAGATGACTGTCACCACCGTTTACAATTGCTTTCGAATGGCATTCCAAGTAGAGGGGGAATATATGGAAAAATATTCCCCCTCTACTTAGAATGTCATTCTAAAATTCAATTCCCAATTAGTCCCAATTAGTATTGGAGTAATAGTTGATCAGATATCATCGATCCGTGTTAAGAATAATAATCGGCTAAATAAAATTATGGCCTTGATGAAGTTCCAACTCTCGACCTTTGGGTTGACAACATTTCGTGGTGTATAACTTAATCGCACGACCACCGAGTGATGTGCGTGTTTAAAGTAGAATTCGTAACAGTACAAAATCAAATGGCAGAGCAGTGTGACCAACCTAGCTTGTAATATTGTTAAGATTAATCTGGGTAATATTTTCAATATCAAGATAACTTTGCTTTAATTTGTAGAAATCATCAATGAGTTTGTTTGCTAATGAAGCCAACGATACTATGGAATGACGTTGCCTTTATATTTAAAAAAGTTCCATTTGAATCTAACAATTTTGGATGGAGGAAGAAACACCTATTAAATCCCCTTCACTGCATCATAACAAGAATAATTTGATGTGCTTTATAAAAAAAATCAACGGTTAAGCCAAACTTCTAATGAAGTGGAAGATGAGAATTATGATGATAATGAAAATGATATTGAACTAAACAATTCATCAAGTAATGATGATGAAACCAAAGTATCTTCTTATTTTGACTTATATCAAATGATATTAAAATAATCTAATCGACAAAATACGGCCAATAGTTGGACGAGCTTTTTCGACGCTCTACAACAAAAAATTATCGTGTTTTGCAGAAGTATGTCAAAAATCTTTGATAGACATAAACTCGAAGATTAATATATACGAGAACGAATTTGAGCATGCCTCAAGTTTTCTATCAGTTTTGCGACCACTTTAATTAACTGTTGAAGCCATTTGCCGAGAGATGCCAATATAATCATATGCAATGCCGCTCTTCAGTTTGTGCTATGTAAATTACAACATCAAAGCAACCCAATACCTTGCGAGTTGACAAATTCTTTAATAACTTGCATAAAGGAGAGAAGAGCACAAACATTCGAAAAATTAAAATATTTACAGAACGGCGACGCTGCTTTTAGTGATACAGACATATTTACAGTCCCAAGTCGAAACCGCATTAAAGCTTTTATTAGTGATTATTTAGGATTACATGGAGCAGCAGACGCGGAGTGTGAAACGAATATAAATGTTGCATCATTGAGTGAGGAATATTACAACGAAAAGACCAATGAAGATGTGGTTTCAATCGATTTAGTCGAGGAAGAGAATTTGGAAGATGAACTGCAACGTAGTGTTAATTCTACCTATTCAAAACCGCTTTGCAAATAATACAATAATTTCAAATACTAAACTGGTAACCGCGATCGGGAGAGAAATGAAAATCTATATATTTGTAGTTTTTCATATAAATTTCAAAACCCGGGATCCCGGGTTTAGAAATTTACGAATCCCGTAGTCCCGGAATTCATAAAATGGTCCGAGATTGTAATGCCTACGGCCAATTGAAATTGATACATATTCTCGTTTTTGACGTCATGTTTTAATTCGAGGTCGGCACATATGCTTGTCCTGTTTAGCACCTTTACTTTCTCTATACTTGAAGCGGCAGCGTATTTAACATGTCTCCCATATCAGTCACAGGTTTCATTTGCCTGGCAGTAGGTAATTGCTCAAAAATACTTCGCACTTCCAACAAGCATCGGACGATCTCCGCGTGACGGTGATCATGATTGCTCTATAAATTCATAACTTTTTGTTCGGGTTTAAATCTCTCATATAATGTTTTGCAGCCTGGATAATAACTCGTACCTACATCTTTCGGCAGAAAGCCAACGAAAATTGCAAATAAAATACTCAGCGTTTCAGCACAGAAAATCAAATTAAACAGAATTTTAATTATGAAGGCACGTCGATGTGCACTAAATAAAATCTATAAATTTGTAGGAGAAATAAGTGTTTAGCCAACGGTGCGCAGCTATATAATTTTACGTTTCTCGGCATTATCTCTTTCGGCCGCCCAGTATTTCCAATATGATCGCGTATAATTTCATAACGAAATATTTTATTGGTTTTTCTTAAAACAAACATATACTCATCCTTAATGTAGACAACATCGACAACCTTGACGTGTTTCTGATAAAGAAGCTGATTGGCTATTAGGTGATTGTTCAGTTATTGTAGGGGCCAAATAAGTTTACATTTTGATACTAATTCACATAAATTATTCATCGGTATATGAACCAATTCCTGCTCTGACCTAAATTAAATGGATCACCGGAGATTTTTCTTGCAATTCTATTCAAAATTATAAGGTCACTTGCACACTCTTGAAATACGTCTGAATTGCATTAATAATTTCTTCAAAATACTAACGTCATTCTTATCAAAACGACATAAAACTTATGAATAAACAAAATGGTTTTATGCTGAATTGTTTTTGAAGTTAGTTACCAACTGTGAAGAAGTGAAACCTCCAGACGAACTGGTAAATTTGTCAAATCCAACCGATTTTTTTAATTTGTTTTTCGATGAAAATGTTATAACTAACATAGTGACACAGACCAATTTAGATAGTTGTCAAAAGAATGGTGCCATAATTGTGTCTCATGATGAAATAATGACATTCCTAGGAGGTTTAATGTTATCGTGTTGATGCAGATTTGAAATGATTTTACGTAACTTGTACGTTCACTGTTAAATTTATTGAATTATAATTTTCGATAATTTAGAGGGATGGATGAAAAACTTTCATAGATGAAAGCATGATACCTTGTTGGGGTAAACATTATGCGAAGCAATATATAAAATGCAAGCTTATATGATTTGGCTACAAAATTTAGGCGATTTGTACCTCTAACGGATATTTGTTAGGTTTTTATATATGTATATACTATAGGAAAACAGAAATATCACCTTCGAGAGAGTTTGGTTTAGGAGAAGTCGTGCTTGTATTATTAAAAATGGCAGAAGTTCCACCGCAACAAGGATTAAAAATATTTTTTGATAACTTTTTTACGAGTGTGAAATTATTGCGACATCTAGCAGATAAAAAGTACTGCGCAACTGGAACAGTTAGACAAAACAAAACCGATACTTGTCCGCTTCCAGATACAAAATACTGGAATCGACAAACTCGAGGAACTCTAGTTTTTAAATCAAGCGAGCAGGTCACGGTTGCACAATGGAAGGATAACGAACTCGTTATTGCAGCTTCAAATTATGAAGCATAAGAAACCAAATACGCAGTCGACAGTGCCGAGTTGCAAAATCAGCAACAAAGGAGTCAAAGGTGTTGATAAAATTGACGGGCCAATAGCAGCCTACCGAAAGAGAATGCACCAAAGAAAATGATGGTAGCGAATTTTTGTGTATTTGTTTGATACGTCCGTTGTGTGTTTTCACAGTCTATTAGTGTTTAGAAAAAATTTGGCAACAACACTGCTAAAGTCATATTAGACGTGAAGAATCATGTAATCTCATAAAAACCACACCGAAAGAAGATGTGCTTACTGCAAAAAAAAGCAAAATTTATTTGCCAGAAATGTCAGGTTGGGCTTCATCCCAAAGATTGCTTTATTAGCTACCATGACGTATAAATTATTCAGATAAGGTATAATGTATAACGTCCGATATAACGGACATGGCCTATAATATTTTGAAATATTGTATCGATGTTTTATAGGTTATTTCAACAATTTAAAGCAGGCGGTATATAGGTTATCGCTTTCCGCCAAAAAATACACTGTATGCACTAATGGGCTTAATAAAATAAAACACAGCTCTGCGTTGAAAATTAATGCATCTAGCTGATCATTTAATTGCCTAACCATATTTTAGGAAGAAATATATCACATCAGCTGCAAGAACAATAGCCAAGATGACAGAAAACAATATTATTTTCTTTGACTTTTAACTACGATGTTAAATCAATTTATGCATGAAAAATACTTGTCAGTTCAGTGAGCAAAATATTTTCAATTCAATTCAATTTCATATTTTTCCTAGTTTCATCAAATGTCAGGTGATGCCAGGAAAATATATTTTTACCATTTTTATAGAGCTATCACTTTTAATTCTTAATTGTGGTTCCAAACAAACATTTATTTTGATGTTATGCGAATATGTGTAGAAAAAATTTGTATTAGTATGAAATTAACGTTTAACAACTTACCCAATCGATACCAACTTTTTTGACTTAAATAGTTGATAATATATGGCATAAAACTCAAATTTACTTTAAGGTGTATTAATTGTTGATGAATTTATTGTTAGTGGATAATTAACAAATAAAAAAATATAGGAATTTTATGAGTGTCTCTAGCTTTTTTGAAAGTTAAATTAACGCTCCATTAATGATTAATTTTCGATGAGGAAAAGCCTTTTCGATGTTATAATCTTAATAACAAAAAATTCGTTTGTTGTTAGTTCCGATTGTTGGAAAATCGATGCCGTATTAAAAATAGGAAACGGTAAAGTTATTTGTCAAAGATTGTCATATTGGTATAAACGGTGCAAGGTTTAGAACACGGATAAAATTTCGAAATTACAAATATATTGTTGGAGTAAAAATAATCCATTTTATAAAAAGCCTTTTCGAAACTATTAGATGTTTTTTTAAAAACTAGGTATGCTTCGATTGTAAGCAAAATTGCTGCAGTATCACTTATCATTAAATCTGATTGAAACAACAACTGGTATTTATAAAAATCCAATGAAAATGATTACAAATATAAAGTTTTAATGTCGGCCTAGTGTTAAAAAATTTAGTTAATTTTCTGAATGTTACTAGTTTTTCTGAAAGTTAATTTTATGCTCCATTGTAAATGATTAATTTTCGACGAGGAAAAACCTTTTCGATGTTGTAATCTTAATAACAAGAAACTTGGTAGTTCTGATTGTTGGAAAATCGCTGCCGTATTAAAACTAGGAAAAGTTTAAAGTTATTTGTCTAAGATGGTCTTGGTATATACGTTGCAAGGTTTAGGACAAGGACAAAAATTCAAAATTACAAATATATTGTTTAAGTAAAAAAATATTCCATTTTATAGAAATGTTTTTCGAGGTAGTCCACTTACTGACGAAACTATTGGATGTTGTATAGAAACTGGGTATGTTCCAATTGACGCAAAATAGTTGCCGTATCACTAATCTTTAAATCTCATGACTAACACAACTGGCATTTTACAAAATTCAGAGAAAAATCATTAGAGTTATTTTCTGAGTGTTTCTAGCTTTTCCGAAAGTTAATTTTAAGCTCCATTGTAAATGATTAATTTTCGACGAGGAAAAGCCTTTTCGATGTTGTAATCTTACATACAAAAAATTGGGTAGTTCTGATTGTTGGGAAATCGCTGCCGTATTAAAAATAGGAAAAGTCTATAGTCTAAGATTGTCATATTAGTATAGACGTTGCAAGGTTAAGGACAAGGATAAAATTTCAAAATTACAAATATTATGTTGAAAAAAAAAATATTTTATAAAAATCATTTTCGAGGAAACTATTGAATGTTGTTTCAAAAACTAAGTATATTCTATTGTTGCAAAATAGCGGCCTTATCACTAATCTTTAAATTTGGTGACTAAAACAACTGGCATTTTACGAAATTCAGAAAAAAATAATTAAAACATAAAGTTTCAATGTTGGCTTAGTGTTAAAAAATGTATTGAATTTTCTAGGTGTTTCTTACGTTTCTGAAAGTTTAATTTATGTTCCATTGTAAATGATTAATTTTCAATGTGGAAAAGCCTTTTCGATGTTGCAATCCTACTACCGAAACTAAATGATATTATTTTTAACATTGGATAGCTACGATTGTTGGATATTTTTAGACTTACAAATATGTTGTTGGAGTAAGCAGGCAAATTCAAATATTCCAATTTCATTGCGGTGCTTCCAGGATAACTTTAAATTAATCAGGCAATTTAGCGGCGACGAGCGGGGGAAATTTTGTTTAGAGCATATTATTTTTCAGTACGATCTTTGTTGTAAATGGTAGCCGTACTATAAAACTCAAAAATTGAAAAAGTTGGAAAAATGTCCACCCACATTTTCTTTTTCTTCATCATTTTGTTAAAACTGGCATAGTTAACGAATCCGCTTTTAGAAATTGAATTTTATTCAACTTAAGCCGGCCTCGTTTATCCTCTACGAAACCCTCTTCTTCCCTTTTTGCAACTACGAAAGAAAGACCAATTTTAGTGGTTGGTCGTAGTAAGATAAAGGAGAAATAGATTAGCATTACCGCAATGTGATACTATAACACATTATCTTTTTGATAAAAAAATGTTGCATTGGTGGTTTCATGTAAGTACACACAAACAGTGACAGCACTAACCCATCACTCAATAAATAAATTTAAATTAGTAAAACTTATGTTTTAAGAATACTTATCCTCACTGATTTGGATTGGAACCACCAACTATATGTGTTTCAGAATCAATTATTTTATGTTTTAATTAAAAACAACTTTAGTATTTTACCAATGAAATACCATCAAATAAACATGTACGTAACTATTTAATGTTCATGCATAAATTTATATCTATACGAGTATACAATCATTTATAGAAAAGTAATCTTTAAGGCTCATAAAACCACAAACGACATAAAAATTATTGTTTACTGTTATTACAGTTTTAGGATTTTTTTGTTGTAATACCTTCATCTGCACAGTTTTCTTATTTTGTATCCACATTGAAGAAAAAAAAATGTAATATAAAGCTACATAAATAGTATAATAGTTATTATAATAAAAGTTATTTTAGTATCAATGGTAAACAGCAATAAAATAATACATTTGAAACCGATAAATAGTTTAGATTTATACTTTATTTAGTTATAGTTATGGGTTTTAATTAACTTGCTAATCGCTCGATAGCAATAAAAATAAAACCGAAAAGTCTTATCAACTTTATATGACGTATACATATAGAGGTAAGTAATTGAATAACGACATTTTTGTAATCAAAATAATATTTATAGGAGAAGAAAAATTATGTGTTGAGTGTTATTTGTAAGCAAATCCTGTGCTTGCCACCAAAATCATTTATAATTTATGAATCAGGTTAAGCGCTACTTTATTAGAAACAAATACTCTAAACGATAAGATAAAATAACTTCAAAAAAATAAAAATATAATGTTGAACAAGATTTATCTTTTCCTATTTCATTTCCTCGACATCATGCTGCTTACTTTTTATTTTTTTATTTTTCTTACAGTTGGAAAAGCTCTGTTGAATAGGAATAGGAAATAAAAGACTATTACAACACTCTCTGATAAAAGTATAAAAAACATAAAACAGTATAACGTAGAAAAAAGGATGTTCAGAATTAAGCTGCTTTTCTTTTCATGTTGCAGTTCTTACAAAAATGTATTCTGTTATGTTTATATTTTTCTTTTACGTATATAATACCATTTTGATACATGTTATATTATACGAGTTCCTATAAGATACAGATACAAGTTCTCCTAGTTAATTATCCATTATGTAAGTGGTTGTTTTTATACAAGACACTACATGTATACAGATAATACAGCAAAATCTATTTTAATTTTAATTAATTACGAATTCTTCGAGTTTAGGGATAAAATCTACTTTAATGTATCTATTTACGGATTGTATCAATTTGTTACAATAAATATTATAAGAATTAGTTTCAAATATTTATATGGTCGGTGAAATGCTCTTAAAACGATTTTATTGATATTCTAAACACAATCAAAGTAATGTTAATATATTGTAAATTTACCTTTAAAAAAGATAGAAACCTAATCCAACATTAAAACTTTATGTTTGTAATCATTTTTCCCTAACTTTCGTAAACTGCCAGTTCTTGTTTTAGTCATCAAATTTAAAAATTAGTGATACGGCAACTATTTTGCAACAATAGTTACAAACCCAGTTTTTTAAATAACGTCCAATAGTTTCGTCATAACGTGGAACCCCGAAATAAAATGGATTATTTTTTTACTGAAACAATATATTTGTAATTTTGAATTTTTGTTCTTGTCCTTAACTTTGCAACGTCTATCCCAATATGATAATCTTAGACCAATAAATTTAGCCTTTTTCTATTTTTAATACGGGAGTTATTTTCCAACAATCGGAACTAACCAATTTTATAAAAAACATCATTAAGTTTCGTTAATAACATTACAACATCTAAAAGGCTTTTTTCTCTTTGAAAATTAATCATTTACAATGATGCATACATTTTACTTTTAGAAAAGTTAGAAACAGCATTAAAACTTCATATTTGTAATCATTTTTGCCTGAATTTCGTAAAATGTTAGTCCTTGTTTTAGTCATCAGATTTAAATATAAGTGATACGGCAGCTATTTTGCAACATAAGGAAGATACACAGCTTTTAAACAACATCGTAGTTAGTTCGATATATTCGTCAGTAATTAGACTACCTCGAAAATGTTTTTAATAAAATGGAAATTTTTTTTCTCATATTTCTAATTTTAAATTTTTGTCCTTGTTCTAAACCACATCTATCTCAATATGAAAATCTTACACAAATAACTTTAACCTTCTTCTATTTTTAATACGGCAGCTATTTTCCAACAATCGGATCTCCTCAATTTGATAAAGAATATCATTTAGTTTCGTTAGTAACATTACATTATCGAAAAGGCTTTTAATAAAATTGATTGTCTTTCAGCTCGAATAACATATTTAAAAAATTGCAATTTTTAAATAATAACAATAACTTCAGTTTTTTTTCTATTTTTGAGGTAAATACTCGAGAATGAAGGGTAAAATCAAGAAGTACCCGATATTTTATTTGTAATATCTTGGTTTTCAACCGTTTTCCTCTGTTCCGTTATTATACTTAAATGTTGAGTACAAGATCATTACAAGAAAACTATTTTGATGGATATTCCTTATTTTTTGCAAGAGAGCTATAGTTGATCTAATTTATTTAATTTGATCAAAATAAATTTTAAACTTACATTATCTAACATTTAAAACTGATATTGGTAACTTAAAGAAATGTTTTTTTTAAGCTGCTCTTTTATGAAGTTTTCCATTGTGAAATGTCAATTTCTACAATTACACCTAATAGAACTGATAACCCTCTATCTTTATTATGGTAAGCCCAAAGAAGGAGCAGCTAACAATAATTCATTATCTGGGGGGTTAGTCCGTATTCGGAAAAACTTATTTGACTCACTAGTTTCAACTTGAAGTTTGAATTTTGAAATCTCGTCAAACGAAACCAGGAAATTGTTTTTCCTAAAATTTTTATATTGGAAAAGCAACAGCTAAATTTATTTTTATATCCTTCGCAGTTAAATGTCTTTGTAATTATGCCGTAGTTTTAAAAAAAATATATTTGCTGTTCCAAATAGTTTGTTCAATTTTGAATCTCAATATTGCAATCACTTTCATAAAAAACTGCAACCCGCTTTTGTAATAAAACGTAATAATATTAATAAAAAAATGTCGTCATTACATGTTAAATTCACCTGAAAACACCCAAAAGGCTTTTGATAATGTCGTTCGATTTCTCAGCTTGAAATCGTCTTTTAGATCGAAAAAAATTATTTTCATCGCGAAATATTTATAAATGCCACATAGTTTTCCTATAACATTTTTTGCTAGTGCAATCCCATAAAGGAATAGCTATTAATAATTTGTATAATACCTCGCACTTTTAGCTTATTAAAGTATGCACGAAAATGTGCAAAATAGGCCTTTTATGATGTACTTTTTCCAACGTCGAAAATATTTTTTCGATCAACAGTATATATGCTGTTGAACGAAAACATATTTTCGACGTTGGAAAAAGTACATCATAAAAGGCCTATTTGGAATACTTACATTTCTTCACATTTATCCAGAAAAGGCTTTTTAGTTTAGTTAGGTGTAAAATATATTTATCCTCAGTGATACGGCAGCTATTTTTCTACAATTGGAATACACCTATTTTTTAAAACAGCATCAAATAGTTTTGCTGGAGAGTGACTAACTCGAAAAGGCATTTCAGACATTTTTATGCTTGTTCTTACCCTTGAATTGTTCATTCCAAAATGGCAATCTTAAGCAAACCAATTCAGCTTTTTCTTTTTTTAAGGTCGAGAACGTGGGGCAAAATAATTAACTAACTTCCTCTCTATTTTATATATAAAAGGTTGTGTCATTAGCAATTCAGATGCTTTTAAATATCCGTTTTCGCTCAACTCCGATTCCTCTACTTACATATCGCAATTACTTCCAATAAAACTAGTAGTAACTCTCTTATCATTTTAAAGTGAAGCCAAATAAATGTGAAACAAGTAATTATTGTGTTTTCTACTCCCTCCCCCCGAAAATAAAAATCCGAAAATATTTTTAAGGCTTGTTTTTATAGTATTTGTGCTCGAAAACTGTATTTTTCTACCATTTTTATTTAATTTTTTTTATTTCACTGGCGCCATATATCCCATGTATGAATTTTGAGGCCATATATATTTTCAGATAAATGGTTGAGATATGCTGCTGGATCAGGTAATTGGCATGCCAGGCGCGATGTCATTTTTGACATAACAACATTTTTCGTTAGCGCAATCCTATAAAGGAATATCTATTAATAATTTGTTTAGTACCCCGCGGTTTGAGATTTTTATGGTTTGCGGGAAAACATTTTCAAAAGGCCTTTTAATTTACTTGGAACATACATTAGTCATTCTCATTTTTTTCTTCAATAGCATATACTTCTCCAAATTTAACGCGAAAAGGTCTTTTAGTTTAGATTTGTGCTAAGTCTAAAAATATATCAAATTATGAAATTTGGAACGATATCAATTCGTTCTAGTAAATTTATAACATTTACTTTTAAATGTTTATGTGGTCAGTGAAATGATTTTAAAAGGAATTTTTGTATAAAAACTAAACACAAATATTTATAATCAATAAATAGGTAAGTGAACAAATCGTTGGTAAGTGGACTACATCCAAAGGGCTTTTTATAATATGAATTATTTTTCATACCGAAGAATATATTTATAATTTTGAAATCTTTTCCAAAACTTCTAAGCTCTAAACTTTTCAATGTTTATCGAAAATAGCAATCTTGAGCCCTACCGTTTTTTTCTATTTTTGCGGGTTTTGTTCGAAAATAAAGAGCAAGCCGCCTCACTATAAAATGTGTATCTAGTTAATTCATTTGCGATTCAGAAAAGGCATTCAAATGTGAGAATTTCTCTAGAAATTATTTTTAACTTTATTTGTGAATTAAGTTTCAAAAAAATATGCGAGAATGATTGAATGGATTGTTTTTACAATGTGTTAGCCGCCTCAATTAGATTACATTTTCAGATTTATTTTTAGATAAATGGTTGATAAGGCCTTTTAAAAGAGGCATATGCTGCTGCATGAGGCTTACTGGCATGCCAGGTGGAGGGCAGGACGGGTGGCTTGTGATCTCGTATTTTCTTTTCATTTAAAAATTGTCTTTTATGCTGTTCCCATACGGTCACCCACAGTGGTACTTACCGAAACAACAACGGTTTCTTGACTTCAATTGCGATCATACTGTCGCATTACCTTTCTCTGCTACGTGCAATCGATATCAATATTCACAATAGTCAATATTATCAACTTTTACATTTTCAAGATAATTGTCTAAGAATGAATGGTAATATTAAATTTACTTAATTTTACTTTACCTGTCCCGTAAAAGATTCAGAAAAATTATTGTTTACTTTGTTAAAAACAAAAATTGGCCGAGTTCGCGTGGACTTTTAAAATTTTTATTTTTAGCAGTTTTCTTCAAATCTTTTGAAGATGGATATATTTTGATTTTCAAAATGAACTAATTGACCTAAGTTTTATTTTAAAAAAAAATACATTTGAAACTTAAATTGACTAAAATTGATAACAGATATTGGAAACTTGAGCCAATATGTTTTTTATATATTTTGTATTTAAAATTTTTATTTTCGCTATTTTCCCTACAATCTCAATTTGCAATCACTTTTAACAAAACTGACAACGTCCTTCCCTTTTTAAAATAAACGAAACGAATGGTCAGCTAATAATACTTTCTCTCTGAGATTTATTCGGTATATGTACGAAGTTAGTCCATAATATTCGAAAAGGCTTTTAATAATGTGTTTGTTTCCTCAGATTAATAATTCTATTTTTAATTACAATTATTAAGGTTCTTGAAAACCGTTTGTTTTTTTCAGCGTTCATTTCTTGTCACAGCATCCATTTGTCAGCCTTGTCAAGATTCAGAAAACGCTGTTTAAGCTTAAACAAAATTATTTTCGTCGCAAAAGGTTTATCATTGCCACATACCTTTCCCATTAAGGATATTAATATTATTTGTTAGCACAATCCCACGAAGGAAGCTGTTAATAATTTATCTTATGAGGTGTATCCGAAAATATGCGAAAAGGATTATTATTTGGCTCTTTTCACAAGTTGGAAAATATATTTTTTATTCTGAAATGTTTTGTTTGGCAATTAAAATATGTTCATTCCTTTGCATACATCTTCGAACTTTACCCCGAAAAGGCTTTTTATTTTAGTAAGGTGAAGTTAATATAAAGAAACAGAATATTCTTTAATACACAATCATAAAAATTAAAAAAAATATTGCTGGATTTACCGATATCTACGTCAATTTGGAAACATGCGAAAAGGCTTATTATTGGGCGCTTTTCCAAACTTGAAAATATATTTTTAATTCTGAAATTTTTGTTTGGCAATTAAAATATGTTTATCACTCCTTTGCATACATCTTCGAACTTTACCCTGAAAAGGCTTTTTATTTTAGTTTAGAATATTAAGTTTCATTTAATCATAAAAGTTCAAAAGAAATTATTGTTAGGTTTACCGATATTTACGTTAATTTGTTAGTCATTTTAGACACAATAATCATTAGGTAGTTGAGCAACCATGTCCTAATATGATATCACCGGAATTAATGATGTAAACTAGAAAATATATTTGTGATATATTTATTCTTCTATAATGTATATCCTTACGTAGATATTTCTAATTTTAGTTGCATAAAACTAATTAAATACCACATTCATGCTCATAGTGTTATTACACATATGATTCATTAAAATAATTAGCCAAACTGTTTTTAGATGTTATTTGTTTAAATGTTGTTATTTTAATTTTTGATAAAAATAGCAAATAATCGGCATATAGTATATACATATGCCGAAATATTTTGAATTTAATCTGTGTGCTCAATTAGTTCCGGTGGTTCAGTGGTTCTAGTTATAGATGCCGTGATTTTCTTCAACGTCGGGAATCATAAGTGCAAATTCATCTTCGCTAAGCACTTTATCCACTAGCAGTTGTAACTTTATGATGTTAGAATACCCAACCGAATTACTAAGCACTGGATCTTTATTGCGAACGTGGTTTAAGTGTACGGTTGTCAACTAAAGGTTACAGAATGCTATCTCCAGATAGTTCCAATAGGCATACTTTTCCAAAAAAAAGACCAGTTCCTTTGCATTAAAGGCTCGACCAGTAGCAAAGCCACCATTTACAATTATTTTAGCCAGTTTTTGGGGCAATTCTTTAGCTTTCGGCTTATCTCCAAATCCATTTACTCTCAATCTATATGTTATGGATCTCGTAGCTTTGCTGAAAATCTCTCGTTCAAACCGTACGTGTAGTCAAAAATTCAGGTTTTTTGGCCTTCTCATTAGATGTGTTCTATGCTGTTTTTCTTTAATTTGCTTATAAATTCTTAATTCTGTCTGCTTAATGGTGTTTTCATCGACTGGTATCCTTTTTGTAGGCACTCTCAACTCAGACAGCAAAAAGGCCTTTTCCATTTTCTCTTGAACAGCGCGCCCGCTTCTGACGTGCGGTATGGTAACTTAATATGGTTTCAGAAATTGTAATAAATTGTTCACCTACAGCCTTCGTAAAAACTTGCTTTCCTCTTCGTTGTCGCTTAAATTACATAAGAATGAGCTTGCCAATAAAACTAAGCTAATTTTACGTAACAAGTTAAAACACCGGAGGTAGTGCAACAAAATCGTCTATAAGTCAAAACACCTCTTAATCTTTCTCTCATCTTGATCTCATCTTGAACCCACCTAGATCACAACTAAAACCGGTCGGACAAAGCACAATCTTAACAGACAAATTTAACAGACTTTCTGTTGATGAGACAATCAAGATGAAACTAAACTTAAGAGGCACCCGGACTTATGTCCAAGTATCGAATTCCCGCATTCGACACGATCAAACAATGAAACATTGAATATCCAAATCAAACTAAGAGATTAGGGGAGGCCCTTAGATAAGTTCAATGGAGGGCCATAATAAGCTAAAATAGTTTACAAATTTTGCAAATCTGTTTTGATTCACTGCAGTGAGGTCTATATTAACCCCATTTTAGGCGAGCAGAACAATATAAAATTTAAAAAATATTCCACACTAAAAATACACAATACGCATAAAACAACAAATCTAAAGGTGCGTCTTTAAACCAAAAACAAAGTAACGTCGAATCGAAATAAAAAGTAAACTAATTTCAGTTGTGAATGTTTGTTTTTCCTTTTGTTATTTTTTTGAATTTACAAAAATTGTATCACAACAACAACAAAAAATATTCAAAATTGATATTACAATTTTTGGGAATTTATCAAGGGAAATTTAGAAATACAAACACAAATATTCAAACTTTATTGTTTTGGTTGAATTCCCATACCCTATTTAAAAAGGAATAATTTAAAAATAAAACAAAAAGTAATGAATAAACTTATATATTATTATATTTTCGGAAAAAGAAAACCAAAACAAATAAAACAATGAAATTATACATACAAAAAAAATTAAATAATGAAAATCTCTTAGAGTACATTTAAATTTTCTTGAATAGCTAAATTTATGTAAACATTAATTTGATCTCCCACAAAACATTAAAAATTAATTTAAATTCGAAAACAAAATAAAAAATTTATTGATTTTAGATAGAAATTAATTTACAGTGTAGTGTGCATATTGATTGATGTATAAAATGTATTTCATAAATCAGAGTGGTAATCTCATTTTACGTAAATATCTAATATTCCACCGCATTCGAAGGCGGCGGTATCCTCGTAAATAAAATTATCGTTTAAAAATGTTCACCCGAAATAAGTTACGACAGTAATTTTATCGCAATTATGTGATTAAAATCAAAAGAAAATTTATCGATTATTTTCTCGATTCTAAAATCTTTATTAAAAACTTATCATCAGACGTAATTTGATAATAAATATACAAATGAAAGGTAGATAAAAGGCTCTGTGTGTCTGTGTGAGTGTACGAATATAAATTATTTTGAGAATTATGTATAAATTTTCTTTTTGATAACTAATGGGGGTGATAAAATATGGATGCCATATTTTTTGAGCGTTAAAGAGAAAAGAAAACATTTGAAATCTTAAATTTACACTTGAATTTCTTTATGATTATTGATTATTTGTGAGCATAATAATTTTAAGTAAGTTTGCAGGTAAAGCAATTTTATTGGAAAGATATGTTACAACTCTAATCAAATATATGACTCGGTTATCGGAGTGGTTAAGTATATGCAACCAAATACTGTCAACCTAACAGTCGCGCGTTCGAACCTAGTTATAGTCCATAACTTTAATGAGGTGATTATTATTCTTCGCTCGGATCAATATTGTCGGATCAAATATTTCTGCAATACAGATTGGGAATTGGATTTTAGATTTGCATACTAAGTGGAGGAGAATATGCAGATAACGAAAGCATTTGCAAACGGCGGCGATAATCATCATTGAAAATACTAAAATTAACAACCACGGGTGTTAATCATCAAGACAAGGAAAATGATGACGTAGAATGATGATGATGAGGATGATGGTTGTGTCGATCAGTATATAAACACGAAACATTTGGAACAACAGACAGTTGTAATTAAACCAGTGAACAGTGCAAATCGAAAAGTGAAAAGTAGTGAACAGTAAAGTGAGTAGTTAAAATGAACATAGTAAAAGAGAATTAGTGGGCGGAGTGAACGAGTGAAATGTTAAAAGTGCATTGCTGTATAAATTAAAGGTGTTGAAAAATAATGTTTGTAACTGAAATCGCTGAGTATTTTATTTGCAAAATTCAGTACGATTCCATACCGAGCGGCCCAAATTTGACGACACCTCCTGCGTGACCTTATATTGTATTGTATTTAAAAAGCATACAAAATGTAATATCTGGCTATCAAGATTATTAGCCAGGTCATGGAAATACTACCGGCATGCGTCATTTATCAAATGACGACATAAAAGGTGCTCTTTATTTAAAACTGGTCGCGTCGAAAACCTACGAAATTTTCGAGTTGCCCGGAAAATTTATGCGGTTCTTAGGGTTTCAATGGCATTCATGGTCACATCAAAAAGTAACACAAGATTTTCCTATCCAAAGATCTGCAAAAATATTTTATGCAACTCGATTTTCCAACGAACTAACAAACGAGAAAACCTCATAGTATTTTGAGGTGACCAATTTTATTTTAAATAGCTAGTCCTATAATATCATTTGAAACTACTTACTACCCCGTAGTATCTCTATGATCTGGCTATTAGTTAATAAACTGGAGCGCAAAAATTGCATAAATATTCTATGCGACTCGATTTTTCAACGCATTAACAATGGCCTGGTGGTCGCTTGCACAGATCATCATCCAATAACTGGGGAGGCCGCTAGTAGATATTGAGCTCTTCTATTTGTTTGACGTAGCTTAATTTTAAAATTATTCGAGTGTTTATTTTTTAATGCATGTAAGATATTTTTATGGGAAATTTATTGAGAGTGTAAGCAAACAACCGAGTAATGTAACTGTGTATAGTGTAGTGGTGGAGGAGTTGTTTTATTTTGTTTTTTTATTATTGTCAATAATTTGACAGTTGTGTGGTTGTTTGTTTGTCGTGGTTGTGAGCGTGTAGGGGAGAAGATGGAAAGTGGCTGAGATCGATAATATTTCGGTGTATATTTTCCAGTTGCAGTCGGTTTGTAGCTGAATGTTACGATTTTTATCCGGTTTTGTGCACGGCAGGCTTCTGCTTGCGAATAACTGACTTGCGCCAGCCAGGTGTTTTTCATGTTGGAATTTTGTCGGCTCTTAAGCAGATAAAAATTTGACATTTGGATCAATTGAAACATTCTCAAAATTTTAAAATTTTTGTTGGTTTGTATTTTGTTCGATTTTGTGCCGTGTCACCATTGGTTAAAACTGAAAGTGTCAAAGAAGGCTGTTTTTCGATTATTTTATTTTACTATTAGCAATACAATTATTTTATTTTGTTTTATCATACAGGTAACCCTCGTATAACACGATGATTACGTACCACTAAAACATCGTGTTAACCAAAACCGTGTTATCTGAGACTAGGAGCTTCATGCAAAACAATAGGTTATGTTCCAAAAATATTTTTTCTTCTGACACATAATAATAAAAATTAATCAAAATAAATGTTTCGTTTTTCTTAAAGATTTTATTTTAATTAAAATTGGTATCAAAAATTCATAACTTTAAAAGAGTTTCTTTTCAAAAATTAAATAAAAATTTAAAATGGATTTAGAAAAAATATAGTGATCCCTAGAAACTTCCTCAAATTGCTTCCAATTCAATATTCCCCGAACGAACGAAGTCATGTGTTCTCTCGGTGCCTGTTCTTTCAGAAGTTTCTAAAAAATCTGTTATAAGTGATTGACGGCATTCCTTTTGCAATTTTTTGAAACTTTCTTGATACGGATACAAGCATCTAATTATCAAACATCTAGTGTTTTAATTTGTGCACTTCTTTCCATTAAAGATGATGTTCACACATTTCATAATGGAAAATTCTTTCCAAGCCTTTGGCACCGACATATCCATATCAGATTCCACTTGATTCATAATGCGTTGAAAAGAATGTTATAAGATTTAAATATTGCAATAACACGATGATATTGTGGTTGTATAATTGATGTCGTATTGGGTGGTAAATAAATTATTTTCATGTTTGGATGGCACAACTCTTTTGGATGTCCTGGTGCGTTATTCAGAATTAACAAAACCTCTACCTCAGGCACGAATCAGTTTTGGAACCAATCAGTAACACGGGGTCGACACTATGCAAAATCGCTGAGATTTTCTTTCATGAGATTAAATTTTTGAATGTATGTGTAAGTATGTTATACAAAATTTGAAACTCTCAGCAAATTATCAAGAGGGTATTTCACGAAAAAACTTATCTTGAAATTTTTACGAAATGTCAAATTAAAATACACATCTAAGGTGATGTTTTATCATTTAAATGTACACTAACAGTATTTAGACGTCGATTTTCTCCTAATTTTGAAATAAAAATTAATAATTAAAATTTTAAAAACCTTATTCATATTTTTAATTAAATCTACACTCTCTTTGCTATACTGTTTTAACATAAAAATCTATAAATTGGTTGACAATATTTACGAATTTTAATTATTTATCAATACATTGATACAAACATACACATACATAAAATATCATGAAAAAAGTTTCAACGGTTTTGCGTAGTGTATGTTTCTGCGAATTATTTTTATATGAACTTCTTTAGCGTTGAGCAGTTATCCCAATACCGATATTGTGGTTTCTGCTAGCTTCCAAAGTTCTCGCACAGCAGCATGTACCTTCCAGCACCTGTCATTGGTTTTACTACTCCAAGAACTAAATATAACCAGTCTATACGGATCTACCAACATCACCGATTGTTCCGACTATTTTTTCAGAGGATTTCCCGTTCTTGAAAGTTTTTATTCTTAGTCATTGTGATTGAGACTTTCTTCTTTGTTGTAGCAGTAAGTACCAGGATCTGATTATATTGTATATGCGTTTTCAATATCTCTGTGCAGAAAGCTGGACTGGTGGTTTTAAAAATTGTAGAATAAATTTATCAACAAAGTGTAAACCCCAACGGGTAAAATGATCTGGGCGAATTCATTCAAGTTTTTTCCCATAAATTAAGAGATTCGCGTGATTTTTCCATGGGATCGGCCAACAGAACAAACAGAATTTCATACAAAATTAGATCAGATTAGTTTTTAAAGTTTACCGAAAATGGCGAGTTATGTTAAAAAAAACTTTATTTCACCAAAAAGTCCGTCCATTCGGAATAAAACATTACTCATAAACTTTTCCATTAATTGGGAGATCATTGCGCAGTTTGGTAGAAATTTGTTTGGCAGCTTACAATATAAAGTATTTATAACGCATGAAAAGAAAAATGAAATATTATGGGGATTTCCCGCTAATGTAAGTAAAACAAAGAGTAGAAAAAAATATAGTTGATAAAATTGAAGTGTTTAGTTAGTTATTGGTATTCTAATGCGATGTTTGAAAATAATTTTTGAAAATAAAAATAAGTTTGTGTATGTAAGAAAATGGCGGATTTTTGAGAAATTTCTAGTGCAGCATTTAGACGGTAAGATTTCACATTTTGTAGCGCATTTCGGTATCAACAAGCTTAGCTATCTCATGCGTTAGAGGCACGTGACGATGATGATAAAGATATATTTGAATTTGTTGACGATGGCTCAGAGGTCGATGGCCCCTTGACTAAAAGAGAAAGATGGAACAATATGGAGAAAAAATTGTCCTCAAAGGCAAACTTTAATACACAACATCTTCAGAAGTCAACGAAATAGACCTTTGCGATTGATGGAAATGTTGATCCGGAAAAGATACAATCAAATGTATTTTTTCAGACGTATATATGAAATAATCGTCAGACAATTCGAAAAAGTAGAAATGTTTAACAGAAAAGGAGTTTGAAGCTTTCCTGCTACTCTTATAAATGCTGGTGTTCATCAACACACGCACATGCTACCACATCAGACCCTTTATACCGCGCGAGCATGTGATTGAACCGTTTTTCGGAAGTAAACCGGAGGCAGAGAAACCGATTAAGGTGAACGAATAATAAAGAACCTATCAAATAAAGAACGTTTCAAATGTCCAGGGAGAAATGTTGTAACTGAATTTTTTTTTTACAACATTGCCTCTTGCCCGCTTATTTATCTCTTGGGACTTATCCATAGTTGGGACCCTAAAAAACCGTATGTTCCATACGAAATGTTACCATCCAGATCCTGTGGGAGGAATATTTGGAAAATTGGAGAAAAAATAAATCTTGAATTTATTCAATATTATAATGATAAAAAGGTGGAGTAAATAAAATGGACAAGCTCAAACATTAATACACCAAAAAAAGGACGCAAAGATGGCATGTAGCATTTTCACAATGCAGTCAGATCAAACAAAACACATATTCGTCTAGAATTATCGAAAGATTTAGCACTCCAGTGGCACTGGAGGTTTTCCCTGGGAAGTAGAAAAAACACTTTTTCAGTGTTTAAAGCTCAAAACTGAACAAGAGCGAAAGCGGGGAGCGAAATCGCCTGTCATATTAGAAAACACCGAAATCATGCAAAACAAACACAACCATCAACGCAGGCGAAGACGATTTTTTCGTTGAAAAAAATTTTGAGTCTATTTCTATTTTTGGTGCCGGCGAAACAATGTTGCCAACTGTTTTTTATATTTGTATAAGTTGGCATCAATTAACCGTCATATTATTAACCATTTTTTTAATCTAGTAGCCTAATGCCACAACGTCATGTGTCAAAAACACAGAAGGTTATGCAGTTTGGTTGTTTTTTTATCGCCATACGCTGACGCTTTTGTTCTGTTAGCTACAGCGATATCGCGGCGATATTTTTTATTTATTCGTCGACGCTCGCCGTCGTCGCTCTTGTTCTGTTTCTAGCTTAAATCAAATTATTTTTTCTGGCCTACTGTTGGAATAAGTTGGGTGTAAATATTTTTGAAGTAAAGGTATAGTTTTTCCTATAAAAATTGTATAGAACAAAAATTTCCCAATTAAATTGTATCGAAAATTTTTACACCAAACTAATTCCAACAGTCGGCCAGAAAAATATAATTTAGACAAACATGCTATGAAAATGTTTTTCTCAATTCCGAATTCTCAGGGAAAGCCAGAATAGTGTCACAGTTAGCTCTTCAGCAAGTTTAAGATCAATCAACCATATTAAATATATGCAGAAATATTAATTCAGGTTCTGGGACCGATATTTGGCCAATCGATTCATGAAACAACACCAAACCAGGAAGCAGCACCGTCTGAGACATATAATAGGTCTCGCGACAGCAGCGGTAGAGTTTTTCCGAAAAACGACGCAATTCACAGAAATCTTGTAGTATTTGTAACCGACTAGTGTGTGTTTAACATACCAACACACTAGTAAAGTGTTGTAAGTGTTCACAATTATGAAATTTTAGTAGTATAGTATATGTTTATACTATACTGCGTTTTTAATTGGCCACCCGGGTGGCCGGGTATAGACTACACAGGTAAAAATAGTTATAAACTAATAATTTTTGTTAGCAATCATTTTTATTCAGCTTATAGGCGATAATCGATAAAAAATAAGTAATTCTAGGATGTCAAGAAGTACGAACTGTGTAACTCTCAAACTGTCAAAATTTTGCGAATTCTAAATCTAATTGGTTACCAGGGTGGGCGGGTATTGGTACAAGGGATATTGTGAGCTTTTAATATTTTTCAATAATGTTAAAAGTTTAGCATGCACAAAAACGACAAAGAATTGAAAATAATTTCCACCAACTATAGGGTTGTTGGTGTGCTGAAATTGAAGGGAAGGATAATGTTTCTTGGTTATATAAGACAGTTTTACAAAAGGTTGGGTAAGTTTAATTTTTCGCCGTAGAAATCAAGTGTGGTGTATTCGAGATCTATGTATACATCCGTAGTAAAACAAATTCGGAACATATATTGCCCCTCAATTGTTTAGTAAATTTACAATGAACACAATTTTGTTTTAACAAATTCAACCTGTTATTAGACCAATTCATTTTAATTAAATGTTTCACCAGAAGAAAGTTTTTGATTTACATCCGTATACGTTTATTTTGACTGATTGCCTAATTTTACAATAATTTATCATTGTCAACATACTAACTTCCATATAATTAAATTTTTACAACAATATTATAAATATAATTTATTGCATTATACGCGTATGGTAATTAATTTTGTATTTGGAAAAATGTTGTTGATTGCCATTGGCATTTTGCAACATTGTGAAACAATTCATAGATCTCAAAGTCCCAAAAATGTCTAATCCAGCATGAATATTTTCGTTTGGTTTTAATTTAAAATAATAATTATCCATTTGTTTAATGCCGGTTATCTTAAATTCCGCATTAAACATAAATTTTAACAGTAGGAATAAAACAGGGAAATAAAATGAATGATACGTGAAAATTTTTAATTTCATTTCTTTTTATGACAAATGTCATTTTAATTATTATTATTTTATGCTGCTGTAGGTTCCCAAAAATAAATATAATACATAATAAAAAAAATTAATTAGTTTTTATTTTTAATGTAAATGAATTAATGTTTTCGAGTTATATATACATGAATATGGACATGTGAGCAGAAAAAAAGGTGTGCTGAAGTGAATAATTATAATTTGAGAGATATTTATATGCCTTGCAAAATACACTGGTCGTACACATATATGTATTATTTAAAATAAACCAACAACAACAAATCCACATATTCTGTATTTTTGTATGAATGTGTAATTATTTTCTTCCGTGTGTAAACAAATTGATATAAATTTCTTAATTAAATTGTTAATGTATTTTTTTGTTCAAGCCAAATAAATTATATCTGTGTATTATAATGTGCACTGTTTTTATATTTTACATGTATGTTTAGAATTAACCATTTATGAACATTTATAAAACATTATGTTATTAGCATGTTTACGATCACACATTAATTGACTTTTATGATACCTATAATAAACTTTGCTTTGCGTGAAGCAATGTTGGGAAAATTATCCATGGTTGATGTTCACATCACATACATGATCTACTAATATTCATTCTTTTTTAAGAATAAGCTTCTAATTAAGAACTTAAATTCCAAATGGATGGTTTTTTGATCCCATAGACCTGTAGTACTTTTAATTTCGGTATAACTAAATTTTTCATCGCAGTTTCTTCATCGCAACTCTTGCTAATAATTTTCTCTTTCGGTATAAACAGAACAAGAGCGACAAATACAATTTGTATGCGTATTTTTGAGCATTATCACCACTCTGATGGTTTTTCACCAGATTTTCTATACTCAGCTCGTCGGCTTTTGCCTGGCTTTAATCGGCTTTTTCCTGTCTTTCGAACTTCATCTTAATACATTTTTGACTTTTATAATTTTTTGAATTGTAAAAAAAACACGTAAGAAGGATATAATTAAAACGGATGAGGATAAGCTCATTTATCGGATTCGATTTTTAATTTTAGTTTTGGGATCATGTAAAATTTCAATTAAACTTCACAATTTTCCTTATAAATTTCCTTCAAATTAATTTGCATTCTGGAAGACGAAACACGTTACCTAACTTATATTGGTTTTGTTAAGACGCCAACCTCAATAAATTCGAAATAAAATGCACGTTAAATTAAGGCGGCAAATTTTCCCATATGCAGTAGAAAAAATTAGGAAGGCGTAGTACATAATATTACGATGAGTATATGAAAATATATTTACGGTAAAAAAAAACAATGAGTACGAAAAATATTGTATCCAACAGAATGTTTTTAACTTATGTTAAGGTATTAAAAGGATTTCCACATATTTTCATATTTCCCTCCTGTTTTATAATATAATACATTTTTGTTCCTTTTTGATATTTATTCATAAATTTAACGAGAAAATCTACAACATCATATATAGTGGATTAGTAAAAGATTTATAAGAATTTAACATAAAAATAATTTTAAATTAAAGAATTATGTAATCATAGTTATGTTGAAACTGTACAATGTTGCATGTCAAAATTAAATATGAACAGTTAAATAAATATTAATCACTAAGTTTTGTTAAATAAAGACCGAGCCTTACTGGTTCCACTCCACTGTATATATACATATTCGCAAAAATCAGCAAGTTATGTTTACATTGTATACTCGTATGTAGAGGTATTGATATTCTTATTTTGCTTAAATATATTTGTATATAGGAAATGAATATATAAATAAACAAAACATATTTTTGTATGTAAAATATACTTATGTACTCGTATTTTAAATAAAAGTAATAAAAAATGAAATTGCATATATTGATGTTATTATATATACGTAAGCACAGTGTACCCATATTTGTTATAGTTTAAATATGACGCGAGTATTGATTTTGGGTATAAATACTTTTCAGAAAAGCATACTCGCACAAAATAAATAAATTATGTTTGCTTAAAGATGTAAAATGGGTTCTTACAAACAATAATCAAAAAAAGTGTACAAATTGTGTTGAAAAATATTTGAAGGTTTGTTGTAATTCCAGCCAATTAGCCGCCATACATTTGAGCAGCATAAAATTAACCGTTTGAGTCACAAGCAGAGCGATCGCGCTGTTGAGATTTTATGTCGAGAAAACCCAGCACATTTCGAACATTGTCGACAACTGACGGTGCGTTACCGATTGTCGAAGTCGCGCGCTCAGATTTAATGAAGCAAGTACATAAGCGACTCCTTTTAATGTAAATAGTACAGTTTACAACAGGTTTGGCTCATTTAATTTTCCTCTCTCATTAAGTTGAAGCGTGATCGCGCGGTTTGGGAATCCGCGACAGTGTTTCTTCAATACCCTCTGGGACTCAAACATTTACTGATGAAACCATCATTTGATTTAAATACGAATAAATAAATTCACTAAAGTAGGAAATTTTAGGTAGGATGTGCAAACAAGTTAAATAACGATTCCCCATCATATTGTTAGGATTGCGCCTATTGGGTGGTTGGGCAATTAATTCGGCATTGGCAAGGCATTTATTTAACAATAATTGCTCATTTAAGGTTTAGAACTTTACAAATTTTTTTGTAAGATTGGTGATATCTAGTAGTAACTGTCAAATCCGGTCCGTATCACTGGACTGTGTATATAGTTTTAGTATTTGATGGTCATAACAACAATTTGCTATTTGATGTTGTTTTAGCTAAAATTTCAACCAGCAACAGGGTTTTCAAATGAACCAACTGAATTTAATTGGTTTGTAATTTCCAGCCACAAATGTTTGGTAGTCTCTTTATATTGAGGCACATTTAAAAAATTGTTTTTTTCCATAATAGAAATTAAAATGTCGATCATTGGTAAATGACCTACAAAAACATAATAAAGTAAGTTTGGAATAAATTGGAATAAATTATAATAGTCAATTTTTATAAAGTAAGTGAGTATCTTGTATTTTAAAAAGGGGTTGGGGTCGTTTGCCCGACTTTTAAAATCCCAAAATCAAAATTTATACTTTCAAAATCCCGACTTTCCAACGACTAATTTTCAAAATCCCGACTTTCAAAAGCCAGATTTTTAAAAGCCTGACTTTTTTTAAAAAAATTATGAATTTGATCGAAAGATTGCTATGAGGGTCATAACATTGTATAATTTCTTTCTTTAACTTTACATTTAAAAAAATGGTTATAATCGAATAGTTGGTCCTATCTATACATCTACCCCGCGACATTCACATGAAACTTTCAAAGTGCCACAATAATACCAGGTTGCCGGTAAAATAATCACGAGGCCAGTGCTAATCTTTCTTGGGTATAACAGGTGCCGTAATAATTACGAAGCGGCCATTGTTGCGGTCGCCTCTAATAATATACGGACGCCGCATCGTTGGAGAATTTACGGGTGGTCAGTCAACAAGCCAGATTGGTGTATACCGTCAGGAGGGCCCCATCGTTGGATCATCGTGCGGGTGGTTAATCGGCCATTTGTAATTATTTTCAGTAAGGTGGGAAGACGCCAAACTGAAAGTATACAGGTGGCCGATCGCCCATTTGTAAATTGGTATCGGTGAATGGCACCGCAACAAACGGGTGGCCATTAAAAATTCTGAAAGCGGGAAGACGCCCAACCAATTTCGGCGGAAAGGGACGCCGCAACCGTACGGGGTGATCTAACCTAAGGTCAGCAGGTACCATTATTTTTTTTTTGGTTGATTAAATATTTTTTGGTTTACATGTTTTTAATTAAAATAAAGTCAAGTTTAATTTCTATCTAATTTTCAATTTTCAAATTTTTCTTTTTTCTTTTAATTTTTTCAATTTTTTTTTTATTTTATATATTTGGTGTATTCAAGCACCGGATAAGTCGACATTTTAAGCCGACATTGTACTTGTCATTCGTGGAGACTCGGTCTTTCCTGGGTGGGCACACCCAGTTATTATTAAATTTATTACGTTCCTCAAATTTCAACAACAAGATGTAAATAACAAGATGTAACAGTAGTAACAAGATGTAAATTTTTACAGTTTAGTCGTTGCAACCTGATGAGTAGGTCAAAATTTTATCAGTACGAAGGTTTTAAATTTTTGAAAGGGTTGTGTCTATTTTTACTCAATGAACCTGAGGTTAAAAATGGCAGGGGGAGGTAATTCTCAACATTTTGTGGTACTAAATTATTAGTAAATGACCTGTTTTTTTATGGCTCGAAAAATCGGAAACATTGTGACTGTCATCTCTCATAGTTAATAATATTTGTCTATACAAAGCCGAAAATCTTTAAATTAGTAATACAGACGAACTTTAAACTTCTTAGGTTATTTTATCATTAAATATTTCATCAAAACGCAAAACGTTATATTTCCCATCCAATTGGCTGAGGAATGGCCAAGTTCAATTCTAGAATAATTCACATTAAAATGCAAACTATATCCGTTAACCCAAACTTGACCAACACCGGCCATAAAAAGACCGGGATCTTAATAAAATTGAAGATAAAAGAGAAAATTTAATGTTTAACATTTTTAAAAAACTTTTAAGGTTTCAGAAAATCGGGATTTCAAAAATCGGGGTTTTGAAAATCGGGATTTTGAAAGTCGGAATTTTAAAAGTCAGGATTTTGAAAGTCGGGATTTCTTTTTTGTCGGGATTTTGATAATTCGACGACGTTGGTACGTCACCTATAGAGCAATCGAATTTTGACATTTGATTTTTGGTAAAATTAGATTTCGATTTTTTTTGTTCATAATAATAGGGAGGATTTTAGGAGTTTCGAATTTTACGCAAGGACAAAAATTTAATAATAGGAATATTCGTGGCGCATCGGTAATAGGCCCCCAGAAATAATCTCCATAACATTTCAAAATATTTGCCTAAAGTTTACGGCACTACTGGAATATTCAAAATGTCACCCAAAATCGATGGAAGAATCAAAACGCTGATCTACAATCTATTTTTGAATATAACTGCTTAATAAATGGGCAAGTTTCAATTAGAATGGTCTAATTTCAGAACTTTACATTAAATATACGATAAAATCCCAATCCAGTTTTACATTCCAAATTTGGCCATAATTTGTTGACAAATGGCCTAGTTAAGTTCAGCATGACCGAATTTCGGAACTTCGATCAAAATTCAAGTAAGAGTCCAAATTCAATTTTGTATACGAAATTTGGAAATTATTGGTTAAGGAAAAACCAAGTTCCAATTAACATGGTCAAATTCCGAAATTCTTGAAAAGTCTATTTTTGAATGGAAATCCCATTCCACAATTTGATCAAGAAATTTATTTTTTTTATATCTTAATCTTTGCGTCAATACGAGCATTTTTCTCGTTCCGTCAAGCCGGGTGTGTTCGTGTTGATTAAAATATGTAACTGGCTAAATGGAATTTCAATAAGTTCTAATATTCATAAACTCCTATTTTGTATTTTTACTATTATTTCTCGTTCCTTGAGTACCGCAAAGTTCAATTTATGACACAAAAGAGACTCGGGATTTTGGAAAGCAAGATTTTGAAAAGCGGGATTTTGAAATTCGGTATGATAACGCTGGATTTTGTAATACAGGCTATCGTACCCATCTAAGTAGAAAATAAACTAAAAGTTTCAAGAGCTACATGTCAAAGTGGAAAAAGTACAAAATGAAGTTCAACGGGCGCAGTCGAATGTTTAGGAGGTTGAACAGAAAATTGATCTGATGCAGTCGAATGATCAGGATATTGAACAGAAATTGCAGTTTGTGGTTCAACGGTTCAGGTAAAGATCTTCTTTACCTGAAAGCAAATGGAACAACATCACAGGTCCTCCAGACAGTACACCCGAATAATCTCAAGCCACCAGAAATAAATGGGATGAAGTGAGTTGAGTCGCGGAATTAATAGTAGCCTTAAACGAGGAAAATATCGCAAATAATTTCCGAAAATTATCGAAACAGTTACATTGAAATAATGAAGGCATTGTATCGAAAATACGGAAGTGGCCACAAAAGAGAATTATATTCCATCTAAATGAAAGGGAGAGCCAAGATGGATACTTTAATCGACGTCATTCGAGATCCAGAGACACGCACATCCGTGGTTTTGTCACCGAAATCAACTTTTGCTTATTTATGAGACTGCACAATCCATTATCAATACATCACTTAAGTTACGGCGTGTTGAAAAAAAAACACCGAGAGGAATATCGAGCCGGCGACACCTAGATTCCGTGACAGTAGGAGTATTTGTTACACATGTGACAAATTGGGTCACATCTTTTGGGTCTGCTGAAAAAACCTACGAAAGTGAGGTAGGTCACCATCTACAATGCAAGAGAAATCAAAAGAAGATAAAGCATTGACCAGGAACGAGGCATCAAGTACAGGATCGTTAAACAACAATCAGCCAGCTTAAAAGGTCAGAAACTGGCTCTCAGTAACTGGTTTGGCAGTAATAGGTGAGCCCTTCCAAGTTCACGAAAAAAATTTCATTTTGTTTCACTGAAATTATATCCACAATTGTGTATACGGAAAATGGAAAAGGGTTAAACAAAGAAGCATCACATACGATTGTTTGAAAGGATTTGATCAGAGGAAGCACACAACCAGTCAATGAATTGAAAATGCAAATCGCAACTAGCAATAGTGCATTCATTCAAGTAAGAAAGCACTACTTTTCAACAAGAAGTATCAGTATACTGATTGCCGATATTGTCATTGAGGTCATTCTAGCTATGCACTTTATGAGAACGAATGGCTTTGTGTTGGATGTTAGACAAGGGGTCCTGAGCTACGCTCATTGTCGAAATGCAACTTTGACTCAAATGTAACGACTACTGGAGGCGTCAAAAATTATCACCAAATACAGAAACAATTATTGGGGAAAGATGGGAGAGGGGCTCTATGGGTCACCCAAGCTGTGGATTATACTGAACCGAAACAAGGAATTAGAGAAGTAATTTTTTGGAAGCCATAGTAATACCAAATCAGGAAGATAGAGTGTTCCGAATCCTTGAGGGGTCATAACATTAGGTCATATATAATTTTGTTTGGATCTTTTAATCGAATGATTGTTGAATTTTGCTGATGACATTGTCATCTATTGTGGTATTAAAATTGGAATTTTTGTTTTTATGGAAAATAGTCTCCGTACCCACATCCAGTGTATCATGTGACTGAGCTTGTGCGCGTTTTCAACGAATGAAGATAAAATTAACACAACACAAAGGAAATAATAGGGCAACTTATGCACAACTGATGTACACCAGAAAATAATGGAAGAACCACTATGGTAAAACACAGAACAGTAAATATGATACGAATTTTGTATTTTAGTTAAAAGTTTGAGCAAAAATAATAAACGACCATTAACACATCTTCCCATAGATTTGAACACAGGTTCCGAAAGCACCTGCATAGGATTTTAAATTGCTCATCCAACCAGCTGTATCAGACCTTACTGGATTACAATCATCACTACCATTAAAAGCTTTATATTAAGTGCTAAAACGGAGGAGAGTCATAGACAGTTACAATAAAGGAAGATGAATTGATTAAAGAAATCGGTGACCGAATTCACCCGTCACGAATAAATTTGAAAATATGATTGGCTGATTAAATATAAAACGCTTAATTCAAAATGCATATGAAAAATGGTGCCCCTGTATTATTCCGTATATATAAAAAAATATTAATAATAAATAAATTTAATGATTGGTTTTTGTTATGTGTATAATTTAATTCAGCAAAAAAAATATGTTGATTTTATTTTTATTTTTTGATCCGTAGCTGGAATATACATATTCACCGAAAGAAGGAGCGCCAACACACAAAAAACGCGAAATTCGTGAAAATTTTTATTGATGGTTGTTATATCGTTTTTTTAATATTTATTTTATTTTTTGGTACAAAACACTGATGAAAAAATCCATCTGCGGGTAAATGAAATAAAACACAGTGGAGATCCATAAAAGTGTAATAAAAAATTTTTTTTTTTGGTTTTGTTTATTTTTCAATAACAGAATAAATAAGTTGTTAGAAAAGCACATATTTAGCATTACATTATTTATCATATGGTACAAAACCAAAGCGTTTACTATTATAACAGGGGTAGCTTTTATTTCGGTTAGATTATAATAATCTGCGGTCTGCAGCATCACCACGCCGTTTAAACATATTGTCGAAATCCGAATATCACACTCTCGGTTCTTTAAAATATTAATATTTTGTAAGCTCAATAATATACCAAGCAAATAAACTCACGATATGAAATCACAAAGGTTGTCTTGTACTCTAATTCTTAAACGGGAGCGGGAGAAAATGCTGTACAATTTTGATAAATGAATATCAATTTCAAATTCATTTTTCACAAAACATAAAAATGAATTACTTTTTTATACTCTCGAATACACGAAAATAACTTTTCAACACGCATATCCTTACGCTTTTGTGTCGTATTTCCTTATTTGCATCATCTTCTATAATCCTTATTCCTTTGTATATATCATCTTATATGTATACACATATATGACTTTATATACGAGTATTACAAGACAGATACGATATAATATATGTGCACCCCCTTTAATGGGGATATGTAGATGAAAGTACACAGCGATTCTGTAATTCTCGTATATTGATGTATGTACGTAAGTCCATAAAAGAAGTCATATAAAATATATGTTTAGTGTTGTTTTTGTATTAAAAATCTGTCTACGGAGTTGTGCAAAAGGTATTTTGATATTTATTTAAAAATAACATATGTAGCTTGTAGCTACACAAGGAGCGAAGTCAAAAATATCAATATGATTTGGCCCGTCAACTAAACAGTATCACTGTATCGTGAATAGTTTAATTTCAAAATTAATAAAAACAATTTACATACTAGTTTATGCAAATTCCGGAATATTTTCGGAATTTTCCAAAATTTTAACGATTAGCAAATCTGAAAATAAATTATTATCGCCAAGAAGATAATGTTGTAAAATTATCAAATATTTATCATAATAAAAAAAGTTTTCAAAGAAGTTGGTTTACAATAGTTGAAGTATTAGAGCCCTAATAGAGGCCCGAATTCTGTGAAAATTATTGTTCCTGTAATAATATTGCCAGTGTACTGTACGCAACCAAATTATTACTATAACCTAATGGGTGATTTTTTAAGCTGCAACTTTCAAATATCTCGTAAAATAAGCACTCTAAAATGCCCATTATCAAAATTTAAGCATACCGAGAGGGACATACATTAGTGCTAAAATTAGTACCCATCCTCGCTTTCTAGTAGGTTGGGTGGGGGTAACTTTGAAATTTAAATAGGAATACCTATTTTTTTTTATTGCAGATTCGGATTCTACGGCTTAGCATCCACTAAAGTTTTCGCGGCAGTTTTAGTTGTGTAACCAAACCTTTCGCTCGATTGTGGTAGAGCCCCAGTTTCAAGATATATCAATAAGCTGGTTAAAGTTTCATCTCTTCTCTGATCCGTTCATTTCTTAATTTTGTTGAGCAAGATTTTACAGTTGATTTCCGTTAGAGAGTTAAATGCTTGATCAAACATTTTTGAAGTTTAATATTTTTGGCCGGAGACTTTCGATTTTTTTTTTTTTACTATTGTCCGTACCTTTTTTTAATAGAAATTATCCACGTTGAGCTTTAGTAGACAGGATTCTTCCGTAGACCAAAGAAAATTAACATTATCATTCTCGAATGGAAAGTTTGTATCAAGATAAATTGATTAGGTGTCGATGGTATTATCATCGTTGTTAGGGACCTCATCTTGGATTTCACTATATTCCGATTCGATAATTGAAATGTCATTATCAGAATTCAGATGTTGTACAACAATAGATTTATTACATATTTTCTTGCATTATACTAATACATTACTATTAGATCCAATGCGTGATTATGGCACAATTGCGAAACTGCATGCCACAATATCTGATTCCATATCGATGTTAAATTCTAAGAGCTTCCGTTTAAAGTACATTTCAGTGATAGTAGCATCCGCTTTTTTCTTTAATTTCCACTAAGAAATGTAACACAAAACACTCATGTAATTTGTTGATCCTATCGCGTCAGTCCATACGGTTACATTTAAAAAACGTTTAGCGCTGATGTCGGTCCATTCATCCATAGTAAGTAAAAAATTTTGCATTTTCGATTTTACACTGATCAAATTGCACCGCAAGTACTTATAAGCACTTAAGGTTTTTGTCTTTGCTAAATTAACTACTCGCAACTGCTCTACCTTTTTATTATGAGTAGTTGAAAGCAGTTACGATACATTTTCCGCTAGGTGATTGTGTGTATTATTTTTCTGTCAAAAATATAATTAAATGTCGTATTTGAAGCTCTAATAAAATTCCGGTATAAATATTTTTTTATTAAAAAATTATCACAAATAAACTACCTATTTGTAGGTTATGTTTTGCTTTTGTAATTTTTTGTGCTTTCTAATCGACACTTTAGCCAATACACATTTTTCGCACTTACAAATACTTGCGGTGGTCGATTGGAAAGCAACTAATGTATTTCCAAATGGTTGCTTGATTTGATGGCATCTTAGATTTATGATATTCAACATAGCTGTAAACCAATCAGAGCGATTAATATTTTTGTCTATCAGACAACATTTCTAAGTGAATCACTGCCTTAACCGTTGGTGCAATGAGCTGTCAAATACAAATAAAATATAAAATACGGTGTTGCAAAACATAAATTGCGGGGCTCTGCATGAAATAATGATAGTTCGTAGTTTCGAAGTTCGAAAAAGGAATTACAAGATATTTTGGTAGATAAAAAAAATATTCGCATATTCGCACTTTATTTTACCCCAAATTATTCGGATATTCGAATACTTGATTATTCGGATTTGAATGCTCTAGTAATAATGTAACCCCCCCCCCCCCCCCATGTATGTGAAGATAGCCCAAATTCCATCCCCGAAAAATGCGATGGCAACACTAATTATTGCTATCATGACATTTTCTACTCTCAGCCCAAAAAATCTTGACATTTTTACTCTCAGTCCTGAAAATATTTGCTATCATGATATGGTTAAAAATGTCATGACAGTTGAAATTTTCGGGGCTGAGAGTACAAATAATACTGTGAATGTTAAAGGAGCGTGTATGAATTTTTTTAGATTTTTTCTATGTATAAGAGTTGAGATATAGTCCATAGAAGTTAGGAAATATTCGTTGGCCCAACTAGCGGTGCACTTCTTTTTATAGGTGAATGTTTAAGGAGCATGTACGAATTATTTTAGATTTATAGTGCTATTTTTCGGCGAAAAGATTTAATTAATATGCACATATGTGTATACTGGTCCAACATAGATACAACAATAAATTTTGAATATGGTTCTCTTTCGTGACTCACAGAATTGTGATGGCAGGCCGGAAAAGTAATATACAGAACGTCTGTATTGCATTTTTGCGTTAATGTATCCTCTTTTCATTTATTCCTTTTGTAAGTGATATCCATAGGAATCCATTATCAGCAACGATCTTTTGTTTGCAAAACTACCACGTTTTGAAAAACAATTATTTATCCACCGACAACCATCGGTTTAGTTGTCATAGAAGCAAATATGCTGACCGAAACATCCATATTTTTGGGAATATTCATCTTGGACACTTTTTTTAAACCTTTTAGAATGATAAAAGTATATCCCTTTTGTGTTTTACTAACACAATTGTGTGGGTATGGTAAAAATACCATATCAAAAAAAAATTTTTGACCCAACTTACACATTTCTGTATTACTTTTTAACTTATTTTCGTCCGAAAAAAACACAATAACCCTTTCCTGACCCGCATACACAATTGTGTACGTAAACGACAACCGAATATGTCAAACTTAGAATTAGGTGGTAATTGAAGACCAGCATACTCAATTGTGCATGCCATTTAATTTTGTTTTCGTTGAAAAATAACAGTAACTATAATAATGATAAAATAATTAATATGTTATCAAAAACTAATTATTAATATTATATACCCATGTAACAATTCAATAGGTAAATTGTCCTAGACAGCAAAACCAGGGCTTTTACAACGTCGCGAAATTCGAAAAATTACACAAATTAGTTATAAATGGTAAATAGTTATTTAATAACTTTTGAAAACGTTGTTGCAGTGAAAAAATAGCTAATTAGCTTAAGAAGGTTTATAAGACATTGCAGCAGCGGTTTAGTTACACACCATAAAGCAAAAAAATCGGGACGAAAGCAATTTTCCTGCGGTAAAATAAGTAGGTATAAAGGCATTGTCGAAGGGTTATTGCTATATTCCGCAAAGAAAAATGTCGGGAGGAAAGCATTGTTGCTGTGCTAGTCAAACTGGTTTGGTTGACTGACGACATCTATAATAAACTAGTTTTGGCATTTATGGTATATAATCAAATAAGGTGTTGTGTCTTTGTTATACTTGGCGAATATAATGGCGAACAAAGATTTGCGTACTTATTTTAGAACATCAGAAAAATACAAAACCAACACCACATTTTATAGAAAAGCAAAAGTCACAAACAACCACATGAAAAAGTAACTGGTATGTCGATCTTCTTAATTTTAAGTGCAATGCAAAACCACTGAAATATATTATTTTTTCCGCTAATAGTTATATTAAAGTTGCTGCGTTTACGTCCAACGATTTGGTTCCTCTTTAAGTGGCTTCAAGAGAAACAACAGCAACAATATCACCACATACGCGTGACTTATTAATGTAGATAAACTTTGTAATTAATTTAAATTCATACTGGACTCTTACATGTATATAATAAACAAATTTGTAGATCAAGTTGTAGATGACAATTTAACTGCTGCTGCAGAGCGTCTTATTTCATTTCAACCATCTCAGCGTACATTACTTTAATCACAAGCTATGTCAGATTCTGAATGTTATAATAATGATGAAATTGAATCCGAATATTATTTAAATGAAAGCGAAGACGAAGAAGAAGAATTTTGTAGAAAAAAATAAAGAAATCGGCAATACATTTTAATATAACACAAACTGAATTGAAATAGCTTTTATATATTTATAACTACTCTTTAAAAAATAAACGATTGCAAAAACTGCCAAGTGAAAGTTTGCTTACAATTATATTTTAAATCCCTAGACCGCCCAATGTAAATCAGCCTCGCTTAACGAAAGCTCGGATCTACGAATATCAATTTTTGATACAAAAACCTCACTTAACGAATACATACCTCGGAATAACGAATAAAAAATTAACAAAAAATAAAAAAAACGTCTCTTTTACTTAATTTTTGTCGTAATGGCAACGCAAGGCATTCGAGATTTGTGAATCGAGAATCACGTTCTAAATTATCAACAGAAGATGAAGAGCCACAAAAAAATGTATGCCGCCACACGCTGAATGCAATTTTTTCAAAAATGGATGTAACTTATGAGATTATCAGAAGTAATCATCCATATGAAAACAGAAGTAGCATTGTGATTCCCGCAATCCAAATTATAAACAAATGTTAGACGAGTTCGAGAAAAAAAACGACTTACAATCGATAGTTTTGTTAAATAATAATTTAAGCATTATATCCATACACGATACAATCATGCGTGCGCAATCGTGTGATTGCACAATCATGATTTTTACACTCATGAGTCACGATACATGCATTTTCCACATTTATCAGTTTTAAAATATGTATGAAGAAGCTTGCGTTGCGATTTTAATTAGACTAGTAATTCAAAAAAAAAAAGAAATAAAACAGAAATAGACAAATTTCGATGAAAGAATGGTATAAAAACGTAGTGGAAATGGACATTTGAAATTCTAGCAAGTGGAAAAACCGAGGATCTTAAATTCTTTATTTTTTATTAACTATGCCATATTTACTGTAATACGACACAGAAGAGTTAAAACATTAGACTGAGCAAATTACACATACACGACGCAGTTTTGCATGCACAAACAAGAAAATATCAAAAAATTTGACAATCACACAATCACCATGTGCAATCACTCAATCAATACTATACCACTGTCAATCAGCATGCACAATCATACGATTGCACATGCATGATTGTGTCGTGTATGGGCCCTATAAGTGTTTTCTTTCTTATGATATGCTTTAGTTTTTTTATTTTGCGATTATTATTATTTATTTTATTCGAAATAAAACTGAATTTTTGTACTGAAAACTTTTTTTTTATTAAATTTGCACTACGGGAACCAAACTAACAATTGTTCATATAAAATCATATAATTTGATACCTCGATTAACGAATCCTCGCTTAACGAAGCATTTCCAGGAACCGAACCCCTTCGTTAAGCGAGGTTTACCTGTATTGATGGTATCTCAATTTACAGAAGCTCAAAAATACAATTGGCCAATTTTTGTTGCAATACACGAAATTGTTAATTTTGTTCCAATGGTAGTAGGTCTTTACTGTGAAGATAGTGAGCCTGGTTCAGTTCCAAATTATTTGAAACCTGTTGTGGAGGAACTACAACCACTTTGTAAAAACGGAATTATTTCGGAATTATTTCCCTCTTCGGAAGTAGTTCCTTCTTCCAACCGGTACATACTTTCAGAAGTACAGTTGTATTGTACAGTGGTATGTCAAACTTATAAAATAAACACTGCTTATTTCAAATCACAATTACTTAACAAATAGCGAAACCGCTTAACACGCAGTGTAAGTATTAATAAACTAAATATGGAAAAAAAACGAAATCGCTTAACTCAAAGCAAAATTACTTACCAAACAGCAAAGCTATACGGTTAATAAAAGAAAATTGCTTAACTCAAAGCAAAATGGTTTAAAACACAACTAAAATGTTTAACACACAGCAAATTCTATAACTACAACCTTGTTGTGAAGCCTGGTGGAGGGTTAGGCTTCAAAATGTTAGGAAAATTTGACAGCTCACACGCATAAATAAAATGTAAATAAATATGGCTGAAAATAGAGACGAAATTTGAATTGTTGAGCTTATTTATATATTATATATGTATTTATCAATATTTTAATGGAACTGTATTGCATTTTTTTAATTTAAGCGACAAACAAATATTTAATCCTTTTTTTTCGGAGGATCAGATCGCAAACTGTTTCATTTTTAATATTGTCTCAAATAATCCTCTGAATGTAAAGTTTTTCATTATGTAATTTTGTTTAGATTGTAAATACAAATAAAATTTAAACTAAGCTGCACAATGCCAGTATTTTAATTAAAATCGTGAATTGTAAATTTGTAAATATGGTAATTTGTAAACATGGCTAATATAGGGTTAACGTAAATAATTATTACATGCAAAGTCCTACATAGTTATAAAACGCTTAGCACACAGCAAATGCTTTATGATTACTAATTTCCTCATCGAAAACCTGATTAGTTATTTAAAGCGTTTACTATATTTGGGCAGCTTTTTCGTAAATCCTTATTACACTTTAGCTGTGATAATATTAAATTTACCATAAATAATTAAACTCGTTATCTGAAAAGTTATTTAGCTGTTACATATAAATAGTAAAGCCATCTTTTAATTTTGTATTTCTGTGCACAAAAATGGCTGCATCATTTATCTAGTAGAAAAACTTCCACAAGACCCAGTTTATCACATGAAAATATTGTAAAAAACACCAATTTCATGCTTTTGGTTAGTTACCAGATGCTTTTTAACAGATTTGAACTTTTTTTCAAAAAACTTAAATTTTTCAAAATAATTTTTGATTTTGATTTTATTTTTAATATCAAATAATTTTAGGTCGCGTTTTTCTTTTCTGAGCTACTTTTACAAACTGATCGACAAAACTTGTTTGCCACATACTTTTGCAATAGGAAATGATAAGAAAAATCATATTATCCCTGTCAATATTTCATAAATAGATAGTGACATTTATTATTGAAGTATGAATCTGGAAAACATATAAATAAAATGACAATTATAAAAAAATGATTTTTGCTATAATTTTTACACAAATTATTATTGTTACAATAACGTTCAAAATAATAGCTCGTTAGTTATTTCTGCCTTTTTGTGTTATTTTGAAACTTATACCCTTAACTAACTATATTGCTTTCTAACCAGAGGAATTGCATCTAAAACATGTTTTCTATTATTGGATTACTTTTTCTTATGTAACTACTTTGTGTTAAGTACAGCAAAACTGCAAATATGACGTTTTTACTATTTGGGAACCGAAGTCACTAAATTAATCAAAATGATGCCTTGAAAGTAATTTACCATTTATAACGAGTTTACTGTCTGATGTTGCTATAACATATTGCCAGGCAAATGACAATTACCACTTTTGCTGGCATAACGTTGACAAACCCACAAATTCATGTTGTTTGTTATTATTTTAAGAGTTATTATAACTAAAGTGATGTAAATTTTAGATGGTACAACGTTTTGACAACTCCAAATTGTTACTTGGGTAAATAATATTATATAATTAATTTGTTATCAAATTATTAAGCTTTTTTCAAAAAGAATTCCGATTTAATTAAGATCCGTTAAAATACGGAAGACATTACAACATGTCATTATTTACATACACATTCGTGTAGCTTATTAAAATACGGAAGACATTACAACCTGTCATTATTTACATACACATTTGTTTATGGTGAACTTAAATAAAAGCAGAAAAAAAAAAATTTTGAACTCGAAAGGGATAACTATACACACAATTTTGTGTTGGTTGTACTTCAAATGAAGCGAAATTTTTTATCAAAAGCGTCATTACATATACCTACTATGATTTTTTACTCACACATTTGTGTGGTTTGAACTTAAGTTGAGCCAATTTTTTTTTCTTGGTTGAAAAAGGGATATGTGAGATTCTGTATAAAATTGTTAACTTTGTATTTATGTCAGTTTATTTGTGATTTTTTCGTTTTAATATGTAGTGCAAAATTTGCTTTCGGTTCTGTTTTCGCTATGTCGTTGATATGTTCTTTGTACCTCTCTGAAAAAATTCTACCTGTTTGTCCGATGTAAAAATTTGGGCATTCGTCAGATGTTAGTTTGTATACTGCTGCGTCTATTTTTTGGGGCGTTTTAAATTTTGGGTTTCTGTTCAAATTTATTACTGTTTTTTATTCTTTCTATTATTTGGCTTTCTGTCTTTTCTATTATTTGGAAGTCATTTTATTGTATTCTACGGTTATGAATTCTTTCTCTGCACTGGTTGTCATTTTCAATCGTGAGATCCATATGTGTTTATTGTTTTCTGTTTCAAAGGTAAATTTTATAATGGGTTTTAAGTTATTTATTGCCGTTAAATAATAGTAATACGTCATCTACTTATCTATACCAGTGATTTATATTTCCTTTAAAATTGTTATTTTGCTATTAATGTGTCGTCTTTTTAAATGAGCCATATTAATGGCAATGTACCTACCTAATAATGGACTTCACCTCAAAAAGGACTACACATAGAAAAATTATAAAAAAATCAATATACGCTCCTTTGACATTCACCTATCAAACGATGTGCACTACTATACATAGAACAATTCTAAAAAAAATCATATACGCTCCTTAAACATTCGCCTATCAAACAATGTGCACCGCTAGTTGGGCCAACGAATATTTCCTAACTTCTATGGACTATATCTCAACTAATATACATAGAAAAATTCTAAAAAAATTCATATACGCTCCAGGTGAATGTTTAATCACCTATCAAACGATGTGCACCGCTAGTTGGGCCAACGAATATTTCCTGATGTCTATGGACTAAATCTCAGCTCTTTTTGAATTCAAAAATCATAGAAACGTTGATCAAATATGTCCCGAGACTTTTATATATAATATACTAAAGTTATATACTATGTTACAATAGTTAACAGTAATTTTGTTGTTTACTGTAATTTATTTATAATTTAAGAAGGTTTTTCATGTTTTAAATGATGCGTCTAGTTTTATTTATACAATTTCGTAAACAAAATTATACAAAAATTTTTTTTTAAAATTTATAAAATTTATAAAATTTTACTTGTATATCAAGTTTTTGACTCTCAGCCCCGAAAATATTTACTGTCATGATAGTTAAAACTATCAAGATACAAACATTTTTCTGGGCTAAGAGAAAAATATTGCCCTTTTGTGAAGGAGGAAGATTCAAAGTAATTTTTGATTTTCAATGTCAGTATATTTCCTGGAGAGTAGAATTTAGTTGTTTTTGTTTATTTACACATTTTATTTGAACTTTTTATTGTTTTTATTAAACTCATAACATTTTTACTTATTATTTAGCTGTTATTCGGAAATATTTATACCCGAATTTAGATTTATTGTTAATTAACTGTCGCAATAGTATACATAAACTTGTATAGTATTGCCATAAGCAACTTTTTCGATTTTCGGGAATAGAAATTTGGACTATCTTCACAAAGGTAACCCCTCCCCCCCCCCCCCCCGGTCCACCCACGAAATGATTATGTTTTGATAATGGAAATTTTTTTGTTAAGTGCTTATTTTCCGAGATATTTGAAAGTTTTAGCTTAAAAAAATCACCCGGTGTAGTTATAATTTAGACATTTCTGTAATAATTTTGCGCGTGGAATAAAATATTTGAACTTATGTAAATGGTGCGACACCTTTTGGTTCGTTTTTGAACTATAGTGAGTCAGTTGCCGAAAAATGCTGAAAATTGCGTACAAACTTTAGTAGAAATGAATCGCCAACTGAGGACAGAGTGAGGAATTTTGTGAACAAGGTTCATTTGACTTGCATGATAATAGACAATATACACGTATCGTATCGCCATCTACGTCGTTCGATAGAAGATATTGCTGCTGTGCTGTAAATGAAAGGGCGCGTCAACAATCGAGCACACCAACCCATCATTATTCTCAAGAATTGAAATATTACGAAGAATTTTACACAAGGGTGTAGGTATTAAGGCCTTTAGTATCCAATTGGTTCAATAATTGAAGGCAGTTGACCATCCATTGCGTTATAATTTCGCTGAATTGACCAATTCTCGGTTACAAGAATATGAACATATTTTAACCAAAAAGAATAATCTTTCCGAAGATGCTCATTTTCACCTAGGTGATTATGTGAACCAGCAAAATCATCGTATCCACAGGTGATAATTGAGAAACCAATACACCCAAATAAGTGAATATTTGGAATGGAATATGATCAGAGCGCATTTTGACTTCGAAGATGAGCATGGAGCCGCATTAATACAATCGACGTTTAGCGACAATTTGCGGAAAAGGATTAAAAGTTGCCGCACCTTCTATTTATGGGTCTAAAATATTACCATCCGAATATTACCTCTGGCCAACATCTCCTCGCCATTACCCTTGGCCAATTAGCTCCCGGTACATTATCCCGTGGCAATTACTTCCTATAATTACACTTCCCTTGGCTCCCCTTCCACAAGTTATTACCCTTTAGAAGTATTTCACTTCAATGGAAGTTTCATTCGTTAGATTAAATAAAAGTTGCGCTTCAAAGTGATTTTCCATTTAATGTATCGCAAATTTAGCATTTCTTAATTAGTTTTGATTTTTCCTCTTCTTTATGATGAAATTATTTCAGATTTTGCAGAGATAGGATTTTAAAGGATAGGATTTTACTACTGGTCAAACCTCTCTCTCAATTACCCCGGCCAATTAATTTATGTCATACCAACCCCCGCACACCCTTCCCGCCTAAGTACATGAGGTTTGGTTGCAGTTCCGCAGTTAAGATTTAAGTTTTCACCAACTTAACGTATTTGATGAGCACTCCGGAATTATCTAAGAAAAATTGGACAGCTTTCATTTATTACACTAAGTGTCCAAATCTCCATGATTCGCTCCACAGAATTTCAATTTAAGTAGATTTTCGTTAAAATTATGATAATTGAACGACCCGAAATAGTGCATCCTGACAATCTATCTTCATGGACATGTGGCGTATTTTCCCGAAATTGGGCAGCTTCTATTGCACTATATAGATGGCTATGTGGCAAAATGTATAGAATTTGCTCCACAAATTTTCTATTTTCGCACTTTTTTATTATAATTATTTTTGCGAAATCGACCTTTCGACCTTACGATCTTTTTCGTTATAATTTTTAAAATTGAACGGACCCAATTGGAGAATTATTGTTACTATTTTTTCCGAACAGGACTGCTCTCATCTATTCAGTATGTAAGTGGCTATATATCAAAATCCCCAGGATACGCTTCACATATTTATCATTTACGTGCTTTTTCATTATAATTATGAAAACTTAGCGAGCCATGGGGACTTCCTGACAATCCACAATGATACGTGGCGTAATTTTTTATAATTGGACTGCTTTGTACTATTTAGGTGACTATGTGCCAAATCTCCAGGATTCGCTCTCTAGAAATTCCACTTTTGATCGTTTTCGTTATAATCCTGAAAGAATGGGACTAAATAGACGATCCGCAAGGAATTGTGACGTATTTGGATTATAAATGAATATGTGCCAAAATCTACAGGGTTCAATCAAATACACAGAATTTTCGTTTTTCATTTTTCACGGAACGGGCCGAAATAGGGTTCCTGACGATTAACATAGACATGTAACTTATTTTTTCGAATAAGATGAATACATTTTTTTCATCTATTGCATATGTGCTAAATTCACCATTTTTTCTGAAAAATTAACGAGCCAAAATGGAGCAATTTGACGATTCGCACAGACTTGTGGCGTAACTTGTCAAAATTTAATTTCATTTTTCTATTGTATTATGTAACCACCTGGTTATGTGGCGAAATGTCCAAGATTCGCTGGAAAAGAATTTCCATTTTCGGTTTTTTTTCCTACTTTGACCTGTTTTTTATTGTACCCGAGATATCAGATAAATCAGAGAGATAATGGAACTGACAAATTGAATAATATTTTATCTGAAAAGGCTTTTTAATGAGTTTTATACTGAAAGTATGTAATTTGGGGGCATCTACGAAAAAATAATAAATTGGTGTATTATTAATTATATAATTAAGATTTTGCATACCATTTTGCATAGCGTCCGCCTTATTTTCTTTCAAAATATTTCATAAATGTTTTTTCTCTGAACTACCTGAAAAAAGAATTCAGGTGGAAAAATGACAATCTGACGATCAATAATCATGAAATATTAACGGGCTCACATGAGACTACCTGACGATTTGCATATCACTGCTTTGTTTTTATTTTTCAAATTTGACAGCTTTCACTTCTTGCGCTACGTAGATGGGTGTGTGCCAAAATCTACAGGATTCACTACACGGAATTTCCATTTTGGTATTTTTCATTATAAAAATTATGATAAAATAAATATCCCAAGGTGATCGATCCTGACGATCATCATAGACATGTGATGTATTTTATCGAAATTGGACAACTTTCATCTTTTTGCACTACATGTAAATGTTAAAATGTTCAGAATTCGCAATTTCGAATTTATGGATTATAATTATGAAAAGAAAACACACCGAGGTGGTGCACCCAGACCATCTGCAAAAACCTGTCGTGTATTTAATCGAAATTGGACAGCTTTTATTTATTGCACTGTGTAGATTGTTATGTGTCCAAATCCTTTAATACAGATTTTTTTTTAATTCGATACGTTATACCAAAGTAATTTTAGAGATTTCTAGTTTAACTGAGGTTTCGTCTTATACAGGTAATAACAATTAAACCTTACCAATTAGAAAAGATTCGTTAAAACCTCCATGTCGTATTTTCAAACAGAAAAGTACAATGCAAAATATTGGAAAAATTATTTCAAGATGTCTCGAGAAGACATTTTACAGAGATATAAATCTCAAAAAACGACGGAGTCGCCAAAATAATAGTATATCGTAACATTAATTCCTACCTGGTAAGAAGTACTACTAATGGGCCCCAAGAATGAGGTAAGGAACTAAACATCGTCCGTAAATTTTAAAAAAAATTCAAAAATAATCTAAATCTAAAGCCTTTCCAAAACATCTTCATTGATTGAGTTGAACCTGAAAAGAGGGCGTTAAGAAGCTATTTATTCCAGAGCAATCCCAAAACTAGCAAATGACAGGCTTTGGCCTGCTAGAATTTTAAAGATTCCGGGTGACAGAAAGAACATCTTGAGATTCCAGAATGGAGTTGGCCTGCGTCGGCCTTGGTTTGGGATGAAATTTGTTAAAGAGATAAATTATTCTCAATTCAGCGGCATCTCAGTTTTTATACTTGTGAGAAACTAACGATTTTGTAAAAATTAAATTCGCGTCAATATAAAGATACTTTGTAAACCAAATAATTAAAAATTATTTGAAATTTAATATTGACTTATTTATCTAATTTAGTCATGTTCTAATAGAGATACCGCATTTTAGTTAAATTCATACGATTCCTTTTGTTTGGACCTATCCATAGCTATAAAAAACCAAAAACCGTTTTTTTTTTGAGATACCGCTTTTTGGCTAAGCACGGCAGAATTGCTCAAGCATGGTGTAATGATAATTTCATTGATTTTTGTCGAATAATGAAAGGCCGCCTAGTTTTTCTGATTATAATCATCTCGGTTATTTTGTGTGCTCATACATCTTGCCTAAGCTCCCAGATTAAGATTTTCAAGTTTGCACGGTATACAAGACTCGAAATAATTTCTACTAAGATAACAAATTTTATTATGATAACTTTAATTTTAAACAACTTCCATCCATCCTATTAAATGGGCTGTTTATGTTCCAGTTTGCTTTACGTAGGCAACGGGTCGCGAGTTTCGCAACTAATCATGATAAGATTTTATGTTTTATAATTGAGTCTAGAATGTTTATATATCAGCCCCAATGGCAACCTCATCTGCAGGTGTTCTTGCCTTCTCATGATGGTGATACCAGAACTGGTCAGGTGGCTAATCCACCCTTCAACGAAGCTGATGCAGTTTAAAGTTCAAAAATATCTTGATCACCAATTTGGAAAAAAACCTCCGCATCCCCATCTCACCAGGAAAACAAAAATGCTGAACTATGGAGACAACTTTGTGAAATATAAAAAATGTCACCACATCTTAGCAAAAATCTTAGGAAATTCCTCTTGCTGGTTATAATGAAAACAGCACAATTTCCTGTGCACCAAAGAGCCGGTAAACATGACTTTACAAATGTTCGAAAAAATGAACAAATAACTGCTACAACTAACTTCAAAAGGATTCTAAAATTCAAATAACGCAAATAAAATGATTTTTTCACTAGAAATCTAGTAGCTAGTTTGAATTATTTCACTCGGTAAATTTAACGGCTTCAACGTTCGGGTGCTCAATCGATGGGCATAAATAGATTTTAGGATACATTGGGGCTAGGAAAATTTCATCCAGTTTTGCATGTGCTCAATATTGTATGTAAATGATTGCTGGAATTACTAGCACTATTATAACCTAAACAATTTAAGGCAATGCAAAAAAAAAGAGCGCCACAATTATATAGAGAAATTTAAGCGGAAGAATAATTTAAAGGTTGTACTAGTAAATTTTTATCTACCGGTATTTCTCGTCCTTGCAAGTGTCAATTGATACGGACAATTTCAAAAATGAAATTCAAACAAAATATTTCAACTAAATTAAGAAAGACCAAACGACGAACGAAAGACCAAAACAGTGACATCTGTGGGAAAAAAATTTATTTCGCTGTTAAGAGAAAGAAATCTCTTATTTTACTAGCAATACTATATGCAATACTTTTTAAAAAAGATTTAAAATGAGTTTGAACATTTTAAAATATTTCAAACGTACTAATGTCATCAGTTTGAAAAAGTGTGAAATGATGCCCTCGTGCTAAAAATGTCAAGAACCACAAAAAATCTATATTGTCTACGAATTAACTGCATATTCTCCCAACTAATGACATTGTCTAAACAAGTTTATACACTATTTTCAACACCAATATGTAGACAAATCTGAAATCTGCGTAGACGCACAATCAGAGGTGGGCTTGTTTGTGTCATGTACTAATTTTAACGGCATTGCGTCAACAGCACGTCTACAACGTAAATAACGTCAACTACTCGTGGACAACGTCTAGTCGTAGATAACGTCGACAACCACTTGTAATGGAAATTATAAATACTATAAAATTTATTTCCAAGTAATGTATAATGACGAGTATCGACATGACGTCGATTTTTTTGTTTTATGGTCCAACTCCATAATTTGAAGATTCGCGTGAAGTTCGTCCTAAACTGTACTAAAAAAAAAAAAATAGGTTTTTTTAGGGACAAATTTTACTATACTGTACAAAATAATAGTGAAGTTTGTCCTGAATCCTAAAAACATTTAAATATGGTAGTTAGTATAATATACTAAATTCGGATAAACCGATTAAACCTTTGATTGATTTGGTTTTACGTACTAATATAGATTGAACTTGCTACAAATTTGATATTACTTATTATTCTGAGAAACAAATAGAAAATGGCCACAAAAATTAAATACATATTAATGAAATATTTATTATGTTTAGTAATATATAATTCCAGTTTAATTAAGACAAAATTAGAGTTTTTGTGTCAGGTCAGCATTTGCCTTGGATTACTAAAAACCGAACGTACAACCTTCTGAGTTTCTCTGGAAATCTTCTATAAACCAGCATGCAAAGTAACGTATATTTTAGAATGCGACTAGGTCCTATATAGGTTATAAACACGTATATTTGGGTCACATTGAGAATTCAGGGTGTTTAGGACAACCAAATTTGTTGTGACCTTCCATAAATAACATGTTCGGTTTTCCAACATGTCCCGGGAAAGTACTATAATCCGCGTCTATAATTGGCATTTATATAGAAATACTTCTAGGTCCTATCTAAGAGATAAACACGTTTAGTTGGCCAAGGTGGAAGAAAATAATAGATCAGCCCTCAACTCGGCATGCCAGTGAGCCTCATCTAGCAGCAGCATGCAACTTCCAGCAACGCTGGGAGCAGGCTAGGATTTAATAGAACATGATTGTGTAACATTAATAAGGAGGCGGTCAAATCCTTTAGTGGGATGTAGCACCAATACTTTGCTATCACGTACTAGCATTTTGCTAAACTAAAACAAATGTGGAGTTAAACTATAAATGGAGTTAGACAAAAAATGACATAAAATATGCGCAAATTATAACTAACGGGTGATTTTTTAAGAGCTTGAAAACTTTATTAAAAAAAAAAACGCATAAAATTTGCAAAATCTCATCGGTTCTTTATTTGAAACGTTAGATTGGTCCATGACATTTACTTTTTGAAGATAATTTCATTTAAATGTTGACCGCGGCTGCGTCTTAGGTGGTCCATTCGGAAAGTCCAATTTTGGGCAACTTTTTCGAGCATTTCGGCCGGAATAGCCCGAATTTCTTCGGAAATGTTGTCTTCCAAAACTGGAATAGTTGCTGGCTTATTTCTGTAGACTTTAGACTTGACGTAGCCCCACAAAAAATAGTCTAAAGGCGTCAAATCGCATGATCTTGGTGGCCAACTTACCGGGCCATTTCTTGAGATGAATTGTTCTCCGAAGTTTTCCCTCAAAATGGCCATAGAATCGCGAGCTGTGTGGCATGTAGCGCCATCTTGTTGAAACCACATGTCAACTAAGTTCAGTTCTTCCATTTTTGGCAACAAAAAGTTTGTTAGCATCGAACGATAGCGATCGCCATTCACCGTAACGTTGCGTCCAACAGCATCTTTGAAAAAATACGGTCCAATGATTCCACCAGCGTACAAACCACACCAAACAGTGCATTTTTCGGGATGCATGGGCAGTTCTTGAACGGCTTCTGGTTGCTCTTCACTCCAAATGCGGCAATTTTGCTTATTTACGTAGCCATTCAACCAGAAATGAGCCTCATCGCTGAACAAAATTTGTCGATAAAAAAGCGGATTTTCTGCCAACTTTTCTAGGGCCCATTCACTGAAAATTCGACGTTGTGGCAGATCGTTCGGCTTCAGTTCTTGCAGGAGCTGTATTTTATACGGTTTTACACCAAGATCTTTGCGTAAAATCTTCCATGTCGTCGAATAACACAAACCCAATTGCTGCGAACGGCGACGAATCGACATTTCACGGTCTTCAGCAACACTCTCAGAAACAGACGCAATATTCTCTTCTGTACGCACTGTACGCATTCGTGTGGTTGGTTTAATGTCCAATAAAGTAAACTGAGTGCGAAACTTGGTCACAATCGCATTAATTGTTTGCTCACTTGGTCGATTATGTAGACCATAAATCGGACGTAAATCGCGAAACACTTTTCGAACCGAACACTGATTTTTGTAATATAATTCAATTATTTGCAAGCGTTGCTCGTTAGTAAGTCTATTCATTATGAAATGTCAAAGCATACTGAGCATCTTTCTCTTTGACACCTTGTCTGAAATCCCGCGTGGTCTGTCAAATACTAATGCATGAAAATCCTAACCACAAAAAAATCACCCTTTATTAATTAATTGTGTATTAAATAAATATCGAACTAAACTTGGCTTCTAAAATTTGATAAAAATAATAAAAATAAATTTATTACTGCTGAAAAATCAATTTAAAAAAAATAATAGGTCAAGTTGGAATTATGGGAACTAAATTCATCGTGCGACAAAATTTATCGGATATTACTTGGAATATAACATTTTAACTAAAACTAGAATATTTCCAGAAAAATTTCATATGAATACAACTGATTGAATCTCATCTCACAGGCGATTCACGAGCACTTGACATAATACAGATTAAATTAGTTTTTGTTGATAAAGGCATCGTAAATTTTTGATCACATTAGTCCGATTGCATTGAATGAAACTAATGAGTTTACGCATTTTAACTTCAATATTCAAAAATATATCTAAATGTTTTACATTAATCTAAATTTTCTCAAATCAAGAAATTATATTTCTCCTTCTACGAGTTTATGTTATAAAGATTGGAAAACAAACACTTAACACCGCCAAGAAAATGGGTATAGCTTAAGTATTTAATTTCTTGAAGAAATTCTAGAATATTTTTTAAAAATAACCAAAAAATATTTAACTTGAGAATTTTATTTCTTGTTTTAAGAAAAATTTATCAATACAAGAAATTATGTTTATAGTGAGCAATTAATGTTTAAATCGAAATATTTTTGCATTTTATTATGCTTACGATAGAAGTTGACAACAAATTTAAATTTCGGACTGAAAATTCTAGCTAGATTTATAGTGGTCAATTAGGTTTCTCAACATTACGTAAAAGTTATATTTATATTTTCTGGCTGAATGCTCTGAATGTCATAACAGATTATCATGGCACATTTTACTGTCGCGACAGTGATATTTTTTCGGGCTGGGATATACAACTTTCTCAATAGTTATAGTTTAGTATTGCTAAAAGGTTTTTTGAACTGAATATCGGGCTAGCTTCATGAAGAGTTTAGGTCTGACTATGCTGTCAAGCAATAGTAATATATCTTAAAAATACATAAAAGTAATGTTTTGGGCTGAATGTTATAACTGTCATGACATTGCATCATGATACTGTTTACTGTTGCGATAGAGATATTTTTCGGGATAGTAAACTCTCACGACAGTGATAGTTTAGTTTTGCCATAGCGTTTTTTCGGGCTGAGTATCAGGCTAGCTTCATATACATGTTGGCCCCTGCGATAGCAACTTTTAATGCAACTTTTCTAGCAAACGTAAAATAAAAAGAAATAATGACAAAATATTTTTTAATAGCATTCCCTGCCTAGTTTTCTACCGTAAACCAATAGTGCTTAATAGAAAAATTTACTGATGGAAAAGTTTCATCAAATTTATAAATTGATATTACAAAATTCTTAATAAATAAATAATGTATATCAAATGTGGCCAGGGTAACATCAGTCATTCTTTGAAAACGATATATTTTTATATGTATTCAAAAATTTAATTTTAAATTCAAATAACATAAAATGATGTCACATGAAATGACACCACTACAGCACATATACATAACACTCGTATAATCAAAGGTCACATTCTTCGATACTAATAAAATTTGCTTTTCCTGCTTAACTTGTACCAAAATAAAAAAAAATTAGATCTATAATAATAAAAATTGTAATTGAAAAATGCCACAAAAGACAAACAAATATATGAGAAGAGAAAAATGAAAAACCGAATACAGAAAACAGCACACAAAAAAAAATGAAAATTACTTTATTTATTCAGGTAAAATTGGATAATACATTTTTATATATTTTTCAACAATTCTACTTTGTGTATATAGTTTCACTTGAGACTTAATCAAATATCAACAGCTAACATCATTCAGACATTTTAGAGTAAAATATAAAAATAAATTTTTTCTCGTTGTATATTCTTCTGTATATTTGATTTCTCTGTGTGCTGCTGTACTCGGGGTACATATGACAGGAATATAACGAAAACTGCAATAAATTTTTTTTGCTGTTTGTACGAACAATGTGTCGTATTCTCAGATTTTTTGTATACAGATATATTGAGTTAAAAATAAAAAGCTCAAATTTTCATTTCTTCTTATGATTATTTCATTTTAAATATGACTTTTATATTTTATGTGCTATATAAAAAAAAGATAGATTACTTTAGTTAGGTGAGCAAATAAAATTGCATAACGTTCGCTTTTTTGTCATTGTTTGCTGTATTTTTTGAGAAGACTCTGTTATAATTTTTGGTTTGGAGCTTATAACACAAAGTTCTATAACTTGTAATACAACCATGCAAGTTTTTTGTTACAGTGATTTTTATTTTTTGAAACTTAAATGCTTAATGTAAATATGGCAGTACTAATGTGTATACTGAAATGGAGCAAGGAACTGAACTGCGCCAAACAGCATCACAAAGCTGTCTGGATTCTATATGTAAATTCTTAAGTAGCGATAAATGAAGTAAAATATAAATGATTTTTGGTATCGTAATTTTTTTTTTTGATACATCGTATACAAATTTGTATATTGATTGTAAGAGTTAATCTTATACGGGTCACAAGAGAAACGGTCTACTTCGGACTATCAAAATTATAAAATTTTGGCCTATGAAATTTCATCACCAATTCTAAATTTACCAACGAAATGGCAATATCAGAGTGCAAAACTCATGGACCCACCCATCTTTCATGCCAGTATTGACTGGCATGGAGCTATGCAATATGCAGATAGTAATAAAATCGGACCTATAGCCGTAAATCCTCGAATTGGCTAGCGACGGCGTAAAAGTAAGGACGAAAACCAAAACGCGAAACAGTTGGGAGAGCCGTGGTACCAGAACAGATTGCATGGATAATAAAAAAAAATTCAAAACTTGACTAATTTTAGATTTGGCAGCAGCGATCATAGTTTAAAGCTATTTACAGCTGTTGAAAATTACCTTGGGGAATACCACACACAACCAAAAACTTTCCTCGCAAATTTTATGTTTAAAAGTCATTTTGATTGGGAAGTAGCAGTAGAAAAAATTTAATAAACTTTCTTTTGAGAATTTATTTGGGCTGAACAATTTTTATAAATGGAATTTTAGTCATAAAGTGGGCTCCGCCTCTTTAGTACTAATGTAGGTTTTGATAAAAATGATGATTGAATTCGTTTGGTCAGGATTGGTCACTAGTTTTTATAGTTTGGTTACTTATGGTTAAACGGTAAATAAATAATGAAAAATCCAAAAACAATAATTCCCGGATAGCACCACATTGCAAGAACATACCGTATATTTATCAAATTTCGTTAGGTAATCGATAAGTCAAGATTTTGGCGCTTGATAACAGATAGGTCAGTTTTTATTGCGAAAAAACCAAATTAAAATTGTATTTATTCAATAAAATCAGGTTCGTCGCTTACTTGGGAATTTCATTTTACAAAATTAATTAAAAATCCAATTGAAATATCTTTTTTCCAAGAATTGTATCTAAAGTTGAAGACATAAGATAAAATCAATCTAAATTTTAGGTTCTTAATAGCTCGTCGGGGATTGGTCTCTATAGTTCACTTCGCTTCGACGATTAGAAGTGTACGAAACTGGACACTTGACCATTACTAATATTTTTATAAATCCAATGAATCGAATTGTTTGGACGACTACCATTGAGGATTGGTCACTGAGCACTCCTTAATGACAGTCGACCAAACGATTCCGAACGTTCGATTTATAAAAACGTTAGAATCGGCCATTTTTCTATACCCGAACACTTCGAATCGAGTGGCAGTGGTGAGTTTTAAAGAGTTTTCGCAATAAATTATTACGAAGGGATGACCAAACTGAATCAACTAGTGACCAATCCTCAACGAGTTATAAAGAACAAAAAAATTTGAATTGGTTTTACTTTATGTCTTCAAGTATAGATACAATGCTTTGAAAAAAGATATATTTTTATCTAACTGGTATATTCAATTGGATATTTTATTAATTTTGTAAAATGAAATTTTCAAATAAGCGACGAACCTGATTTTTATTAAATTAATACAATTTTAATTGAGAAATTTTAAATTCGTCTGTATTATAACTTTAAAAAATGTTCGGCTTTTTTATAGACAAATATTATTTTCTATGATATTCACAATGTCTGAAACCTTTCGGGCCACCAAAAAAAGGGTCATTGACTTGCAATATCTCTACCAAAAAAAGTAGAAAGTAAATTTTCTGAACCCCCCATTTTTAACCCCAAGGGTGCTCAGAGCCTCACAACCCTTTACAAAAATGTGAACTTCATCAAGTTTCCTCTTGCCAGTGCCAAGATGAATTATGGTTTGGTTTCGTACTGATAAAAGTTGGTCTACTCATCAAGTTGCAAAGACCAAACTGCAAAAATTTACTTCTTGCTTGTTTTATGTTTCTGTTTTAAAGCAGATATGCCATAAGGTTGAGGCTGTCAAACCTCTACGTAGAATAAAGGTCACTTCACCAGAGGAAAGAGAAGAAGCTAAAAATAGTTCATCAGTGTATCCCGTTCTTATCATCTTTTGTGCCTATATAATAAAAATAATGTTCTACTATGATTCTTCCTTCAGTAGAAGAGGTAGAAATTTTACGCGTGAATGAGTTTATAAATTGCCCGGTACATTAAATATAAAATATGGTTTGGTTATTTTGATGTCCACAATGACAAATTACTTATTTCTATCAAATGAAACGTCTTTCATCCCATTTATCCTGTTGATACTGTCATCGTTGCCACTGAAAATCTCGCCAAAAATTATATTGCGGTGGATAATAATAATAATTTATTTTGAGAGAAGACTTGCATCATGTAGAATTATATTTTTTTTAAGAACTTATAGGCCACGGACGAGGAAGAGAAATATGTTGACGAAGCCCCAATATTTTATTTTATTACTAAAATTAAACTTTTTTGATCTTCGTCTACCAATTGTGCTAAATTATCATCAGCCACTTGAGGATATAAAATCAGTTGAGGCGTCAAAGGAGTGCAGTTTCACTATTGCTTTGACCGATTACTTCCAATTATTTCCGTAGTATCTCGGATTTTAACCTCATTAAAAAGTTAAAGGGATAAGTTAATGAGTAAAGACTGAGGAAGAAGTTCGCGATCGCCTGTACCGTCTAGCCTTGTCACAATGTGGTGAGCCCGATGGCGCTCCAACCATCTTGATCAAGTATTGTGTAGAAAGTTAGACCTGGCCATATTTAACGAAAGTCTTCGGACTAGTGCTTTTCCAGATTCTTGGAAGATTTATGTGGTTTACTCGATTTTTAAGCCGAGTAAAAGCAACGAGATATGAAATTATCGTGATATTGCCATCCTATCTACCATACCAAAGCTGTTCGAATCCATGATCCATAAAATCTTATCTTTCCGTTTAAAATCATTATTATTTTTGACCAAAAGTACACTTTTAAACGTATATGAACTCGTATACGAATTCTGAGCGGCAACTGGAATAGATTTATACTGATTTTGCTAAAACCTTCAATAAAATTGCTCATACAATTTTTATTAATAAGATGGAGAAATAAAAAGATGTTAAGCAAGATGATACCCGTCGCAGACGGCAGGAAAACGGAAGTCGAGTCTGCTTAGTACAAACAGATTTGATAGTTTTTAAAAAATTTAAATAGTAAAAGATAAAGTCAAGCAAAATAAAATGACACAAAAAAACAAAAAACAAATAAGTTAAATAAAATATCAAACTATAGTCAAGAAAAATAAAGACGTTTTTTCAACGTACGTTTTGTCATATTGTAATCGATAAGATGGCAGTGCTGATTAGCTTCGTACAACATTCTAGAGACGGGCTCATTCTTTCCGTAATCAGTTCGATGAGGGTCGATTCTAAACATAGGTACTGATCTTAAATCCCGAGAATTTATATTTAGATTGATTTTACCTAACAGAGCAGAAGAATCGATACCCCCAGTTAGTATTTGATGGATGAAAGCCACGTCCGCAACAACTCGGCGCTTACTAAGTGATTGTAAATGAATTAGCTGCAGACGATCTTGATATGGAGGCAGGTTAAACATGTCCACCCATGTTAGTCCGCGTAAAGCAAAGCGAAGAAATCTACGCTGGACTGCTTCAATCCTCTTAATGTGAACCTCATGATAAGGCGACCACACCTGGCTAGCATATTCGAGCAGGGGACGAACGAATGTTGAATAGAGAGCCTTCGTAACATAAGGATCGTCGAATTCTTTCGACCAACGCTTGATGAAACCGAGCGCAGAATTGGCTTGGTTGATAATACGATCGATGTGATGTCTAAAATTCAATTCACTGTCGCAAATGACCCCCAAATCTCGAACAGAACTGGCTCTGGTAACGGCGTCACTGTTAATGTAATAGTCGCGAGAGATAGACTGTGCACGTTTTCGAGAGTAGGTGATTGTTTTGCATTTACCCACGTTCAAATCGAGGTTGTTCTTAGCACACCAAGTGGAGAAGTTGTTGAGGTCGCATTGTAATAGGCTCTTATCCGTTGTGTTTGAAATCAGTTTGTAAATCTTCATGTCATCGGCGTATATAGATATGGATGAATTTTTAATCAAACATTCAACGTCGTTAATTGACAAAATGAAAAAAATTGGACCCAGATGGCTGCCTTGGGGCACTCCAGATGTTGCTGAGATACGAGCTGATACTGATGACCTGAACAGTACATGGTATATACGCTCTTTTAGGTAAGAGCCGATCCAAAGGAGAATTTGGGGAGGAAAACCAAGGGCCTTAAGCTTGAACAAGATGACTTCATGAGAAATCCTGTCGAACGCCTTGCTAAAATCCGTGAAAATGACATCAACCTCATTCCCTGCCTCCAACGTATCTAAAGTTTGTGATGTGAATTCAATAAGGTTTGTTGTCGTGGACCGTGCTTTGAGAAAGCCATGCTGATTGTCGGAAAACAACGGTTTACAATGAAAGTACAGTGAGTCATACACAATACTTTCAAACAGCTTAGGAATACTAGATAATTTCGCAATCGGTCTGTAATTACAAATGTCTGACTTGCAACCGTTCTTATGAATGGGAACTATAAACGAACTTTTCCAAATAGATGGAAAAATGCCAAGTGAAAGCGACTTTTGGAAAAGTGTAGTCAGTGGCTGCGTGCTGTAGTCAGTGGTCTATTCTTTTCAACCACTGGCAACCCGTGAAGATTTTTGATTTGTCTTGGCACTTATTTTGAATGACATCTGGAGTGCCTCAAGGAATCATATCGGCACACTATTATTCTCAATAAGTTTTTTTAATGTTATTGACTGTAAAGCGGGTTTGGACAAATTATGAAACTGGTTAACTAGCAATAAGAGATTTTTTTAATGTAGATAAGTTAGTAGGACTCGTTGATTTTTACCGAGTTCCATCTCCGACATATCAGCAATATTTCTTGCATGTTAACGCTGTTAGAAGAATTGAGTATGTGTCTGACCTGGGTAGTTCTTTCTTCCAACTTAACCTTCACAAGACACAACTAATTCTATTACTTAAAAGGCTTATACTAAGGTAACCTTTATTAAACGTAACTGGGGCCGTATTCTTGAAATCGGTGGAAATTTCTCCAATCGGAATACAATTTCCTTTGAAATTTTCCATATTATTCAAATTTTTCGCCGGCTATTTTAATCATTATTTTTCAAGTTTACTAATATATTTGTTCCCTACTAAGCAAATAATTTCGAATCGATTTTCTCAGTACGGAATTTTTCTATAAGAGTAGGAGGAAAAAATTATGTTTCCTAATTTAAAAAAAAAAAAAAAAAAAATAATAATAATAAGGAGAATTTCAAAGGAAATTATATCCGATTGGAGACCAAACTACAAAAATATTGAAAAATTTTGAACTTACATATAAAGTATAAGTATAATGCTTTAGCGAATTTTAATGATTAAAGAGAACAGTCACGTTGTAAATGTAATAACTTTAGTTATTGAATTAATAATTTAATCAGGTCGTAATGTTTATTTTAACAACGAACATTATCCGATCAATAAATTTAGTAAGTTTGATAACTAATACTTGATAACTAATACATTGTCATTACAATAAGTGTATTTATTAGTAAAACTATTTTATTTTATTGATAGAATACATGTTTTTGTTAAACTTAAAACTAAGTTATTCATTAAACAATTTTATTGCTGATTTTCAAAAAATACGATTCAATAAGTCAAAGTTATTGATTAAAAACGTTTTTTTTCTGGGTGTTAGATCAAGCGATTGGACAAAAGTGAAAAGTTAAGTGTATAACAATGATCTACAAACAATTCAAGATTTTAAGAGTTCCATTCGAGCTGAAATTGAGACAATTGAACTGCTTTATTGGAAAAAGTCACCAAATTTTGATGTAGCACCCTTTATATTAATATTTGTAAATCAGTTGAATTTTTAAAATGTTTTTCAGTCTACAGAATTCCATAATTTTCCATAAAATGCACACCCTTCTTTGTTCTAAATTCAGTTTATTAGGATTAATTAAAATTTGTATAGCTGCGACATATTTCATGTACTAATATCGTTTCTTTAAATTAAGGTGTTATCACAACGTAGCTTAAAAAATCACTTTAGCCTAAATTGCATTAAAAATTAAATCAAACTTTTAATTTCTCAACGATATACTTCAACATTCATTCGCACTACGAGTATGTTACACTTGCAAAAATTACATACATTTTCCATTATGTACTTAAATTAGTGTTACTTAATGGAAAATAGAAACAAAATAAAAAAAAACCCACCCAAATTTAATTATGTCAAATAATTTTTGCATATTCAAAATAAAATCCTTGTAATAATATCTTATGCTAGATACAACAACATCAGTTTGATATTTTATATAAAATCCTGTATGACATTAGTATTTAACACCAGCAGTTGCACAAAAAATATATATTTGTACTGTACATACATTTTTTTATACATAGATACCAAACACCGTACTAGATAGGAGTAATATACATTTTTGAGAAATTGAACGTTACCCACAATAACGATCTGATAATTAAAACTACCATTAAGCATAGCGAAAAGCAAAAATACAAAATGAAAACATGTGAAAAGCAGCACACAATTTTTCATCTCGCTATATTCATTTTAAGTTGTGATAACATTTTTAGATATTATCAAATGCGCAAAAAGGCATGTTGGATCCACTCTGCAATCTACAAAACCATGAAAAGATAAATAAATTTAACCACACACACAGCATAAAAAATGCATACCACAATTTAATGTTTAAGCCAAAATTCATTACAATTATAATTTTTTTAGCTTTGATAATTGCACGGTGTACAAATATTATGGTAACTGAAAATCTTTCGGATTATTGTACACAGCGTGAGTTTCTGATTGTAAGGGACTGCACCCCTAATTATTGAAAAAAAAATAATATTTTCTTTGCTATGTAAATGTCATTTCGACCAAACGGCACAATGGTTATAATTTTGGCGTTTGGATCGGGGAATTGGAATAGAGATTAGAATTCTGATGGATGCAAAAGGCATTCTGTGATGAAAACAAAACGTAGCCGAAGCGGGTAGAATTACTTTACATAAATATTTGGATTTTATTCTAACGAGGATGTTTAATTTATAAATTGAGAATTTGCTCGCTCTCAATTGGTTGTGCACTTAACACTGTCGGATTGATCTCTATTATGGAAGGTTTCTAATATGGTGGTGGTTAGGAAAGTTTACATTTTTGCAAATGTACGCAAAAGGTACATATAAACTGAATGTAATTTTGATGAAGAAATATTATATTTTTAGTAAGGTGCTGTTTGTGACCAGTAAAAATATTCCGAAGAAAATGTCACAATAACCGCGCAGCTCTCAGTAACCGTATATCGGCCGATCAAATCTTAACATCAACTGTGATTGTTTCAGTTTACGGCAGGTGCTCAATAAATAGGCGCAAAACAAATTTTAGTACACATTGGCTTTATGAAAATTTCAACCAGAATTGTGTGTAGGTGCTCGATGTAAACCGAATGTAAAAGATTGCTGAAAGTATTACCGCCACACTATAAGACCAAGCTAATTGGAGGAATCGTAGAATAAAAAAATGCGAAACTAACTATTGGGCTAAATAATACAATTTCAATTACAATTACTAGTGGAAGTTTGAATTGGTGGTTTTTTACTTGTCTGAATGTCTGTTTTTTGCAAACTAAACTGTTAAGTTCAGTTCGAATGTTTTTTCGAAATTATTAAAATTAATAATCAAATAGTGACATCTGGAGAAAAAGTTTAATTTCTCTGTTCAGAGAAACAAGTTACCCATTTGCCGGTAATATTGTGTAATATTGGCGTTAATATTTGTTAATATCAAAAACATTACATTGTCAATAAAAAAATTTCACAAGTAATTTTAATATGTTGAGTTATTTTAAATGTGCTAATCTGAAGTATTTGGTTTGCAAACATTCACTTTACTTTAAACTCCCAATTTGAACTGAAAAACTGTAAGAGCATGAAGCATGGAGCCTTCCTCTTATAAAAATGCACCAATTGCAAGAAGGTGGTTTTGACTCGAGCTGTGATCATTATAAACCAAAAAATCGTACATGTACAGATGCACCAGGAGTTAAGGATTTGAAAATTTCATTAAAGAGATGCAGCAGTCAGCATGGAATAATACACGCGAAATCAAAATATTTTAAAATGGCCAAATTACCCAAAATTAAAAACCTAGTTGCAGAAAAATAAAAAATCTGGAGACGTCCCCTTAGAAATTCTCCTCAAATCAGGGAAGTTTGAATCGCACACGCACCAATATACCAATACCCTTAAAACTGGTGTTGGTATCATTGTCGATTTGGTTAACGAATCATCCAATAACATACTTTTTTGGTACAAAATTACTCAACGTTGACATTGGAGTGGTTCTTTCAAACTCACATTCATTCTCACCAACGTGAACCCCCACACCATCGGCGCGGATTTTCTAACGAAGTTCGGATTATTAGTGGATCTGAAAATTCATAATATAATTGATCAACCCGTTCATAATCAATGCAACATCAGCACGCGCTGGTACACCGTCACCATTATTTTTCATAATAAACAATGGTCATGGCACATTGTTAAAGACATTTCCTTGTTTAACAGCTCCGCCGAAATACAACGCGCCTGTAATACATAATTCACCATATCGTGACTACAGGCCATTTTTCATTTTCAAGACCAAGAAGACCTGATCCAATTTGCCATACAAAGCAGTTTCCTTATTCCATCTAATTCCAATTGCTTTTGACGACATACTTAAAATAACATTATTTGACTTATACGGATTCCCTTAAGTGTCAGATGGTCTCATAAATTTTGCACAAACTTGTCAGCGTTTCACCAACAAAATTGTGAGAGATATCAACGAGAAGCAACACTTACTCCATTTAGAACAACTCTTCCCAAAATGATCAAATTATGGAGTCAATATTAACACAGCAAAATGTGTGTTTGTGTCAAGCAATCTTAACTTCGTCAATTACCAAATTACTCCTTATGTCATTCTGTCGTCCGAAGGACATGTTAATGCAATTAGAGTAGTTCCAGCACCGCAGAACGTTAAGTAAGTTCAACAATTTGTCGGAATGGTAAATTACTACCATCAATTTATCCTAAAACTGGCACCTGCCCTAATTCACAATTTAACATGCAAAACTTTTCTTAGTCTAAGTCAAATTGTATTTCTACAGCTCAATAACAACTTAGAACAACACAATATAGCATCATTACTGATGCATCTAACATATATATAGGCGCAATCTTACAGCAACCAAATAAAGAAGCTTGGGAATCTATTGGATTTTTCCCCAAGAAATTATCAGATGCCGAAAGAAAATAATCGGCATTTAATAGAGAATTCGCTATTTTGACAAAGGTCCAGAATTCACTATCTCACCGACGATCGCACAAGCACAAAATTCGATAAATTTCCGTTGGCTGATTTGACAATTTATTGTGAAATAATTACAGGCAACAATCGCCTGCACATTCCAGAGATATTACGTCGAACAATCTTCCGACACTCTGCATAATATTTCACATCCGAGTGTACGAACATCTGGAAAAAGTGAATAAAGATGTAACCCTTTGGGCAAAATTTGGTTTATCCTGCCAACAATAAAAAGTGCAAACGTCAGATCAATTCACATCACAGGAATTTCTAAATTCGACCAGGTAGATTTGAGCACATCCAGTTAGATATTGTTGAACCATTTCCGCCTCCTTTCAATGGATTCACATACATTTTAATTTGCGTAAGAAGCCTCGAAGATATTTCAGTTCCAACTATATTGCAAAAACACTTGTCGAAAACTAAATTTTCTATCTATGAGTCAAAAATTCGAAAATAAATTTACATTTCTAGATTTGGCGTGCCGAGTAACATAACGATCGATCAAGCCGGCACCCACTTTAAATCCAAAATATTCACTGAAATTATGCAATACATAGTCTCGCACCGGATACGATACGCATAAGCCAGCACTTACACCGCCAACTTACAACAGCTACAAAAGCTCATGCAGATAACGTCAACTGGAGCTCAGAGATTCGAATCATAGTGTTGGGAAACCGAGCAACAGTTAAATATGATTTAAATTGTCCACACAAGCAGAACTAGTATACGGTTAAATTACTTGGGGAAGTCTTTGTGGAATATCAACTTGCACTCCAAGTAACCACTGGCATAGTGATTGATCACTGAGCTCCACTATGAACAAACTTGAACTGAAGAAACGCTACCAAAGTCACTACAAACTTGTAACTACGTTTTCGTACGAATAGACCAAGTACGCACAGGCCTCTCACCACCTTCGTCAACACGTTGTATTGTTAATCAAAGACAAGATACACTCTCTCTCTATTGAAAGACTCAAGCCAGTCGTTGGAATTCTGAGTTCACCCGTTCAAATATCAGGGAGGGGGGAAGTATGACACATTTTAAACTGGCAATGCAACCAGCCATACGTAAGCACGCAACGGACCGCGGACTAAGTAACAAATGCACTACAAGCAACAATGCTAGCCGTAAGTAGCCGTTTTTTAAGCGATGGGTAACACGTTGAGTTGATGACTCAATTGGGAAGGCGAGTTGAAAGATCGCGAAAGGAGAGCATCGCGAAAATTAAACGGCCTTTCGGCATCATTCAACCACAAACCACGTGATAGGCCACATCAACAATTTATTGGTTCCATGTGAGGTTCGCCCATATGACCACTAAATAATGTACTAACCCACGCGCATTTCGCGATATTTATAGCGAAAAATCGGCTTAACAGCCAACGATCATACATCGTCATACAATGAAACATTATACCATGAATTTTCGCTAGTAAAAAACTTACATCACCACTACTATTTTAATGACACAGCTTGGAATAGGAAAATTTTCAAACTCGATCTACAACCGCTGAAGTATTCAAAAGACACAAAATTAATTCTCTCACTGAGGAGGGAGTGACGAAGCGTCCGGTTTTATTCAGTGTTTAATTTGTAACATAACTTTTTACGAAGAGAAATGGAATTGCAGTGGAAACAGCCACCAAGAGATAAGCAAATCAGCACGGAAGCATGAAGATAGGGACTTCACAATCACCCAAACGTCGAACTCAGCCAACTGCTTGACCACCGGGAAATAATAAGATAGCTGATAAAGGTAAAACCGTATGAGTATGCTTTGTAGCCAGCGCAAGACAAAATTAACCCTAATTTTACATGAATAAATAAAACTAACCAAAAAAAAAACAGTACCTTTTAGTACCTAACAATTTTCATATTTATATCAATTGAGCTCGTATTATATTTAGTTTTTGGATCAATTTTTAAAACCTTTTTACTGAATATTCATATCAACACACAACTTTGGCTCATTTCAATAATGTGCGATGTAGAGACGGTGATGAAGAATTTCTTAAAATTTTCCTAAATTTAAAATCGTTTCTAGTGAATACTAGAGTTTTAATAAAGAAAAATCATTGTTAAAAAATCTAAAATAACCAATTAATAAAAAACTAACATTATCAATTTATTTTTAAAATTATTATTCAAACTAAAACTTTAGCGAATAAATTACTCGTAGACCAATTGAATAGAACAGAACTCATGATTTTGCTTCCACAAACTATCTTAGGAATCGAAGGCATCAATAAGCGAATATTTGTTCAGTTAAAGATATGCTAAAAGTTTCAAAAAAATCATTTGGGGATTTAGGGGTACGATTTAATTAAAACTCCAATAATTAAATTGTACTTTGCTTGCTTTAGTAATATTCAGTTCATGATTGGTCCATTCAAGATGCACAAACAGTTTAAGGAAATTGTCTTGTTAATGACAGGGTCAAATTTGTCGAAAACCACCACATGTCACATGTTGAATGGAAAAATTTCAATATATCCGTTCCAAAAACCACTGTAAGGTCTTGGCCATGAATGAGACTAATATTTTTAGATCATGTTTGGAGCATTTGAGATGCAAACACAGTTTATCATTTATTTATTATTTAAAAATTAAATAAACAATATTAAATATTAATTATTGTTAAAGATTGATATTTTTCCGTTCAAACAATATTGAATTTTTCCGTTTTTATGGGGTGGTTTTTAACATATTTGACCCTGTTATTGCCAAGAAAATTTCCTCAAACTGTGTGTGCATCTCGAATGGATCAAACATGATGTAAAAATATTAGTCTCATTTATGACCAAGAGCTTACAGTGGTTTCTGAAACGAATATATTAAAATTTTTCTATTCAACAATATGACGTGGAGTGGTTTTTGACATATTTGATCCTGTTATTGACGAGAGAATTTCTTCCAAATTTAAGTACTCGAATCAAAGTATTGATCGTACTCAAGTGGATAAATAAACGTTTAATGTATGGTTGTGATATTTAGCCTCGTCTTTGCATCAAAAATAATGATACGTTATAATTTTTTCTATAATTAAAACAAGGATCTAATGAACTCAATTCGATTAAGTATTATGCAATCCATTGCAACATGGTACGTCACACAATATGGTGCAATAATGTGCTCTTTAATAGGTTCATTGAAGTCATCTAATCGAAATTTTCATAAATTAGAATTCATTGAAATCGATTCCTGGAAATTCAAAACCCTACATACCTTTTTTATCAATAGTGTGTAAGTAAAAAAAAAATGTTTATAAAAGGGAGCCACGCACCACTGAGAAATCTGTCAATGAATTTTTTTTTGGAAGTACATCTCATTGTAGTTACTTTAATTTATTTAAAATATTTCTGGTTGAAACAAACATACAATCGCTAACGATTCCGTTACTCGATAACCCACTTTGAGCAATTCTCCAGAAAATAGTTGGAGTGTTTTTCGAAACTCAAATACAAACATAAAAACATTGATTTTATTTAGTGCACACATTAATAATATCTTAGATATAAAATAAATTAATAAGATAGAAAATTTTGTGAAAAAATTGGGTTGACATGTTCTTATTGATCAATATTGAATCAGTTATTTGATCGTGCTATTCACCTATTTTCGTATAGAATATTCACTAATACTTAGACATATATATTTTTAGGAAAAAATTCACTCTACTATTAAAACTATATAGGCTTGTGAAATATTTCCTAAACTATTACTAATGTTTTGTTTTTAGGATAGATTTAGGAAAATGTTCACGCGCATCGTGTAGAGACTATTTATTACGAGATCACTATCAATCGTTCTGAATGCAAATAACTTCTTCGGATAGATTTTATTGGATACATCAGGACCTTAAACTTTCGTTACCAATAACGTTTAAGGTGTGATTTTAAATTGGTTTAGATTTTTATAGCAGAAGTATAAATGTTTGAACTGCTAGAGTTTAGGCACGAATTTCTCTGAGAACGGAGCCCCTTAAAAATAAATACAAAACAAATTGCATATCAAGCACTATACAGAATATATTAAAAATCGTTTAGTACTAATCAATATCATGTTATAGCTTTAAAATAACAACCATAATTAAATATTTAATTTAAATTTAATTAAACACGTAGTCATGACGGTAAATATTGAAAATCAATAGTCAATATGTAATTTAAATAAATAGATCAACCACAATAACATATTTGTATACAACTAGTAGATATATAGAGGGAAACCCACTAAACTAAAACTAATTAAATCAATTAATCAAAAAATAACTGTATAATTAAATTAATTTTTTTATATCGATAAAACAAATATTATAATTAATTTATATAATGTAAGGTAATATGAAAATTTATGTATACTATATATACATATATATATATTTTCATTCACATTCGAAAATAGAAATGAAAACATTTTTCACGGTTTTACGCTTACATATTTTTGGAACGCATTTTTGGTTGAGTTCATTAGTTCAATTGTATGGATAGGAAGTGTTAGTGGGGTAAAAGGTTTTCCTTTTTTTATTTATTCGGTTAATTTCTTAAATTCCTTTTGTTTTTTTTGTGAATAACATAAAATAAATACGTAACGTGTTATTATAATATACACACAACAATAGAATGGAATAATAAATTAAAGCAACGAAAGGAAAAAAATAATAATAGCAGTAGTAATAATAATAATACGAGTAAATGAAACAATTGAGAAAGATTTAGATGAAAAGTTTTTTTTTTTTTACTCTGGATGTGTTTTTTTTTCCTTTTTGTCTATTTGTGTGTTTTGTTTTATTTAGAGAAGTTTTGTGAACACACAAAAACTGGGGGGCTGGAATTTTTTTTTTTCGTTTTCACAAAAGAGGAAAAATTAAAAATTATTGCTGAAAGTTTAAGCTTTTTTTAAGTTTTCATTTTTTAAAGCTTTAATGTTTTTATATAAATTAGGGTTGATGTTATTTATGTATACCCTTATTTATGGTCTTCATACCACATATACAGAAGAAACCCATTTTACTTTGTGTCATTATAATCGATACTCAAGTCCTTTATATATTATTATTATCTAATGTCAGTACACTCTTAAACCATATTGTAACGTAATTTGATTAAATGCTTGTAATTTATGTACCAAGAGCATGCATATATAATGTGACTCGTATGCTAATTTAATGTTTTATAAACGATATTGAAATCGATTACATTCGTATTTGTATTTATTTGAAAGAGCAAATGCACAAGTTTATTCAAATTTCTTCAAATTGAATGTCTTTATTTAGATTTTCAATCAAAAATGAAAATGAAGAAATCATAAAGTAAGTATATTGTTTTTGAAATAGAAATAGTACGCTGTAATTTTAAACTAAACATAAAATACCTCCGAGTGAGAAACGAACTTAAAACTAAGCATAAATATGTATAAGCATATAAATATATTCTTAAGTTTTCAAAAATATTTTCTTTATGCCATATATGCTTACTTATACAGTACATTTCTGAACCATAATGCACATTTGGAAAATGAAATGAAAATCCATTTTATTTTTTGTTATGAAAATGCATTTTCACTATTTCGATGTGGAAAAATGTGTACGTACTCGTTATATTTTACTACACCAAGGTTTTTTTGTTTGAACTCGTAAACATAAATTTAATTTATGTATGAACATTTAGAATATATATGTGTATAAAATAATATATGTTTATTTCTAAAACTCTTCGATTTTCCATGTCGGTTTTACAAAAAAAAGGAAAAAAAATCAACTTAGTGAAGCGAGAAGATTTGTAAGCTCATTGTGTTAGCATATTTGTAACCATAATTCTGAATGTTGTGTTGAAAAATGTGCAAACAAATAAATGCTTTATACAGACGCGCTCTTTATATTGAAAGGATATAATAAGTTTATTTCTGAATTTGGTTTAAAGGTGAGCATTTGGATTGTTTAACATGATTTGTGGTTTTATGGAAATGAACTCATTTAAAGTTAGCCAAAAAAAATTTGCATTATCGACATTATCAACAGTACGGTTCTCAACTTATTATTTTACATATGAAAGGGCTTTTATAAAAACAAAGGAACGGTATTAATTTTTGATATTCATGGGCATATAAAGATATTTTTAGTTCAAATCAAATTCAATAACTTAACTAAATTAATATAAAAAAAACACCATGACCAGATTTCCCGATTGTCGCCGGGCCCACCTTACATTCTTTTTACGCATAACAAAAGCGAAGGATTGGATAGGTTGTTGAAACGGAATCTGGTCTGGTTATAGACACTTATATCCGATAGTAAATAACAAATATCTAATCTGCTTAGCTAACAACTAAGAATCTATATCCTCCCATGGTAGGGCACCCTACATGTAGTAATAAAAATGCCAATTTAGATTTTATTAGGCGTATGTATTGTATTTACAATTAAAACCCGATTTTATATTCGAATTAAAATCCAATAAAAGTCGAACTATTAGTTGATAACGTAAGAATACATTTTTTATTAAAAACAAAATATTAATTCCGAAAATACGTCGTTCTCTATGACATACTCTGTCCAAAAAAAAACCCCCTTGTCTGTTTTCTTTCAGTCGTCTATCCTGCAACCAGAGATGTCCTCATCGCTGTCGGCGATATTTCCTAATTCCTTCAGATCTTCTAACGTACACAAAGGTTTTAATCGATCTGAAGTGCGTACACCATCGAACTTTCGCTGAGTTTGTTCGACTCCTGGAACGTGGAAAATGTGATATCTATCCTGTCCAAGTGCTTTATCAATTAAATATGGTCCCCGATATTTTGGAATTAGTTTTCTTGATGTACCACTTGAAGCACTGCCTTCATACTTTACAAATACCATTTCACCCTCGTTGTATTTATGAGGGGCACAATGTGCTTTATCGAAACGTTGTTTCTGGCGTACCCCAGCTGCTTTTGTTCTCTCATAAGCTAGCCTGTTAATAGTTTCCACGTCATCATCGGTAAATTTATCGGTTTCCATTGCCAGCAACAATTTATTTTTTTATTACTCTTCGTGGTTCATATGTTAAGATTATCCTTTGAGGTGACAGTTTTTTGTGTCATTGATAATTGTATTTAAGGCTCACTGTATATTTAAAATATTTGTTTCCCATTTCCTATCATCTTCTCCAACCATCACTCGTAACATTCCCAAGATTGTTATATTGTTCCGTTCACATTGGCCGTTAGCTCGGAACTCCGAAATGAGCAGTCCAATCTTCCATGAGCGATATAACTGGAGCTGTATTCGTTGATTTCGCTGCTTTGATAACATCGTATTTTGAAAACGCATCTATATGACTATCAAATAAGTATTACTTTTAGATGTTTCGGGGAAAGGACCCAAGTGGTCTACATGTATGGTGTGAAATGGTATAGGCGTCTTATCAATAGGATACATTTCATCTTCTTTTGTTCCACCTTTCGATTTTGTAAAACTACATTCCAAACACGGGGAAATATATTTCCTTACATAGTCTCTTATTTGCGGGAACCAAAAGTGTCTGCGAATAATTTCAATCGTCTTTTCAACACCGGGTGTCCCATATCGTCTTGATTCATTTTAGCTATACGCCACTTTAATGTTCTGGGCACAACCCACATTCGTTTATCATGTACAATTCGGTACAATTGTTCTTTATATACCGTATAGTCTACTTGCATCTGCCGTTCATCAGAATTAATTGGTTTTCGACTCCTAACTTTGATGATTTTTTGAATATCGTCGTCTAAGCGTTGCATACCAATAAGCCAATCAATCAAGATCCACTCCGTCGTCAATTAAAAAACGTTTAAGTGCGTCGACATGTTGCATCTTCTGTCCACTTCGATGAATCGTATTAAAGGTATATTCAGCCAAACGCAACCACCACCTTCCTATTCTTGGAATTAAATCCTTTTTCGTAGCGCAAGTTATCAACGCAGCACAATCCGTGACCAAAGTAAATGGCTTTAAGATTAAATAAACGGAATCTGTGAAGCGCTTCAATGACCGGGACCGCCAAAACCTCCAATTCATATGAATGATACTTGCATTCGTTCTCCGTATCCGGCGACTGTAATATGACACAGGTTTCGTTTCACCTGTTTTGTGTCTTTGAAATAGTATACCGGCGAGACCTTTGGAACTTGCGTCGGTGCGCACCTCACGTTCCAACTCCGGATTATATAACGTCAATTATCGCGACTTCCCAACTTGCTTTTTAATAATTCGAACAGTTAAAGGATTCATTCGTTTTAATAAGCCGCGGTTAACGGTTCAGCGATAATTGAAAAATTATTATGGAGTTTTCTGAAATAACTTGCTAACCCGATAAATTGTCGTACCTCATGCTTATCCGTAGGCGCTGGGAATGTTAAAATCGCGTTAGTTTTGTTTGATCCCGGTCGTATGCCATGAGAATCAATTTCATGGCCAGGAAATTCAACTCTCTTCTTGAAAAACTGACACTTCTTTAATTTTAAAGTTAATCCCCGTTGTTGTAATATTTTCAATAATCGTTGCAATTTTTCTATACCATCCTGTAGGATGGTCGTGCTTGGTATGATAATATCATCCAAATAAACAATTACATCATCGTTAACCTACCGAGCAATGCCGTTCATCATTTTTTGGCAAACAGCTGGAGCATTTGTTAGCCCAAAAGGCATCCTCATAAAACTTCAAATGCCCATCTGGCGTCACAAAAGCTGTACGTGATATTGATTCATCAGACATTGTTAACTGATAATAACCGGATGCTAAATCCAGTACAGTGAAATAACTACAGCCACTGTGTCGAGATAGCCGATCTTCCATAATCGGTAACGGATACTGGTCCCGTATGGTTTTATTATTCAATTTTCGGTAATCAATACACATTCGTTCATCACCGTCCTTCTTTTTAACTATTTTTAACTAGGACGATTGCACTATGCTGATTCAGACTCACGTATTATTTTATGTTCCAACAATTCACTTGTCATTTGTCTTTACTTTTTCGCGTTGATGGTAAGATAGTCTATAAGGCCGATAGACAACTGGTTCGTCCTTATTTAATTTAATTTTTTTCCCCGAGTTTTTATAAATTTTGAACAAAATAATTACCGAATTTTGTAATCAGCTTAAATAAACATTTGTGTTCACTCGGAGTCATACACTGATCCATATTTATTTCAGTCAATAGAATTCGAATTACACGTTCGTTTTGTCCATTTGAAGAAATGCCACTTGAAACATCACGTCTTTCTGCGATATCCCACGTTCGATCAATCAACAAAGTATCGTTTATCAATAAAATTTTGGCCAATTACCAATATTTAAATACATAAAAATATTGGTCAGGAACAATAAGCAACTCAATCTCATCAACAACTGTATCAATTTGAACTCTCGCTCATATCTTCTCGCTGGCAACCACATCGTCACCTGCAAATCCTTTGACATACACGTTACAATTACTTCGTTCCATTTCAAGCCCCTCGTTATTTTCTCGTATCATTTAGCATTGACTTCCGCAGTCGATTACACCCAAAAGTTTCACGTTACCGTTCAACATTACAGTTTTGATATAGGAACACGCATCGTCAGTTGTTATTTTACCATTGAACGACTTTTGAGTGCCAGTAGTAGTGAAGCATTTTGTTTGTCTCCTCTGATGAACACGCGAACATTTCCTACATCGTTCTCGTCTTTATGGTTCAGAACAATTTATGGACAGATGTCCTGGTTTTGAACAACTATAACATTCGTAAGTCCTAACTGGATGAATTCCGTTGGTTGCTTACTTGTTAACTGGTTTTCCCGCCGTACTTATATTATTATGTATATTCAGGCGACCCGAATTGTATTCAGCATTTATCATCCGTGCACTCTGCGCACTTCCTTGCCGCATGCTTCAATCAACAATCAATCAACGTTTGGTCTCGTTTCGAATTTTTGAACGTAACTTGTCGTGTAACTATGCTTCGTCAAGATGTGAATTAAAATGTTTCATCAATTCGTCAGCAAATATTCTCCACTTGATAAACACGCATTGTACTGAATTAAACCATAATTTGGCCGATCCTTTTAGTTTATTCCCGATTGTTACCATAATAATTCGTTCATTTATTTCATAAATATTCATCAACGATTCCACCTTTTGAACGAATTGTTCCGACGTTAATAATACTGCCCTTGCAGGATCAAATTCTAGAAGAAGTATATCGATCACATCTCGGGGTGTAAGGTTAAATCGATTTTGAGAATTACGATAATTGGTATCTTCTTCCGGGAATGTAGTACGTTTATCGCTGTTTGTTTGGTAACGCGACAATTCCAATAATTCCTCATTAAGCATACGCTCACGCTCAATAAGCAATTTCTTTCGCTCTAAAAAATTTATTCGCCGTTCAAGTTCCGTTAAATTTCGCTCGTAACTAACATTTTCCGAATGCAATATTACATCATTCAGCTCGTTTGCATCACAAGTAATTTGTTCAATCACTTCGCGTGGATTACTACTAACGTTTCCATCCGTTTAATTGCGACGTTTTACTTTCATACACTTCTAACCGTTCCGCTAACGTTTTACGCTTCCCGGTTCACCATTCACTGTTTGTTTATAATTTTATACAAATGAACTTTATTAACACGTATTTAAGTACTTTATCCGACTTCTGAACTAAAACCCGATTTTATATTCGAATTTAAATCCAATGAAAGTCGAACTGTTGGTTGATAACGCAAAAATACATTCTTTTATTAAAAACAAAATATTTATTCCAAAAATACGTCATTCTCCATGACATACTCTTCCCAAAAAAAACCCCTTGTCTATATTTTTTCACAATTGAAATTTTTTCACGGAATTTTGTAGTTTGTACAGGATGGCACGCAAGGTTTCAGAACACCAAACGACAAGTCTGTCCCTGAACATCAGATGAAGACTCAACGCAAACGCAACACAAGCTTGCAGCTCAGCTAGGAGTCACCTAACCAGCTAATCGAACACAACCTAGGTCAACGTTTGAACACGTGACTTTCACTGTTTGCCCGGCAACAAAAATCAACGACTTCTTGTAGAAAATTGTGGCGAGTGATGACTAGTATGTTTTCTACGAGAAATCCAAATGTAAATAATCGTGGATAGATCGCGGACAACCTAGGACATCGACACTGATACAGAACATCCACTTAAAGAAGGTTTTTTGGTGTATATCTAGTGAGAAATAAAGGGCGTACTTTTGTACGAACTGCTTGAAACTGGTTAGACGGGAATTGCAGAACGCTACAGCCGATAATTTGTAAAATCCTGGTTTTAAAAAATGCAAAATCCCGGTTTTGTATAAAAACCGGGTATAAAAGAAAACCGGGATTTTGAAAATCGGGATTTTGAAAACCGAGATTTTGAAAACCGGGGTTTTGAAAATCGGGATTTTGAAAACCGGGATTTTGAAAACCGGGATTTTGAAAACTGGGATTTTGAAACCGGGATTTCGTAGTACACCCTGCATATTCACCAGACTTAGTCCCATATGACTACCATTTATTCCCGTTATTGCAGCATATGCCTTATGTGCGTAAATTCGTGGATGATTTTAATGCATCGAAGCCTGCAAGTTTTGGACCACCAATAATTTTTCCCATTAGCATTAATTAGCACAAATCGAGCTTAATCATGCAAAGTTTCATTTTGAAATTCAATGAATTTTCATTTTGAACTTCGACGGAAGTATCCGTGCTGCATAGCTACCCACGATTCATCGTGTTTTTATAGCTTCTGTGATCGACAGAAAAATTACTTAATTACTTAAGCAAACCTCACATTTGTCTTAGCGTTTGTTTTCAATTTGTGCCTTGGTAAAGGTGTGTTCCCTAATAAATTAAAAGTAGGTATTGTGAAACCACTTTTTAAGAAAGGTTCACGTTCGGACCCCAACAATTACCGTCCTATCACCTTATGGAACACATTCTCAAAAATTTTTGAAAAAATTATTAAATCCAGAATATTGAGTTTTCTAGATAAAAACAATTTTCTCGATAAACGTCAATATGGTTTTATTAAAAATTCATCAACGGAACTGGCTCTTGTTTCATTTTTAAGGCCCGTTCACGACAATTTGAATATTAACCTTAAGGTTTGTGCTCTATTTATAGATGTTACAAAAGCTTTGGATACCGTTAATCATGAAGTGTTACTGGAAAAATTATCGCATATAAGTATTAGGGGTGTGACACTTTCTCTATTTGAATCCTATTTATGTAATCGAGTTCAGAGTGTATGTATAAATCATGTCCGTAGCGATGAAAAAATGGTTAATGTTGGGGTTCCTCAAGGATCTGTGCTGGGACCTCTACTTTTTTTGATTTATTGTAATTCTATTTTTGATCTTGATTTGCGTAATAATATTGTCGCCTTTGCCGATGATGTCGCGTTGCAATATTCCAATTCTAATATGGATTCGCTAAATTATGACATTAAGTGTGACCTGAAATTACTAAAAAAATGGTTCTATGTTCATTTCATGGTTCTTAGCTGCAAGTCTAAAATTATGAACTTCAATTTGAGTAGGCCTGTCACTATTACTGGTTCAGTGACTTATCACTCATTGTCGTGCAATGACTATAATTACAACAATCTCTGTGTACCCATTGAAGCAGTAAGTTCGTTCAAATACTTAGGTTTAAATCTTGACTCACAGCTTAACTTTAAGAATCACGTGATTATTTTAAAACAAAAACTCTGTCGTGCTTTAAGATCATTTTTCGATTTGCGTAATATCTGCAGCTCCGAATTCTTAAAATGTCTCTATTACGCATTGATCGATTCTCATCTTCAGTACGGGTTAACATGTTGGGGTGGAATTTATTGGTCAAACATCAAACCAATATTGACGATACAAAAAAGTGTGCTTAGATGAACCATCTACCAAGAACTACACCATCTTTCCCTTTGTTTTTAAGTTATAAAATATTACCATTACGATATCTATATGTATTTAAAGTTTTAAAAATGTATTATTTAATAAGCGGGAATCGTTTAATGAATATACATAGTGAACCATACTTGTTTCGGAATAGAAATAAAATTAGTATTCCGCAACCATTTAAAGAGCATTTCAAGAATTTCTTTTCTTACACTGCACCGAAGTTTTATAGCCTTCTACCAACCTCTATTGCATCTGCGGGCACTTTTAGATTATTTATAAAATTGTTGAAAGAATGGTTATTCTCTAAAAATGACATTGAAGTTTTGTTTAGAACATTGTCTTAAATTTTTTAAACATAAGCTACTTTTATTTATAACGAATGAAAGTTAGTTGACAAATTTGTACCGAATATTCAAACCATGCGCAAATATTGCTTAAATTTTGTTATTTTCTTTTGTTTATTTTAAAAATTTTTTACTTTTAATTTTAGATTTATTTTTAATTTTAGTTTTACTTTTTTTTCTAATTTGTATATATTTTATTTTTTTATTATTTTTACATAAGAATCGTGACTCCGTGGCATGTTAAATCAGGAGCTCACTATCTATTTTATTTTTATGCTGTACTGTTCACAATGAATGTATTCTATGGGACTTTATAAAATAAAACTATGAAAATTAAAAAAAAAAAAAAAAAAAAAATTGCAAATGATTTTGAGTTTTTAACAAATTTTATTTATAATAAGATGTTCCCTGTTTTTTGGATTTACTTTACTTCAGGGTGGTTGCGTCTTGATAAAGTATATGCTTCCCTCGTTTATTTTATTATTTATTGCCCTAAAATAATTTTCAAATGTCAAAACAAAGCCCAACAAATCTTTGTAATAGTTATGAATTGATTCAATGAAAATAAAATATAAACAAATGCCAAAAATGCAAATTTTAATATAAAATATACACATGTTTCGTTTGTATTTTTTGATAATTAAATCGCTTTTTAAATGTCGCCTTTGCTGGTCGATCAGCTTCTCTACGGTAAAATCGTTTCTCACAGTATATCTCAAAATTTAACATTTCACAGTAACCAGCGCATTTCGAGATCAACTGAACTATTTGAGGTTACATTTCATCGAACGGATTAGGGCACATCTGAACCAATCTCAAGGATACTCCTAGTGATCCATTCGGGTTCAATCCGGTTTGAACTCTTAATATATACTATAGGTAAATAATGTGAAACAATAAATTTATCTTTAAAAACGGATGAGTGGAGGCATTCTATGAAATAAATTAGAGCAATGTGTTTTCCAATTAGCTCTATTAAAAATAACACACATATTCGTGCTAGGGTAAGAGAGAAAAATATGAGCAACTTTCTATTTCTAAAATAGGACATTTGAGTGTAATCATAGCAATACATATATAGTAGTACCATCATTCGAAAAAAATCTTTAGAGGGTGAAAATCCAGGTAGCGCGTTAATCGAAATTAAGTTATGCAATAATTTTACTAGTTCGCCTAAATGTTTGCAAGATTAAATACACTTACAGTACACACGGCGTATTTTTGTATACCATTAACCAGTATAGTATTGCTTCACTCTAACTTATTATACTACATACATATTAACACAGAATATATTTATTTCAACTCGTATTGTTTTACAATTGTCAAGGTCATGTAGAAAATGTGTTTAATATTTTTTGTGATAAACAATAAAACAAATCATGAATACCTTACTTCAATTTTCTTTTTATAAAAAATAGCATAAATAATTTTTTTTCTATGATAGAAATGCAAAAGAATATGAATTGTTCAATCAAATAAATCCATTATTGGAAAGGAGATATGAACGATAGGATATATACATATGTATATTAATATATTGAGTACATACTTAGCTGTGTATTATTGTTTATTTTAAATACATCTGTCTCACAAACACAAACGAATAAAGATTAAAAATGAAAACGATGTAGAAATCTATATAGAACAACTAAATACAATTTTTTAAAAGGATGCCGTTGATTGTACTGTTACAGTATGGTAATTTATAATTGAAAATATGACCGAGTAATTTTCTTATATATGCATACATTAAGAACAATGTATTGTTATGGAAAGGCAGATTTTCTATTTATCCAAATCTGTGTGAAAGTTCAGGGACATTGAACCCAATATTTGTTTCAGAATTAAAATAAAATTTATTAATTCGATTTTATCATAAAAAATATTACGTAAGAGAAGTACGTAAAAATAGGAAAATTGTCACTTGGACATACTACAATAGTATGTCGTTTTTCATTATTGTCTTTCAATCAACTATTTATTAAGGGATTGTTCCTCATTGGAATAGAAAAAACGAGGATTTCATTATAAAGATTATAATTTCAACCAAAGCATTTCTGACTTGATCTGTTTTGTCACAGAATCCAATGAGAGTCATGTGGTGTTTACAGTGTGCAAATCTAGAGCGTATAATTATAATCTAATTATGAGCATTTAAGGTTCGCTAACAAAACTTAAATTCATTTTTCTGTTAATCTAATCTGTTAATCTCTAATATATTTTATTGTTTAAATTGGGGGCTGAATTAATCCATCTCAAATGAATTACATATCCCTTTTGTGTTTTACTAACACAATTGTGCGGGTAGGGCTAAAGTACCATGTATATGTAGTTTTGTATGTTTTTTGAACAAATTTACACATTTGTGAATTCCTTTTTAACTTATTTTCCGTCCGAAAAAACACTATATCTATACACACAGTTGTGTTGGTTTTACTTCAAATCAAGCAAAATTTTTAATGAACAACGCCGTTACATACGTTAATTTTTTACTCACACATTTGTGTGGGTTGCACTAAAATTGAGAAGATTTTTTATTTTTCTTAGTTGAAAAAGGGATATAAGAAAGTATATAAGATATTTTTTATAAATTCAATATACAAGTGAATAGCTTACGAGTTTAGGTTGCCGCTCACTATTTTGTAATTAAAACTATTTTTAAATAGTAGTTAAGCTAGAGATTGGTCAGCATTGTCCGAAAAAAAACGTTTCAGTTCTTTATGGCAGGATAAATAATGGCTTACTTTTAAGTTCCGTCTTTATTCGAACGCTAATTTTAAATTGTTTAGTTTGATGTACCATACAAATTATTTTTTTTAAATAAAAAATGCGTTGTGTATTTTATTTTGAATAAAAAAAATCAGTTTTTATTTTCCTCTAAATTGTAAAATTTTATTTTTATGTCTTAATTTAATTAATTAACCTTAATTTGTATTTAGTCTTACACCGTTTTAATACTTAATTACCTTTCCGAAACGAATATTTATTTGTGGAGACTTTAAACAGCTTTCACAATAAAACAATTTTTATTTTGCCTTAGAAGTTTGTTTGAAAATCAAACTTTAGAAAAAAATTTACTTTAGAAAAAAAATTGTCTATTGTGAGAGCTCTGTTAAGGTGATGATACATGTACAGATTTTCCCTTTAAGGCATAAAAATTATGCGCGCTTGTTGGTTAAAAGTCAGCCATCTTGAATCGCTTTGAATCAATTCGGATGATTTTGCATTCTCATGAACGATGGCTACTAATAAGACAATAAGGCCTGTTTCAGCTGAACTAAGCCAAGCGAACTGACCTATGTTCATCGTTCTTGGTTGTATATAAAAAACTTTTATAAGCCCCGTTTCCCACTTGAGCTAAGTATTTTGACTGATATGAGCTATGTTTTCATTTAACAGCTTCACGTTTTGATTTCTTTCCAAAGTCAAATAACAAAAATATTGTAGATAAATCTCAGAGTCTACCCAATCTGTAAAGCAATGTATTTAAATTTTTATTTTCACCTTGGAGATACGAGGGTATATCAAAAAGTCTTGCAATATCATATGAAAAAAAAGAGTGAGTGAGACAACAATATATTTTTCAAAACCAGTTTTTGTCGCGATGAAACTTCTACAAGAACATTTCAATGTAAATTTTACAGTTCGTTTGTTTTTGTCAATTTAGTAACACGTGTTTTGAATTTTTCTTAAAATGAATGAAATTGAATATCGCGCCCTTATTAAATTTTTCTATAAAGATGGACGAAATGCAATTTATATATTCAACTATATATCAAAAGTTTACGGCGAATCTGCACCATCATATGCCACAGTAACAAGGTGGGTAAAATTATTCAAAAGTGATCGAGAGTCATTTGAAGACGACAACCGCTCGGATCGGCCAGCAGATGCTATTAGCCATGAAAACGTAATTTTGGCCGAATCTATTGTATTGGAGGACCGGCGTATTTCTGTTCCGCGGTTAGCGTGGAGACTTTCTCTTTCATACGGTACCACATATACTATATTACATGACCACCTTCACATGTCGAAAGTAAGTGCGCGATGGGTTCCCCGTTTGTTGAATGCAGAACAAAAAAAAAATGCGTGTTCAAACTTCAAAGGCGATTTTAGATATGTACAAAGAAGATCCAGAAAATTTCTTGGATAACATAATAACAGGCGATGAAACATGGCTTTATCATTGGGATCCGGAATCCAAACAAGAATCGATGCAATGGATTAAACGTAGTGAACCACCACCAAAGAAATTCAAAACTCAACCGTCTGCTGGTAAGGTTGTGGCAACAGTTTTTTGGAATGCTGAAGGAATTTTGATAATCGATTATATTGCACCGAAAACCACAATCACAGGCATATATTACGCAGAAGTTTTGCGAAAATTGAAAAAAGCGATCCGGGAAAAACGGCCAAGGAAAGTTAGAAAAAAAATCTTGCTTCTTCACGACAATGCACCAGTGCACAAGGCTAATATTGCTCAAGCTGCATTAAAGGGCTGCGGCTTCGTGGAAATTCCGAATCCACCGTACAGTCCAGACTTGGCACCCAGTGACTACTTTCTGTTTCCCAATTTAAAAAAAAAAACACTAAGGGGCCCGAAATTTTCCAGTGACTATGAAGTACAATCTGTTGTAAATGAATATTTAATGGAGCAAAAGAAATCTTTTTTTTAGAGGGTTTAGGCAAGTTAATTGATCGATGTGACAAATGTATAAACCTTAAAGGAGATTATATCGAAAAATAAAAATATTGCTGTCTCACTCACTCTTTTTTTTCATATAAAATTGCAAGACTTTTTGATTTGCCCTCGTAATTAATCAGCTCACAATCAGCTATGTTTCTATCTCACAGCTTTAAATAAAGAAATTAAATAAATCGGGACGTACGAGTGTGTTGAGTTAAGCTTCGCTAATTCGGTTTCACTTATTTAGGCTTTGCAAAGTAAATCGAAAGCTGTGATCTCAAAACATGCTCACTTTGCTAAAAGAACATAGCTTAAGTGTGCAAGGGGCCTTAGCGAGAAACGCAGCTATTAGCATAGTTTGGCATCCACAGCTCATTCCACTGCACATTTGAGTTAATTACATCGCTCTCACATACATTTCAATTCAAGTAAAATGCTATTTGTCTGCCAAAATATTATTAGAATCACATAGTCACATAGGCGAATATGTACACAATAATAGCAATGTACATATGTGTGAACGATATAGCTGACTTTTGCAATCCAAAGACAACGCGAGCTAAGTTAGTTTCATCGCTCAAAACAGAAAAACATAGCTCGCATAGCTTAGCTCAAGCGTGCATCGTTTCATTAAAACTCTTTATTTTCAACCAAGAGCGATGAACTTAGCTGACATCGCTTAGCTTAGCTTAGCTCAAATGTGCAACGGGCCTAATGGAACGATGCACATTTGAGCTAAACTATGCGAGCTATGTTTTTCTGTTTTGAGCGATACAAACTAACTTAGCTCGGGTTGTCTTTGGATTGCAAAAGTCAGCTATATTGCTCACATTGCTATTATTATGTGTACTTATAAAATATTGAAATTTGGATGACATTTGAGTATTGTTGTGTTTAGTATTGTGGATCAAATTCAAAAAAGTGGTTGAATTCTTAAATAATATAATAAAATTAGTTAATTAATTTTTGACAGACCTAGGATTTTACTTGTATTGAAATGTATGCGTGAGAGATATAATTAGCTCAAATGTGCAGCGGAATGAGCTGTGCGAGCTAAACTATGCTATTGGAAACTACGTTTCTTGCTTAGCTTAGCTGAAATGTGCAACGGGCGTTAGAATGAAATAAGTAGCCGTTTTGAACAGAACCAAAAAGCTAAATAAAAATTAAGGTTAATTAAATGGGAGCATTATTTTCATAAAAGCTCCCATTTAATTAACCTTAATTAGGTTAATTAAATGGGATTTCAGTTGGGCTCTTGAAAGTTCTTGTTGCTACAATAGCTTAAATTGTTGTAATTTATTTTATCTTAAAAAACAAATTAATCTCTCATAAGATAAAACAATAATATTTTTATCTAAATTGTATTTTAAATAGGAAAGCAATCGCCAATGGTAGTTTTTAACTTGCTTATTAGAGTTTTAATCTCTTTACAATTTTCATAATACCCTTCTAAGACCCTTCTAAGTCACATAAAAATAAAATTAAAATTTAACCCATACAAAAATTTTAAAACATGTACTAGTTTTTTTATACTGAATAATATAATTTTTTATCCTTATCTGGCAAATTAAAACCTTTCTTTAATAAATGCTTGTAACATGAAGGTGATTTAAAATCAAATTCCAAATACATTTTTTGTTCAACTTGGGTCCAAGATAATTTTAATTTATGAAATATTTGTGCAAGTACAAAATGTGTTTACTTGTGGTCGATCGTCAAGTGTATTATCAATTAATATTTTTATTGTGTTTTCTTCTGTTTGCATTTTACTTTTCTGAGGGGTATTTAATATAAACCTGAGAATTTAGTTTAAAAGTTGAACGGGTTCTTTATTTTCGTCTTCAATTTGATGTTGCGGACTAGGAAATTGAGATGGTGAGATGGGACATTCATGAGGAATTTGTGGAACTTGATAATTCTTTTAATAAGTTCTTGGAGGCCCTTTTTCATATTTCAATGTTATAGGTGGGAAATCAGGTGTTTCCAATATTCTTGTTGTTTGACTCTCAGTGTTGTGTGTCTGGTTGGAAATCGTACGCGAAACTTTTGGAATCAATTTTTTTTTATTTAAAAAAAAATCGAATTTTAATAAACGCTTGCATCGTGCATCTATGTCATTGACCTTACACTTACAAACAAGATTATTAATTGGATGGGGAAAGACAGTTTTTTAAATATTTTTTGTTCTAAAACTACTTATTTTGAAATCATTAAAATTAAAGTTCTTCATAATAGTTATGCGTTTGGAAGTAACTTTATTCTTGTCGAACACACGACGATGGTCATGCAACACCGTAAAAAATGTTCTGGTGGATTTACAGTCATTTTTATTTAAGCAGTTTTTGTAAGCACATCGGACCATTTTATCACGCAAATTCACAAAAGTTTTAATACACAAATTTTCAAAATGAACTTTTTATAACGTTTAAAAATAAGAAAACACAAAGCTACATGCGTTACGATTAGACGACAAGCAATAAAATTTTAAACGAACAAATTTACGAAATTAACTTGCAAACAATTTTTAAATCTTTGTAGTGTGTAGATGTATGATTTCCTTTTACATATATTGAATTGCTGAGTGTGTGCGTGTAAATAAGTATGTATATCATCGGTGGTCTATCTATATAGTTATCGAAACGAACAAATAATGTGTATGTGTTGTACCTACAAAATCATTTAAAATAATCTTTAATTGGATTTAAATGTAGATCGTTTTTATGGACAATCTTCAATTATTTTAGCTTTTTATAATTTTCAACGAATATTTTAACGTTCAAAATTATTTGTCTATAATTTAGAAAACATTGTTGCAATTCAAAACAAAACCAACTTAGTTGCGATCGGTATTTTCTCTCCATCATCTTTGTTACATTTTCTATTTACTTTTGAGCGTAAAAACTGTTTTGACTTATAATGAGAGCGTCATTATATGAGTAATACAATGCGATTCATTACTATTTATGATACGAAAAAAATTTAGTTCCCATTTCTGTTTGTTTTCATATAAAATTATTATTTTTATTACTATTTTATTTGTTAATTATGTATTTGTTAATTATTAGTATATATGTTATTTTATTTGTCAATTTGATATGAAAAGAAACAGAAATGGGAACTAAATTTTTTTCGTATCATAAATAGTAATGAATCGCATTGTAAGTATTATATGTATAGAATTTTTTTTTTGTTTTCTGCATGTTGCATTATAAAATATTCTAGCTACATTTAGGAGAAGGTTATGCTATTTAGGCGGATAGGTAATTGCAGAAATTCTTTAAAAAGTTTAAAACGATACCAGTAGTGGTATCTAACATTTCACTCACGAACCTACCATTACATTACTATATAATGGTTATACAATGGTGTAATGTAGGGAATTTCGTTTTACGTGAAAAGGAAAATTTTTTAAAAAAGGACTTAATGAATTTAGGGACGTAATGACTTTAATGAATTTGAGTTGTGACGCCAACAGTAAACAATTGTACAGGTCATTTTTTATAGTATCGCCAACAAATAATTAACACGGGATACAGCAATTTAGGAATAGATCTAACTCCACTCCCAGTTAGTTTCAGTAACATGTGATTTTCGACCTAGATGTCTATATATAATTACTGAACTCGAATTTAAATTCGTTCAAATTGGGAGTGATATTGAATTTTATTTTAATCATAGTTAAAATTTTGTTTTTGTCAACCCAAGATGTTTAAATTGGGATTAATATTGCATTATATGTTATTTATAATAAAAAGTCGGGATTCGTAGATAAACCGCTTCCATTTAACCGTTCCGAGGAATTTGGTATCAGTAGCGCCAAAAAACAATTTTTTTTAATTAAATATGGCCCCATGTGATCTAACTTCCTTAAGACACCTGATTTGTATTATCCCTTAATTGTCTCGGTATAAGAGAACATATTATCCATTGAAACTTCTTAGCTTAGAATTTGACATGAGTATTGGAAAACTTTCGTGACTGTTCGTATGAACGAATATCGGCCCCAATATGATGCCATAGTCAGGTATTTTTATGTTCTCTCCGAGATACGAATATGCTAAAACCCCTTTAAAATTTTTACTAATTATAGCATTGAGAATAAATTACCAGTGTCAAAGACTAAAACTGAAACAATTCAATGTGGCGACTATTGGAATTCATTTGAATCCAATAGACGCAATAGCAAAAGAAATTAATTCACAATGAATTTAAATTTAACACGTGACCAATATGATCAAACAATAATTCTTGTCACCGAAATACTTTAATTAATCGTAGAAAATGGGTTTGTTATCTATTTAGATAATTGTGTGTACAGTTCCATTACGTGAAGTGAATTGGCTGCCGCAATAAACTTTCATCAATACAATTTTAATATTCTTCTGGAGAGCAGGAGTGCAATATGTTAAAATATGTCCTGCTTTTTAATGAAGTAGGATGTAATTATGCTATCTTATGCTACATACATTTTCAAATTTAAAATAAACACTGGAGATGAGAACAACGAGTTCCGGAATATTTCAAAACAGTTTACGCCAAAGACAAGGTAACACAAAGTCCCACACGGAGACAATTTTTGAAATAGAAAATTTAATAAATTACCAAAATCATTTATACGACCGTTCACAATCTTTGAAAACACAAATTCTATTTCAAAGTACCGATTAACCTAAAAAGAAAAAAATTTGAATACTTTTGGATTTCATTATTAGAAATCGAAAATGATTAATATTTTATTTCAAAACATACCAACGCTCAACAATTCTGTTGTTGCCACTACACTACCAACCAGTTCTAATTTATTGTACCAGTTATAATTTATTTGTTACCAGGACTCAGCACTCACCTGTAAATAAAAAAATAAAAAAAATGGAATTAGTCATTGCTATTTTTGACTGTACTTTTATTTGATTAACAGTTAAAAAAATCATTTTAATTTTGTTGTGTGAATGAATAGTTTTTTTAATTAAAACTATTATGGTTTTGTTTCATTCGGAAGGACAATCGTAAATATTATTTTATGCTATTAGAAATTTCATTAAAAATTATTTCAGGCATAATGGCCCTAGAAGTTAAATTTTCGGCGAAGACTTGCAACTTCATCCTTCAAATTTTTTTGGACACGTAAAATACACGATGTAATTTACAAGATTTATAATTTACATAAGCCTATTTTTCATATTACGCAAAGTAAAAAATTAAAAAATTAATAAAAATTGACCTTTTCATGACAAACGCGCTATCTCTTACATAATTTAATAATTATTCAATTATTATTGTATTAAAATTGAGACAACCAAAAGGGGATCTGATAGCAAACAAATTAAACTTGTTATGTATATTTTTGTATGTTGTTTTTATTTTCATAAAGTATGCCGTGCTAAAATGTCATAGGAAAAAACCCTCAATGCGACTGTTCTAGTGCAAATATTAGTATCACACTTTTCCACCGATTTATTGGTCGTCTGCGAATATTTTGCTTCGAGTTACAAACATTTTATCTTTTATGGACGTAATTTGATTAGTGGAAAAGTGTGATTCTAAATATTCTCACAAAAATTCGCAATCGAACAGTCGCCTTCAATGAGTTTAATTTTAATGCACTAGATGTCACAAACCCAAATTCAACAGTCGTCAATTGACGATTGTAAAAGTTGGAAAGCCCGGCTAAAGGAAAAAATAAAACATTAAATTATCTATCCTTAACAGCGAGTTCATGCGAAGGATAAAAATCTCAGATTTTTCTATCCCATCGTTTAAACCAATTACATCACGAAAATTATACATAAGACACGCCTCTTTCCATACAAAAAAGTTGAACAAAATTAAACAAATATCTGGGATAGAAAAATCCGAGATTTTTATCCGTCGTATAAAATGGTATCAATCAATGGTATTTCATAATAACAAAAACAACGCGTATTTTCAAATTGGCATAGCTCGTTCAGTTTCAGATTTTTTTCGCTACGTGCCACTCGTGATCCTCCAATCATCAATAAACTTTAGTATATCCTGTTGCTTTAGCAAAGTCCGCTTAGCAGTACAATAACTGACTCTATGTCAATAGTTATATTTTACATGGTGTTAATATCAACATTTCAAATAAATGTCTATCCTAAAAAGCACAAAAATTGTGGATAATCACATCAGAAAAAAGGGATTTCCTAAGAAGATAGAAGATGTTTTAGATTCCGTCATGGAATTTCTAAATCACGCCAATAGGTACCATCCATTTGGTCCCAATAATATGCCAGAAAATTGTTTGTTTCGGGCTTTCTTGCCTAGACATTAGTATATTTCGTTAAGGACACCAGAGCCTGTGTAACCTTTGCCAGTGCAAGTGCAACCGTAACTGCTATCGCGATATTAAGTCTTGGACTTCATCAATTAAACATTTTCTGACAGAAAACAATTGTTTTGATTTTTTGGTGGACAAAAAAGTATTTTCAATGGGGGTGAAACAAATTTTTTAATATATCTCACAAATAAAACGGTACTTGCATCAAAAGGAGCTCGCAATATTTTCGAGGTTGACTGAGGTATGGCAAAAATAAGCATTACTGTAAGTGCACATTTAGCGCGGAGAGACCAACAGTGCCTCCGATGATTATATGCTCAAAAGAATCCCTGATAACAACAGAAAATCAGTACCAGAGGACTGAGGTTTGGGCGTTCGCGATAATAAGTGAATGATGAATAAGGTCTTTCTTTTAATAAGAAAAGTTTTAATTGTCCAGTGGATTTAAAGTTTTTTTATTATCAAAAATTTGTTTTGCATCCAGCCTAATTCCAGAGAAAACGGATGTTGTTGCGGGTTCACAGAAAATGCACGCCAAAGCTAGCAAAATGCCTGAAATCGAAGTCGATACTTGTGGAAGAAAATTATTGCGATTACAGTCTGATATAGCCAATTTAAAAGACTTGTCAAACGAGGGCTAGTATTTGTAAAGAAATTATCGCACGTTTGTTACGCGTTCGTGGGCGGTTAGAGCGGGCATCCCAATCTCCTACTTATGGTGAACAGGCTGGTAAAGTGCTACTATAGCATGTGCAGATTTTCTTAAATCTATTATGTATTGTGAGGACGATGTGATACCGCTAAAATTTATGAGCATTTAAAACCTCGGTAGCTCAGTTCGTAGAGGTTTAAATTTAGTCGTGGTTCTTGCTCATGGTACTAAGCATCAATAATATTGGAAGTTAACTGACACGATGACATTCACACAAACCAAAAAAAAATTTAGTAAATCATAACTTTAAGAAACCAAAAACAAAAAAAAAATTTACGAAGGAAATTAAAAATTTTCCTATTGAGGAAAAAAATTATAACAATTTATAAATTTGCTTACAATCACAAACACAAAAAAAATAGCTGAGATTATTATATATAATATACAGCTATATACAAAAATTAGTAATAAATTATAATCATATAATTACAAAATTCCATTTGCTTGACTCAAATACAAATGCACCATGCTGGACACCCTCCACCATACAAACTGCTTGGTAAATTTCAACAGCCCTCTTATCAACTGTTGATTGATGTACACTAGAATAAGTTTTTCAAGATTTGGTGTTAATCAACGATTTTTTAAAACAGTCAAGCTCGATGTCTTGATAAAATGCTTCTCTCACAAATACCCAAAATTGTTAATGAAAGCACTTAATATGTTAAATCGTTTTTTTTGCTTTTTTTTATACTTTCAAAACTTTTATAATTATTTTAATTTCAATACATTTATATATAAGTATATAGTATACAATATATTTATTATTTATAACACACAAAAAAAAAAATCACAAATTAATAAATTATAAAATTTTAAGTAATTATTTATGAGTACTATTAATGCTTTAATTGCAAATTTTAAGTTTCTTAAAAATTGAATTTTATTATTTTTCTTATCCAAACGTTTCAATCTTTTTTCCACCAAACAAGAATTCTCTCAAAAAAAACAAAAAACCTTTTCATTCTATTTTTTTTTTTTTTTTTTTTTTCGAAAATTTTGTTATGCCCAGATAGATAGATCAACAATCAAAATTTCATAGCTAACTTAATTTTATAGGAAATTTTGAAAAGCAAAGTAAATTTAAACAAAATTTTTTAAAACCGATCAAAAAAACACAGTGACAATATTTATATTGTAACAGATGATGATATTGATAGATCCATCGAATCCGCAACGAATGTTGACATACCGATAAATCCAAAAAGTCCCGTACCAACAATATCGAAACCGCACGTTCCAGGCAAGTCAGAAGCTATCTCTGAAATTAAAAAAACCCATCCTTGAAATAAGCGAAGTGAAACTAAACCCGTCAAATTCGAAGACTCTTGACCTTGGCCAAGAATCCATTATTGACTTCTATCATGGCTCAACTAAGCCAGTTGTCAAACCAATTAGCAACCATTAATAAGAGGCAAGACAAGTTGCAGAATAAATTAAACTGTCCGACTTCCGCTGGCACCGAAAAGGTAAGATTTACTCCCGCGTGCGATGCTGCCATTTCCCTACCAAACCCTACACCAATATCGAGTGTTAGGAATGTGACAAGTTTGTTAGTGCGGTCTGATTTCCCTCCTCTAACCCATAGCATGTTAAGTCAGGCCATTCCCAGGACTACCGCCACTTTTGTCTCTTCGGAGACTCCACCACACATAGCTATAACTGGAGCCAATTTAGGCCATGGAATACCCATTCATAACAATATTCATGACAATACCCATTCAAGCCATTACAATCCTCCCCTGGGTCACCAAAGGGATCCTCCAATCAGTACCCATATGATCCGCGCCGCCGTCTATCCCGAAGAATCTCGTAAACAGTGACCTACTGAAAGCTTCGTCGATTATTATCACCAAGTATGGAACTTGACTTTGCAGTGTCGCAAGCCATATAGTGAAGACGAGTTTATCCAAATCCTAATGTGCAACTTGAAACCGCTTCAGTACCACCTGACAGACAGACAGTTCTCCACAATCAACGATCTTATTAAAAACTGTACGGCTTGGGAGGACACCTGGAAACGGATTCGATCCCCAGCGGATCCCTCTTTAGTTCCAAGACGCACAATCAATGCGTTGTCGACAGGAATGCCGGAAGAAAATGAATAAAACCAATCCGGACACGCCACCTATTTTGAAAACGAGCCTTAGCACACGATTGCAGCCTTTGTTAATGTACCAAGGATAACACTTCTATCTTCTGAAGCTCCTCGTACTCAAGTGTTTATTCCTAACAGTCATCGTCGTTTTGTAGGAGTCGAACAAACCGCCATTTGTTATAACTGTTCCGATATCGGCCATATCTTTAAAGATTGTCCAGTTCCTCCTACGGGATTGTTTTGTTACCGTTGTGGACAAAAGGGTACAATATCTTCTCGATGCTCCCGATGTTCGGAAAACCAAACAAGTGGTTCATGGAAATCTAGGAACCAGAGACCACAAACAAACACAGCACTCAGAGTGAGACAAGAGGATGTTACTTGCAACACTGATGTGGAGTTAGCCCGAAGACAAACGATGGAAGTGGGAAATGATCTCAGTAATTTCCGAAGAGTCGAAAACAATAAGTTTTCATCCACATTTTGATCATCCCCCACTAAATAAACCCCCTTCATTTATCTCTACATCAGGACCATTTTCCGATCGTTGTCTGGTCTCTGATAGCGAAAAACCTGACCCCAATATTAACGCAAATTGTAAATCCCAAGCGATAAATAATGTCGATTTCAGTCTAACCGTTCCAGATGGTGGCGTTCAAACAAGTATTGGTTCCGTCGTAAAACAATGAGGTCGTCAATACTTCCTTCCTTAATTAGCTCCAAACCCGGTAATGATAGACCGTACGCCAACGTTCTGGTAAACAACCGACCTTATAAGGGCCTGATGGATAGCGGCGCGAGTATAAGTGTGCTAGGAAGAGGATCCGAACAACTATTAGACAATCCGGATATCAAATCTTACGGTTTTCCATCCCTCATTCATACTGCTAGCGGACAACCACAGAGATTACTCGGCTACATAAATGCTCTGATAGATTTCAACGGCCTCTCTCGTAGTCTCAAGCTATTTATAGTACCTTCATTAGAGCAGCAGTTATACCTCGAAATTGATTTTTGGAATCGGTTTGGAATCATTCTCAAAATATCGTCTCTAGATGTTTTAAATGAACCACTAGAACTACCTGCAGGACCGAAATTTCATAAGTTTTCCAATCAGGAGCAAGGGAAACTAGAGTTTGTCAAAAATCTTTTTCCCTCCGGTACCAAGTTAGGGCTAGGACAAACCTCTTTCTTAACACACTATATTGACGTGGGATCGGCCAAACCGATTAAACAGAGGTTGTACGCGGTCTCCCCCGCTGTGTAAAAGCTTTTGTATGATGAGACTGATCGCATTCTTTCAATAGGAGTCATCGAAGAATATCGTGGTGCTCGCCGATCACTCTGGTGCGTACGGCAAAGTACGTTTGTGTCTTGATGCACGTGAACTGAACAAAGTAACCGTAAAGGATGCGTATCCTTTGCCGCTTATCTCTGGGTTGTTGGGCCGTTTGGATCAAACGAGATTTATTTCGTCAATTGATTTAAAAGATGCCTTCTGGCAGATACCTCTCGACCCACAATCTAGGGATAAGACGGAGTTCACGGTACCTGGACGGCCCTTGTATCAGTTTAAAGTAATGCCCTTTGGACTATGTAATGCTCCGCAAACGCTTTGTCGTTTTATGCACCGGGTGATCCCTCACCAGCTCCACGATAAAATTTATGTTTATCTTGACGACTTGCTGGTTACCTACGCTACCTTTGACGAGCACCTCGAGTTGTTGAAAGAAGTCGCGCGTTTGCTAAAACTCGCTGGTTTGACCATTAAACTTATCAAAAGTCAATTCGTGCTAAAAGAAGTGGAATTCGTGCTAAAAGGATCTGTCTGGGCGTCTGGATCGGTGGAGCTTAAAGTTGCAAGCCTTTGACTTTCAAAACGGTTACAGGAAAGGTTCTATAAACTTTGTACCGGATGTTTTGTCCCGATCCTTCTGTGACGAGTCGACTATAAAAACTATCGATGGCATTAGTACCTGTTCAGAAAGAGATACGCCAACATCGACCGCAGTACCAAACTGTGTGAATGCCGTTCACCTTTCTACGTTAAATACATCGGTTGGTGTTCCTGTTCTTCGCATTGAACTCACGTTTCCGTCTTTTCATGACGATGAATACATCAATCAGATTAAAAAAATTAAACAGCGTGGGTGACAAATTTTTAATCGCTCCTACTTATGGTTTCCACTAGTATGACACCAGAGTTAATTAGGCGGGCACATGAACCTCCAACCTCGGCTCATTTAGGATCCCGCAAAACCCTCGAAAGACTGCAACGACAATTCTATTGGTCTCGAATGGCGCATCAAGTATACCAATATATAACAAGCTGTTCAACGTGCAATATGAATAAATCAGTTAATTGTTCCACACGACCGAGATCACCAGTCGAATGTACTAGGCCATTTCAGAAAATATATATTGATTTCTTAGGCCCATACCCGAGATCAAAGCGGAGAAACTGTTATATTGTGATTGTGCTCGATCACTTCTCTAAATTTGTCATAGTGAGACAGCTACGCGAAGCTACAGCTTCTCTCCTTTGTATCTTCTTAGAAAATGACGTAATACTGATGTTCTCCGTTCCTGAAACCATTACCACTGATAACGGTAAGCAATTCACATCCAAACTGTTTCAAGAATTACTCATGATGTATGGAATCTCACACATTCGTACTCCAGTTTATTCTCCCCAGAGCAATGCTTCCGAGCGCGTTAACCGAACGTTGCTGGCTTCGCTCCGGCCTTATTTGGAAGATCACAGCCACAATGAATGCGATATCCACTTACAAGAAATTATAACAGCCCTTCGCAATGTGGTCCATCAATCTACCCGTTATTCTCCACATTATTTAGTGTTTAGACTACATGTCTCTCCACGGCTCTGAATACGACTTACGTAGAGTTTTATGTGAGTACGATTCAAACGAACTCAATGTTTTATCCAAACCCGATCAAAAAAACTTAGCCCGGGGACAAAATCTTACACTACCTGAAAGTAGTGCATAACAAATCTGCCAAACACAATAATCTCCGAAGCAGGGAAAGACATTTCACCGTAGTTCAGCCCATCTTCGTCCGATCGTTTGCTCTTAGCGATGCGGTAAACAAGTTCTCGGCCAAACTTTCTTCAAAATTCATGCCCGCATTTATTGAGTCGAAAGTAGGCAACGTCGCGTATCGGGTTACTAATAAGCAGGGAAAACTATTACGGACTTTTCATGCTAAAGACCTTCGCGCTTGAGAGACGTTCACTTACGTGAGACACTATCACACCGTCTTCAATTTCACAGTCCCTCATTTATTTCGTTCTAAGGTGCTAATATGCCCGGCTTTATGAGACTGTACCTAGGGTGTGGGACGTCCCCACGTTTGTAACGACGTCAGCGTCGGCTGACGACGTTACCTGTGTAATGCCACCTTAAGCGATGTCAAAAATTCCCCATATCTATTTTGGACCTTTTCATACGTATATAAAGTTAGCCCACCTTTCATCCCATAAAACTAAAAAATGGCAACACTTAACTATCACGACAGTTGTTCCATCCCAGGAAGTTACTGTCAGCCCAGGATTTCTGCTATATATTAACATTTATCATCCCAGGAAAAACTATAACGACACTAAAACATCATCCCATAAAATAATTTTAGCCCAGCTATATCTGTAACGGAAGTTAACTATCCGATCAATGTCAACCCAGAAATTAGATATGTATAAGGATAAATTAATAAAAAAAATCTGTAGTGACCACATAATGTAAAAATCTATATCTAAAGATAATAAACTGTCCACCCAGAATATGTCATTAAAATTATGCAAAAAACCTATGTATAAAAATCAAACATAATAACAAAATAAAAACCAATGCAAAATTATTTTATTCTGTGTTGCGAGTACATATTAGTAAGAATAGTGATAATAACAAAATGTTTTATAGATATAGCGATCTCCTTGTCTGACGACATGTTAGTGAGGGAGTTTTTTAGATAAAGTACACCCATATGATCATTAAGGTTTGTTTCCAAGTAACTTCTATGCGTACGAGCGACGCTATAGATTTTTGAATTCCAAAATTCGAATATTTTGTGATAAACCACGATTCACTATCCACACTCGGTGTGCCAGTTATTTTAAAACGACATGATAGTGAGGGTATGTTTTAGATAAAGTACACCCATATGATCATTAAGAGATGTTTCCAAGTAACTTCTATGCGTAACTTCCAAGTAACTTCTATTTCCTAAAAATCTATAAAGTACAGTTTAAGTAGTGTATTTTAATATTTTTTTAGATGCTTTTTTGTATATAAAAACATTATTGTTTCGTTTCAATTTTTAATTTGAATGGTTAGTTCAATATTCAGGAAAAGCATATTTTAAAATTGAGTCATATTATGTCGAATTAACGCAAAAATATTTAAATTAGTCTACCACAAATTTTTTTTTTTTATTGTAGAAATAAGAATTAATTATTATGTGTATGTAAGAAATTAATATAGAGTGTTCCATCAAAAATTTCAGCATTTCTTTCCCAAAACAAACGTTGGTTAAAAAATGCTTTTTGAGTAGCTATGTAATATGGGGTTTATTGTGCTCTGGATTCTATTACAACATTGTTGATGAACAAACTTCGAATACTCTTTTTTCGTTATTTGTTAAAAATTTGATTTTTCATCGTAACAAATTTGCAGCCTACATTGTTTCATCCTGTAGTATAAACAAACTGGAGCTTCATAAAATAAAAACATTATATTATAGAGCTTTTCGCAATAAAAAACCAATCAAAAGATGTCGCTCAGTATAAATTAAAGCTAAATATTAAAACCGACACGTTTGTTAACTAAAATTTAACAATTTATTATGTATACTGCCTGATTCAATAGATTATTGAAATCTCCTGGAACTGAAAATAACCGAAAACGAGCGAATTGAAATAAGAAAAGAAAAAAATTGGAAAAAATGTGACATTTTTCTATTATTGTTTTTCAGCGCGCAGCAACTACGATGATAAATATTTTGCGATGAAAAGCTTTATTTGTGCCAACCGTTTTATAAATAAAAATTATAATTGTTTTGAGTTTTATTAATTATGTTAAATTATTATTTTAAAGATTTCGCGCTTAACTTACAATAATAATGGTTTATTTTCGCAAATAGTTGTTTAATTATTTTACACTTTTCTGTAATTTTAAGTAAATTTATTACAGAGACATCTGTAAACGGATTTTAAAATTACAGAAAGCTCGGTTTTGCAATCAAATAAAATTGAAGTATTTTACGTTTTGTTCTGTTTTGTAATAATATTTAATTAAGAAAACCATGACAACATTGATTTTTTGTATACAAAAATAATAATAGATTTTGATGTAAAAATTTTATTATATGAATAATATTATTGTTTCTACATGGTGATTCATAAAATTTCGTTTCAGCTGACGTTTTCTCTTTAATTTTGTTATAAATGGAGAATGTTTAGATTGCTATTAAGTGCATCGTTCATCTCAAAAATTCTGAGGTGCATGTGAACAGAATTTACCAAATAAGTTACATTTTTATAAAACTAAATTTTAAATTGGATGTAAGAGGAATCCGCGGCACCACCCTTTATTATCTTACTTTATAAACCTACACAACTAAACGGAATGCTCATTTTTATAGAAAATTAATAAATTTATGCTCCGCTTTAGTTTAAATTTACCAAATAAATGATGGCCACATTATGATGGCTGATTTTCAAATATGTGTTCTTTGAATAGTTTATTAAAAATATAAAATTAAAATTTAGATGATTTGTTTAATTTTTTATTCATAAATTCATGTTCGAAAATTGTCCAATTACTACGGTTTCTTATAGTAATTCAATAAAATCTTCCCTTCTACTGAAAGCTCTCTTTTTAATATTACGGCTCTTCAAAATCATAGATGGCTCTGGTAATACATATAAATAAATTCCGAAAAAACAAAGAAAAAAGGTATTAATACACGAAAAATAATAAAAGGTCAGAATTTGTGCGGCCAATACAAAATAATATACAACAACAAACAAAAATAATAATTTAATTCCAAAAATTTAAGTGCTAATATTCAACTTCATGTGCCGACAAAATTTTATAATAAACTACCTAACTAAACAGATGTTAAGAGGAGCAGTCGACACCTTGCATCAATTCTACACGACGGTAACTTTTATAATATTTATAATTGTTTAAGTTTTAAATTTAAGCCTTATAATAAGTAACCCTAATTTTACTATATAAAGCTCTCACTAACCCTACTATATAAAGCTCTCAATTAATTAAGAGAAAAAAAATAAACAGTCCGGACTTCCCCTATCTGAGATTTTCTTTAGTGGTTAAGTTTAATTAAGATTAATATCGAAGTTTTTTGTTCTGTAAAGCTTCCAGTAGATTAGTAGATTAGTAAAACTGTCGCCTGCTATTCAAGAAATATAAAACATGTTACTCAAAAGTGGTAGCAACAGTTTAATTTTGGGATTTGTGTTATTATTCTGCCTTTCGATTTGATTTAATTTCGAATTTTATTCACCTCTCGGTTTATACTTTATTTTTCTCTATGTTTTGGCGATTTAATTATTGGAAAACGATGAATAAGGGAAAAAAATTATTAAAGTACTGGTGATGTTGAGGAAAACGTAAGATACAGGTAAATATTGTGATCAGTTATACTTCCCCCGGTATATTCAAGATCAGTGCATACTTGTGGAACTCCCACGACCCTCCGCGAGCTCTAGCCGGCTAACAAATACCGCTCAGAAGTCCATGCACCGATATTCTGTTAATGGTTCGTCGAAATTCGCGATATTAAGGCAAACAACGTATGACGATCCGTTACAAAGTACCGTGTTAATCGTGGGATGGGTGTACTATAAACTTAATTTAAACTAATGGTTTTGAGTATTTTTATGTTATGGGGCTGAACATGAACTCTCTATTAATACAATACGTCTAATTCCGTATTTTAGCTTGGAATACCATTTTTCTGTTAAATATTTAGTTTACAAATTTTACTTTAATCTTGTAAATGGCATTATAGAGTGACAATCAGTAGAATAGTAGGATTCTAGTTTGATGCACGTGAGTTTTTAATGTTCGGTAATTCAGCGAAAGCTAAATTAAGTTGTATTGTTGGCTGAATATTGGAATAATGATTGTTTACTTGACCGACTATGGGACTTTATGATCATATACATTTGTTAATAAATAACCCGGCGTATTAGAGATCCTTGCTTACGTACATTCTAATGAAACAATCAAATACATAAAATTTTAGTACCACATTCAGAAAACACGGTTTTCAAAAGCTCATTTCTGAACCTACATACAATATATCTGAAACAAATTTGTGAAAAATCATCGAAAAGTGACATTGTACTCCAGATAGACAATTGCATATGTAAGCTATAACTGAAATTTTAAATAATTCTGAAATTTAATTTACGAAGCCTTTAGAATTTTCAACCGTAAGAGCTCTTGAATTTACATTTTCAACACACATTTGTGTCGAATAGCAAGTTTCTGTACACACATACAATGATGCTACATAGTAAAATATAATACTCAAATGTAACTTCCACTTATACAAATTTTTAATTAAAATTCCACTTAGTGTTATGCCATATAAAATTTGAAATTGAAAGTACAATTAAGCAAATAGTAATGAAAAAAAAAATAAGATACCACTTTCCAGAAAATTAATTTATGTGCAATTGAGCATGATACCCATTCAAAATATATACGAAACTTTTTTTTTTTTATCTCGATCATGAAAATATATTTCATTTTTCCTTTCTTTGAATTACAAAAAACTAAAAAAATTAAAATCTTTTATTATTTATTTATATTACTCATAGTGCTGCTGCATATACATTTTATTTTTTGCTTCCAAAGTAAATAAATAGAGGAAACCAGAAACTATATACATAACAACACAAAGCTTATTTATCTTTCAAATATTCGGAAGCGTTTAAAAAGCAACAGATAAAATTGAAAATATATAACCTCAAAATACTTGTATACTCGATACAGCTGTAGTAAGTAGGTATAGTAAAAGGAGAGATGAAAAGCAGCATCGAGATACTGTAAAAACATTAATATTTCAAATAGAAAAATAAATAGCAGACATAACCTTAAAAAAATAAAAATTTATTTACATAAATATTTATGTACGTAGTTTTATTTTGGTTTTTAATTTATTTATATTTTTTTTACATTTACAAAATCGTAAAATTTATTCATATACATCTTTTTTGTTTAAAAAATATAATTTTTGTTTTAAGTTAATTTAAGAAGAACAACTCCTTGAATGCTTTTTTGCGGTAGAAAACTTTATCATTCGAGTATTCATCATGATGATGTTGATGATGCTATATATGTAATACTCGTATATGTTTATACAGGGTGTTTAAGACGAAATAAAATGTACAGGAGGTATTAAAAACAGCACTTTAATCGAAGAAATCTGTTTAGGTAGTGCGGTGCTGCACCCTGCACATAACACACCCATCATGACTATAATTATTATTTACGTAAGTATATTTATATATTCTTTAAATAAGCATTTTAATTTCTTAAGTATTTTTAGAACTTTTGAATAAATTTTGAAAAGAGCTGTCGTACGTATGTATCTAGTACTTTAACAATAAAATTTATGATTTACATCTTTTGTTGAGTATATGTGCTTTAAATTTATTCATAAATAAAAAATAAATTTGGTTACGTTAAAAATAAAAAAAATGAAAACAGCAAAACAAAAGTTGTCGAGTTAATTAGCAGGAAACATGTACAATGGATGCTTCTGTATTTACATTTGAGATTTTGTAGGATTGTTTTAAATGCGGGTGCTTCCTAGTTTTTTGTATGTGTATTTAAAGAAGAAATTAGTTGAAAACAAATTTTTTATTTTTAAACTCTGTAGAGACAAATTATTTGAGTGTGAATATTTTGTTAATTTTTAATTACTATATGTACACAAATATTTATTTTTTAACATTACCAGATTATTTTAAACTGTGGAATATTTAAGCTTTTGTTTTAAACAGCACTGATTGTGCTCATAAAATCATCTGATCCTAAATTATACTGGTAAAACATTATGCATAAATACTCATCAACCGTTCAAAATTTGTATGTGCAAAATAATAATTTTTAGTAGATGAGGAATTTAATTATAGCTATTCAGGCACATTGAATTTTACACATTTATTTTAGATCAGCATAATAACGCTTCTGTTAAAAAATACATAGGTCAAGACAGCAAACATGACACCACAATAAGGTCACCTAATTTGCCGGTTTACACACTGCCCTTTCATTTTAAAAGTCGCGTAGGTATCGAAGTACAGTGTTAAAGTCTCCACATTCGGCCCATTGAGCCTACAGAACTTCGTTTCACTCGTGTGTGGTCCAAGTTGTTTTCGAAAAGTGGTTCGTGCCGGAGAATCTACATTTTACAATACAAGTTCGGGGTCAATACCAAATAGGTCTACCTCATCGTATTAAAATGCGGATAATTTTTATTTGTTAAGGACGTCTTAAGCAAACTATTCATATATACCATGTCCGTTGGAAATCTCTGGGTACTGGCCAATCCGCGATATAGTAATTGAGTAAATTGGTTCATTTTATTCAAATTTGCAAAAATTGATCAAGTTCGGGGTCAATACCAAATGGGTCTACCTCATCGTATTAAAATGCGGATAATTTTTATTTGTTAAGGATGTTTTAAGCAAACTATTCATATATACCATGTCCGTTGCAAATCTCTGGGTACTGGCCAATCCGCGATACAGTGAATGAGTAAATTGGTTCATTTTATTCAAATTTGCAAAAATTGATCAAGTTCGGGGTTAATACCAAATGGGCCTACCTCATCGTATTAAAATGCGGACAATTTTTATTTGTTAATGATGTCTTAAGCAAACTATTCATATATACCATGTTCGTTGCAAATCTCTGGGTACTGGCCAATCCGCGATACAGTGAATGAGTAAATTGGTTCATTTTATTCAAATTTGCAAAAATTGATCAAGTTCGGGGTCAATACCAAATGGGTCTACCTCATCGTATTAAAATGCGGACAATTTTTATTTGTTAATGATGTCTTAAGCAAACTATTCATATATACCATGTTCGTTGCAAATCTCTGGGTACTGGCCAATCCGCGATACAGTGAATGAGTAAATTGGTTCATTTTATTCAAATTTGCAAAAATTGATCAAGTTCGGGGTCAATACCAAATGGGCCTACCTCATCGTATTAAAATGCGGACAATTTTTATTTGTTAATGATGTCTTAAGCAAACTATTCATATATACCATGTCCGTTGGAAATCTCTGGGTACTGGCCAATCCGCGATATAGTGAATGAGTAAATTGGTTCATTTTATTCAAATTTGCAAAAATTGATCAAGTTCGGGGTCAATACCAAATGGGTCTACCTCATCGTATTAAAATGCGGATAATTATTATTTGTTAAGGATGTTTTAAGCAAACTATTCATATATACCATGTCCGTTGCAAATCTCTGGGTACTGGCCAATCCGCGATACAGTGAATGAGTAAATTGGTTCATTTTATTCAGATTTGCAAAAATTGATCAAGTTCGGGGTCAATACCAAATGGGCCTACCTCATCGTATTAAAATGCGGATAATTTTTATTTGTTAAGGATGTCTTAAGCAAACTATTCATATATACCATGTCCGTTGGAAATCTCTGGGTACTGGCCAATCCGCGATACAGTGAGTGAGTAAATTGGTTCATTTTATTCAAATTTGCAAAAATTGATCAAGTTCGGGGTCAATACCAAATGGGCCTACCTCATCGTATTAAAATGCGGGTAATTTTTATTTGTTAAGGATGTCTTAAGCAAACTATTCATATATACCATGTCCGTTGGAAATCTCTGGGTACTGGCCAATCCGCGATACAGTGAGTGAGTAAATTGGTTCATTTTATTTACATTTGCAAAAATTGATCAAGTTCGGGGTCAATACCAAATGGGCCTACCTCATCGTATTAAAATGCGGATAATTTTTATTTGTTAAGGATGTCTTAAGCAAACTATTCATATATACCATGTCCGTTGGTAATCTCTGGGTACTGGCCAATCCGCGTTCATTTTATTCAAATTTGCAAAAATTGATCAAATTCGGGGTCTACCTCATCGTATTAAAATGCGGATAATTTTTATTTGTTAAGGATGCCTTAAGCAAACTATTCTTATATACCATGTCCGTTGCAAATCTCTGGGTACTGGCCAATCCGCGATACAGTGAATGAGTAAATTGGTTCATTTTATTCAAATTTTCAAAAATTGATCTAGTTCGGGGTCAATACCAAATGGGTCTACCTCATCGTATTAAAATGCGGATAATTTTTATTTGTCAAGGATGTCTTAAGTTTACTACTCATATATAGTATGTGGTTTTTTGAGAACTGGGTTTGCTCCAATAACGGATATTTTATTATCGGAGCAAATATCGGTACAATTCAGAGCTGTATATCCTTTGTAGGCTTTGTATGTTGTATCATTTTCCTTTGGTTGTTCTCTGTTAGATAGGGTCGGCATAGTTTATTCCTGTTTTGACAAATGCTCTTCCTGGTAGTTTTTTGGCCGCTTGTGTTGTTACCACTTAATTGTTCCGGCATGTGCTGTTTATGGCGAAATCGATTTTCAATAATGTTTCGTACTGCTCATTTGTCACCAATTCAATAACCCGCAATAGTTTCTTCCTTAATATGCCAAGGCGAATTGAATGTCACTGTGCAACTTCCAAATTTGTAGCCGACCACTGCATATTTGCATTCCATTGTTATCTAAGACCGGATTCAAAGATATGAGTCTGCTTTTTATGTCTAATTACCTTGAAGAGTAGAGGCCATGAATTTCGTTTTATAAATCTAGTTGCTTGGACTTCTCCATTCGATGGTATTCCTGGCATGATGACGGCAATCGTGGTTGATGAACTGCATACAATATGCAACAATGCATTGTGGATGATTGAAACTTGAATATTGATCGAACGAATAATTGTAAAATTGGGTTGACTTTCTTAACGACATTCAAATTGACTATTGATTTTTTTTTCTAATTCCTCCGTCGGTACGTCATTAAGAATTTTGTCTGGCATCCAACACTAATTTATTTTGAATAATATATGGACCCTTCCAGTTGTTGCTAGAATATACTACTTATTGCAAATATTCTTTGGCCACTAAAAGTTTTGAATCGACTTGACTTCCCCATGATCCAAAACAGTGTAATGCTCAAATGAGGCCAATGTTGATTGGCATGGTTGCAAGTTAAACGGAATCCAATATTAATTCATTATGAATAAAATTTGGACAATATTTCTGAAGGTAGTAGAATACACCAGTGTAGCATATGCTTGATTGGAAACGTCACAAACAATTTAGTCTTAGCACCGTTGGTGTAGTTTATCTGACAGTTATAATTTGTAGCTTAGTTATCATGCCTTTGGCTGCCATTTTTCCGGTTGTTGGATTGCTGACTGTAGACTGATTTTCGTTTTTGTTACATTTACCGGTCGTTGGGGTTAAATTTCTTTTTGACGAAATAGAAGCAGTTTTGAAGGATATCGGTGTTCATAAGTTTTTTGGGCTTATTACTGACAATGGAGCGAATATAACGGCGGTTTGAAAAATGGTAAGGAAGCGCTATCTCCACATTAGCGAGTATGGGTATATTTGCCATGGGCTTGATTTCCTCATTGCAGACATCTTTAAAATTCAGACTATACAAATGGTTTCCGAAATAAAAAATTCACATATTTAACACGCTACGTTTGAGTAAATTTAGTGCGACCGCAAAGCTAAGTATATTGCACCTTGCACTTAAACTGCCCGTGCAAGCACGATGGAATTCCTTTGTGAACTCCTTTTCTAGTTTGATTGAAACAAGATAAGCTTTAAAAGCTCTAGCTATCGAAGACGAAATGCAGTCGGCTATGAAGTCGTCTACTATCTTCTGCATTTTAAGCGAATCGTTCTGGAAAAAAATTGAAACAGTTTACTGTTTATTTACTCCGATCGCTAAATGGACATCATTTTTTGAGAATGACAAGAAAGCAGTTTTATCCAAAGTGGTGGACTGTTTTGTTGAAATAAAAGCTTCATTTGAACAAAAAACACTGCGTAGTCAGGAAGAACTTATAAACATCCTAGATTCACGGACCAAAAAATTCTGACAACTCCTGCATTATGCGGCAAATTTGCTTGAGCCAGCCGTTCGAGGCAAAAATCTTTCAGGAGCACAGAAACTTGAAGCAACAGAGTTTATTTTCAATATCACAGAACTCCACCCAAAATATAACGACCACAACAAAATTATTGAGTCACTGACGCATTATATTTGTGGTTGTAACCGAACAGCTTTCAGGTAAAATATAGTAGGCAGGTGTTTGCTCTACTTCACCATTAAGTACGTTGGCGGTTGATATTTTAAATATGCCTGTATCAACAGCTGAAACGGAAAGAACATTCAAGCACGTACGGTTTTATACACAGCTCACTCAAGACGTAATCGATTAGCCGTTGAGCGGGCTGGGACACTAACTTGCATTTACCACAATTACAACTTGGAGAGATCAGAAATTGGTAGAACTGGTAATGAAGATATACTCGTATCTATTCCTACAGAATCAGATAAAAATACAGGTCTGTTATTTGTTGAAGAACATGTAGACTCATATTTGTTCGAAGCGGAGGGTGATCTGGAGCCACCTGTACATACTTCGAATTTGTATTTGACTGAGGATGATTTATCCGGTCAGGACGACCCAAATACTGATTAAATGGTTGCGAATTTAGAATATTGAATATGATGTTTTAATTTAGGTCTGAAATTGATTATTTATTTTTCAATTAAAATATGTACATATGATTTGTTTACACGTAGATTATGTTTTATCTGTCTAATTGAAATTAAAATATGGCATAAAAAGTTTGCTACCTGTTTTACCCATGTTACCGGTAATATTACCGAATTTAAAATAACCGGTAATTTTACAACACTACCTTTAAGTATACAAAATTTCAGGTCGAGTGGTTAAGGTATACCACCACCAACTGCTATCAACCCAAAAGCCCAAAAGATGCGAGTTAGAATTCAATTCGAGACTATAATTTAATTAAGCGACTTATTTTCTTAACAAGATCGATGTTGTTGTATCAAGTTGTATTAGATTGGGAATTGGATTTTAGAATGGCACTCTATATGGAGATAACGAAAAAAATTGTAAACGGCGGTGATAATCATCAGATACGGTTGTAATTTTACAGTGAACAGAGGAAGCTAAAAAGTGAAACAGTGCCAGTAAACGTGAACAGCAAAAATGAATAAGTAAGCAATGAACGACTAAAATTTGTGAATTGTTGCTGAAGGTGAATGGTGTTGGAAAATAAAGTTTGTAACTTAAATCGCTGAGTGTTTTATTTGCAAAAACGTGTGCGAATCAATATCGAACGCTAGTTAAATTTTCAAAATATCTGCCGAATGTTTGCTTTTTTATAATTACCTCTACACTTCGTGGAATTTTATATTATGAAATCCTTTTGCGCGCAAAGTACGGAAAATCAAACTATTTTGGATTAAATGACCACAATATAAAACGAAAACGTGCATGTAAATCGATTCTAAATTATTCACCTTACCTAATTGATGATTAAATTTTAATAAAAGTTAAACCAACTATCGTAACATATTTTCATAAAAAAAAAAATATTATACCGTTCGTATCCCTAATTTTTAATAATAAAACATGTACATATACATACGGGAGTATTATGATATAAATAAAAAATATATTTATTGTTATTATAACGTGAACATGATAATATTTGATAACAACAAAATGTGTATAAAAATAATATTACGATTATGGGAAAAATGAATTTTTTTTTTTAAAATAATAATAATAATTTCTTTTTATTGTACAAACATTAAAATAAGATTTATGTTGATTTTTAGCAAAAGAATGAACGTAAAAATAATAATCGAATATGTTCAAAATAATATATTTCACTTTTGTTTGTTTTTTATTTTTTTGTTGCCTTATGATTTATGTGGATTTTGTTTATGCAAAGGGAAAATTGGTTTTAGATATTGAAATTTTGATTAGACTTTTCATTTTTAAACTTAATTTTCAAAATATATTTTTTTAATATGCATTTATATGACTTGGAGGGTTTAGATATAAATTTTAATTATGTTTTTTGTTAAATTTGCATAATAATATTTGTAAAGGGTAGATTCTGTATAAATCTCAAGGGTCGTATATCGGTATGACAAATTAAAATGGCACACCTACACACGTCTATATGACAAACCTCAAAATATAGTACCTTCATAATAATATACAACCAAAAACCATAAATACACAAACGTACAAATTAAACCATTATAAATCTGTTTTAATTCCTTTAGGAATTAATTTCTTTTATGTACGTACACAGCACACCGTAAAGAGAAATAATTTCAAATCGTTTATCGAGAAAAAATATACGATATATAAACAACAAACAAATAAATTTTCGTATCCATAAAAACACTTCACCCATTTCGATACGAAGTGTTAGACCACAAAACTGTTTGATAATTTTTATTCAATGAAAATTCTCATTTAATTCTTTTTTTTACACAAAAACCTTTTTGCAAACGATACAAATTGAATCAATCATTTTATTTATTTTTAATCAATAGGAGTATAGAGAAGAAAATTATCTGATAGAAAGAAAATATTTTTTTTTTGCTTCTCAGTATTCAATTTTTTGTTATGAATAACTTTAATACAATATGAAAAATTTCTTTTGATCAGAAAAGACAAAACCGATATACCAAAATGAGATTTTATTTTAACATTTTATCGTTTTTTTGTTTTAAATTAATAGATATTATTTTCTTTTTATATTCATCGATGTTGTTTTTCTTGTTATACTTCCGATGAAAAGAAATAACAACAACAAGATTGTAATTAAGATGATATAATTAAGGAAAACCATTTTATTGATTTTAAATTAATCAAAAAATAATAAAAATGATGATGATAATATTTAATTTCTTTTATTTTTTTGGTTCGTTATAGATTTTGAAAACTATTTTTGTTCAATTAATGAAAATGGTTATGAAAAATAGGGGTGACATGCTCAAAAACGTAAGCATTGTGGTATTTTAATATAATTACTATAGCTTTGCAAATAAATATGCTGAAGGCAATCTGATGCAAATTATATTTAAATCTTAATTATTGCAATGTAATAGATTTTTTTTTAATTAAAGAATTTCCCCAAAGTAAATAATGCAATTGTAATGGTATAATTTGGTTGTTATTTAGATGGACAGGCGAATTTAAAATTATTCGCCGGAATACGCTGAAACTAAATAAATTTAATAAAGAAAGGGTCCCGTGCACGACGGAAATACCCCCTATACGAATTTTCCCGAAATGACTTTAACCCTTCAATGCAGGATTTTTTCTATTTTGTTGAAAAAATTTAAGATTATAGTTTCTGCAATCCTTATTTATAATATTAAAATAAGAATTTCTAATTATTTGTAGTTTCCTCGGAAAATTGATTTTCGTGGTTGTATCATATATGATACGTAATGCATTAACGAGTAAAAAACAAAAAAAAAATTATTTTTTTTTTTTCAAATTTTTTAAATAACTAAAAATGTTACATAGTTTTTCACAGCCTATGCTTTTTAATTTAACAAAACTATTTAATAATAAAAATTAAAATAATAAAGGACATAACACAATTTCTGTCTTTGTTGCAACAAAGATGTATGTTACATTTTTCACACATTATAAAAGTGAGTTTGGAACTTCAAGGTAACTTACACCGCTGTTTTTCCGATGTCCAGTTGAGAAAATGCGATACACTGACAAACGTCGTTTGCAGCTATGTGACTTGCGTAGGGCTTTTTTCGTTTAACATCTATCTCAAGACTAATACTATTGGTTAATGGTCGGTCGGGCTCGTTTTAAATAGTTGTAATTATCATTGACTCTGCAAAGACTTTCAGCAAGTAAATATTTATTAGAGCGAAATGTTCCTTTCCTAAATCACCACCGATTCTTTTAGAAAGTAGCCATGAATTTACCACCGTGATATCTTAAAGATGGTAAATATTCGTATTCACCATTTCTTGGAGCGTTTTTGTGGTGACTTATTTATCCTTTAGAGCACGTTCGGTTGGTAACTTGCTTGAAAATAGTCTGTCACGACGTACTGTGCCAATTGATTGAACACCTACTTTATTTAGTTCGAAAACCAATGGTAAGCTCGTGTAATAATAATCGAAGTAATCGTGGTGGTTCGCATTTCTTGGTACATTTCATAGTAGTCGAATGACCAAATTTGATGAGCTTCACAAATCTTTTTCTGATGAAATACGTTTATCATTTTCTTGCCCCGAAAATTGTTAAAAATTGTACGTAAATCCTGAATTTTTACTGAGTAGCCCTATTTATGCGGCTTCAGTAGCGTGCACTACTTCAAGTAACTTCTAACTTTAGAGAGCACATCTGTTCATCAATAGATATATTTTGCTCGATTGGAATCTTCAGGAAGTTTTTAATGAGAGCATCTATTACCGGTCGTATTTTGAACGGGCGATCGTCATTTAGGTTTGTGTGCGGCATATTGTTCTCATTGCGATTGCAATGAAGAAACTGACGAATTTTTTCGAAATGCTTTTCCGTATTATATTGTTCCACTTTATGGGGCCAGTATCAGCGCATGCTTGTTAGTTGGTACATGAAAGTTAAAATACACACCTCGAGAAATTTTTTCAAATCCTTCCCGTTTATTGAAAACGTAATTTTGATGTTAATTTCCATTGCATAGTTATTTCATTCTCTAACGCTATCACAATTTTAATTAGAATTGAAAATTTCAAGTGGCGTTTGTAGTTCTAGAAGTTTTTGTGGTTATTCATCACCGTTAAATTTATATTTATCTGATGAAACATTCAAATTTTACTTTCCAAATAGTATTATTATACAACTTTTTTAATTCCATGACCTCCCTCGTTTCACTTGTCACCTCAATTGCGTTGCCAATATCAGAATCTTGTAATTCAATCACATTTTTATCACTTAGTAGTATCACAGGTATATTTTGAATGTCTAATGGTACATCGTCATCCATTTCAGATGGTGGCTCGGTACGGAAGTGGCACTTTGTTGGATTTTAATTATAAAAATCATCGCCCCCACTGTCTTCTTTTTCATCAATGTCAATAGAATTACATATTAATAAACTCCTCGATTTCGATAGCATTTAAAAACTAGCGTTGATCAGTCATTTTTAACTACCAAAAATGTTACATGAAATTTGTTATTAAAGAAGAGTTCCACCTTATCTTCAATTTATACGGTTGTATCAGATTTGATACAACCAAGAATTGTGCTGTAATTGCATGACGTATCATATATGATACAACCCATGTTTTTCAATATTTACAATGATAATATACATATATATGTCAAAATGGTTGAAACACATAATATATTTAGAAATATTTAATAAAATATTTTTATTATTTGAAATAGTTTATAAATACCCTAGAAAAAGACGACCAAAAATCTACGTTGGTTGTGACAAACTAATCACCAGAGCAAGCGACACTCAACCGGCATTATTCCATAAAATTACGCGGGAAAACTAAATTTTGTGTTGGTATAGGTATTCAAAATGTGTAGAAGAATATTCTTATATGAAGCAAATATGAAATTTATATGTATACATGTACTTTTTTGTAATATGAAATGGTTGTATCATATATGATACAATATGCATGGAAGGGTTAATTGGAGTTATCCAAATCATCTTACCCGAAAAAAGATTTATTAAATAGGGGGATGTATATGAAGCAAGCCCGATACTCAGCCCGAAAAAACGCTATGGCAACACTAAACTATCACTATCGTGAAAGTTTACTATCCCAGCCCGAAAAATGTCACTATCGCGACAGTAAACAGTGTCATGATACAATGTCATGACATTTATAACAACCAGCCCGAAATTTTAAATCAACTTTTATGTATTTTTAAGATATATTACTATCACTTGGTAGCCAAGTCAAACCTAAACTCTTCACGAAGCTAGCTCGATATTCAGTTGAAAAAGCCTGTTAGCAATAATAAACTAATGCTATCGAAAAAGTTGTATATTCCAGCCCGAAAAAATACCACTATCGCAACAGTAAAATGTATCATGATAATCTGTTATGACATTTAGAGTATTCAGCCCGAAATTATAAATATCGTCGGGTTAGTTCTTTTTTGTTCTATCTCACATTTTACCGATTTTGAGGTTTTAACGTTTTCTATGGATTTGAAATGAGCTCTTACGAATGCGTTAATCGGCATTGCTCTACACCTTATATTTTCTGAGATACTGAGATCTTTTTTGTTCTATTAACACCTGAAATGAAATATCGTTTTGTGCTTTAATGTTCTAACAGTTGATTTCTTTTTTGGTCATTCTCATAATAAGTGCTATATCGAAATTTCATTTCTGGTCCATACCATATATTTTTACATTATTTCTTATTGTTCTATGGTATAAAGAACATTAAAGAACTAACTTTGGCTTTATTCTTTTTTGTTCTATATCCTATACTCCGAATAAAAAGGTATATACAGCTAAATAATTTTGTTATGGTTAGCATTCGTCTTTTGACCATCAGGCAAGTAGTTAATATGAATTTTTAATAATTTTTTTCTATTTGAATTAATTTATTTTACAATTTTTTTTTAAATCAGTTTACAACGAGAATGTCACAAAACTCATCCCCATCGCCAGAGATTTCGGCCGATGAAATAATGTGAGTTTTATCAGTTTATTAGTTGTTTAAATTTCTAATATTAACCACGGGTTACGTCTATTTTATTATAGGATTTTCAATGAACTTTCAAACGCATTTTTTGGCGACGATTTAGAAAAAACCAGAAATAAACTTTAAAAAATTTGATGATTCGGATATAGATCCGAATTATCACCCAGGAAAACTGTATTTGGTAGTAAGTAGTGGCGATGAAACACCTAAAAAAAAGTGTTAAGCCAAATAAACTGCAGGAACCAACTAACGAACTAAATGAGATTAATCCATCGTTGCCTTCGACTACGAGTCATAACCAACCCTCATTGATTTCCTCGACCACGCCAATGAACAATAATCTAACAAGAAAAAGAATTTTAAATCCAAAAAAATATTTCCAAGTTATCAAGACAAAAAGGTGAAGAATACGTCGACCAAAAAGTACATCAAAGAGAAGCAAACAATATTCATCGAGGCAAGTGCGAGCCAACTTGCATATTTGGTTGCGGGATGAATGTAACAGATGAACTACAGAGCACCGTACATTCAAGTTCTTGGAATCTAAATGATCAACAAAAATTAAGTTTTTACAACATCAACATTAAGAGAAAGACTGCGAAAACAAAACGCACTAACAATGAAATATCGAAAAATTCATATAGTTACAAATATTTTTTGCCCGTCCAGGAGAAGCAAATAACAGTGTGTCAAACATTTTTTCTCAAAATGTCAAGGGTATCAGCAATTATATATTATTTTTTTAAACATGGCGCAAATAAAAATACTTTATCTCCACTGCCAATTAGAAAGGAAAAATTTGTTAAAAAGGAGACGCCACGAATAAGCCGAAACCAGGTTAAGGAGCTTATCGAGAGTTTTCCGATAATAGAATCTCACTATTGTAGAAGTGAAACTAAAAAAAAATATTTAGATTCAGCCTTGTCTATCGAGAAGATGTACAAAATGTAAATACTTAGTTTGGATTTCAGCGAACGAGAACACTCCAGATATGGTTCCAGTATCAGCAAATATTTATCGACATATTTTTAGTACAGAATATAATTATTCATTTTATCTGCCAAAAAAAGATATTTGTGATAAATATTTCTTACACAAACAAGGAAAGCGGTCACCAAAAAAAACAAAGGAATCTAGATCCTGAGAATGATATGACTGACGTAGCTATAATATGTTACGACCTACAAAATGTATTCAGTTTACTGAAAAGCAATATTTCAAATTTTTTTTATAGAGAACTGTTTGTAGATCTGACGGCAAAAAAACTAACCTGATTGTGTCTTTTTTTGTATGTTAATTTTTATTTTCATAAAGTATGCCGTGCTAAAATTTCATATAAAAAAGACCCAATCAGCTTATTTTTAATGCGCCAGATGTCACTACCCCGAACATTTATCGTTCTCAATAAGCGTAAGTTTGCGGTCTACAACCTCACAGGGCACTGCAATCGTACAAAAACAACATACTGTGCAATTTAGGCAATGATATTGCAAGCAGATTGTTTAAAATTCTGGAGTCGATTGCGAATGATTTACCCGAAGTAACAGAAATCGTTTTATGGTCGGATAGTTGTGTTCCCCAAAACCGAAATAAAGTTACGGCTCTAGCACTGTTGTATTTCTTAAAGCATCATCCAACAATAAAAAAAATAACGCAACGATTTTCGGAACCTGGGCATTCCTCTATTCTGGAGGTAGATGCAGTACATTCGGCTATTGAGAAACATTTGAGGCACCAAGATATTTATAGTCCTATATCTTTGATGAGACAGTTAAAAGGTTTGAAATACCCCAATGTGAAATTATAAATTATGCAAATGCAAGCAAAAGACTTCTTGAATATATCAAAAATTTCGGATTTGTATGGATTTCAAATTATTCCATTTTCGAAAGTAAAGGAATTAATTTATAATCAAGAAAATTTGAAGAGCATTGGCTATAAACTAAATGGATCCGATAATCCAGCTTCCAAATTAGTTTTAAAATCAAAATCAACACGCCGTAACAGTAACAAAAGTACTCCAGAAGCAATATCGGAAATACCAAATATTGCAACAGCAACTTTTAAGAAATTACTGCCGCTGGAGAAAAAACGAGATTTGCACTCAATGCTAAAGTATATGCCGGAAATTAACCAAAGTTACTACGAGGATGTGTTAAAATAAGTTTTCTTTTATAACTTAATATTTTGTACATTTTGAATTAAATTTAATTTATTATTTTGCAATTGAATTACATACCCTGAATTCTGAAAATTTGTTTTATTTTTTTAAAATATATAAGAGTTTTAGCTATTTAGATCTAATGTCTTAAAATCATCGCCTGTAATTTTACCTACAGGTTTCTGCTGTCTATTAGTTAGGATTTCATAGTGATTTTAACACAACTGAATTATGTTTGTTGCACTTTTACGTTTCATTTTTCAAGTGTAGGTGTAACAATAGCTACAAATACGGCATTTTTTCCAAAGAAAAAGGTTCATTAGATTGAAAAAATTTATCGCTGGAAAAAGCTGAATCTGCTGTGAAGGATTTTGGATAGCTCACTAAATGCATATAATTATTTAAAAGAAATACGTTTAAAAGATAATGGTACAGTTTCAAGAATAAAATCATCCATTATAGATCCAAGAACGGCCAAATTCAATCTGGATTTTTTGTAATATTTTTTCAAATTTCCAAAAACACCCTAAAAATTGCATCAAAATTGGGAGCATATTTGTTCTATATCAAACAAACATTTTCGAAAATGAAGATTCATTGTTGTTCTATATCAGAGCCTCCTTAATATAAGAGCCGTAACATTCCGCCATTTTTTTCCATGAGCTTTCCATAGAGGGGAAGCTTTTTGTTCTTTTTCATACCAATCAGTGTATTTTAATATTTTTTAGAAGCTTTTTTGTATATAAAAACATTATTGTTTCGTTTCAATTTTTAATTTGAATGGTTAGTTCAATTTGCAGGAAAAGCATATTTTAAAATTGAGTCATATTATGTTGAATTAATGCAAAAATATTTAAATTAGTCTACCACAAATTTTTTTTTTATTGTAGAAATAAGAATTTGTTTATATGTGTATATAAGAAATTAGTATAGAGTGTTCCATCAAAAATTTCAGCATTTCTTTCCCAAAACAAACGTTCGTTAAAAAAGGCTTTTGGAGTAGCAATGTAATATGGGGATTATTGTGTTTTGGGTTCTATTTCAACATTGTTGATGACAAACTTCGAAAACTGTTTTTTCGTTACTTGTTAAAAATTTGATTTTTCATCGCAACAAATTTGCAGCCTACATTGTTTCATCCTGTAGTATAAACAAACTGGAGCTTCATAAAATAAAAACATTATATTATAGAGCTTTTCGCAATAAAAAACCAATCAAAAGATGTCGCTAAGTATAAATTAAAGCTAAATTTTAAAACCTAAACGTTTGTTAACTAAAATTTAACAATTTATTATGTATACTGCCTGGTTCAATAGAATATTGAAATCTCTTGGAACTGAAAATAACCGAAAACGAGTGAATTGAAGAAAAAAGAAAAAATTTGGAAAAATGTGACATTTTTCTATTATTGTTTTCCAGCGCGCAGCAACTACGATGGTAAATATTTTGCGATGAAAAGCTTTATTTATGCCAAACGTTTTATAAATAAAAATTATAATTGTTTTGAGTTTTATTAATTATGTTAAATTATTATATTAAAGATTTCGCGCTTAACTTACAATAATAATGGTTTATTTTCGCAAATAGTTATTTAATTATTTTACAATTTTCTGTAATTTCAAGTAAATTTATTACAGAGACATCTGTAAACGGATTTTCAAATTACAGAAAGCACGGTTTTGCAATCGAATAAAAATGAAGCTTTTTACGTTTTGTTCTGTTTTGTAATAACATTTAATTAAGAAAACCATGACAACGTTGATTTTTTGTATATAAAATAATAATAGATTTTGATGTAAAAATTTTATTATATGAATAATATTATTGTTTCTACATGGTGATTCATAAAATTTCGTTTCAGCTCTCTTTAATTTTGTTATAAATGGAGAATGTTTAGATTGCTATTAAGTGCATCGTTAATCTCAAAAATTCTGAGGTGCATGTGACCAGAATTTACCAAATAAGTTACATTTTTATAAAACTAAATTTTAAATTGGATGTAATTGGAATCCGCGGCACCACCCTTTATTATCTTACTTTATAAACCTACACAACTAAACGGAAAGCTCATTTTTATAGAAAATTAATAAATTTATGCTCCGCTTTAGTTTAAATTTACCAAATAAATACTACATTATGATGGCTGATTTTCATATATGTGTTCTTTGAATAGTTTATTAAAAATATAAAATTAAAATTTAGATGATTTGTTTAATTTTTTATTCATAAATTCATGTTCAAAAATTTTCCAATTACTACGGTTTCTTATAGTAATTCAATAAAAGCTTCCCCTCTACTGAAAGCTCTCTTTTTAATATTACGGCTCTTCAAAATCATAGATGGCTCTGTCTATATCCGTAAGGTTCAATGGAACACACCGATTGAACAAAAAAGAAATAAGAAACAATTTTACATGTGTATGGTATAGAAGAAAAATGAATTATGACTTAATTTAAAATTTTCCAAATTGTGGAAAAACTAATTATCGTAGAGAAGTTTAGAAAATTGGAAAAGAAAGCAAATACCCATAATTTTTAAAAATGATAACTAAATTACCGATAACTTAACAAAAAACGGGAAAATAAATTAACTGAATTTTAAAAAATGGCAATAACTCAAAACAGGAATTTATGTAGATAGCACAAAAGAGAACTAACCCGACGGTATAACTTTCACGTATTTTTAAATTATCCTTTCAATTGTTTGGAAACCTACGCAGCCCAAACCTAGCCTAAAAACGATAATGCGGAAACTTATTTAGAATTACGTGATTGCACTCTACAGTCTTGCAACTTCACGAGTACGAATTCAGAGATATATGCCAAGTGGTCGTGAATCGCATGTGAGTAGAGATTCAAACGACTATATCTAGATAATATCCGGTAGAATTATTCTACAAATTTCTCAGTTTGTAGTCAAAACTTCAACAAATCCGGTGATATATGTCAAGTATTCGTGAATCGCCTGTGAGTAGAGATTCAATCACCTGTATCTCATTAGGATTTTGCAGGAAATATTTTATTTTTGTACCCAAGATTTAACGAGTCCTATTGTATAAGTGAAGCAGTTGTGAATCGTTTGTAAGGCGATATTCAAATGACTATATCCAGATAATTCCAGATAGAATTTTTCCGAAATTCTGTCTGTTTCTAGTCAAAACTTCAGCAATTCCGGTGATATACATAGGTCAAGTGCTCGTGAATCGTGTATGAGGCGAGATATAATAGAATATACTCCCGTTAATATCCAAAAAACTTTTTCTCAAGCTGAATTTAGTCCCCATAATTTCACTGAACACATTTTTAGAATTTTTTTTTTGAAAGCTTGACCTAATAATTTTTTTACTTTGATGTTTGAGCAGTAATAAATTTGTTTTTATTATGTTTATCAAAATTTAGAAGCTACGATTAGTTCGATATTTATTTAGTACGCAATTAATTAATAGTTATAATTTTCGTGTGACACAAATTTGCTTTAGAGTTATAATTTGCTTATATTTTGTGTCATGAAATAAGTTGTATTGCCGTAAATAAAAAATTAAAATTTCGGGCTGAAAATTCGGGCTACCTTCACGGAGGTCACAAAACAAGAAATATTTTCAAAAGCACGTGATTAATGCAGCTGTGTAATGTCACCGCAACATACATAGCATGGTGCCAAATCGCGCAATATGATGGAACATGTTTCAACATAATACAAAACCGAGCAAGATGTTGTAACATAACCCAACATGGTGGATTATATATAGCAACATACCAAAACACGATGGTGCAACATGGTGCAACATCACGCAACATTGTTCAACATAACACAATATGACAAAGAACACATGGTGCAACATCCCACAACATGATGAAACATAACACAATATGGTGCAACATGACGGCCCATACGTAAGACTCGTAAATGAATTATCCAGAAATCGAAACACTTTGTAATCGTTTTCTTGCATTTGAAAACCCTTTTCCGCAAAAACATTGAAGCAAAATAGTTGAACATAACAAAACATTCCTAAAGAAGATGCAAAATCAAGCAAACTTGCAGTCGATTTATTTGTTTTGGGATTTGTTTGATTGCACATATTCTGAAATCAAAAAATTAATTGTCAACTATACATTTTTTTTTTCTATTTTTAAAAGTTATCTGCGTTGAAAGTATTCTTGAGTCATGCACTTAATTCTCAAGTTTATAGTTTATAAAATCCCCTTTCTGCACTTTCCTCAAACTTGCAAATTATTTGCTTAATTTGAGAATTGGTCTGATGAAAAATATTTTTGAATCGAGAACTAATTCTAAAATCCATATTTAATTTTTATGTTTTGAGAATTGTTCGTTTTGAAAGTACTTGAACATCGTGTAGCAGTTCGAAAGTTAACTAAAGAAACTGTTTTTGGATCATGCACTTTCTTCTCAAACTTGAGATGAGATTAACAAACCGTTTGAAAGATTGGCCCAGAACTAATGAAATTTTAAATTTGAATTATTTAAATTAGGAAATTCGATCGAATATCAGACTCGAAGTAAAAAAAATATATGATCATCATCAAAAGTTACTGAAAATTTCGATTTGAGGTTTGTTCACTTTGAACGTATTCTGGAATAGTAAAGTTAATTTTCAAGTTTACATAATTTGTCTCGTATTTGTTCTCAAACTTGCATTTTATTTGAGAATTGGTCGAATTGAAAATATTTTGGAATCGAGAACTTAATTCTCAAATCTATATTTAATTTTCTTGTTTTTAGAATCGTTCGCTTTTAAACTAGTTGAAAATCATGTACATTTCAAGTAAATTCCAGAAACTGTTCTTGAATCGTGCACTATGGCTTCTCAAACTTGTATTATGTTTTCTTGATTTGAGATTTGGTCGGATTGAAAATATTCTAAAATCGAGAAGTTAATTCTCAAGTTTATATTTTATTTTCTTGTTTTGAGAATCGTTCACTTCGAAAGTATTTTAGAATCGTGTACATCTCAAGTTTAAATATTTCTTATTTTGAAAATATTTTTGAATCGTGCACTTAATTCTCTAGTTAATAAATTATTTTTCCTGTGGGTCGATTCTGGTTTTCCTATAGGAATAGGAAATAGGAAAGAATTTTAAATTTTTATAGCAGTTTTGAATTTTTTCCCCTATAAGCATATTCTGGTGTGCCTTATGGGAATTTTTTCTTTCCTATTTATTGCAGTTTTGACATTTATCTTTCCATACCTACTTTGGATACGGAAAGATTTTATAATAAGAAAAATGAGCAGTTTAAATGAAATTTTAATAGTAAAGGTAAGTAATCTAAATTTAAAATAAACCGTTTATTATTAAATTATGTATTTAATTTATTTTTATATCTATATACAGAAGAGACATACATCTATAGAACAGAAAAACATGCTTATCGATAAATTGGAAGATGATCTGGATTTAGCCAATGGAAGGTAGATTTAAATAATTTTAAATGTAATAACAAATGTTAATTACAAAAATGTACTCAATTAGATTTTCAGGCATTGATGCTCGCAACACCATCCATCTTACCGGAACAATGTAAATTACCCCGTTTTTCCGTTGAAATCCTCCTGTATGCAAAAATAAATAAAAATATGTGCATATATTAAAAGTACATTTTACTTAAATTAATTGTAGTTCCTTCTACTAGAAAGCTTAGTGCAATAAGTAGCCTAAACTCTTTGGGAATTTCTGTGCTTCTCATGTATGGGCTTATTTCTTGGCTTAATAAAAGGACTATTTACTGCGTTAACCGATATAATCCAGTAAATTCTGGCTCGTATATATCGAACGGGTCAGACGCATCCCGTAAATGTTTTCTCTGAATTCTTAGCCAGCGCCTCCTTTCATTCTCGTCATCGTCGATGTACGGTATTATTCTGGCATTCAACATCTAATTAATTTTATTTTAAACAACTCAGTCTTTTAATTTTTTAATTATTCAAAATAAATTATAATTACACACAATTAATGTAAGTTTGACATTTAATAACCGCTTACAGAGCCATGGTTTTTGATACTCAACTTAATCAAGAATTTAGGAAAAATTTATTCCTATGTGTACCAAAATAAACCATAGGAAAGATTTTTTAGGAAAAAACTGCTATCAAAAATTTTTCCTAAATAGGAAAAAATTCCTATTTCCTAAGGACACCAGAATCAACCCACTGGTTTGAGAATTATTCGCTTTGTAAGTATTCTGCGATCGAGCCTTAACAATCAAGGTTTATATTTTATTTTCTTGACTTTAGAATTACATCTAGATGAGATTAACAAAACATTTGGAGTTTGGTTTCGGACTAATGAAACTTTGAATTTGAGTATGTACTTTTATTTAAAAAAAAGCAGTTATCTTTCAAAATCGATGTAAAACAAATATCTGGCCATCCACCAATAGCAGCTCAAAATTTTGATGTGGGATTTTTACGTTTTGAAACTGTTCTGGAATCGTGCCTCTCGAACTTGTATTGTGTTTTCTTGATTTGAGATTTGGTCGAATTGAAAATATTCTAGAATCGAGAGTTAATTCTCAAGCTTATATTTTATTTTCTTGTTTTGAGAATTGTTGGTTTTAAAAAAATTATGGTATCGTTCACTTAATTTTGACGTCCACATTTAATTATACTTATATTGTGATTTGTTGTTTTTGAAAGTATGCTGCGACCGTGCACTGTATTCTCAAACATATTTTCTTATTATGAGAATCGTTCGTTTTGAAAGTATTTAGGAATGGCAAGCTAATATTTTTTTCTTATGTTTTAAAAATTATTTTCTTTGAAAGTATTCATGGTTCAATGCAATTAATTCTCAAGTTCATAATTTTTTTTTCCTCTTTTAACCCTTAACTAAACGGCAAAATAAAAAAAACATTACAGACGGCAGAGTCCCCCAGTGGCCCTATTCGGGTTTTCCCAGGGAATAGGGAATTGGGAATTTATGACGTTTTTCTAGCAGTTTAGAATTTTATTTCCCAAAAGTGTATTCTGGCAATTTGGAAATTTTAAAAAAAGAGAAAAATTAATTCCATTTTACAGCAGTTTTGACATATATTTTATTTTAGATTTTTTTTTTTGGAATTTTATTCCCCAAATATAAAGATAAGATAGTCGTCAAATCAATTTATCGTCGTCAATTTATATTTTACAAAAACGGTACATATATTAAATATTAAAACGACTGTCTACCAATCAAATAATGTCGAACATAATCAGGGTGAGTCTAATGACTATCGAAATATATGTCGTCATTTACATACGATAAAAAAATACATTTAACGGAATAAAATTCATTTAACCAAGTTTGCGTTGATTTTTTTTTTGTGACTGCAAAACCAGATTTCATATAAAAACTTTATCTGGCGCACAACTAACCCGTCATTAGTCATTTTTCTGTGCAACCGGCCATATGCATAATTTTTTTAATATATATTTTTAGGCTAGAAACATTACTAAGGAACAGAAAGAAAGGTTGGTGGAACTAATGGACCAAGATATTGATTTGGCAAATGATAGGTATTTATTTCAATCGATTAATTGTAATATGATTACTATTTATGTGATTCTTTATTCTATAATTTAAAGATTTGATGGAATTGACGGGAGAAATCAAAATCGAATAAAATGGGAGAAGATTACAAATGAAATAAACCTGATTGGAGGAGCATATAAAGATGCAGAAAAGTGGAAAAGAGCATGGAACGATATGAAGTAATTAAAGGTATTTCTTATTGAATGAATATTTATTTATTTTTAATTTGATTTTAGAAAATATAGCCGCAGTCAATGGAACGCATTAAAAGAATACGATAACCGTACTGGTTTAGGTCTAGAAAGTGCGTCTCGACGGCCGAGCCAGCTGAGCTCGCTAGACCAGAGGATTCTGGATATAATATCTACCGAGTCATGTCGCGGAACAGACAATAATGAAGGCGGCATAATAATTACGGCAGACGCCTTATGTTCACAGGTAAATTATCTTTCGTTCCAATCCAACCAATTTACATTAAGCAATAATTTTTTTTAGAATTGTTCCACAAGTACAGCGGCTGTAACTACAGATTCGCTAGCAACAGGTAGTCCACCTCGTACGGCTTTACGTCAAGGCATCCGTCGAAGCCCACCTGAATCGATTGATACGGTAAGGTCTACCCGTACAAAAAGAATCCGAGGTAAAACATTTTAAAAATTAAAAAAAAAAGAAATTCATTTGTTTATACATTTTTAGGATCTGCACATACCCGAGACAACCTTTTATTGTCATCAAATAATATAGAAAAAGAAAAAGCCGATGCCATTAATAGACTTGCATTGGCAATCGAAAATGGGACAAGGGCAAAAGAGAGAATGGCGGCAGCGATGGAGCGGCGGAATACCATCCTAGAACGACTTTATTTGAATAAGTAAGTATTAAAACAAATTTAATTGATTAATTATAAAATTTAATAAAACAAATAATTAATTTAAAAATAATTTCTAATAATCGAATTCCTCACTTCACGACCCATCGTCAACAATCTGTCATCAAGGTTTGGCACCACATCGTCATCTAGATCGTTTTGATTCTGTTCGTCATCTTCTAGAGCATCATCATGTTCATCATAATAGTTGTGCTCTTTAATAAAATTGTGTAAAGTAGCACAAGCGTTTATGATTTGGCCAACCTTTAACGGTGAATATTTAATACATCTATCTTTCGCTAAGCACCTAAACCTCGATTTTAAAACGCCATTTAATCTTTCAACACAATTTCTAATTGCACGGTGCGTTGTATTGTATCGATCCTCCGCTTCAATGGTTGGGTTTAAAATAGGCGTCATGAGAAACGGTTGGAGTGGGTAACCACTGTCACCTAAAAAAACAATTTTTAAAATTTACATTTGAAAAGTTACTAATTTTATGATTTTTTTTTTTGCAGTTCTAATGAAAATTTAATGCCACATAGTGTGGAGTATTTAGAAGTAATTGACGATTAAATTACATATTATTAATAATTAAAATAAATTTAAATTAGTATTAAGATAATTGAATTAAAACTTGAATTCCAAAAAAACAATTATGTTAAATATGAAACTAAACTTGATATTGCGATCTTACGAATTTGAATTGTGTTAATAATATTAAGTATACTAATTTATTATCGAATATCTAAAGTATTAATACGAATGTAATATTTATTTTGAATAAATGAAATGATTTACCTAATAAATACGTATTTTGTAAATTACCAGCTTCATACTTATTATGTAAAAAAGCTTTAACCAGCGATTTTCTCCAGATAGAGGCGTCGTGATTTGATCCACCGTACTTCGGGTTTACGTTTAGTATACGAAGATTGTAATCACATATCTATAATAAAAAAATATTTTTACCATTAATTAAAACACTACAAATATGTATACCAACATAATATGTTATCAAGAAAAAATAGGTAAATAATAAAAAAAACACATAACAACACATAAAAAAAATTAGTTTAATTACTGTTTTTAAAATAAATAAAAAATATGTATTGATTATTACTTACTAATTGTACGTTCTTAGAATGGTAGTGATGCCGATTCAGGTACACATGTTCAATTCTCTTCGCAGGCCTGAACATTGACACGTGCGTGCAATCTATGCATCCTATTATTCCCGGAAGATTGTATTTTTCGTAGAATCTATAATGAATTTAAATTATGCAGTCATTGCCGAAGTTTTCAAACTATTTTATGTACTTACTGTCTTTTTACGTTGGTCATTTCAACAGAAGTTTGAGGAAATTTTATATACAACGGCATTAAATGGGTATCCACAATCTTACAAAATTCCGCAACACATCTACTCACCACACTTTGGGAAACGCATGTAAGATGGCTTAGCCCGATTTTCTTTTGAAATGTACCTGATTATATTTTGGAATTTTAAGTTTTTTGGTGTGTTTTGAATATTAAATTATTATCACGTCGATTATAAAATCCGCGGGAGCGAATCGAATGCGGATTGGAAAATGCATATAAATAAAATGGAAAAGAATTGTTCTCAATCACAGTAACCAAGAAAATTTGTAATAATTTCCATACAAAACGTTCTTCATGACACCCCGGACAAACGTAATAAAAATATTGCGGATCTAAAACAAATTTTACCCCGGAGACTCTGCCGTCTATAAGGAGGAAGCTAGTTGCGAAAAATAGAGTTTGCAGTTTATAAGTAAATCTTACAAAATTCAAAAATATCTTAAAATCATCTAAAAAGAATTTGTAGAGATGTCAGGGAGCTTTAAGCTTCTAGCTCTACGTATTCTATTAAAATTTTGAGTTTTAATGTTGAAAAACCACCCGGACTGTGCAGTCTATTGAGGGTTAAAAAGTATTTGCTTTGCAAGTATTCTGCAATCGAGTACTTAATAATCAAGGTTTATTCTTTACCAAAACATTTGAAAGTTTTGTTTCAAACTAAGGAAACGTTGAATTAGAATTCTTTAATTAAAAAATTCGGTCGTCTAGTCAAACTCGATGTAAAACAAATATCTGGTTATCACCAACAATAACTCAAAATTTTGATTTGAGATTTGTTCGTTTTGAAAGTATTCTGGAATCCTACAGTTAATTCTCAAGTTTAAAGTTTTGTTTCTTAATTTAAGAATTGTTCGCATTTGATTTATTCTGGAAACGCGCACTTTCTTTTTGAACTTGAGTTTTCTTGATTTCAGAATTGGTTGGATCGAAAATATTCTGGAATCGAGATCTCAATTCTCATGTTTATCATATTTAATTTTATTGTTTTGTGAATTATTTGCTTTGAGTGTATGCTGGAGTCGTGTGCTATGTTCACAAACGTGTGTCTAATCATCATCTGTATTTTACTAAATAGTGGAAGTAAAAGAGAATAATTTTTCTTTGTGAATATTTACCACAATCAGAAGACGTAAAAAACAAAATTTTCGATTTCTAGCGGCCGTAAATTTATCGAAAATATAGTCGGTCCATTTGATTATTCTCAAAAGGTTGAGATCAAATTTTAGGTTTTTCTGAATAAAATACTGCACTTATACTCGTATATGTGTAGAATGTAATTTATATGATTAATTTTTCATGGATCAGTAAAAAATCCAATGTATCACCTATCTCAATAATCTAATTTCTTTACAGCACATATTCCTGGTATACCAGCTACATCTCTATTTTATGTAGCCTCTTCCGTGCTCTCCCAGTATATAAAGAGTTTATACTTGTAATGTACTTTAAAATCTGATAATAAATTAAAATGACAAATGAAAATCTCTGATTATATGTTTTGTATGTAGGCTTTATATACACAATACGTAATCTTGAGATAAAATATGTTTCATGTATACAAAAAAAAATTAATACACATCTACCCCCCGCCAAAGAAAAAAAAACACAGCGAGTTAATCATAAATAAGCCAGACAAAAATATGTTGTCTCATCTTAAGATTTATTTCGTGTGCAATCAGAAAACACAAAATAATAATAATCATAATATATAACTTATATATAGTTAAGACGGTTGTATTATGTGCTACTCATACTCATACACACGTATACATATACATAATATCATGTGTACATTCTAAAAGCATTATATATTTTGTCATACTTGATATAAATTTTTTGTATATCAACATTTTTAACACACAATCAAACTGGAATTAGCTGTTGCGGTTTATTTTGACACGAACAAACAGTTTTCTTGAAATTTTTGTTGTTGTTGTTGTTGCTATTGGTGTTTAGATTCAGTTCAAACAAACTTAAAAGCTTGAAAATAACAACAACGAAACATAATCAAGAAAACCACAACAAACACGAGGAATTTTTTTTTGTTCAGTGTTTTAGGTTATTTTCTATATGTGTATGTACATATATACGAAAGTCGAAAATTGATATTGACTTTATGAAATCCTGTATAATTTCCTGAAATAACAAATCATCTGATAAGTATTTTTCGACAGGATTTACGATTTTTTGATTTTGTTTTCGATTTAATCCAACACAGAAATAGGTTTTTCCTCAACATTTTTAATAAAACGAAAATATTGAAATATATGTTGTATGTATATGAAAATAGGGGTAAAAAAAACTTTGGAAATTTATTAAAGTTTTAATTTCTAAATTTATGGGAAAAGCAAACAGCAAAAAATATTATTATTTGTACAAAGTTCAAAGGAAATTGGGTTTGCAGCGTTCACGTTTTAATAATTTTTTTTTTATCCTCGGAATAATCGATATGTGGCCCCAATTAAAATGTTGGGTGCACTGCACATCATCACATCATAATTATTTCGGTGACAGACAAATCATTTTACCCATTATGTACAAAATGAAGGCGTTACATTATAATCGATGCCTTGGAAACAGAACAATTTAAACGAAACGCGCATAGAGAACAATGTTTTAAAATAGTACATAAATACAATTTTTTATAGTCATTCCATTAGTAGCGTCTTGTAATTTTCAAAATCAGAAATAAGATCTTATATATAGCTATACACATAAATACTCGTATAACTTTTATTTCTGTCACTATTCTTGATACAACAATAAAAAATGCTTTCTTTGTTCAGGTAATTGTTATCAAAGCAGCAAAAAACCAGAGAGGAATGATACGAATGGGTTTTATTACCTTTTTGTATTAGCGAAAAGCAAAAACGAGAATTTGTTGCTGTTATTATTTTAAATATATACAATATAAACATAAACAAAATAGCAACAACAAATAAACATTAAGTACACAATACATCTACTATATAGAATTTTCCGCTTTTCCATCGACTTTGTACATAAGTGTTCCAAAGATCCATATGCATATAAAACGTTAAGAGATAATGAACAACAAAGTTACGTTTAAACTATTTAGAAGAAATTTTATAATCACTCTGCACAACGAAATTTTGTAGGCAAAATAAAGTTATATACTTGAAAGTTATTTGTTAAACATCCCGTTCTCGTATATCACCTAAAAAATAAAATACGTTAAAATTTTCTACCCGTATTTAAATAACTGGGGGCAGTGTTGTGCGTCTACGCATATTTCAAAATTGTCTACATGTCTGTGTCGAAAATAGTGTAGATAGGTGAATTTTGAGTAGACAAGAATGAGAATTAGTAGAATATGTAGACAATTCGTAGACAAGGTAGGTATTGCTTCCATTATTTTTCTGTACCAGTGGCCCTATTTTTTTAATTTCCAGGGAATAGAAATTTTAAATTTGGTAGCAGTTTTATTCCTTTTTCCCCAAAAGTGTATTCTAGGTTTTAGAAAATAATTTCTTTTGGGAAAAAATTCTTCCTCATTAGTTTTTTTTAGTTTAGTTTTGACGTTTATTTGTTGGTCTGACTGGACTGTCAAACTGGGTCTATTGGTGTGAATAGACCTTTATATGTATAGTTAGGTTCAGTATATTGTTTATGCGAATGTCAAATGTAAGTTAACATTTCAATGTAACGTGTGATTTGCTGATTCAACTTATTGTGGAAACACGCGCATCCGCCACGCGTATCCGGATAAATTAGTTCAACACCAAAAAAGTCGAATCAACAAATATTTTATAAATTTTCCATTACTGCTTTTGCTGAGAAAAGCATAATTTTTAGTAAAAGAATATAATTTTTTAGATTGTAAAGTTAGTTTATTATCGTATTGTAAACTTAAATGTAACTTTTTGAATTAATAAAATTATTTTTTTTAAGTTTCACGGATAAAACTCGTTAACTGGCGCCGAAACCCAGGACCTGACAATTAAAAAGTGAATATTTAGAAAATTACTATCTCCAGCCATTCATAGTAATTTTTTAAAAAAAATGAAGTGATAACTTTTAAACTCAAATACACAATAATTTTGTGCCAAGTGCTTTACTAAATTAAGTCGTATTATACCCAGGTGACCATAATACGCCTACCTCACATTCGCTTAAATTCTGTGAGTACTACGTATCGTAGTAGGCTGTTAGTAATTGTAAACACTGACGGCTAAAAAGGAAGAAAACGGACCACCCAGAATAAATAAGGCCAAGTGTACATATTGCCCGGAGTACACTATAAAGAACTTCGCGGAAACGCTAATCCACGAATCACTCATTAGGAGATATCCTCGCCAATGAAGCACATAATAATTTTGTAAGTAATAAAAATAAAAGATTAATAAAAAAATTTTACCGACATAAATAATAAAAGTGAATAAATATTAAGTGAGAATAATAAATTTACTTCTAATAAATTAAGTGCATATTAATAAATCTTAACCCCACTAATCAATTATAATAAAAATGGAAAGACAAATAAAAGCACTACAGGATGCTGTAAAACAATTAACTGGAGCACTTAACGCTCACATGGAACAGGCAAAAATGATTGAACGAAGGCTTCAGAAATTAGAACAACCACGACCACGGGAGGAAACGACTAACTTAACGTCACCTAAAAATGCGGAGGATTTAAAAGAAATCAGTAAGTTATCAGACTGTGTTAAAGAATTAACCCAACCAATACCTTTCTTGGGTTCATAGTGTAGAAAATATCTTAAGTGACTACCATATCGTGCGTGAGAGATCAATCTATCGTGCCATGCTGCAAAATATAAGGCAGAAGATCAGGGGGAATGCTGACTCCACCCTAATATTGTACAATATATTCGACGACGAATGGGCATCAATAAAAAATGTTTGTCCCTCCACTATGCGGACAAGCGAGATTTAAGAACACTAGAATACCAACTGGGTAATCTAACGCAAAGAAACAGGACGATAGATGAATTTTACGCTAACGTCAATCACCAATTCTCCTTGATTGTAAATAAAATTAAAACAGAGGACTACTCGACCGACACAGTTACAGTACTCATAGAAACCTATCAAAAGAGCACTCGATGTCTTTATTCGAGGATTGAAGCTTATGCATCCTGTCAAGAAATTCAAAATTTATATTATCGGAACTTCACTGTGCATGATAGAAATTCGAACAATTCGATAACAGCACCTATCAATCAAATCTTCGCACGAACAAATGTCAATCAATATGACCATCGCAGGAATCACAACCAAATAGCATTACCTCAAAAGAATCAGGCATACAATATCCTACATAGGAATATCAGAGCACCACCAAGGCCAACACAAGCCAAACCACAAGAGCCAATGGATATTGATCCGTCGACAAGCAGACAGGTTAATTACATAAATCGTCCAGTGCTACCTGCTCAGTTAAGTTCACCCGCATTCAAACGAGAAAACTCGTATCACAATGAGCCACGGAAACAACGGAGAATATACAATATAGAGACACAAGAAGAAGAGGAGCAATACACACAGATGGTAAACGAAAATACGGACATCGAAATAAATAAATTTTATGCTGGAAGCCTCTCTAGCATACCATACATAAAGTACCAAACGAGGAATGGCGATACGCTCAAATTCTTGATTGATACAGGTGCAAACAAGAACTTTATCTGTGATCAGTTAGCCGAAAATTCGACGGCAACCAATAACAAATTCAAAATTAGATCAGACGGGGGCCAAATCGAAATCAGCAGAAAAGTATGTGGACAATTTTTTAAGAGTGTCGAAATCAACACAAATATAGAGTTTTTCGTTCTTCCGGGACTAAAGACATTCGATGGCATAATAGATGATGACACTTTAAAAGAACTCGGTGCAATTATCGATCGGAAAATCAACACCCTGACACTTAACTCAAACATTAAAGTACCATTGTATGAGAGGCATGCACCCCAAGTGAACAATTTAGAAATCTGAAATAACCACCTATCCACCGAATTAAAGGATAGCATACAAGTAATGCTCTCAAAATATAAAACGCTGTTTGGACCAGTAAACAATATAACACCCATAGAAACCACTGTAAGAGCCGAAATTAAGACAACAACAGATGAAGCGATCTACACAAAATCTTATCCCTATCCAGTTAATATGAGGAAACAAGTCGAAGACAAATCAACAAACTCCTAAAGGATTGGATCATACAACCTTCAAGAAGCCCATATAATTCACCTATCTGGGTAGTGAAGAAAAAATTAGACGCCTCCAATACACAAAAATACAGAATGGTCATTGACTATAAACGTCTAAATGCTGTCACCATCGCGGACACTTATCCAATTCCGGATATATCCAATACAATCGCGAACCTCGGGAACTCTAGATTTTTCACGACAATAGACCTCACCTCTGGTTTCCACAAGATCAAAATCAAGGAATCAGATATTCCTAAGACGCCGTTTTCCACCATGAACGGGAAATATGAATTTTTGAGGCTTCCCTCTGGTCTCAAAAATGCGCCGGCCATTTTTCAACGAATGATCGATGACGTGTGAAAGGAGTAGCAAACGCGAAAAAGCCAACCTATGGATCAATTTGGATAAAACAGAATTCCTAAAGACAGAAACAGAATTCCTAGGTTACATCATCACTAACCAAGGTATTAAGGCCGACCCAAAGAAAGTAGCTGCCATTAGCAATATTAAAATACCGGAGAATCTGAAGGACTTAAAATCATTTCTCGGATTGGCATCTTATTACAGACGTTTTGTGAAGGACTTCGCAAAGATAACCAAGCCACTGACAAATCTTACAAGAGGTGAAAATGCTCATATTAAAGCAAATCAGTTGAGGAAAATAAAAATCAATTTGGATCAAAATCAAATTCGGGTATTCCAACAAATCAAGGAACTGCTATCATTCTCAGAAATATTAATGTTTCCCGATTTTAATAATACCTTTCAATCTAACAACCGACGCCTCATTTATGGCGATAGGAGCCGTATTATCGCAGGGTGATATGGGTAAAGATAGACCGATCAAGTATATTTCTAGGTCTTTATATAAAACCTAAGAAAACTACGCTGTAAATGAGAAGGAGATGCTGGCAATCATTTGGGCCATAGACAACTTAAGGAATTATTTATACGGCGCGAAAAAAATTAAAATCCTTACAGACCATCAGCCGCTCACATTTGCTCTGAGCAACAGGAATAACAACGCCAAACTAAAGAGATGGAAGGCGCGTTTGGAAGAATATTATTATGAACTTGTGCACAAACCAGGTTGGACCAACAAAGTCGCTGATGCCCTATCCAGATTGGAATTGGAGGCAAACACGTTGTCCACAAACAAAACAGCCCATAGTGCCGAGGAGGATTCTACGGACCTAATGAGATATTGCGATGCTCCAATCAACGCATTTAGGAACCAGATCATATTTCAAAAAGGGCAAGATATTTATGTCCATGAAGAACCGCACCCATCATACCACCGAGATTATATTAGCAATCCAGGGTTAAATAAAGATATTCTAAGTAAAATCCTACGAGAGAATCTAAACCCGAATACGATCAATGGGATAAAGATACCTGAGGGATACATCCTCATACTACAGGAAGTCTTTAAAGAGCATTTCTCAACTTACAAGATTCGCCTAACCCAGAGAACAGTTACGGACATTGCTAACGAAGAAAATAAGTTTGCGATTATAAAAGAGGAACATAAGAGGGCACACTGCAATCATATGGAAAATAGGAAACAGATTTTGGAAAAATACTATTTCCCTCAAATGGCCAGTCTAGTAACGAAATATACTCAAACTTGTGGCACATGTAACATCAACAAATATGATAGACACCCAAACCATGTGCAAATCCAAGAAACACCTATTCCTACGTACCCAGCGGAAATACTCCACATTGATATAATAGAAATCAAGAATGAGAAATTCATTTCCTGTGTGGATAAATTCTCTAAGTTTGCTAAATTCTTTCGTGTAAAATCCAAATCCATCCCGCACATAAGAGACAAGCTGATTAAAGCACTACATTATTTTACCGTACCTAAAATGCTGGTAATGGACAATGAAAGGAGTTTCGTAAGTCCCATAATCACTGACTACCTCAAAACTTTGGGAGTCGAAATCTACCTAGCACCTTCACAAAAGAGTGAAGTGAATGGGATCGTTGAGAGAGTCCACTCTACGGTAATCGAAATTTTTAGGTGTCTCCAGAATGAATATAAAAAAATAACGGTGAAGGAGCTGATCAACATCGCGGTGGACCGGTATAACAATTCTATACATTCAGTCATTCAACAAAAGCCCAGCGACATATTCTTCGGAAGGACTCATAAGATTAACTATCAAAATTTAACGGATCTCAAGACCAAACTTAATGAAGATATAATCGAAAAAATCAGGAAAGCACAGGAAACCAAAATCGCAAGAGAAAATACGAAAAGAAAAAAGCCCAAAACTTACGAGGCGGGTGATACGATCTTCACAGCAATTAAACAAATCCAATCAAAAAATAAACCGAGATTTCAAAAAGAAACTGTAGCAGAGGATAACAATGTTACAGTTACCACGACTTCAGGAAAACGAATTCATAAAACCCAGATCATGGCAATGGGATCTAACATTAACCTTAAACATCTATGAATACGATGCCCCAATAGTAAACTTGAAACAAGGGAATGGACGGATAATCAATAGAAATTTCAAACTAATCCATGTCATTAATTTACAAAATTATGAAGAACTAATCGATCGGATAACACCTACAATTAATAGCATCCAAGTAAGTAAACTTCGACCTCAACTAAATTATCAGATAGGACAAATATCCCAATTAATTTTGGAACTGAAGAATCAAAAAGCAAAAAACAAAAGATCTATAGATTGGATTGGTAGCGGCTGGAAATGGATCGCAGGCTCACCTGACGCCACAGATTGGGACCAGATAGTGAGAAGTCAACATCAAATAGTCGACAACAACAACAAGCAGTACAAAATCAATAGGGTTTTGATCGACACTTCACAACAGATGCTTAACGAGTACAACAAAATCGTTGAACACCTGGATATGGAGCATGATGACCGAACAGAACAAATATTATTTAATCGCCTTACGCTCAGCAAGGAAGAAGTTAAAGAAATAGTTCGAGCTGCGCAATTAGCAAAAGGAAAAATTATCAACACCAACCTATTGGACAAAGGAGAAATCAACCGGGTGATCATGGAAATAGAAACTTTGCCATACTCCAATGATATAGAAGCATTAGAATATGCGGAACCGATGATGATGGTTAAAAACTATACAATCCTGTACGTCATAGCTATACCGAAGACGAGCAACCAAAATTATTATCATATAATCATAAGATCGACAATTAACCAGGACAAACAGATCTACCTGGAGTTCAAAGAGCTTCTGCTCAATCAAAATGAAATTTATGAAATAACAACGGACTGCAACATTTTCCGAGACATAACAATATGTGAACAAAGTAAGCTGAAAAAACTAACTGAAGAGCACTGTGTTAGTCAATCAATTAAAGGATTGAGTGCCAGGTGTGATTATCAAGTCAATAGCAACCAAGTTATCGAAACCCTAAAGGATAACACAATTTTTCTGAATAACTTCAAGGGGAACGTCATCAGTAGCAACTCCAGTAAGAGTTTGGAAGGCAATTTTTTAATACAGTATCACAACGAAACAATAAACATTAACGGTGCCACGTTCACAAACAAGGAAATAAGAACATCCCAGGTACTGCCACCTGTGCTACAAACAAACATTACCGAGAGAAGCATCAAAATCGATTCTGGATACTTGCATAATTTGTATCTAGACAATATAAAAAAAGTTCAGCAACTATTCAGCAACCACAAAAAGGCTGCTTTCATCGACTTAAGCATCATAATCGTCATCATATGCTTAGTTAGCATATCTTTTATCAACAAAGCAAGAGTAAGGAGCCAGAGAAGGACTCTATTTATAAACAAACCAGCCCAACAGGAAGAGATTTCCGGTAACCTAAGAGGAATCCAACCCTATAAATTAAAATTTGACCCACGAGACGTGGATCTTTGAAGAGAGAAGAGTTAGCATCTCAATGTAACGTGTGAAAATCTGATTCAACTTATTGTAGAAACACGCGCATCCGCCACGCGTATCCGGATAAATTAGTTCAACACCAAAAAAGTCGAATCAACAAATATTTTATAAATTTTCCATTACTGCTTTTGCTGAGAAAAGCATAATTTTTAGTATAAGAATATAATTTTTTAGATTGTGAAGTTAGTTTATTATCGTATTGTGAACTTAAATGTAACTTTTTGAATTAATAAAATTATTTTTTTTAAGTTCCACGGATAAAACTCGTTAACTTGTATTTAATAAATTAATGGTCTGTTCCGGTCTCGAACATTATACAAGTCAGACGTGTTTTTATTACACTTATTTAATATCGAATTACATCAGGTTATGGGCCCAGATTTTTCCATATGTAAGTGTCGCCTAAATAAAAAGTAACAAGTGTCTGAATATTTCCTTGCAATTATTTTGTAATTTTGTTAAAACATTTTTTTTGCAAATAATTACGTTTACCTATATTAATATGGCTTCATCAAACATATTAATAGAAAAATTGAAAGGTCGTGAGAACTTTGACGTATGAAAAAAATTGCAGCCGAATCATATTTGGTGATCAAAGGATTGTGGTCACACGTAGAAAATGAATTGGCTAAAGATGCTAATGATGTGACAAAGGTGAACGATCTGAAGGCAAGATTAGAGATTATTTTGTTGATGAAAACGCAAAATTACTCATATACCGGGTGCTTCTTTTAAACTGAGACGATCAAATATCTCGAAAAATAGCCACTCTACGGAAAAAATGTCCATAATCAAAATTTAATCATACCACGGGGGAAACACATTAGTGCAAAAAAAATAGTCCCCCCCCCCCCGCTTTGTAGGTGGGGCGGGAGTAACTTTTAAACTAAGATAAAAGAAGCCATATTTTTTATTGCAGATACGGATTATAGGACTAAAAGTACGTATGACTTGAATGAAATATTTTGTTCGGTTCATGATAGATGGCGTTGTAATCGACGAAATTCAATTTTTTCAATTTCTTCTTAGAACACATGCATTCGATTCTGCAATACGTTTGAAATAAAAAACATCACGTTTTCATTGGAAATACTCGAAATTCGTCATCAAAACAATTTATTAATGTAAATGGCAGGTGAATAAAATAATTTTAGCTTAAAATAAGTGTTCAAAATGATGACCTGCTTCTTCAATGCACTTATTAATACGCATTTCAAAAGATTGTACACAACTGAGAAGTGTGTTTGGTTGAATTTCAGCACACGCATTTCTGATTCGCTCAATCATGTTCTCACGTGTTGTTGGTTCTTGTTTGTAAACTTTGTCTTTGAGATAGCCCCACAAAAAGAAATCTGGCGAAGTAAGATCTGGTGATCTGGCGGGCCAATTTATCGGACCAGATCCACCGATCCAGCGACCATTGAAATCACGATCAAGTATTTCAAGTGCCACCACCGAATAGTGTGCAGGACAACCATTATGTTGAAACCACATGTTCCGTCTCACTTCTAAGCTCAAATTTTCAAATAATATTGGCAGTTGATTTTCCAAAATGTTTCGGTACATTTGACCATTCAAGTTGCCTTCAATAATATGGGGGCCTATGAGTTTGTTGCCAATTATTCCACACGTTGACAGTCCAAGGACGCTGATGTTCAACTTGAAGAAGCCAGTGCGGATTTGTAACACTCCAATAATGCATGTTTTGTCGATTGACCGTTCCATGGTTTGTAAAAGACGATTCGTCAGAGAACATTACACAACGACAAAAAATTGGGGTTTTGTTGTATTTGTTCACGTGCCCATTGACAAAAAGTTACCCGATTTTGGAAATCAGCGCCATGAAGATCTTGGTGTAAAGACACATGATATGAATGATACTTGTGCCGTTTTAAAATTCTCCAAACACTGGTGAGGGACAAATCAGAATCGCGAACTATTTCTCGTGTACTAACATGAGGATTATGAGCCACTGCTGCCAATACAGCAATTTCATTATTTTCTCCAGTGACTGTTGCTCTACGGGTACTCTTTTTCGGTTGAACATTTCCATCAGTAATAAATTGTTTGATAGTACGGCCAAATGAAACACGTGAACGAATCCTATCCGGAAAACGTTGAGCGTAAATAGCAACAGCATTTTCAAGATTTCTGCCAGCTTCTCCATAAACCAGACCCATTTCAATTTTCTCTGGCACAGTTAAACGCTCCATTCTAAAGTATTTTATCGTTTATTTTGCAATTACGAAAAACATGAAGATAAGAAATAACACAAACGTTAAATGTGATTTACACAACTGAATAAATTGTTTTGATGCCGAATTTCGAGTATTTCCAATGAAAAAGTGATGTTTTTTATTTCAAACGTATTGCAGAATCGAATGCATGTGTTCTAAGAAGAAATTGAAAAAATTGAATTTCGTCGATTACAACGCCGCATCTATCATGAACCGAACAAAATATTTCATTCAAGTCATACGTACTTTTAGTCCTATAATCCGTATCTGCAATAAAAAATATGGCTTCCTATCTTAGTTTAAAAGTTACCCCCGCCCCACCTACAAAGCGGAGGGTGGGGGACTATTTTTTTTGCACTAATGTATTTCCCTCGCAGTATGATTAAATTTTGATTATGGACATTTTTTCCGTAGAGTGGCTATTTTTCGAGATATTTGATCGTCTCAGTTTAAAAGAAACACCCGGTATAGCAAACGCAAAAACAGCGAGAGAGGAGTGGACTGCCTTGACAAGGGCTTTTGAAGATAGCGGCTTGTATAGACGAGTAACCTTGCTGAAAGAGCTAGTCCAATTGAAGCTGTCTGATTGCGATCCGATGGAATCATATATGAATCGTATGGTTATGATTTCCATCAAATTAAAAAAATTCTGGTTTGGAAATAACCGATTAAATATTCGCAATGTTGGCTAGGCTGCCTGATCATTACAAACCACTTGTAATGGCAGTAAAAAATTCAACAACAAAATTGACAACGGATTCAGTGAAAACATTGCTATTGCAAAAACTGAAATACGACTCAAAAAACAGTGATAGTGCAATGTTAACAAAGTGGAACATCAATCGTTCAAACAAAAAGAAAATAAATTTCCAATAGCGCCATTCTTGCGGTGAAACGGGACATTTCACCAGAAATTGTCCAAAGAAAAAGGACAAAATTAAAAACAATTAAAACCTTTTATATACGACATTCCTGGTGAATAATTCAAATTCAAATGATTGGTCCATTGATTCAGGTGCGTCGGAACGCACGACAAAATTTAAGTCGATTGTTAATAAAAACATCAAAATTCCGTCAAACAAAGAAGTTGTTGTTGCGAACAAAGAAATATTCAAAATCGATTGTGTTGGTGAAGTAAACATAACCCTATTGAATGGATCGTCAAAAACAAATGCAACGTGAACGAACGTTCAATATGTTCCGGGTTTGTGCGCGAATTTACTTTCTGTAAGCCAGATGATCAAAAACGGCAATCGTGTTGCATTTGATAAAGAAAATTGAAAAATTTTCAACGCAAATAATAACTTGGCATCGGCGGTTCGGATACATTTGTGATGAAAATTTAAAAAAGGTGTGTGGCGCAGTAATTGGTGTAAATTGGGGCCAACGAAGCAACAACAAATGCACAGTATGCATTTAAGGGAAGTAAACTCGCGCTTCATTTATAGATGTTGGTAATCGTGCTGAAAATTTGCTCGATTTGGTTCATTCCGACGTCTGCGGTCCATTGCAAGAACAATCAATTGGTGGTGCGAAATATTTCGTTACATTTGTCGACGATTACAACAGAAAACTATTTGTTTTTCCATTAAAAGAAAAAAGTCAAGTCTTCAACGTTTTTTTGGAGCTCAAAGCTCAAAATCAAAGTTCTGCGTACTGATAATGGAACGGAGTATTGTAATCAACAATTTGACGATTTTTTAGCGGAAAGCGGAATTGTACATCAAAAAACAGCACCATATACACCCGAACAAAATGGTGTTGCTGTGTCAAAGGAAAAACGGCGGAAGCTCGATTCGAAGTCAACTGAATGCATTATGCTTGGGTACAGCAATGAATCGAATGCATATCGGTTGTGCAATATGGCAGCTAGGAAAGTTGTGATAAGCAGAGATGTCTTGTTTATGGATAGTCAAGCCTTCCTGAAAAGCCAACTCCGAAGGTAATTGAACATATAGATGTAAGTACTAATTCTTCTTTTTCGCCGGCAGTGATCATGACCAGTGATGAAGATGGATTTGACACCAATATCAATTCAGGTGGTGTGCGTGATGCTAAATCTTCTATTGTCGTTGAGAAGTCTGGTGATGGTGACCAATTATATGTTCCTGACGAGGCTGTGTAAACTCCGATAGAAATTCGTACTTCTGAACGTGTCCGAAACATAGATACAATACGTTATAATTTCTTGACAAAGGAAATTATAGGAGGTGATCCTGAAACCGTTGCAGAAGCATTGTCAAGTCCAAATGCTGATTTGTGGAGAAAAGCAATGTGTGAAGAAATGAAATCGTTGCATGACAATAAAACTTGGACTATGGTCGATTTACCTCGTGACAAAACACCGATTAAAAGCAAGTGGGTGTTTAAAACTAAGAACAATGCAGACGGTAAAGTTATGCGATACAAGGCGAGATTGGTAGTGAACGGTTTTTCGCAACAGCATAACGTCGACTATACCAAGAAACGTTTTCTCCCGTTGTAAATATGCATCGATTCGATTCCTAACGGTAGTTACAGCGAAATTCAATCTAAACATTCGTCAAATGAATGCACTTACAGCTATTTTCAACGGCGAACTGAAGGACGAAATAAACATGTGTCAAACCGAAGAATTTCAATTCAATTTCAATAATTTGAGTAAAGTTTGCAGGCTACACAAATCGTTATACGGCTTAAAGCAATCAAGTCGTGTATGGAACGAGAAACTGAATGAGGTGCTGGTTAAATTTGGCCTGAAATATTCGATTGCCGACCAATGCATCTACTATATGATGAATTCTAGCAAAATGATATTTGTTGTTATTTATGCGGATGACGTATTGATTTTTTCTAATAACAAAATCCGAGAACGATTGTTAAAGGAGTTATGTAAACACTTCGAGGTGAAAGATTTGGGTGATGCTTCGTCCGCATTGGGAATTCGTATCACTCGTGACAGGGTGGCTGGTACAATTTCAATTGACCAATCGCAGTACATATCGGAAATTCTAAATCATTTCGGTGTGAGTGATTGCAATCCAATTGCTATACCATTGGATTTAAATCAGAAAATTTCATCGAGCAAGTGTCCAAAGTCGTGTGACGGACGACAAGAGACAAGCAATATGTAGTTTGTTATTCGCAGCGCAGATAACTCGACCGGATATTTGCTATGCAGTAAATCTGTTGAGTCGATATAGCAAAGATCCTGGAAAGGAACTTTGGGCAGCACTGAAGCGCATGATGCGATATTAGAAAGCAACGATCAACAAAAAGTTGGTCTATGAGAAATATTCGAATGAAATCAGAGGATATTGTGATGCAGACTGGGCTAGTGATCTCGACAAAAGAAAATCGACCACCGGCTATGTTTTCATGATGCAGGATGCAGCTGTTTCTTGGGGATCAAACGTCAACCCACTGTTCACGTGTCGGTCGCGAGAATTAAATAATTTTCCCGTAAATTTATTCAACAATCAACGGAATTAACTTTTGGAAAACGGGGACTTGGGGAAATGTCTGGGGAATAAAACATATAAAAATAAAATTATTCCTTATTCCCGGGGAATTGCCAGAAGATAATTAATTTCTTATTTTCCGATTTTAACGTCTGTTTCTTGAGAAACGTAATTGGGGTTACGTAATTGGGGTTACTACAAACTTATAGGGTAAATGAATTTTTTTTTTGATTGATTTTCTGTTTTTGGTTGTGTTACAACTCAAATTAAAGAATAAACAAAACAAAGTGTGGCATACAAATAATGTGGCTTTCCAGACTAAACAAGTCTGATAACTGTGATTAACTTGTTGAAATGGGGGGAGGAGAGAGAGGACATACATCAAGCAACCATTGTTTATGGGTTAGTAAAAAATTTGTATGAAAGTGGATAATGGAAAGGATCGAAACCTTCTACATGAACACAAATCGGGGATTGGAAAATCAAAACTCTAACAGAATCATCAAGAAATTACTCACATCATTGGAAGAGATCAGAGCAATGAGTGGTGCAGAAATTCAAAGTTACCACCAACTGATAATATTACAGTTCAAAATTAGACTTGTCACTGTTAAACGGGCCAAGAAAAAAAAATTTAACACCGACAGATTAAAAGATGCCAACATGAGAAATACATTCTGCGATGCGCTTAACCTTAGTCTCAAAACCAATGAAGAAGCAGCCATAATTGTAGAGTAACAGTGGAAACAAAACGAAGAAGCCTATATATGAGAACAGCTGCCAACATACTCGAGCGGGTACCGAAAATGCAGACGCCAACCCATACAATTTATCAGTGATTAAATTTACAAGAAAATTGAAGAATGCTGGCACCTCAAGTTGCAAATGTGCCTACAAAATACGTTGGAGCTGAAACGTCGTCAATACGAAGATATGGCACGAGAAAACAAACACAGAAGAAGAGAGGCTGCAGTACAACAGATGAAGCACAGTTGAGGGGATAGAAGCAATATTTCGGAGACAACACTACCCATATTAATACAACGCGCATCATCACTGAGCCATCTAACGAATAGAATTCAACACTGTATACCAATTCTTCATAAACTTCAAATGTTCATTAAACACAATACACAGGAGCGTAATATGGAAGGCACTTTGTGAAATTTTAATCCCAAAGAAATTAACCGGACTCATAATTGACCAGGTAATGGAGTCCAATACAATGGTAAGCAAAGTGAATCATACTGTAACCGCAAAGGAGTGCGATACTCTTACAAGTATGCATACTCTGACCATTTCTGTTCCTAATAGTATAAGATAATGGTGGGAGGATTAAATAACGAAGAACCTCAATAAGGTAGGTTACGCGGACGATATAGTATATGTCTGCCAACACCCAAACACACCCGCCCCACGCTAAATAAATCAATTTGTATAGTAGACGTGATACGCAGGTGAGATAATCTTCATAGTATGTGAGACTACAGGTCACGGCTAACTTATCGCGTCGCAAAAATAATACACACCATAAGCGTCTGATCCTCATATAAACGACTTCCGTCTGATCAAAAGTAGATATGCATGGTTATACTTCACAGGTGTGCGACAAAGAGATGTGCTCGTGCCTTTGATTTTTTATCTGCAGCTCGAGCAATACGTCAGCATATATCGTGCTTCTTGGTCGGAAACCTAACGATATCAGGGGCAATTTAATACTGCTTATTGTCCACGTAAAATGACTGGGTCAAGTCAGCAATAAAACTAAATGTCTATCAATACCAAGGAGCATCCGTACGGGTTCCAGTTAAAAAATCAATAATAATGATATCGAAACTGATATTAATACCCGCACAGCAGCTGTGCATTGAGTCATCTCATTTATGATCCAGTCAAGGTTGCAAACAACCAATATCCGATTCGAATTACAATTTCAAATTTGAACAGACCTTAAGTTTTTTGAATTTAGCGCTCCCTTGAAAAAAAAAAACGTAAAAGCCCGATTTTTTTTTTAAATTTGTGTTTTTTCATTCAAAAATTAAAAATCTATGGTTTTTATTTATTAATTCTTAATTTTAATTATAAACATTTGAATTACTCTATCAGGTAAAAATTACATTTACGTTATTTTAATTTCTGTAATAAATTAGAGGATGGGGCTGCTGACCCCTCCCCCGACCAACCCCCGCTTTTCTAGAAAAAATTAAAACTCAACTACTTTTATACTGAAACAGCAAATACTAAGATTGCGAAATTTTTAGAAAAATTCTCGGTCGCAGGGTCTGGTTGAAAGATCGACGTCTTAAAAGATAAATCAAATTTTTCGAAAAGAAGAATTCCAGTTTAAAAAACGGTCGTCCATCTGATCACAAAAACAAAGAAAATACTAAGGACGGTATTAGCAAGCCGAAAGTCAATTGTTTTCCGTGTGGGGAGAGTGGTCATTATGGAAACGCGACTGCATACAGAAAAATGTTCGTTGCATTCTTCAGTATCGTCGAAAACTGTTTGGAGACATCGTCACACATAACGATGAGAAATGGTGATTCAATCAATGGTGATTCAATGTTATATCGATGTTCTTGCTTTCGATATTGGTTGATGGTTTGGTAGACGCATGTAGATGTGCTGTATGCACCGGGAGGAAAATTTATATAACTTTATTTTCATCGGGAAAGGTTTTGAATGGAAGATGAAGAATGGAAAGATTTATTTCTTCATCGGAGGTCGATGAGGCCATCGCATAAATGGCGATCAGGAAAATTTTACTTTAAGCGGCCCGGACATCAACACTGAAAAAAATTTTGTGTATTTTTTTTACGAATATCATTCGTTAACTCGAATTCCTACTATTAATGTAAAAATCTTTATATAAACGTAGAAAATAAAATAAACAAAACAAAATCTACAACTGCATGCATTAATAGTAAGAATCGCAGTTCGTAAATTTATGGTTCAATTAATAGTTTTTTTGTATTGTTGCATTATATTTATATTTGTTGTTAAAGGATACTTTCAATTGTAAAATTATGTTAAAAGATTTTATACGAATAGGTTCGCAATAATGAATTTTTATTCCTTAAAAATATGAAATTATACGTAGTAAAGATACAATAGCGAAATTCGAAAATTATGGTATACGAGTATCTCGATATTCATATCGATGTTAACTTTTACGAATTTTATTATTAATATTACAAATTATAATATATAGTAGCTAATTATGACAAATACATAAAAAATTTATAGAACATGTTTAAAAATATTTATTAAAGATATAAGGCTGTAACGAACACACAATTATTTACATAGTCTCTTTTTATCATTAATGACTTGAATATGTAGAAGTTGTATGCAATAAAATATTAATTACATACTGGTATAGTTTATTGAAGATGTAATTCAAATGATCGAATTTGTTCATAACATATTCATCCAAACGATTCATCTTTTTTTAAATTTGTCTTCTGTTTACACACATTTTCTTTGACCATAACTTATCTTCGACTCTCTTTATAATTTACTCATCCACAATTATAAAATAATCAAGAAGCACGCGCATGATTAAACTTTAGAACGATATGCGGAAGGTGTGTCTTTTTACGATATAAGTTGAGGATGTATTCACATACCACAGCCACGAGTAGAACTTTAGGCTTTGTAACCAATGTATTTTAGAGTGTGCGGATAAATTGCCGTTTTGAAAAAATGCTGTTTTGAAAAATCCTGTCTTATTTTGAGAAATACAGTTTTGAAATATGTATTTGAGAAGATATCCTTCTATACACCACCCCAACGTTAAATAAAAATTAATTTGTTTGTACTCGTTTTGAAATTTCATCAAATATTTACGCACTATCCACGAATTAGTTCGTATTATAGATAACGATAGAAAAATATTCATAATATATAAGAAAAGTCCGTATATCTACGAATTAGTTCGTATTATAGATGACGATAGAAAAATATTCATAATATATACGAAAAGTCCGTATATCTACGAATTAGTTCGTATTATAGATGACGATAGAAAAATATTCGTAATATATACGAAAAGTCCGTATATCTACGAATTAGTTCGTATTATAGATGACGATAGAAAAATATTCATAATATATACAAAAAGTCCGTATATCTACGAATTAGTTCGTATTATAGATGACGATAGAAAAATATTCATAATATATACATAAAGTTCGTCATATTTATATTTTATACGTATTATATTTCATATAACGGTCATTTAGTTCATTCGTTCTTAAAATTTGTTGCAAGTTTGTTGTGTCTTGGTGGTAAATTAAAAAGAAATAATTTATTGAAATCATAGTGTTTTATTTCGTTTTCATAATTAATTATAAAATAAAAACAACTATTATTTTGTTTGTGTAATAAAATAGTGATAATTTTAGTTGCATATCAGATAAGTATTATATTTAAAGGTGTTTTTTTGGATCATCCGCATAGAACAGCATTCATTTTTATTTCACTACGTAGTCACAAAAATTTATTTATTTATAGGCATTTATTATTAAATAATTCTTAAATAATTTTATAGATCCGAAAGTTGACGCTGCTTTGCTTGCTTAAAAAGCACATTAACTACGACGATGCATCAGCTAATGAGTTCGGGAGTATTTGGCAAGCTTGAAGCCGATACAAAATTAAGGAAATACAACACGACCTAACATCTCTTCAAAATATTTTAATAAATGAGGAAAAATCAATTAATGAAAAATAAACGAATAAAATCAATTAAAAGGGTTTCTATAAAGGTAAATTAAATTCAGAAATTAACGTGAAAGTCAATTCAATATGTAAATATATAATTCAAACAGTACATTTATTTTAACTCTTTTTTACTTTTAGACGATGCCGCTCTTCAGCTTTTCTGGTGCTTCCATTGATTCCTAACTTCTATTCAAAAGGAATAATAAAAAGGATGATACCGGACAGGAATCAATAATTTACACAGGATTTTCCAGGAAAATTAGATGAAGAAAAATTAGAATGCATTTAGCCATTTGTACTGGGTATAGGAAACGTGGTGCAGTGTGAAAAATATTTTATGTTCATTTTTTAACAAATCTTACCATATTATAAAACAAAACAAAAATCCTCTAAAGCCAGTCTGATATTACAAGAGCTTACAAGTTAGAGTACTGTTGGTTTATATTTTTTATTATCCTAACTGATTATTTTTACTATTATAATGCTGAGCTGATAGACATTTTAACTTATTTTGTATTATTCAAGGTATATTATTAAAATAATATTAATCATTTGATTAATACTTATAACTTGTATTTGTAGGAAACATTGAAAAAATTTCTATGTTTCTATTATTTTATTAAGTTACATAATTACAGTTACATAGTTAAGTAATAAATCATAAGGTGAAGCAAAACTGAAATTTACAATTAAAAAAATAAAAATATGAATCAAATAAAACTAATAAAAATACAATAATAGTTAAAATTAATTAACTATTTGAAAATAAGTGTAATGGTAATAGCTGTTTTGAATAATTTTTGATTTATTATTTTACTTAGTATTAATTATGCATTAAATTATATTTTATTGTGAATATTTTGTAAAGATATTATAAGTTTTAAATTATGATTTAATAAATAAAACATTCTCGTCGTATGAAATTAAGAAAAACATAATTGTGCTTATTATTCATGAACTGCATCTTATATTTGAATAATCGTCATCAATATATTTACGAAAATAGTTGTTTTAATTATGAATTATTTCACATTCTATGGGCATTGTCAACTTACATATAACATTAGTTTCGTAAATATCAGTATTGATACGTATATAAAATGAATTTATTTAGTTACATGTATGAATTAGACGTTATTAAAAATTTTAATTTCCAAAATGTTATGAAAAATTTCGTGCTATCTATGAATTTAATCTTTCAACAAATCATCATTTTGTACTATTTTACAATGCCTTACGTTAATAATAAGAAATTATTCATCCATAAACGCTTGCAATTGCATTAAAATTATAAACTTTTTCGTATCGTATATGAATCAAATCATAAATAGTACAGACTAATTCGTAGCTACAACAATTTATTAATTTGTCAGTTTTATGTTATTAATGAACGTAATTCGTAATATTATAGAACTTCTGCATTGGCGCTGTTTTCACGTATTTTTCGTACTATTAATGCAGCTTTTGTCTCTATAGATGCAGGATTTTTTTGAGTGAAACGTTGCGCACGTGAAGAAATTTTTACGAAATAATGAAACAACTTTCGTGAACGAGGATGAATGAACATTATCGTGAAAGTTATAAACTTCGTGAAGAGAAGTCAAAGGAATGTAGCAAAATTATACATGCGGACGTTTGTGAACCAACATTTTAACATTTTCGTTGCGTATATTTTATGAAACAAAAGGTTGCAGCAAGGATCAAATTTGCGGTAATGTAGCCAGAGAATGGACACAAAGTGCGCAGTTTTCGTCGACGGAACGGAGAAGTTTTCAATGATATGGCTGATACAAAACAACAAACACTGGATCCAAAATCAGTCAAGTATAAGTTGGAAATCAATAGAATTGTAAGTTGGACCTCAGAATGCTAAAATTCCAAAAAATTTCAACCGATTTTTCTTATTGATAATAAAAGCGCGATTCGGCACAAAAAAATCTGGCATTTCATAAGAGGACCAAGCATATCGATGTGCGATATTATTTCATCAGATAGAACTATATGAGTATGGAAATTTTAGTTTCAATTATGTAGCAATGGATGAACAGGCGATTCACATAATGGCCTAAGCGTTACCAAAAGGCAAACATCAACATTTTCAGAAATTAGTGGGCCTTATGCCAATGAAGAATAACCGTGATTAAAAATAAATTTTGTTCTGTCATTGTTCAATTCTGATACAAGCAACAAAATATGATTCTTCCAGAAGATTTATGACCAGTGGCCCTATTCTGGTAACTCTTCGGGAATTGGGGAAAGAAATTACATATAAATAGGTAAAAACTTAGTGGTAATTTTTTTGAAAACAAAATAAAATGGGAAGTAACTTTTCCTGGTAATTTGTAAATCTTTACATAAAACTTTTTATCTCAGTAGGCCAGAAAAAACAGATTAATAGAAAAATCTATATAAAATCTTTTCTTTCCCTATATGCCCAGGAAATTGCAAGAATAGGGCCACAGGGTAGTAACCCATAGAAAGAACCCTGATTCACCATGTTTGGCAGTCTTAAGTTTTCTATTTCTAAAATTATTCTTGTCACGCCATCGCAAGTAGGCGTTCAGCAAAGCTTTTCTACTTTCAAACTTATTTTGACGAATAACCGAAACAGGAATTAATTTTTTTTTGCTTTTAGCCGGTAAAATTTTTGGAACAGAAGGATGGAACCTGGGCAAGAGGTCCTAAACAGAAGGCTGATCTGTTTGCGGAGTATCTCGAGGATATCTTCCAACTACCAACAAGACAAACGGCTAATGATAATATAATGTCAATCCACAAGCTAGTAGATTTTGATATATGCCCGGTAACTCTCAAAGAATAGAAAGAAGAAGGAAAAACAACATGGATGTTAAAAAAGCCCCAAGACTTGATTACTTACTAAATAATCAAGGTTCTACCAGATAAAAGATTTCGTAAGCTATTACACATAATCAATGCAAGCTTTCGGTTAAAATATGTTACGAATGCCATTTGGGCTAAAAGGAGCCACAATAACTTTTCAGCACCTGATGAATACCAACCATATTGCTAGGATTAAACGGTCTTATATGTTTCGTTTATCTTGACGATGTAGTAATTTACGGTTATGACCTTAAGGATCATGATTCAAAGCTAATCGATATTATGAAGCAATTAAGATTATATAATTTAAAGTTAGAGCCCAGCAAAGGTCAATTTCTTAGAACTGAAATTTGTTATTTGAGGCATATTGTTACAAAAAATGGTGTTAAACCTGACCCATCTAAAGTAAGTGCAATAATGAAATATCCCACACCAAGAAATGCTAAAGATGTTAGATGTTTGCTTGGTTTTCTGGTTACTACCGGAGATTTATCAAAAATTTGTGAACCGCTAAGTAGGTTATTGCGTAAAAATGTTAAAATTGAATGGAATGCTTATTGTGATGAAGCATTCAAAAATATACAAGCTTCTGTTATGTCATCTTTGATATTGCAACGTCCTAAATTCGAAAAAAAAATTTATTTTGACTATACTGTCGCAGATATTCGATTACCAAGATTTATCAATTTTATTTGCCAGTAGATGCCTCAATGATGCGGAAAGGAAATATGCTGCTATTGAAAAATAGCTGTTGGCCATAGTATGGGCTACACAAAGGTTCCATCCTTATCTATACGGCAGAAAATTTCTAGTTAAAACCGACCATCGTCCTCTAGTTTGGCTCAACAGAAACCCAAAACCTAGTTCTCGTTTAATTCGCTGGCCATTGGAACTGGATGGATACAATTTCGATATAAACCGGGAAAGATAAATCAAAACGTAGATGCACTTAGTCGAATACAAATTTCCGAAGATTCCGAGATCACTAAAACAGACAAAATTATTGCAGCCATCACAAATCGCGCAAGATGCACCTTTCGCTATATCGAATGATACCGTATCAGACTCACACTGTTCCATTATTTGCAGTCAGAATAGTTTGATAGCTGGATCATTCAAAGCAGTCCCGCCTAATGTGTCAAATGTAAAGGTTTTAACATCGGAGGAAGATATACATGAAACAACAAAAGAATTTCACATTACACCCCTTGGCGGACATGAGGGATTTTCTAGAACCATAAAACGAATCAAGCAATACTACGATTTTCCATGCATGAGTAAGCGGATAAAATCATTTATTAAGAAATGTTAGTTAGCTCAACTAACGGTGTATATATAGTTTGATAGGTGAATTCGAGAATGAACAATTTTTTTATAATTTTTCTATGCATAAGGGTTGAGATATAGTCCACATAACTCAAGAATTATTCGTTGGCCCAGGCACCGTTAGTTGGGCTTTGTATATAACTTTACTAGTCCACGGTTGATGATGAAGTGAGAAGACGATGTTAGGTTTCAACAAGACGTTGCTACATGTTACACAAATCGTGGAGCACTCGACTTACATTATTTGATGTCATGTCAATTGGCCACCACGATTATGCGATTTGAAACCAACTTTCATTTACAAAAAAAAAAAAAAAAAAAAAAAATAGAATAAAAAATTGGCAGATGGAACAATCTTTACAACCACCATTTAATAGCCTCAAGTTCTAAGTACTGGAATAAAGATACATGCTTTACTTTCAAACTTTCAAAAATAAACACCAACTTGACCATTCCTCAGCAATGTAAACATCAAAACTAAAAGTTGGTAAAGTACTAGAAATGCACAGACTTTCAAATTATTGATTGAGTTTTGTATAAAAGCCAGCCTGCAACTGCTACTTATTAATTTTATATTATACATTGCATTGCAAATAAATACCTACAAAACCAATTTGTTACAAATCGAAATTTGATTTCCTTCCCATTTTCTTCCTCAACATTTTTTTTTTGTACCATAAATATATTTAGTAACAAAAAAATCGGAATAAAATTTAATTCCAAATAAAATTGAATTGTTTAAAGCATTTGTTGTTTTTGTAGTTTGTGTGTAAAGTAAATCAATTTTTCCACACTAATGTTGAAATAACAATTTTCATTTTTTGTACCAATTTTTTTTTTGTTTTGTGTCTGAATGTTTATATTTTCCAAAACTAAAACAATGCACAACAAAGAGTAATTGTAATCGAAAATCAATAGTTCATTTTTCAAACCAATAAATAATACAAAAAAAAACTAAACAATATTTATATATAAATATACATATAGGTACAACTATGTATAGTACCGACTACGAATAGTTTCATTCAGTAACAATAAAATAAATCTCTGCACAAAACTACAAAAGATTTATAATATTTTTTTTATTGTTGTATACGGTATTTGGAAAGATTGTTTTAGGTTGGTATGTATATGGATTTTAAATTCCTTTCTATCAAACACACAAAAAACGGTATAATGGTAAACTGTCAATTTGTAATTTTCAAAAACGTATCAAAGTGTATTGTTATGCCCTATATAGAAATGAATTTAGCAAAAAAGTCAAGGGGTTGCCAACCTAGTTTTAATAATTGATATTGCTCTAGTACAAAATAACTTTAAGGCCCAGGCGCGCATCGTAATGTAATTAAAAGATAATCCTATACGTATTTTATAAATTGTATACCGCCAGATTCATCTTCCTAGTTGAGTACCAAGAAGCTGAAAACAATGAAGTTTATACAAAGTTATAATAACGTAAATAATAGTAATAAATTAAACAAAAAGTGAAGTAGACGTACGTAATGAAAAGTGATTTTGTTTTTGGACTTCATAAACTTTTTATTATATTTTTGTTTCCTTTTGGAATAAAAGAAATACAGTTACAGCTTGTCTTATAAAATATCCTCAAGGTATAATCATCACATAAAAAGGAAATTTATAAAAAGCAACGTAGAAGAAGGAAACACTGAAAAAAAATTAAATATTTTACGTTACTCATTTTTATTTCTTAAGGAATAACGTGTAATAGAACAAAACGAATAAATTTCCTTTGTTTAGTGCACAAGAAAACAGCAATTGTCGTATTTACTAACAACTTAAAATTCTGAAACACATTCAGGTGAAAAAAGTAGATTTTAATTATAGTTTTCTTTTTATATCGTAATTATATAAATTTTTAATTGGTAGGAAGAAACTTGCACATTAAGTAAAAAGTCAACAATATGACAATTAATAATGACTTATTTAAAAAAAAAAAAAATATTTAAGAAGTGGTTTGTTTGACGTAAATCTATTGTTTCCGTACTAGATCTCCGTAATCGCATCCTATTGTTTAAGTGCTAGAATATTTTAAACTGTCATCATATTGTTTTTGTTTTATTAAGACGAATATTTTTTAATTGCAGTAGCATGGAATAATCACACCCTTAAGACTCCCATGGCCCTATTCTGGTTTTCTCCGGGAATAGGCAATTGAGAATTAGTGAGTTAGGCAGTTGGGAATTTTTTATTCCCCAAAGTGTATTCTGGCGTTTGGGATTTTTTTTTTATTGGGAAAAAATAATTCCAATTTATAGCAATTTCTACGTTAATTTTTCTCCATCATTTTTAAAAATTTTAAACATTATTCTTGCTAATAGAAATATATTTAAAACTAAATTAAACTTGTAATAAGGTCGCAATAAAAAACACCAAATAAAACTATTCCCTGTCTGCCAGTTGTATGCCAACATTTGCTCAAATTAAAAAGAAATAATTTAAACAGAAGTTATGTGTAAAAAAATAATTTGTAGACAATGAAGAATATATAGTTTTTGGTGGTTTTTTTCATTGGTTTTTCAATAGGAGGTTAACATCCATATCTTCCAAGTCCAAGGTGGAGTATTTCAATAATTTTGGAAATTGAAATCCAATTTTATAGACCAAAAATGTGAGATTTGTACGTTTTGGATATTTTAAGATAAATCCAAAATAGGTTTTCGGAACCGGATATATCCGTAACGGAAATACGCGGATATTTACAGTCCTAACCGTATCCGATAACCGTGAAACTTTAAATAGACTAATGCTTTAAAAGGTTTGATTGCTTAATCAAATCAAACATTTCACTGAAATAAAGTTTTGAATTTGACTACGAAACTCATGAATCGATTAAACTGTGGTGAGACTATGCAACCTTCTGAGGTTGATAAACACACAAGTTTCGATCTTTAGAAGCAGTTTAAAATAAAAATTCAACTCTTCAGGAAAACAGTTAAAAACAGCTTAAACCGGCATTATAACCTCAAAGCAAATGTGGACTGATTCGGAAGAAACGTTTTCGGGTTGAAGAAATTTCTACACTAACTTAAATTTTCCGTTTAATGCGCTCCTCTATAAACGCTCCTAATAAAATTTCTCCGTTTGCAACAAATCGCAATTTTTTCCAAAAACAATAATTTCGAAAAAATATTCAGATTAAACCAAACTGATTAAAATTTGTTTATTAAACCAAACTGATTAAAATTTGTTTATAGAAAATCGCCAACCCCTCCATGATTAATATCTAATGATTCTAAAGTGAGGGCATCGCCTTAGTTTATCATTTAAATTCCCTGAAGTGTATTTCATTCAATTCATGTTAATAATCCTATGTAGTAGTAGTTCACAATATAAAACATTTTTTTTAGTTATGGCTACCGCGTCAATCGACCCTTCGGTTAACCAATGCATTCGACATTTGTACAACTTTAATCGACTCTGCGCGCCTTCGTGAAGGATTAATAAATTCAATTATTTATTTCGTCAATATTTGGGCTAACATAAGTTTTCGCGCACTCGGTGGAATTGGTTCCAAAATTCCTCACATATCGCTCGGTAGATTAGCTTACATCGGCAGAATCAGCGGTTAGCGTGTTTTGCATAGCACTCGGTAGACCAGTCTAGCTTTATTGAAGGATCGATACTAATCAGGCGCCGATGTTGCTTTTGACGAGTGAATTATTTGTCTTCCGATCGAAATCGAGCAAAATCCTTTTTTTTGAAGCTTCATCCGATTAAATGATATGACCGCCCCATTATTGAAGTTAGGTAAATTGAATCCTAGCCAGGGTTGCTGGATGGTGCACACTGCTGCTGTAAGAGACGTACTGGCATGCCTTGGGGGAGGGGGTTTATGATCTCCCCTTTCCTTTGTTTATGTTGTTCGTGCGGTCACCCAAATATGTACTAAACTAAGCGATAGTTGCTTGACGTTGAAGGTGTTGTTGTCGCTTTATCTTACTCTGTGGCACGCAATAATTTTTGTCTGGCGTACTATGGTAAACAGTTGGTGTAAATTTTTTTCAAAAACAAAATTATTTTGGGAACATTTTTTCTACCCGATTTCGATACGGAAAAAATATTTCCTAGATTATAAAAATAGAGATTAAACATTATTTCGCAGTAGGCCAGAAAATGACATTTTTCATAATACATTTAGGATACTTTAGCCGTTTGAATAATGGTTTAGTGCTTTCGAGTCATTTTTAGTACTATATAAAATAGGAATAACTGGAACATTACCTACAATAGGCCAGCATCAGCTCAAATGACTTCTTCGCTCAATGACGATTGTCAACAAAAGATGCAGGGTTTGACCAGTAGCGTATTGCAAAGGCTCCACAGTAGGAACATGAAGGAGTAACATGAAGACAAAACATAACCTTCGACGAGTAAACCAGAAACTCGGCTAGAACCGTAAATAACGAGAAATATTCCAGCATACTCTGCAGGAGAGCAAACGTATACGACCAAGATACAACGGTGAAGGGCCATCGGGACATAATTGTCACTCACGCTGACAAAAATAACATAATGGTCTAAACCGGTGCCACGGAGTACCATGCAAAGATTACCGACCTACTGAACACCCGGACTACGATTTGTAGCAAAACCATCCGTCTCCATGGCTCGTTGGGAAGTCATTCAATACCCTTATAGGTAAACACAGGAAGAAGAACATAGTCACTGGGAAACATCAAAAGGCTCTAGCATAATCTCGTAGAATCTTTCGATATATGGATTACCAAAGATCCACAAACCGAAGATTCGGATTTAAGACCGGTCTTATCAAAAATTATATCTCTGTTGTACCACCTTTTATTACTTTGCGCATCCATCAATACTGTTACAATGACGTTAAATACGCCGAATTTCATCAGAGGGTCAATCCTATTAAAATGTCCCCTGACCTTTGTATGCTTTCTCTGGATGTTAGAATATTGTACACATCGGTATCTTACAAATACAAATTTACGCAAGTGTTGGAATTATTAATAAATCTTATAGTTTAACTAAATTTTCAGATATGGGTAAGCATAACTACTAGTAGATATAGACAGGAGATACTCGTGCCTATCTAAATTGGTATGCGTTATATGAATAAAAAAGGATGGACTCGTTTTGAAGATTTTCTAGAAATCATGCAATGAAAAGGGAGTGAGGTGGCTCTTTCACACATCATGCCAATTAACAAAAAGCAGTAAAAGCACTCATTCTTGCCGGAACCCACAGAATTATTAAAACATGGAGAATTTACTCTTTCGTCTAATCTTTATGACCATATCACAATGTTTTTGATTCCAAGAAAATTGTCTGAAAAATGGATGACCAAATTCATATGTCTTCTACATAAAATAGATTACCGCACACACTGTGCTTGCTAATGTTCTACCTTGTCAGAATCATTTCCGATCAACCAATGAACAATCATTTCCGTGTTTCAAATTATGGTTGATTTTGACAAAAAAAAACAAAAAAACAATTGGGAATTCAACATAACCTTGCGCCACCAACTCTTCATAGGAGTTCAGAAATTCCAAAGAAGCTTGTTTCTCTAAGTATGCTACCAACACTCGTATAGTGAAAAACAAAATAGTAACTAACCTCTTCAAAATAATTCAACAGCTTCAATAGGAGCTTTTCAGTTTTTTGGATGTATTTTGAAAAGTATATCATTTACAATACAGGTCCAGTTCAGTTTTGCAACATTTAAACGGAAAAGACGATTTTTGCAAAAACTCTGTTTATCAGTTAAAATTTGGTGTCTGACCACAATCCATACGAATTGGTTGATCGAAAATAAACTTAGTGCTTAGGCTTTTTCTAAAAATAGGGAGGTTCACGTAATTTCCGGCCGGCATTGATTCACTAGAAGGAGCAGCTTCCATAAATACTTTTCCATTGTTTGCAAATATGTTGAAAAGTAACGGGTGATTTTTTTGTGGTTAGGATTTTCATGCATTAGTATTTGACAGATCACGCGGGATTTCAGACAAGGTGTCAAAGAGAAAGATGCTCAGTATGCTTTGACATTTCATAATGAATAGACTTACTAACGAGCAACGCTTGCAAATAATTGAAAATAATTGACGCTTGCAAATAATTGAAAATGCGCTTTTTTATCGACAAATTTTGTTCAGCGATGAGGCTCATTTCTGGTTGAATGGCTACGTAAATAAGCAAAATTGCCGCATTTGGAGTGAAGAGCAACCAGAAGCCGTTCAAGAACTGCCCATGCATCCCGAAAAATGCACTGTTTGGTGTGGTTTGTACGCTGGTGGAATCATTGGACCGTATTTTTTCAAAGATGCTGTTGGACGCAACGTTACGGTGAATGGCGATCGCTATCGTTCGATGCTAACAAACTTTTTGTTGCCAAAAATGGAAGAACTGAACTTAGTTGACATGTGGTTTCAACAAGATGGCGCTACATGCCACACAGCTCGCGATTCTATGGCCATTTTGAGGGAAAACTTCGGAGAACAATTCATCTCAAGAAATGGCCCGGTAAGTTGGCCACCAAGATCATGCGATTTGACGCCTTTAGACTATTTTTTGTGGGGCTACGTCAAGTCTAAAGTCTACAGAAATAAGCCAGCAACTATTCCAGTTTTGGAAGACAACATTTCCGAAGAAATTCGGGCTATTCCGGCCGAAATGCTCGAAAAAGTTGCCCAAAATTGGACTTTCCGAATGGACCACCTAAGACGCAGCCGCGGTCAACATTTAAATGAAATTATTTTCAAAAAGTAAATGTCATGGACCAATCTAACGTTTCAAATAAAGAACCGATGAGATTTTGCAAATTTTATGCGTTTTTTTTTAAAAAAAAGTTCTCAAGCTCTTAAAAAATCACCCGTTAGATAGCATTTACGAAAAAAAAACGATTAAAGTTAAAAAGAATAAATTTTAAACAAATTAGTTCAGATTGTATTTTAAATTATACCGGAAAACGCGAGTTTTGATAAAACAAATTCAGGCAGATTGACTATTTGGAATAAAACTTCATACCAAAGTTTTTCTATGAATTGTTAAATCCATACAAAGCGTGATGAACAACTGTATACCGGAAGTGGTGCTTCCATTATCGTATACTAGATTACATCGACCGTACAAATAATACATCTCAATTCGTTTAGAAATACTATTTTTAGACGAAAACTTAGACAATTAATCCATTAAATTCTAGCGTATATTTAACTCCATTTGATAATTAAAATATTTATTTATTTTTTATTATCTCTTTCTCTTAAGATCCTCACAGATATTGGAGGCAAAAATTATGCACTAGCTATCAGTCCTTAATTTTAAATGGCATAAGGTGAAACTAATAAATAAAAATTGTACTGTTCGATTTCACTTAGAAATTTTAGTGTTGTATTATACCTATAAAAACTACGATGCTTTCCGTTTTATGGTTAGGCAGCTAAAGTGCAGTCTAATTAGAGGCTGCTGGGCTTCCATACTTCGCTTCGCAATGTGTCAACCAATTTGAAGAATTAAGATAGTTTTAAATTATTTTAAACCATTATAAAGGCAACGTGCGGTAGAGCATTTTATCCCTCCACAGCGACTTACGAAAACTTTGTATTTTTAACCTTATGTATACAAAAATCATTCTCTTATAGTTTCAACTACGGTGGCAAAATTTTGAAAGTTTTTCAGTACTTTACTACTACTAGAATAGAATTTATGCAATGTAATTTTTATAGATAACTATCGCATAGAAACATTTCTGTGTGCAACTTAAAAGAAAACAATTGATTGCTTTCACGAAGTTTTATGCTTTATCTGAGCAACAAAACAGTGGAAATAACTCTTTTTCAGGTACAAATGTAACACTAGAACTACGAACCGGTCAAAATGACCGGTTGCATAATTTATTTATAACATTTCCTCTTGAATAAAAATCATGACATTATTGTAAAATATTAAATACGACAAAGAGGTAATGTTATAAATAAATGATGCTACCGGTCATTTTGACCGGTTCGTAGTTCTAGTGTTAAAGTGTGCGTGTGGCTTCAAAAAAATCGCTTGTAGATTAAATAAGCAAATAAAAAAAAGTTATTTTCTTCTGATATGGCTATACGGTGCTTCCACATCTTAGTTAGTACTTTTTTTTATACCTTAGCTTTATGAAAAGTACTTCAATACTTTCGAGAAACTTTTAGTACTTCTGAGAAAATTCAACAAATATCATTCGTAATTAAACTATGCCACAACTTTTTGTTTCATCTAGAAACTAGGGTGTTCATCGACACTAATTCAAAGACCAGGATATTTAGGACCCATGCGAAATGCAACGCTTACTTATAAAACTCTGAGTTATGAGAAAACATAGTTTTTTTAATGGATTCTCGGTAAATTCGCTTGTCGAGTAATTGAATAATTAAATACTTGTAATGCTTACATAAAACCCACAATGGGGTCCCTAAAAAGCTCGATTAGATTAATCTTTTTTTTTCTTAAATAGGGCAGCACATAATGTGTTATAACGGAAATCTTCAATATTAATCATCCGCTGTTAGAAGATATTTACATTACAATTTTGATCTCTTGAATTGGACTTGAAGCCCAGAACTTGTTCTGAACGATCACTAATTTAGTAACTTTAAATTAAAATTGTTGTTATCAGAACATGGTGACTTGCATTCTAAAAGATTTGGAGTGAGATCGTGAAATGATCAATTGTACCAAAATTGTTCAATGGTCTGATACAAAAAAGTTCGAAAAATACAAAAATACAAATAAATGAAACTTTAGCGGTAAAATTGTATTCGACAACGATTTCATAATCGAGAAATTTTGAAAGGAAATGTTTTACCGGTATAGCAATTGAATTTCGAAAATCACATCAACTAAAGCAAATTTTTGATTATGTGTGAAAATATTTGTAAATCCGGTTAAATTTTCATGGATCGTATTTCATGATCCTGCACTACTCTAGCCAAAGTTTAATGTATAAACAGTTAATTCTTTTGGCCCCTATCACAGAAGTCTTTCTAGTAATCTCGGTTCGAGGTATGTATTTGATATTTGATTTGATGATTTACAGTTGAGTTTAGTGTTCATCGTGACCTAATAATTACTTAGGTTTTACTTAACGCCGCACTTTGCAGTCTGAAGTTCCACGATTAGTAATAATAATTGCTGAAATAACGGCAAGTTCTTTATCGTGATGCAATAAGTATTAATTACCAAACGAGCAATGAAGGCTTACAACAGCAAACGTTTTTAATAATGTTATTGCAGTGGTAGGTGAACAGCAGGAAACCGAAAAAGGCAGAAGAACTCCTCTATCGCAATTACCCAAATTTACGACAATTGGCAAAAACTTTTTGACTTAATATGGTCGAGGTTTGAATATTTGATTAATTAGAAACTTGCTGTAGCCTAATATCTACTGTGCTAGATAGATTTATTTAAAACTGTGATTGATGACATCTAGATGTGAGCTCCACCAGACTTAATTGAATTTATTTGCCTTGAAATTTGATTGTTGTGTTGCTGAAATATTGGTGTAGTCAGTACCGTAAGGTGCCAAAAGTACTCTCAAGCTAGGTTCAGTACTGTTTTGCTCAAAAATTCAGTACTTTTCATTTCTTCCCAATATCATCCCTGTGACACTATTCTGGATTTCCCTATAGGAATGGAGTATTGGGAAAAATATTTTCATAGCATTTTTGTCCAAATTGTATTTTTCTGGCCTACTGAAGGAATAAGTTTCGTGCCAAATATTTCAAAACAAGATTAATTGGGAAACTTTTATTCCGCAAAATTTATATAAGGAAAAATATTTTCCCATTTAAATTGGTTTCGAAAATATCCACACCAAACTTATACCTTCAGTAGGCCAGAAAAATAGAATTTGTATAGAAACGCTATAAAAATATTTTTTCCCAATTCCCTATTCCCAGGGAAATCCAGAATAGTGCCACTGGTGGCTTTATTAAAAATCGCATTTCGGTTAAATAAAAAAATATTTTATCTCCACCTGAAAGGGACACAGTGTTATTTGCACATGTAAGCTAGTACATTAGCCTATCTGGCCATATATGCCGCTTGGTGGCTATATGAGATTAATTAATTTATATCTCGAGGACTTTCAGTACAGAATTTAATGTTGGCCCATGGTAATGGAAAAACACAAAAAATCGCTTTTCGGTTAAATTAACAAACCAAGTAAAGGTTATTTCCACCTGATATGGAAATGGGTAGTTTCCATAACTTAGCACATTGGCCTATCTAGCCGTATGTCACCCTTGATAGCAAAGTAAGTAGAGCCGTTGTTCTGTGATTCGGGGATCCCGCGTTCCATTGATGGTGGTGACAAAAAAAGAACGACTGGGCGTTTTTAATGTCTTGTGTTACATTGTGCATTGTCTATATCTCGACTCACATGGAATAAGGGCTTAGCTCGAAATAAACGAAATATGAGATACTAATAAAATAGAAATCGTTATTTATTATTTTTATGTTTTCCTCTTGCGCCTATATTTTTTTCTCTATTTTAATGTATCTTTTGTTTTAACGAAACAGGGCTTAGTATATCTAACCGAATATTTGCTTTTGGAAAAAGGACTTGTTTCGTGAAAATTGATTTACCAAATTGTGTTTAGTGAGAATTAAGTGTCTAAATAGAATTAAGTCGTTTTACTTAAATCAGGTATGTATATTTAAAAAATTTATATTCTGGGACTAACTTGAATTAATTGTATTTAAGCCCTTTTTCCAAAATTCTAAAAATTTTGTTCATAATACTAATTGCATTTAGGCCTTTAGTAAAAAATAATGAATTATTAAAACAATTTTGGTAAATAGGTTTAAATTAATATAAGTCCAAATTGTCAAACAGTGATTTGAAATTTTTTAAATTTATTTAGATATAGGCCGTTTTAATAAGTGCAAAGTGGTGAAAAAAAAAGTTACTTTAAAAGTAAAAAAGGCCTAATTTAATTTTGTTCGATTTTAATAAGCTAGTTTATGAAAGTTTTTTAGCCATGTATATGTCCAGATCGAAGAAAATGTTGCAAATGGCATTTAATGCTAACAATCAACGTAAACGAAAGAATAGTTCAGGTAATTATTTGTACACCTTTTCATAAATTAATTTTAATTCATAAATCTTAAATTTCTTTTACAGAATTTGAATCATCCCCAATTGATAAAAATAAATGCGTTTTTGTTGAAAGAGGGGTAGGGTATTAAATCCAATGATGAGTAATGAACCGACCAGCAAACTGTCTGCTTTATTAGAACTGGAAAAAGCCTGCAGTTCAAAAACTGTGAACACAAAAACTGATAACCCAGAAGTTGAAATTAGTTCTGGACCTCATTTTACAGGTAATGCAGTTTATTTTTATCAAAATAATAATTTATTAAAACGATAATTAACTTATAATATTATGTGCGTAAATTACAAGATGAAGTCGAATCAAAATTACATTCGTCTGGTGAAAGTGAATCTAGTGTAGACGATAGCGACGCTGATCCAAGCTTTGAACTACCAAATTTAAATTCATTGCCAGATTTGTTAAGTAGCGAGGATGATTGTAATAGCAGCATTGAGAGAATGGGAGTAATTTTGGAAAATAATTTGTCTCAAATGAAAACACTAAATCATATTCAGCCAAGAAAAATTCAACAACAAAAACGAAATTATGGGAAATCCTATAATACTGCCACAGGAAAAAAAGTCGAAGAAAGAAAAATGATAAAGCTAACAAATGTAGTGATAAAATTAGCGAAGAACATCAACTACTTATTTTTGAAGAATATTGGGCGTTCGGTGACTATAATTTGAGAAGATTGTATGTTTGCGGATTAATTTCTATTGAAAATAAAAAAACACAAAGTCTTGTTAATTTCGGAAATAAGCAACGAAATCGTGAATATACATATAAATACCACTTAAAAGTTAACGAGCATACGCATCAAGTTTGTTAGACGGGGTAAAAATACACCGCTAAACAAATTAACACCGGAAAAAATTCAAGAAGTCAAGGATCATATCAACGGTTTTCCAAAATACGAATCCCATTATTCCCGTAATAAAAAAGCGCAGTTATATTTAGAAAGTAATTTGAACATTGCCAAAATGTACTAACTCTATAGTGATAATTATGAAAGGCACGTTTCACTCTCTAAACACAGTGAAATATTTAAAACAATGAAGATAAGATTTAAAAACCTAATGTTGACACTTGCAATACATGCGACAAATTGAAAATGCAAATTAGCTTAGCCTGTGATGATGACAAGTTGATAGAATTGAAGATGACTTAAGAGCACATCATATTGTCGCTGATCTGGGATACTCTTCAAAACGGGATGATATTGCGGAAGCAAAAACGGATATTTCGAAGAAAGTATTAATTTTTGATCTTCAACAAGTGTTATCTACACCAAAACTTAATTCGAATATCGCATATTATAAACGATACTTTAGTGTTTACAATTTAACCATTCATGACGGCACCATCGGGACAGCACATTGCTATATGTGGCATGAAGGTTCAGCTGGCCGTGGTTCTAATGAGATATCATCATGTCTCTTTGAACACATTAATTCTCTCTCAGAATCGTACAAGTCTGTAATTTTATACAGCGACAATTGTTTCGGTCGAAATGGCCAACATAAAAGTCGGGATCGAAAGTATTGATCATAAATTTCTCGAAGTTGGGCACACCCATATGGAATGCGATCAGGATCACTCAATAATCGAACGGCGAAAGAAAAATACTGGTATACAAATTCAACATCCACGAGAGTGGTATCAATTTGTCCGAAGTTGCAGTACCACAAAAAAAAGGTTTGAAGTCAATGAAATGGATTCCAAAATGAGAGACTTCAAATCGTTTTCCAATGAAAAGTTCGTGATTCGAAAAGTGGACAATTTAAAAAATAAAGTGGATTGGAGACAAATTAAATGGTTGCGTTTTACCAAAAATTTTGGTAAAATTTTATATAAAAATTCACACAGGTAGGAGAATGAAAATTTCGTATTCGAAATTTTTAAATAATTTTTTCTTTTTAATCACAGGTCAATGAACCATTTTTGGAAATTAATATTTCAAAAAGAGTTGTATCGGCGGTGAAATTGGACGACGTTCATAGGCTTGCAGAACCAAATTTAATAACGGCCACAAAAAAAAAGGATCTGATTGATTTAATGACTTTAATTGATACCCAATATCATAATTTCTATACGTCGTTAGAAACAAAAAACAACCATATTGATAATAACGAAATTGATTTTATTGAAGATGAAGAAGATGATTTTGACTAAAAATACAACGCAAAAATGTACTATGAAAACTTAAAATTTTTTATTTTTTCAAATTCAAACATGGAATAAATGTTTTATATTTTTTTTTTGATTTTTAAATTTTGTTAATCTCGAAAATTACATCATATTTCGAACTTAGGAAACATATAAAATTTTACAAAACGGATTAACAATATTTAAGAATCTGTGATTTATAATTTAAATTAGCAAATAAACGCTTAATCAGAAATAAGATAGTTTAATTTAAATTTACGATTTATCGAAACCTCGCGCTGTATATTTAATAAGTCAGGCCAAATTCTTGGATATGCAGATGATATCGTGCTTCTTGGCCGAAGACCTAGCGATATCAAAGACAGTTTCATACCGCTCGATCGCTGCGCGAGAAGACTTGGTTTGGAGGTGAACAGCAGTAAAACCAAATATTTAGTAACACCTAGGAACATCTCTACGGCAAATCTCGGAATTGGCGACCACAACTTTGATAGCGTCGAAAACTTTAAATACCTCGGGTCAGTTATAACATCGTCGAATGATATGCAGGCAGAAATAAAAGCCCGAATCGCTGCCGGACAACGAGTTTTCTACGCCAAATCAAAATTATTGCGATCGAAACATCTATCGCAGTCATGCAAGCTCGCACTTTATAAAGCACTTATAAGACCTGTGCTGGCTTTCGGAAGCGAGAGCTGGACCATGACCACTAACGATTGTAGATTATTATCTACCTTCGAAAGGAGGGTTGCCCGTTCAATCTTTGGTCCAATTAAAGTTGCGAACAACGAATATCGGATTCGTATGAATCACGAAATAAAGCAACTCCTCGGAGGCAGCGATATTATCGGATTCACCAAATCTAATCGAGTGAGATGGCTCGGCCACGTTACAAGGTCTCCCCAACAACGGATGATAAATAAAGTGGTCCACCAACAACCAGCCGGAGTACGTCGTAGAGGAAGACACGCTGGCGCGACGACATCGAACAAGATCTACGAACATTAGGATGTCGAAACTGGAGGACGAGAGCGGTGGATCGAGATGGATGGAGGGCCTTAGTGCAGGCGGCGAAATCCCTTCATGGGATGTGAAGGCCAGAGAGAGAGAGAGAGAGAGATTTAGAAAATGGGCTTAGTTAACTAACCGTGCGATTCTGATGTTAAGACTATTAAGAGGCTAACAGTAAAGAGGTTTTTTGTTAAAAGGTTTTTTTAAGAGAATCTCTTAATTGGTATTCTGTTAGTAATACTCTTAAAATTTATGTTAAAAACTCTCCAAATATTTTTGGAGACCTGTCAAATGTGATTTTTATTAATGCGATCCATTGAAATTGTATTTTATAGTTAAATAAACGATAAAATACGACATAATTTTGTGAAAACTAATGTTTTACAATTCATGTTTTTGTAATAAATTAGAGAATGTATTGCAGAAAATTTGTAATAAATTGCCGAAAATAAACAACAACAAAATATTTACTTCTGCTCGAAATTACAATGTCGGAATAATTTTTCTTCTAAAAATATTACATCTAAATCCTTTTTCTGAATTGTAAAATAAAATTTAATAAATTATTTATTTACACAATCGTCATTTTTTATTATTGGGGGTACAAATTGAAAATGCGGGATTGATAACAGATGGCGTTACTAACGCTATACGCATCAGGCAGTACTGTGACTATGTTCATGTCAAAGCTACGTCTTATAGCTTTAATTTTCAGTATGTGTCAATTTGTCGCAGTGTCAAATTCATAGTTTTTTTGAGCTCTCAATATGTCGAGTTTCGTGCCAACAAAACAGCATTTGCGGGAAGTTTTAATTTACTTCTTTAATTTGAAGAAAAGTGCTGCTGAAGCACATCGATTGGTCTCCGAGGCTTATCCGAGTCATGTTCCATCGGTTTCAACGTGCGAGAGATGGTTTGTGCGGTTTAGAAGTGGTGATTTTGACGTTGAGGACAAAGAGCGGCCGGGCCAAGTGAAAAAGTTTGAGAATGCTGAATTGGAGGCAATACTCAATGAAGACTCGTGTCAAACTCAACAAGAGCTCGCAGATTCATTGGGAGTGACACAACAAGCCATTTCCCATCGTATAAAAGCCCTCGGAATGATCCAAAAGCAAGGACATTGGGTGCCGTATGAGCTGAAGCCGAGAGACGTCGAGCGCCGTTTTTTTGCATGCGAACTGCTGCTCGAACGGCAAAAACGGAAGGGTTTTTTGCATCGCATTGTCACTGGTGATGAAAAGTGGATCCATTACGATAACCCGAAGCGCAAAAAATCATATGGTTACTCCGGCCATGCATCATCATCGACGGCCAAACCAAATATTCACGGCGCCAGGCTCATGCTCTGTATTTGGTGGGACCAGCTGGGTGTGGTGTATTATGAGCTATTGAAATCGAACGAAACCATCACAGGAGCACTATACCGAACTCAATTGATGCGTTTGAGCCGCGCACTCAAAGAAAAACGGCCACAATACGAGCAAAGACACGACAAAGTAATTTTGCAACATGACAACGCTCGGCCACATGTTGCAGCGCCGGTCAAAACATACCTACAAACGCTGAAATGGGAAGTCTTACCCCACCCGCCGTATAGCCCAGATATTGCTCCTTCCGATTACCACCTTTTCCGATCGATGACACATGACCTAGCTGACCAGCGCTTCCATTCTTACGAAGAAGCCCAAAAATGGGTCGATGACTGGATAGCAGCCAAGCCGGCCGAATTGACACATGACCTAGCTGACCAGCGCTTCCATTCTTACGAAGAAGCCCAAAAATGGGTCGATGACTGGATAGCAGCCAAGCCGGCCGAATTTTTTCGCGACGGTATCCGTAAATTGCCAGAAAGATGGGAAAAAGTTGTGGCTAGCGATGGACAATATTTTGAATAATTCATTTGTTACCATTTTTTCAGAATAAACGTTCAAAAATAGCAAAAAATCCCGCATTTTCAATTTGTACCCCCAATACTTTTAGTGCAACATAATAAAAATTCTAGCATTTATGATGTTTAAGACCACCTAATTGGTAGGTATTAGGCTAAGAGGTTTTTAAGAGAACCTCTTAACTGATCAGTATGTGCAGAATCGCAAAATAGTCTTAAGTAAGAGAAATCTCTTAGTTATGAGAAATATTATAGTTAAGACCTCTGTAACTATACGCCAGAATCGCACGGTAATTTTCAATTTCCCTCTAAAGCTCAGTACAATTATATTTTAAACTACGTCGATTTCAAAGAGTTTTCAATTTTGAACATTTTGGACCTGCTTTTGTTATTTGAAAGTAAACGGGTTTTTTCAAAAATGCAATTAAAACTTAAAAATGGTAGAGTGAAAAATTGATACATTTTATTTAAGCCATTATTTCATGTGAGTCGAGATATATTTCAAGCTATTTGGCGGCTTTATCTCCAGATTTTTGTGTGGAATTTAATATGGGCAGTAACGGAAAAACACAAAAAATCGTTTTTTGGTTAAATACACAAATAAAAAAAAATATTTCCACCGGATATGGACATTAGGATGTCGAAATTGGAGGACGAGAGCGATGGACCGAGAAGGATGGAGGACCATAGTGCGGGCGGCAAAATCCCTCCATGGGATGTAAATGCTAGAGAGAGAGAGAGAGAGAGAGAGAGGATATGGACATAGGATAGTATTTTCCTATGTTTGTTGGTTTTAATTTTATTTAAAATTAATGATTTTGTTTTCTTGTACTTTCGAAAACCAATTTTTTTACACATTAATATTTTTTTGAAAATTGTTTTAATTTTTCAATTTTCTACTGTTTACACTTTTTCGGGATGACTACACTTATTTAAGACAACAAATAAAAAATTCGGGTTCGGGCTAATTTGTGTTGTCTTCATTTTAAGGTTTTATTTCGCTGGTGGAGCGTTTTATTTTGTACAAAAATGAGGTACACGGTACAAGGTTCCACTGGTACATTTTGCTTTCTTATACTGCATCTGATACAGACCTAAATACGATAAATATCGCGTATTTTTTCGGTAGTGGTTCTAAAAATTAACAAATTTGAATCGAATTATACCATTTTTACACCGATGACTAAACAATTCCGTTATCAATAAGGTTTTGTGTGGCAACAATTGATTTGAATGGAATTTTCGTGGTGATGGTGATATGCACATCCAGAGAAATAGCTAACACATATTTTCTTAAAAATTATAAATCTTTATTTCTTTATTTTTTAAAAGTCGCCCCAGTGATGACCGAAATCCTTTTATCTTCCCAACGGTTCTATATCGGTAAAATGAATTTTTAATTCAGAAAAATGAAGTGTTACACCGATGTTTCTGAAACCGTAGTTAATAAAAATATGACGATCCGCAAAATCATATTGGTAGAACTGTAATTATTATTTATAAAAACTGAGACCCTTCGGAGTGCTCTATTTCATGTTATTAATGAAAGGCATAAAAAAACAATGTCATGCTAGAAACTTGAAATTTGCCAAAAAAGATTGTTTTAGCATAAAAATCACGGGAGTGAAATGTTTTATTTTGGCAAACCTGTATAGGATTTTTTTTTAAATGAAAAAATAAGTATTAATTATTGTCCAATGAATTAATTGTCGTTTGAAGGTCAATTAATTCTCACACCCCCCATTCACACAATTTATCACCTCCAATTACATGTAATTGAATTACGTAATGAATCGACCCATCTATATTTTGGTATAAAAATTGCATTGCAGTACACTATAGGGTTATTGCTGTTTTGTAAATTATTTCACCGGAAAATTGGTTGGTTTTCATTGTTGCGAAAAAACCTGAAAAAGTTAGTATGCATTTATACTAGATTCACTACAAATCGTAAAACTACAATCTAAACGTTAAATAAAATAAAATTTAGCTTGTGTTATTGAAAAACATCTCTGCCATTAATTTAAGATCGTACATATTTTTAAAATATGAGATATAGAGTTAAGATTTAAATAGCAATGTTAATGTCAAAGCGATTTGGTTGCTCTTACGTAAACCAATCGAAATTCGCGGGAGTCTAAAGTCCACATCCATAGTTTTACCACCCAAAATTCCTTTAATCTGAAAATATTTATATCTAATAAATTTTAGGGAGTTTAGAATCAGTCGAATCATTTGAAAAATACAAAAGAGACAACAAAACGCCAGGAAGAAAAACTATGCTAAACCGGCCATTACACGAAAATAATTTAAAACAGACAACATTGGGAAATGAATTTTTTAGAAAAAAACGAATTAGGCAAGAAGAATTAATTGAAAATATATTGAGCTACGTTATAAATAGAATGAAGCCTCTTTCATCGGTTGAAGATGTAACTTTTTTAAAAACTGTGACAGGTATATAATTTTAAAATTTGAATTCGTTTTTGTTCAACATAATTTATTTATATATATGTGTTTACTTTTATTAGATTTGGATGCTGATGTCACAATTATGTCAAGAAGAGCATTGAGCCGAAAAATAGCAGATATAGAGATGAATTTGTTCAATAAAATTTAAAAACAATCATTAAGTGGATTCCGTTTGTATCAACAACTAAATATAGAAGCTACATGTTTGTAACTGTACGTTTTTTACAAAATAATGTAAAGCAGTCAACCTTTCATGGATAGAACCAAAAACACTAGTTAGAATGAGGGCAGTCCTTGCTTCCAAACGGTTTGTTAGGGTTCATACGTACGAATAAAATGAGGAAGTACTGATTGAAATAACACGAGAATTTGAACTAAACCACCAGAAAATAATGAAACCGTCCAGGACAGCGGATGGAATTTTGTTAAGGCATTTAGATGTTATGATGAAATAGATTCATCGGATTAGTTCAAGTTGATAATGGTAAGATAGATTTTTAAAATTGAAGTTTAAAATAAACTAGACTCGTATTTTTGAATACAAAATTAGAATTCTTCTGTAGATTAAAGTATCGCTATTGAAAGTGACCTATGAAAGGTGAGCTGGTTATCAGATGTTGATAACCCTACAAAAATTAAAATTCAAACTATTTGTTTAAATACAATCGAAAAAAATGAAAGAGATCATCAAATTTTGAATGGATCTCTTAGTTCTGGTGGAGATCTTGATCGCAAGACGACAATGCTGTAAGTTTCTACGTTTTCGACTCTACCTCAAACCACCAACAAGCATTAAATAAATCAAACCTAGAACGACAATTTATTAAATACCTGTGGGGGATAAAAATAAATCATTCATAAATCATCAGATGGTGTGTTTGAAAAGTTAGTCTTTTTGAAAGGTAACCAAGAAATTTTATCTAAATAAATGAAACAACAACTAAAAATTATTGTAGTAGTAAGAAGTACCGTGATAGAAATAAACGTCCAAATAAATTTGAATTTAATAAATAAAAAGAAAATAAAAAAAAATTAGAGAAATTTTGTGTTTTTATTAAAATAATTGTAATTTGTATTTCATGTAACTGACCACACAAGCAGAGTAATTTGCCCACCCTTGCTGACATTGACGGTTATTCGGCGCTGAATTCTGCACTCTAACAGAGGATCTTAGTTATGTTTTATTAACATCACCGTACGTAATTGAAGGTAAATTGCTCGATTTTTTAAATAACGCCATTATAGAGCACTTAGAGAGATTTTTAAGGTTTTAAACAAAGGTATTGGTAAAGGTACCACTTTCTCATATAATGTCTACTATACACACTTTGATCAGGATTCCCTTAAAGGTAGTTAGGTACCCGAGAACGCCTTTCAGGTTTTCAAAATAAAGATAATAAAATACCAGCAAATGTTTTGTATTGTTTTTACTTTCCGTAAAATTTCTTGATAGACATAATTGCTATAAAGATAGCTCTATTATTATACTTCACTGACTATTTAGTTGGTCTTATCGTTGAGTCATTTTGTGCATTCAAGTAACTCAACGATTGACAACATGTTGAGTAAAATTGGAGCCAAAGTTATGAACATTTTGAACTTTATGGTACATTCAAATCAAAATGGTAATGATTTCAATAACCGCGATGAACAGTAAATTCCGATCAGAAAATGGAGTACACGATTAATATCGTTGATAACTAAAAATGAAAATTTTCGTTAAATTTAAACTGCACACTGTCGTTTGTTTAACAATGAAAAACAAAACAAAAGCTCTTTCTATAGTTTTAACCATACGTAATAAAGAACGAAACTTACAATCTGCCAAAGTTTAAAATTCATAGAGGTATACACTTTTAATACCCATTCAAAAATAAATTCCCTGTACAGACGTGACGATGTAAATATTTTCGTTTGAGTATGGTATTGAAAAATTTAGATTCGAATCGAATACGAAATTCTAACAACGATTATTGGTAAATGTATACAGTTTTTTTTTATTTATATCCTTTGTATTTTATAAAATTGCGTTGCATCTTCATGTGATATACGCACATGTTAGTTCGATCGTTTATTTTTCGTTCCGGGATATCAATTTTATTCGAACTCGTAAAAATAAGATGTACATCTTTAATAATTATCTGTTAAATAGATGCCAGACAAACAAAATAAATATAAAACAAGTTTAATAAAATTATAATAATTTTTATTTTCGCTGCATGCATAAAAAAGCACGATAAATAATTATTGCCATTATACGATTAGGTGTAATACCTTTAATATCCATGTAATATTTTTTTATGTACGTTAAACATTAAATTTCTTGTCATTATTCATTTCAATTACCGTAAAAACATTTTATTATTATTGTATAAGATCATAAATAAAATTAAGTAAAAAACAAGTGTCATAATATTATCATAATTCTTTTTGTTGCTCGTAATCAGTGAATCGTCAGAATTTATTGATTAAACGATCAAGAAGAAAATTTTAATTTATATAAATTCAATTTGTCATAATTTCAAATTTAATTTCAACATTAAATAATTTTACGAATTTTAATATAAAAATAAAAATTGTAATCAAACCGTATAGCAACAACATAAAATAATTTCCATCATAACTTTTTCTAAGTTTCATCAATAATAAAATTTGTAGATTCAATTCTTTTATTTAAATGCATTATATGTTACAAGCAAAAAAAAAATTGGTCACGTAAAAAATTTAAAATTTTTTATAACTAAATTATTTAATTTTTCAAGAGTTTGACGTTGTTGGAGAACTGTTTTTACATCAAAATTTAAAATATTTTTTTTTTTCGATTTTGTCATTTAATTTATCTGCCAATCGAGCCCGTTAAATATTATATGAAATTGGTGAAAGATAATTTAATTGAACTAGAATTTATAAAAGGTACACAAATTGAATCGTGTTATTTTCAAAACACAATCGATAATTGCATCGTTAGATGGAATGGAGGAATATAGTCCAATCAATCGCTTATCGAAAGGAGCCACCTGGAAAGTAATACAAAAAATAATAATATTTGGTTTCTCTTCGGTTGACAGCATCGCATTTATTCGGGAATAAAGTTTATTTGCCATTGTCATAGTCGAAAACGATGTTTAAGATTTAGTTTTGTTAGAACACAAAAAAGTTATTCATCAACTACATATATTGAAAATTCAATAGACAACTATCATAAAATGTTTCAGTTTGTGGCACTTATAATATTGAATACTAATATTGAATATTATTGGTGGATTGAATATGAATTGAATAAGAATTGAATATGAATTGAATGTGAATTGAATAAGAATTGAATATGAATTTAATATGAATTGAATATGAATTTAATATGAATTGAATATGAATTGAATATGAATTGAATATGAATTGAATATGAAATGAATATGAATTGGATATGAATTGAATATGAATTGAATATGAATTGAATATGAATTGAATATGAATGAAATATGAATTGAATATGAATTGAATATGAATTGAATAAGAATTAATATGAATTGAATATGAATTGAATATGATTTGAATATGATTTGAATATGAATTGAATATGAATTGAATATGAATTGAATAAGAATTGAATATGAATTGAATATGAGTTGAATATGAATCGAATATGAATTGAATATGAATTGAATATGAATTGAATATGAATTGAATTTGAATTTAATATGAATTGAATATGAAATGAATATGAATTGAATATGAATTGAATATGAATTGAATATGAATTGAATATGAATTGAATATGAATTTATATGAATTGAATATGAATTGAATATGAAATGATTACGAATTGAATATAAATTAAGTATAAATTGAATGTGAATTGAATATAAATTGAATATGAGTTGAATATCAATTGAATACTATAGTGAAGTTTCCGACAAACTAAAAATGACAAAAAACTTAACAACAGCCTAAAAAGTGTAAATCTACACTTTCAAAAAAAAACTTGTGTTGTAAAAAGAAATAAACTGTTAAAAAAATTCAATTTACAATGGCAAGTTAATTTAGCCACAACCAAGAGCCATAATCTTTCAATATTTTTTCAAGAAGCCAAAAAATTTATGTGGTGGGGCAGTCATACATTTTTTTTACTTTTAATTTTTTGCTATAGTAAAAAGTGTAGTGGGGGTTCGATGGTCACTGACAAGGCATCGTATAGATGTCTAAGCTTAACGGTATATGAAATCATGTTATTTAGACAATTCTTAATGTTTTCTAGAAGCCAACATATTTATGCGGTGGGGCACCCAGTGAGCCAAACTTCTATCCTTTTGGTAACCCCAGCTCGATATATTTAGAGCAATTTGCCTTCAACTAAGTTTTTAGAAATATTTTCCATCCCCTTTAGTATTGGCGCTTTCTTCTTAGTTCTTTATTATACCGCGGACGACTTGGGGAGATGATCTTTTTGCGGTTTTCTGAATAATGACAACCAGTCTGAATTTCAATGTCATTCTTTTTATTCAATGAAATCAATGGTACCCAATAGATTATTGATTTTTTCGGAATCAGCATCTCCTTTATTCATAACAAAATAAAATTGAGAAGGGGATGATTTATAATGGATAAGACTAGATTAGCTTCTATAACGACAATGTTAACTGCTTTCGAGGAAAATACATAATCAAGCTGTTTTTCTTAGTCATTTTGAATATAGTAGATCTGAAATAATTCTGAATTAAACTTACTATCCATGACTAAAACTCTCTTTACAGTGTGTGCGTTCATAGCATGCAATGGTTGGTCCAAGCGCGACCACATAAGATACGGCAAATTCAAGTCACCAGCTACTAATAGGTCATCTCCTATGCGACAAAAAGGCCATCATATCAATAATGTTAAACACAAGTAGATAAACAGCCCCCATTATAAGCTGATAGGTGCCAACTAGGCTAGTCGGGCGAATGTAGAGCCAGAGAACAAAAATATTTATCGTATTAGTGTTGTTACTCACACAAGGCAGCTTATTGTTATCGATGTTGGAAATAGGAGCTGAACTGCCAAAGTCCACATGTACAATGAAAACTCCTCTTCCACTTAAGCCTGCAAAATGATGAAGGTATTCTATTGTAAGTGTTTTTGTTAATTATGAGCGGAATTATATGAGGTGACGATGTTGCTTTCATTGTTTGATTTGGTGGGAACTGTTTCGAGTAAAATTTCCTGGACAAGGGTGCGTATATTAGGTGGGTCTGCACTGATAGAAACTTTATTAATAAATGCGTTTAAAGTTATACCTAACTTAATCCTAAACTATCAAAAACAAACGAAAATTTGTATATTGGTTAAAAGTAAAACAAAACTATCATTTAGGCGAATTTTTGAATTTGTGAGCTATTGTAATTCCAATTTCAATTTATAATAATAATAAATAATTAGAAGTTCAACACTTATAAGTATGCTATATAAGAATTTACGATTTACCTAAGAAATTGCATATTTCGAGACCTATTCAAAGATAACTTACGCATGTCCAAACTGTTCTCACTCTCAAACAAGAGACCAATTTTATGTACCGATTGACTACAATAACTTCAACGAAAGAAGTTTCAGAAACATAAAAGATGCAGTTATATTTTCTGGGGCTACATGCACGAATTGCTTTCATTGGTTTTAAAAATCCAAGTACTTTAGATTTTAATACATATAATGGCTTTACAATTTTTGATGTTCAACCAATTGATTGTACCAAGTATTACAACATCAAAATAGATGACATTAAATCAGAATTTCAGTTCGGGTCAAAAAAAGTTTGGCTAAGAGGAATTGTACACTTCCAACGTCCAGTAAAATCGTCTTGTCCGGGGCATTACATTTCGTATATAAAGAGAAGTAACCAAACTTGGGAAATATACGATGATCTGCTGAGCATTAAATTAAACACCAGCGCAAATAACAGAATTAATCCTGTCTGTTCTATTTATATTGAAAATCAGATTATTGATTAGTTGATTTCATTGCAATCTCCTTATTTATTATTTATAAAGTATAGTTAAAATCAGAATTCCAAAAGTTCAAATAATTTGAAGTAATTGACTGTTAATTTAAAGAAATTAAGTTTGAAAAATCGAAAAATTTTTGATTGCCCTACCGCAAAAATACGCCTAAATAACATGATTTTATATACCATTAAGCTTAGACATCTCTACGATGCCTTGTCATTGACCATCGAACCCCCACTATACTTTTTACTAGAGCAAAAATTGAAAAGTAAAAAAAATCTATAACTGCCCCACCGCATAAATATGTTGGCTTCTAGAAAACATTAAGAATGGTCTAAATAACATGATTTCATATACCGTTAAGCTAAGACATCTCTACGATGCCTAGTCATTGACCATCGAACTGCCACTACACATGATTTGTGTAGTTTACATTTAATCAGGATATTTATGTATATACACTTTTAAGCTTTTGTAAGGTTTTTTGTCAATTTGTCGGAAACTTCACGTTACCAATTGAATTTGAATGTGAATTGAATATGAAATGAATTGGAATTGAATACGAATTGAATATGAATTGAATATGAATTGAATATGAACTGAATATGAATTGAATATGAATTGAATATGAACTGAATATGAATTGAATATGAATTGAATATGAATTAAATATATATTGAAAATGAATTGAATATGAATTGAATATGTATTGAATATGAATTGAATATGAATTGAATATGAATTGAATATGAATTGAATATGAATTGAATATGAATTGAATATGAATTGAATATGAATTGAATATGAATTGAATATGAATTGAATATGAATTGAATATGAATTGATTATGAATTGTTCATATTCAATTCATATTCAATTCATATTCAAATTCATATTTAATTCATATTCAATCCATATTCAATCCATATTCAATTCATATTCAATTCATATTCAATTCTTATTCAATTCATATTAAATTCATATTCACTTCATATTCAATTCATATTCAATCCATATTCAATCCATATTCAATTCATATTCAATTTATATTCAATTCATATTCAATTCATATTCAGTTCATATTCAATTCATATTCAATTCATATTCAATTCTTATTCAATTCATATTCAATTCATATTCAATTCATATTCAGTTCATATTCAATTCATATATAATTCATATTCAATTCATATTCAATTCATATTCAATTCATATTCATTTCATATTCAATCCATATTCAATTCATATTCAATTCATATTCAATTCATATTCAATTCATATTCAATTCATATTCAATTCATATTCAATTCATATTCAATTCATATTCAATTCATATTCAATTCATATTCAAATCATATTCAATTAATATTCAATTCATATTCAATTCATATTCAATTCATATTCAATTCATATTCCATTCATATTCAATTCAATTGAATATGAATATGAATAAATATGAATTGAATATGAATTCAATTCACGGAGTTGGGAGTATCGAATTTGAGAGAGATCCCTAATATCAATATATTTTATGTGCAATTCATAAAAAATTGGTTTCCTACAAAATTCCATATCAAACTTTATTCGTACAGATAATTGTCATGGACAATCGAATTGTAAATAATTAACAAAATTATATTTCAATATAAGTATGTATCATAAAAAAGCCATCATAAATTACATTGAATTGCTTTTCCCCGTCATTATTAGTACTTTTGTTCCTCTTCAAAAAAAAAAAAATCAGCACCATAGTAGAAGTAAAAACAAAATTTCGTTGTCCTTAAATCCACAAAAAAAAAAATCACAAACTCAAATGGGAAAAAACGTTCCACTTCAAATGACACAAAATAAAATTGAAATTACAGAAGCGAAGAGTTGTTTTTTCCTTCCTTACATTTTTAAAACAATCGCACAAAAAAATAAAACATGAATCTGAAATTTTAAGCTCATTTAATTAATTTGAATATTGATGAGAGGAATTAAAAGCGAGATTTTTTTATAATTTTTAATGAAACCAAAAAGTTTATTTTGTCGCGCTTCTTTTCTCGCTGCTCGGAGTAAGCGAGGACCAAAGAACATTATGAGAAGTTAAATTGAAACGTAAAATTATAATAAAATTGCAAAACGTTTAGATTTATGTATTTCAATTGAATTGTATTTTGGCAATGAAAAAAAATTTGTTAATACGTCTAATTATGGTCGATTTTATTATTATTTTATTTAGAAAACAATAGAGTACCCCGTTTTCATTGTACGAGTTAGAAGAAAATTTATTTATTTTATTTTATGTAATTAAGTAGATTTTTTTTCTATTTTATTTATTTTTAATTGCAATTACACTTTGTGCTCATGGTTTTTTCGTTTCGTTTCCATTTTGTTTAATTTGATGTGAAGTAGATTTGTGTTTTTTTCGTAAAAAGCTACTCGTAACTTTATTTTCTCATTTCATTAAATACTTAAATACTTTGTAGTCAACTAAATTGAAAAAAAAATATATATATATTTATAAAAAAATCCTTTTAATTGACTGTCAAATAGGTCAAGTAGGATGTTACAAGTTTGTTTTTCGTAATTACTGTACAAAAAAGAAACATTCGATGGTGTTTTAGAAAAGCAACGAGCAAAAAAATAAAGGAATTGACACAGCCATGATGGTGAACATTTTTAGTATATCCTCTCAATGGCTGTAGAGCTTTGATACTTCAGAAAAATTTATCTTTAAATTTCGTGACTATAAAAAACATCACTATAGTAAAAATGCTTTTCATGTTTGTTTTTTTTGCCAACGTCTCATACTGTTTAAATTTGTTATGTTATGTATTGAAAGCATATTGCTAACCAATACTTATTAGAATCGTATATACATATAAACTTACCGATTTTTTCACAAACGATACAAATCCATATCCTTTTGATTTCAGTGTTTGTGGATCCCTAACAACTCTGCAATCTCTGAAAATATAACAAGAAAGGAAATTGATCAAATTTAAATCATTGAGTAATATTTATGTATTCATATCGTAATAATAAAAGCAACAGATTAAAAATAAAGGAATTTAATAAAAATTTATTACAAATATAAAAAAATTCCTGCCAGGATTTGAAAAATGCACCATTTTCATTCTAAGTATATACTCACAACCAGGAAAAGGAACAAAAGCTTTATAAATTTAATCAAACCAAAAAACAAAAGAAGGTAATATGGCAAAAACGTTTACAGTCACAAAAAAAAATATGTCATGAAGTAAAAAAAATGTATATCGAACGAAAGTAAATTATATTTTGGTGCAACTATTTTCTCTGTACACGGAAAATGTGCGGCATTACTGGTTGCGTCAATCAAAACAATTTTATTCTTCAAAGAAAAATCAAAGTAAACTGAGTTTGAGAAAGAAAACAAAAATTCCAAAGTTTGAAATAAGTGAATTTGTATTGTTTTTGGATTTTACAATTGCAAAAATAAAGTCACAATGTTGTAAAATAACTGAGAATTTTTGTAATCTGTTCGTGTAGCTTAAAAGAGTTCAGCATTTTTGAAACCGCCAGAAAACAAGTCACAAAAAATGGCCTAGTTAAGGTTAAGTATAAATTTTTAAATAGGACTCTGCTCGTTGATCAAATTTTTTAGCTCGCAGCCCTGGCCTTAATCGCATTGAGCACGTGTGGGATATGCTAGGGCGTCATTTAAGGCAAAAGAAAGTCGTTTCTTTCCAAAGATTGGAAATAATACCGCAGGGTACATTGCAAACCTACAGACCGCTTAGATTGATTTTTGTTTTTAATTTAAATAAAGATGAAGATATATCAACGCTTTACGGTAAGTTTGTTACTCCATTTGTATTGATCCTATGTTTACTTTTATTAAACAACAATTTGTTCCGTTAGTGCCTTTTGGCGCATATTATATTAATTCGTACAACCATAACTCAAATATCGCGAATAACTATCACAAACAGAAATATTTACTGAAAAAATGTAGTGTCAAAATTTTTTAATGAGCAGTGTATATAAATTCGGATCTGAATAAGGAGGCCATAAATTATATTGGAAATATTTTACCTTAAGCCACTCAGTTCGATTTCACGTGAAATTTCCATACGATTTTACCAAAGTGAAATTAGAAATGAAAAATTCCGCTTTTGTTTTCATTTTGTAGTCACTATACATACAAATACATTATAAATACATTAATGTCATAAATGCATGATTGCAATTACCATATTATGAAAATATTAAATTATTGTGATATTCCCTATCATACAATGATTAGAAATACTATCAAACATAGTTTATATGTAATATCATAATTGTGTGTTAAATAAAATTATTTTAATGATTGATTGTATCATAATATGCTATTAATGATCATTCTTCTTCATATTTTTCATCATAACAATGATGATCAATTGTAAATTTTTTTCCACAAGTGATCATCATTGCTATGATGAAGAGTATGAAGAAGAATGATCAAGAATATCATATTATGATACAATCAATCATTAAAATAATTGTATTTAACACACAATTATGATATTACATATAAACTAAGTTTGATAGTATTTCTAATCATTATATGATAGGGAATATCACAATAATTTAGTACTATCATAATATGGTAAATGCAATCATGTATTTATCATATTTTTTCTGAGTGTAGTTGCGTTGGACAAATCAATCAAATGAAATATACTTCAAAAAATCAATGTTGGCGAAAATATGAATTTAGTAATTTTGAACAAATGCAATTTATATGAAGAGAACTAACATTTTTGGTTGGCAGCTAACTATCTGTAACAACTACAAAACTTCAAAACATAAACAAGTTGCTTTTAAAAGTTGCTTCAAATGCAAACGAAGCTCAATCGAATATTGAAGTGACAGAGTTTTTTCCGCACCTTAAACAAGATCACTCAATTGGCGATTATATGAGTTACTCGTGTCAATCTGTCGAACAGTTATTCAAACCGTGTTTTCATGAAAAAAGCCAATATAATTAAATTAAGTCATTTTCTTTATCTTAACTTATTTTTACTATCTATAAATATTATAATATTCAGGGTGTGTCCATCCGAAATGTTTACAATTTTTTGAAGTACACAGTCGTGTACTGATGTGATACACACGTGGTAAATTAATCGTGGAAAATATTTGATTAAAGTTTTAATAGTGAAAACCTTTTACACAAGTCAATCATCAATCACAATAACATTAAGAAAATTACGTGAAAGTTTTGGAAGGAATATGTTACTTCCAAAGCCTACAATTTCTCATTACAAAGAATTTGAAGAAAAAGGGACTATGGCAAATATGCCAATGTGTGTGCAACAACAGTCAGAAAACCAGAAAATATTGTTACTGTGCGTGAAAATGTCCGAGATAATCCAACGACATCAATCAGACACCGAGCGTAAGAATTTCAACTGCGAATATCAACAGAGCTGCTACCCATAGATCATTTGTGACATTTGTGCAAATAGGTTGCTGTTGCTTGACACTGAATATCTAGATTTTTTTTGGAAAAATTAATTATGAATGACGAAGCTGATTTTAACGTAAGTGGACATAAAACAGCCGATTCTGGGCAGGAGAGAATCCACAAATAATTCATCAATCACCATTACACCCCATGAAAGTGGCGGTATCGTGTGCAATTTGAACTGGAGGAGTCATTCGACCATATCTTTACGAAAGCCCGAATGGTTCAGATTTTACAGTTACTAGTGAATGTAATCATGATGTGATAAGGAACTTTTTAAAAGAGAATTACATGGCATTGGTTTGGTGAACATGTGATTCAAATATAGGGTTAAAGTGGTACACCTTTCAGGTGGACACTATATTTCTTCGTCTACAATAAAATAATAACAACAAAAATAACTTGCGGATTTAATTAACTGTTTGTTAGTTCTATATGAAATTAAATAACCGTTTTTGCGCAATAAAATCTTTGTTGTATGCGATTGTTCCTCAGCTTTCCATTGTTTTGATCAACAAAATATATATTTAATATCAGTGGTCCAAATTATTTCATAAAATATTAAAATTATTTTTTTTTTAAATAAGAGTGGAACTTAATTGTCAGGCCAGAAAATTATAATTGATCCACATAAAGATGAAACCACCGGTAATATGGTGCCAAAGCAATAATGTGGTGGAACAAAAATTTTGACAAGACGGAAAGTGCGAGAAGTTATAAAAAAAATCAAAATCAACCTTCAACACCAAAAAATGGCCGGCATAGTTTTATTTTTCCATGTCCAGGGACTGACGTGTCCAGGGACTGTGCGAAAAGTCATATGTAGAGCTGAATGTAATGATAAACCAAAACTCATGATTTCACCAGAGTTACCATTGTGAGAGACCATTTACGAAAGCCTAAAACCTTAGCTTTTTGAACAAAGTTCATAGGGTGACAAAATTAAGTGAACACTCAAAATCACTTTTTTTAGAATACCCTAGATTTAAACATCTCTGCATTGTTTTTTCTTTGATTTATTGTCGCTTATTTCCTTAATTGCATATCTGCGTAAAAAACGTTAGTTGCGCTTCTTATTTATCTGCGTACGTGTGTAATTTCTAGGTGATGTTAAACAATTGACGCGACAAAATTAAGTTAACACAGTTTGTTTTGATATTTAATCCAGTTTTTTCCGAATAAACTTTGGTTTAAGGAAAAATTTTGCAGTATTCAAATATTTTATAAGTTTTTAAAAAAAAAATACTGTTTTTTTGTTGAAGATTTTTTTAGTTCATGCAATATGCCGAGGCAAAGCGAATATTCAATTGATTTGAGACAACGGATTATAAATGACCGTAATATTGGGTTGTCCTATCGCCAACTTGCTAAAAAATACAACCTGTCATTCACTGGCGCGAAAAAAATTTGTTTAAAGAACGAGAAATTCGGAAGTGTAAAAAATTTATCCGGAAGGGGAAGGAAGCGAAAGACATCAAAAAAGGAAGACAGACAAATCGTTAGAGAAGTGAATAGAAATCCAAAAATAACGTCTCGCGAAATCAAAGAAATAACAAATGTTTCCGTTTCTCTGCGTACAATTTTATCGACGGTTACGCGAAAGAGGAAAAATTAGCTGTATCCAGAGAAAGAAACCCTTCATAAGTAAAACAAATATGAAGAAAAGATTGCAGTTTGCTAATAAATCCTCCTAAAGGCTTAGAATTTTGGAATCATGTGCTATGGTCAGATGAGAGCCAATTTTAACTCTTCGTTACCAAAAAACGAGACAGAGTTTGGAGAAATCCTGGAACCGCTTATGCACCTAAAAATATAAAACCCACAATAAAGTACGGTGGAGGTTCTACTATGGTATGGGGGTGTTTTGCTGGAAGTAGAGTTGGTAATTTGTCTTTAATTGATAACATTATGACAGCAGGTGTATATGTGGACTTATTGAAAGAAAATTTAAAAGACTCAATACGCAAAATTGGGTTATCAAGGCGGTTTATCTTCCAGCAGGACAATGATCCCAAACATACCTCCAAACTTACCACGCAACATTTATAAAAAATAAAATCAAACTATTGAAATGGCCTTCCCAGAGCCCGGATCTTAATCCAATAGAAAACCTCTGGATGATGTTGGACGAAAAATTACCATTTAAAGAGCGCTTAAATAAAATCGATTTTTTTAATAACTTAAGTCACGCATGAGAACAAATATCGTCCAAAACTACTCCAAATCTAATAAAAAGTATGCCACGGCGCCTAGAAGCAGTCATCAAATCTGAAGGGGGACATACCAAACATTAACTAATCTGGTTGATCAAAAAATATTAATGTTTATCTTGCTAAATGAATATGCTCACTTAATTTTGTCTTAGTGATGAACAAGCAATTTTTTTAATTTATTTTATTATAAATAAGGTAGAAAATATTTTGGTGTTTTAAATTAATTAATTAATAAATAATAGCTCAAAAAGTATTTTACGATTGAAAACTTAGTACATATTTAATTTATTTGTTCAAGGCTGGGAAGACAAGTTTATTATAAATAGTATGTGTTCACTTAATTTTGTCACCCTCTGTGTATTCCGACATTTACAAATTGCAAGTGCGAACTAATGAACCTGAGCTCAACAATAATTACATTTTCCAACAGAACAATGATCCCAAGCATCCTGCATATGTTAATCCGTGGTGGTTGCTATATATTGTACCAGCACAAATAAAATATTATCCGCAGTCACTAGATCTCAACCTTATTTAACATTTATGGGATCCCTTAGACAGTCGCATTCGGCAACATCACAAATCATCTAAAAATGACCTGAAGTAAAGGCTTATAGAAGAATAGGGAAAAATCACTGCGCAGATAAATCATAGTTAATCGACAATATGAATAAAATTAATTTTACCGGGTTGAGCGTTATTGAACTTTAATATTAACATTTAATACTGGTACTCCATACCAAATTATCAATATATAGAGTTTATTTAAAGATTTTAGTTTTTCCATTTTACTTTTGAAATTAAATCGCACCCCACTCTGTAATGTTCAAAAGGGTTAAAATATTTATCTGGTTTATTGCGGTCGGATTTTGTACTGGAAATTTTTTCAATCATTCATTCGCAGCGAAACAGATATGCCACGCAGTGTACAAATGGAATTAAATAGTTTACTGGTATTTTGGACAGAAACCCCACGATTAAATTCAAACAGGCCGAATTATTGATGGCCTCTTAATAAAAACTGTGGATATCACGGTAAATTATACGAGACGGCAGTCAGTATTTGGGGAATGAACAATCCATTCAATAATCTCTTCTGCTACGGAGTGCTACGGAGCACAAACCAATCTGGTAGCATCCATGCACCTAGAAAGGTGTTCGGCTAGTTGAACATTCATGAGTTCCACCTTCGACACGACATACAGGTACTGTAGAAATACAAAAACCAACTCAAAACTCATTTAGAAAAATTCCAATCATACAACAATATCCAACCCGAATTTCCGAAGATCTAGATCTTGTTGAAGAAATTTTTCACGGACGAATTCTCGATCACACTCTTCAACAAATATTATAGTGGGGAGAAAGCTCATATACGTGGCAAGCTGGTTTGCACGTTAAGGACAAGCGGATTCAAATATAAAAAACTTAAATGCTTCCAACGGCAGTAAATGGTCACAAATAAAAACTCATGGTTCGAGACTACGACTCTTAAATGAAATTTCTTTAAAAAATTTAAGCACCAATTAAATGTAGCATCAATCCGCAAACCCGGAACGCAATGAACCAAAATCAGTTTAACGGTGGATTTTAAGATTAAACGTTTGATTCGTTGAAAAATTTCTCAGACTTATTTAATCGAAATGGTGCTTACAGTATTGTGGCAGAATTCCAACTTAGCAAACCACGTTACCTAGACCCTGAGAAGTTTTCATTAGCAAAAGACGCTTTTCAGCACATTCGAAACCTAGGTCTTTATAAACGATTCTGGACCTATACAACCCCAACACTCCACATGGTATCTCTAAAAAGTGGACTTGAGTTACTATCCCAGATGGACACCCACTAACTCACATCCATGATTACTCAAGACATTTTCATGGATGCACAATTTTCCCCAAAATTGATCTGTGTCGGCTAGGGAATCCAAGTCGGTTCTACCCGACTTCGTGTAGTTGGGCAATTACTCACGCCCGGAGACACCCGAAACCATCGGGCATCGCTGCAAACAACTGAAACCGACAACCCACCTATGCATCTAAACACATAAACGTACATAGAAAAAACATAAACGTACATATCCCATACATTGCAGGGCATCCAATTACCCGACTAGGGTATCCGACGGGTACCCGACTTTCGGTTCCGTTTTTTTTACCATTACCCCAACGGTTTCTACAAACATACGTTTCTATTTTTTCCATTTTCGTTGAGATGCATAGGAGGGTTGTCGGTTTCGGTTGTTTTCAGCATTTCCCGAAGGTTTCGGATGTCTCTGGCGGGTAAGTAATTGCCCAACTACACGAAGTCGGGTAGAACCGACTTGGATTCCCTAGTGATGATTCCCTTATCATCAAACTCCAATTGTATCCTAAAATGGATACAAAACTGCAATAGCTATACCTATATTGACATATAGAGATCAAGCATACCAATGATTTATAGACGGCGTTAGAAAAGCTTATATTGAAGATATTGCCCTACGATATTTCTGTACTAACTTATAGTTACTGTACTGTTAAAACACTAGGCAGTACATCATAGGAATCAGATTCTTAAAGAATACCTATATAGATTGAAAGGTTTAAACCAGTGATTGAAGTAAGAACGAGTATCACCGCATTGTAATTCAGTAACAATAAAGCGCAAACGCACCATGGCCGCTTCCTCGATTATCATTCCAACAGAGGACCCTGGGAAACAACATGCAATACCAACATTCATAACACCAGCAGTCGAATTTAAACCCTTATCCACCGAGGCTACACCAACCAAAGCCACCAATAATCATAAACGTGGATAAATCCTTAAAAATTAAAAAATTGAATTATAATGAATCGGGCAAACCCGCACTATTACAGTCCAGGTCCTAAACGGGATGAAAGTCCTGACAAACGAATAAATCAAGATAATCAATATCGAGTTTTTCGTCCAGAACAACTAGAAAAAGAAAGTTCTCCATACGAGGAATATATAAATAATAACAATTAAGTACTTCGAAGCTGAAGCAGAAGAGGGCAATATTAAAATAAACGTTATAACAAGGGTCTTGCAAGTATACCTTACGTAGAGTACAGGACTAACGACAACAACATTCCGAGATTCCTCATCGATACCGGGGTTAACCAAAATTTCATTAAACTAGAACACGCTATAGACGGCTAGACGTAGTGGAAAATTAGTATAAAACACAAAACATCTTCACCATTTGTCAAATCGCAGATATTACGTGAAATAAATACAATATCTCTAAATCGGGCGACAAAAACTTTATGGCTATAGAGTTCCACAAGGCAGTGTGCTTGGCCCAACGTTATATTTAATTTTTACTTCAGATCTAGCAACGTCGTATAACCCATGACATCAGAATCTGACCAAACAAATGGAAGATAAACATCAATGAAGAAAAATCGACCCACGTCGTGTCACAATGAACGAAATACAAATTCCTCAAGCAAATGGAGAGAAATACCTAATACATCTAGAGCTACGGTTAACTTACGGAAAACATATTGAAACGTACTGGTTAGTGGGGAAATCATCAACCAATTTGATCGTACGAATGTCAATTAGGGCAATCAACCTCAAATTCGAATATTGACATCCAACCAACTCAGTTAAAATTTTTTAGAATGATTACAGGATCACCTTAGCATCCTAACTGCCAAGGACGGATTACAAAAGATGCGGATCAGTTAGGCAGAGAAACTATCCCCTTATCCGAAATTGAAAAAGAAAACGATGGCTGTGAAAACATAAATTATTAAATTAAAAAAATTACTTATTGATTACAAGTAAATTCTGCTCCTGCAGATTCCCATTAAAAAAAACATCTGTGAAAATAATTAACATTGAAAATAGAGAGGATCACTTACTGATTGGAAATTCTAGTTTATTTATTCCATTGCAAAAATAAAATAAACATTTAGTGGGGACGATGGAGTAAATATGACTATAAGAACCACACATTGGACGTTTATTTATTAACTTAAGAGGGATCACCTATAAATCAGCATGGGTTAATTATATGGCTAATATGTTTAGCAAGGTCTGGACAATTTGGCTTGTAATGCTTGAAAACTACAAATAAGTGATATGCATGAGGATACAGAACCAATAATAAAATTAAATAAATGTAAAATTTGGATCCGTTGAATAACACAGCTCCAGAAAAAAAAACTCCGGCACCCAAGACGAGAATAGGTGTCCTATATTTTTTTGGGGTCACTGATCACGAATCTGCACTCATAATTGCCGTATCGCATCAAAATTTTTTTTCAAAATTGCTTCTATGGTAAAATGAAATATAAAAAAGAAAAAAAAGAAATCGCCAAAAAACAGACTAAAGTCCCGAAAAAATTGCGCGTAAAAAATCGTGGACAGACAGACAAGCAGGCGGGTAGACATGCGAGTAGGTGAACTGGCAGGCTGACGAGCAGGCGGGATTTTTTTATCGATTTTTATCGATTTTCATTGATTTTTTGCGATTTATTCAAAATTTTGATGCGATTCGGAAATTCTGAGTGCAGATTCGTGATCAGCGACCCCAAAAACATATAGGACACCTATTCTCGTCTCGGGTGCCGGAGTTTTTTTTTTGTGGAGCTGTGTAATACACCCAACAAATCGTACTAGTTTAGAATTAAGATTAGAACTGATTACTAACAACTTTGTAGATAAGCTAACTAAAGATAAGCTGGATTATTTAGTATAGTAAAGCAGTGCAACAATGGCCAACATAATAGCATTAAATGAATTAGAAATAGTTATTTCAATTACGTATTCAAAGCAGTTGTAAGATCAAAAGTAGCATTATTCAGCAAGAATATCGTATCATTGAAGAGATGAAGAACATGCTCATTCATCAGAGAGTAACCAGAACAATACCAGACGCAGCATAGAAATTCATTACATCGAGAAATGCAATCAACGTTGAAACACTCCGTTACATATTGGAGATACCAAAATTAAACGACGATACATAAGGATCCCATGGAATATCAATCTATGCATCATAGAAAATTACCCACAATCACATCAAATCGCTAGTTATGGAAAACAAAAGCGAATGCAACGTAACGTTATTAGAAACGAACGCAACGGTTCAATGGATCTCTGAAATTACAATATTGATGAACAGTGAGAACAAAATCAGACAGTCTAGTAACTGCGGAACAGACAACATAAACCTTACGAGCAATTTTGTAGTAAACCTTTGGAACTACGAAATAATAAGCGAGAGTCCTTATTATATACAAATGTTTCGCCGAATGACGGTAAGTCAAAATATAACCGCAATCGGACAGGAAACTATCTAGAACAGAAAACAATTAGACCATTTCCGGTGGTATATATAAACCTCGTCAATATGTATATTTCTATTATAGTCCAGTAAATGAAGGAGAACAAAAAAGTCAACCTGTAAGTTATTAGTTGCAATTTTCATTTTCTGGTGATAAGTGTCATAAGAGTTTTCAAGAAAACATTTTGTTGTAGGAGAGAGAAAATGGCCCCAAAAGACCCGGAAAATCGGTTTTCGGTGAATATCTCCCACAATATGGCAGTTAGAGATTTTTTGTTCAGATAAGAATTAAAGATCAGTTAATTTTCTACAAAAATGGTCCTTTTTAATTTTTTTCGCAACATTAATATTTTTTGCACAAAGTCGGGTTGAAAAATCCAAAATTTTGAGACTCATGAAATATGCAAGTTTTTTACAAAATTTGAGATGCGGGGTATTGCAAATACATTATTTTCAATGTTTTGGACTGTGTAAACCAATTGTAGGTGGCGCCTCTACAATCCATCCACTGGCAAAATCCTCGTGGCCATAAATGGGAAACACCGTAAAGCATGTAATTTTCAAGAATTTTTATGTTTCTGAGCGTCTTGTTTTCCTCGGAGATGAGAGCTCAAGTTATACCTATTAGAAAAGCAGACCATAAGACTAATTACAGCCCCACCAATTGGCAAAAAACTAGCGAAAATCCGTCTTGCCCATATGACAAACACATGACCAATTAGGGTTTTCTTCACGAAAAATATAATTTCTAAAGAGTGAAGAATATTTACCCATAACACTCACAACAATTTTTTGCAGATTATCGTCAAATTTTTGCAAATTGTTTTGCAACCATCCGGATCGAGGTTTTTGGAATAACGAGTTATAATGTTTCTTTAAATTTCATTTATTACAGAAAAATATAGAAAAATACATTGAAATTATGACATAAATTTGTTAATCACCAGCCCCCGTCACAAGACTCCAATAATAATTCTTCGAAATCAACGTCGCCCTCACAAACAACTCCTTCTGATTCTAGAGTTTCCTCTAGTTCTACCTCTACGGATAACGTATCTTGGCTGTCTTTTTAATTCGAACACTGGCGGGACTCACATGAACCACAAATAGATGAGCATGGTATCCCTGCTTTCTTCCATGAACATGTTCTTTCTTACATTGACAAAATATCATCTTAAATAGTTCCGGAACCGCTGAGGAAAACATTTTCTGCGGTTTTTTCCCTTTCCGGGTTTCAAGAAATAAATTATTTGATCTTTTGGGGTCAGGGCTGTTATCAGTACAACGATGTCAATATCCTCTGCCACTACTACAACTGGCGGGTCGTTGCAGCATATTTCTGTATCGCCGTATGTACGATCAACGAGTCCGCATTCTCTACTGCTTGTCTAACGGAAATGCCAATCTCTCCCAGAACACCCTTCAAATACTGAATGAAGCGAATTTTATTGTTATTATTGGACAAAAACGTTTCCTTTGGAAATGGTAAAACCATGATAGGCTCGAATCTTATGTCAGGGCATGACATGTTGTTTGCACGTCGCAAACGTTCTGACCCTTTTATATTATCTCGATTGCATTCATAGCCATCGAAAACCACTGTGACTTCCAGGGAATAATTACGAGGGTATATCAAAAAGTCTTGCAATATCATATGAAAAAAAGAGTGAGTGAGACAACAATATATTTTTCAAAACCATTTTTTGTCGCGATGAAACTTCTAGAAGAACATTTCGATGTAAATTTTACAGTTCGTTTGTTTTTGTCAATTTAGTAACACGTGTTTTGAATTTTTCTTAAAATGATTGAAATTGAATATCGCGCCGTTATTAAATTTTTCTGTAAAGATGGGCGAAATGCAATTTATATATTCCACTATATATCAAAAGTTTACGGCGAATGTGCACCATCATATGCCACAGTAACAAGGTGGGTAAAATTATTCAAAAGTGGTCGGGAGTCATTAGAAGACGACAACCGCTCGGGTCGGCCAGCAGATGCTATTAGCCATGAAAACGTAATTTTCGTCGAATCTATTGTATTGGAGGGCCGGCGTATTTCTGTTCCACGGTTAGCGTGGAGACTTTCTCTTTCATACGGTACCACATATACTATATTATATGACCACCTTCACATGTCGAAAGTAAGAGCGCGATGGGTTCCCCATTTGTTGAATGCAGAACAAAAAAAAATGCTTGTTCAAACTTCAAAGGCGATTTTAGATATGTACAAAGAAGATCCAGAAAATTTCTTGGATAACATAATAACAGGCGATGAAACATTGCTTCATCACTGGGATCCGGAATCCAAACAAGAATCGATGCAATGGATTAAACGTAGTGAACCACCACCAAAGAAATTCAAAACTCAACCGTCTGCTGGTAAGTTTTTGGCAACCATTTTTTGAGATGCTAAAGGAATTTTGATAATCGATTATATACCACCGAAAACGACAATCACACGCATATATTACGCATAGGTTTTGCGAAAATTGAAAAAAGCGATCCGGGAAAAACGGCCAAGGAAAGTTAGGAAAAAAATCTTGCTTCTTCACGACAATGCACTAGTGCACAAAGCTAATATTGCTCAAGCTAAAATTCCTCATCCACCGTACAGTCCAGACTTGACACCCAGTGACTACTTTCTATTTCCCAATTTGAAAAAAACACTAAGGGGTCGGAAATTTTCCAGTGACTATGAAGTACAGTCTGTTGTAAATGAATATTTTATGGAGCAAAAGAAATCTTTTTTTTTTATATGATATTGCAAGACTTTTTGATTTGCCCTCGTATCTCTTAAATGTTTTACATATCTGCCGAAAATTTCAACAAATAATTCCTTTCCCATCCAGGGTACCCTATGTATCAACATCCCCCCGTCGACAACGTGAATACATTTAGTCTTGTCAATGTTCGCAGTTTCTGCCGAGAATATGTTTATTAGAGCCGATTTCCCGTAACATGCCATTGTCAAATATGCTCATTGAAAATAGAGCTAGTTCATAATCGAAATGGGTTTTTAGGTTCTGGGGGGACTCTTCTTGGGTTACGCAAATTCTCTGGAAAATTAACAAGGGATCTACTGTTATAACTTCATTCTGAACTACATTGGAAAATGGTCGATTTTGTGAATAAAATATTGCACAGCCGAAAAGTAGACATTCTCAGCATTCAAATGATATGTCATAGAGACCAATCCGATCATGTATGAATTTTTAATTGGTAGTTGTTTACAAAATTTCCCCACGCTCCAAAAACAGCAAACAATTGGGATTCAACAAACAAAGTTTTAATCAAAATGGAAGAAAAATGATTATATAAATTTCACAAATGAGAAAGGACCTTCTGAGGATCCATAACCAAGAAAATTTGGAGCAAATTAGTACAATACGAAAACAATAGGAACAAATTCCTGGCTAGGTCAAAATTGCGCGGGAGCAGAAAGATTGACCCGCTTTTCGAAAATATGCATTTTTAACAAAGTTATTGAATAATTTGTCCGCCCGCTTATGTGTAAATGCACGGACTGTGCTCTCCGGCATACAACACAGAAACTCAATATTCTAAGTGCGCTTGGGCCCGTTTATCTCGGAAACGGTCGATTTTTTGGAAAAAGTCATTAGGGCCATTTTTGTAGAGAATTAACTGATCTTCAATGTTCATCTGAACAAAAAACCTCTAACTGCCATGTTTTGGAAAATATTCGCGGGAAATCGATTTTTCAGATGTTTTGGAGATATTTTTTCCCCCTACAACAGAATGTTTTCTTGAAAACTCGGTCTCATTTTGAATGAAAATCGCAGCTAATAACCCACAGGTTGACTCCTTCATTTAGTGGACTATTAGTATTATATATGACATGAAAGCATAATACCTTTAAGAGACAAAAGAGTAAAAACCCAGAAACAATGGTACATGTAAAAGAAATGTCGTATAACAGACTGTTGAAAGAAACTGGAGTTAAAACCTAAGTAGAGGTTTTTTCTTCACCCCAGTGTTCCTATTCTGGTAATTCCCTGGGAATAACGAACTGGGGAAAGAATTTATATAGGTTTTTTCTATAAATTAGTTTTTTCTGGCCTACTAAGAAAAAAAAAGTTTGAAAAAGTGAATGTTTTCAAAAAAAATTACTGCTAATTGTTTACCTTAGTGTGCCAGAAAAAAATAATTTAAATAGAAATTATATGAATTTGTTTCCCACAATTTCCTATTCACGGGGAATTACTAGAATAGAGCCGCAGAACGGAGTTATATTCCCATGCTAGATAAATACTTCAAATGCTTTCAAACAAAATATTGAATTCAATGGACTGAGGCCAACTACACATCAACCAAGGAGTCATATACGATATGAAATGCAGAGTGAGGTTTTTTGTATCTTTAGTTGTAAGAAAACCAGATAGCTATAAACCAGATTCAAAACGTGTAACATTAAACAAAATATTAAATTGTAAAGAATTTGTGAAATAAATAAAACTAATTTTTTTTTATGTTTATGTAAAGAAAGAACTCGTATTTAAAGACATGTGAGGTTTTGGTAGTTTTTTGAATAGTAAAATAAGAACAGTACCTTTACCTACATATGTACGGACCTCACTACTCATACACGAAAATTAATCAATCAAATTTGATACATCTATTTATCTATCTTACATGTACACTACACTATTTTTAAAATTAGCTTCATCATTTTCTTTATTTTCAAATCAATTTACTTTCAATTAAAATTTTTTCCTCCTGTTTTAAGAACAAAAAGAAATTTTTCAACCCATACCCAAAGATTGCTTCTTTATAATAAAACTTAGAAGAATTCTTCCAAAAATTAAAATTTTTGGAATAGAAAAAAGCTAAGGATTTTTTTTGACCGTAAATAATTTAAAAAAATTTTGGTTTCATTTAATTAATATTAGTTGTAAAAGTACAAAATTTTGGTCAACAATATAAAAAGCCATAATACAATACTTAAAAAAATTATAGAATATTTTACATTTTGTACACATAATAAATTTTATAAAACTTTAATTAATTTTTAATAATTAAGTTTAAAAAAAATCCCCAAATACGGTTTTTTACCTAATTTTTTATTACCTATTTTATATTTGCAATGTACGAGTATGGCAAGGTTCTTTATCTTTACATATAAAAACAGTAAGCTAAAAAGATATATTTTGAACAGGTTTTCTTTCTTTTGCTTAATTAGTTATTAATTAATATTCACCTACGCTTTCTATTAGACAAAAAAAAAACGAAACGAAAAATTTAACTTAGGTTTTAAAAGGAAAGTACAATAAACTAACAATAAGTGGGAAATTATTTTAAATAAAAAACAAGTGAAAAGGGTTTTTAAAATATATTAAATTATTTTATAAAAAGATAAATTATAATTATTATAACTTTATAGCAGGAAGTAGTTAATAATAATTGGGGGTGGTGTATTTTGTGTTCATTATAAACCCCAAGGATAGAAACAGGCAACATTACGATTTTTTTTAAAAAATGTTTATAATAAACAGACAAACCAAAACTATTATACGAGTAGGAAACGGTGCGAGCTTAAAGCTATATAGACTTAGTGAAAAGGGGAAAACTTGCTTCCAAAATTATTTTTAAATTTTTGTTACAAAACAATTATAAGAATGCTATAATTGTATAGTTTTCTGTATGCCAGACGAAATTTTCTATTTAATTATTATGGTCAGTAAAATAAAGTGAAATTAAAAAAAAATAATGTAAAGAAAATGATAAATGATTTCCTTCACAATATTTTGTTTCGTTTTATTTTCCAATGCGGTACTTTTATATATTTTTAAAGATTTTTATTTTATTTATTTATATTTTAACAAAGTAAAAACTACAAGAATTTTTGTTTAGAAAATGTATAGTAACAATAAAATGAGGAAGATGGGGAATCATGTATACGGTATAAAAGAAAAGAAATAGTAATTAATTTTAAAAGAATGTGGTTATGTATTTGAAAAGAAAATTTATTATACATGTATAGCAAGCTATATTTTCTTTTTGTTAAATTAATAATGATGTAATCGTAATTCGTGCACATACCATAAAAAAAATAATTTTGTTGTGCTATAAGAACAAAATATAGTTATAAAGTGAACCCCCGTATTATTGTATTTTGTTATAATTTAATTATTGTATGTGGGTTACAGTTTCTAAATAAAATATTTTTTATTAAGTTTGCACCACATACATGTTTGTATAATAATTATTTTACTATATAGTTTTACCCTTATATGTGAACACTTTATGCATATACAACTTATTTATAAACAAAATTAATTAAGTTCACTGAAACTTTAGTTCAAAACTTTATTGAATCCCTTTGAACAAAAAATAGATAAGAATAACAGTAATTTCCGCATAATTACATCGTGTATATTGAAAGAATCCGTGTATCGATAAAAGTATTTGCGAAGCAGAAGTAGCGTTTTTAATTGAATCAACCCGTGAATATGTCGAAGAAAGTTTTACTAATTTCTCTACGAATCGCTTAGAAAAACTTTTCATAGGTCCCACCGAACACTTTTTTTATACATAACATAATTGCAATCGATCATAACTGCAAAAAGAATGTACGGTAGGCCTTGCAAATACTAGCCTAATGAGATTGGACAGAATCAGCCCGGTTACAGACACCTAGGTATAGCCGATAGCTAGTAACACAATGACAACACAATTCTAATCTACTTTATCAGCGATTCATAATTTGTATTTTTCATGAATGGCCCCTACATTTAGAAAATATTTAAAATTAAATTATACAATCACTTTTGTGTAAAGCTAGAAAAGAATTTCCTGAAATTTAATTTTTAGTTAGTGGTTCCACTTACACCAAGATTACACCAAGAGACACTTATATAGAATGCATGATAAAATATTGCGCATATTGGCATCCTTTTTCATTTTAAAATTTTATGTTACGTGTATGGTAACGAATTGCGTTTTTTTTAAACCCTGCCATCAGTTCTGAGGCCAAAACACTCCCTGTTCTTTCGCGGTTCATTTGCCCGTAATACTTTACGCAATTACTGCCAAATCGACGACGTACGGGTATAGGAACGATTTAAGTTACCATCTGCTCATTGCATAGATGCATAGATCCATCCATGCCGATAGAGGGTCGTAGTTGTGTTGATGAAAATTTCCTTTTGCATCATGTCCTATCGGGATTTGAACCCGGTACCTCCCGATATGGAGTTAAAGCCAAGCTTGTAATGGCAATGGGCCTATTTAAGAATTTAAGAATTCTTGCGCTCTGATCAGAATGGGTAGTCTGGGTATTACAAAATCCAAATACTAGGGTGATATGTTATAACATCATATTTTCGATACTTTATCGAAGTTTATTTTTCGTTTTTCTAAACTGAAATGGGCAACTTTTCATTTATGAATTATTTCGTTTTTTTTTGGATGGATGAAATGATTACAACAGGTCCACATGCCAATATATCGGAAACTGCTATGATTCGCTACATTATACAAAATATAAACGAGCATAACTTGAGTATAATGTTGAGATCAACAAAACCCTCAGGATTCGAATATGTGCGTCATGAAAGTAGTAGTAAACTGAGTGATGATCGACAAAAGCTACATCCAACAAAGACAACGTTTATTAATTCAAATAACGGAACGGTACCAACATCGAAACAAATGGCGGATAAAACGGTAACATGCTACAATTGTTTTGAAGTCGGACATATTTCCATCAATTGTCCTCAACCACCATGCAAGCCCAAATGTTCTAAATGTAATAAAGTTCATCCGAGAGGTGTTAGCACTTGTGCTGCAAGTACTAATGAAGGACTGCACTGCGTTTTTAATGACTTTTGCCGACCCGTCGTTGTAAATTTCGGAAATGAAGAGAAACATATGAATGCATTGATCGATACAGGGAGTCCAGTGAGCATTATTCTTAAGAAATCGCTTCCAGAAAACATTAAATTCGAACCATATTATGGAAGTACGCTTCGAGGTGTCAATGATGCGCATCTTGAAATATTAGTGAAGATAAATTGTAATATTTTTGTTGATTCCAATAATTTTATAATTTCATTTTTAATGGCACCTGATTATTCATTACGTTACGATTGTCTAATTGGACGTGATTTTATAACCGATCCTTCAGTTAGATTCAAAGTGGATACGCAACACACCGGGAATGTTTTGAACAGTCACCGGAAGTTAAAGAACAAGATATTGTAAACCTTTTTGATCAAATTTTAAATGTCGATTTTTTGCCGGACAAAAAGGATTTCGCTAGTAGTTACGATATTGGACCGTGTGAGAACGATGTTGCGCGTGATTATTTAATTCGAACTGAGCTTTGTGAGTTGTTTGAGAAGTTCAGAAATTTGGAAAGACCTTCTGTTTAAAGTGTAAGACACGAACTAATCGAATTGAGTTCAAACAAACCTGTATATTCAACTCCGCAACGTTTATCTATTCATGACCGTCAAATTGCCTATCAGATAGTAGACGATCTCTTAAAGAGAGGAGTCATACGTTGTAGCAATAGTGACTGCACAAGTAGAATAGTACACGTAAGTAAAAAGAACGGTGTTCCTAGTCTATGTGTGGACTATCGAAACTTAAATAAAATAACTTTGAAAGATAGATATCCTCTACCGTTAATAAACGATTGTTTTGAGAGAATACGAGCAAAAGTATTTTTACACTTATCGATTTGAAAAATGGATTTAATCATATTCCAGTAGCGACAGAATCTATTAAATTTACAAGTTTTATTACCCCAGACGGACAGTATGAGTATGTTAAAACGCCGTTTGGTCTTTGTAACGCACCGAGCGTATTTCAAAGATTTGTGAACACAATTTTTAGAGACATGATTTTAACTGGAGACGTTGTTGTTTACATTGACGACATTCTCATTGCATCCCAAACCGTAAAGGAACATTTCAACTCGCTACAAAAGATGCTTACTTTGATTCATGATAATTGCTTGGAAATCTAAAATTCTAAATGCAAATTCTTTAAAAGATCCATAGAATATTTGGGATACAATATTAGTAAGTAAGGTATCCGCCCAAGCGATAGCCATGTAAGTGCTATATCCAGCAATATTCAATTCTGAAAGACATTCATGGTTTGCATCGATTTGTAGGTTAAGCTAGTTTCTTTAGACGTTTCATAAAGAATTTTTCAATTATTGCCGCACGTTTCTATTTGTTGTTGAAGAAGGACATTGAATATAATTTTGGTGAACGTGAACTAAAATTGTTCGAAATGATCATACTTTCATCAAGTCCAGTTCTTGCTATATATAACCCTAATGCTTATACAGAATTACACACAGAAACATGCCAAGTTGGTTTTGGCGCTGTGTTGCTCCAACGTCAGGTTGACAATGCATTACATCCGATTTCATCTTTTAGTCGCAGGACTACGTTAGCGGAAAGTAATTATCACTCATATGAGCTAGAAACTCTTGCTCTCAAAAGGTATCACATTTACCTGCACGGTGTCGACTTTGTTATTGTGACCGATTGTCAAGCAGTAAAACAAACTCTAACAAAAAAAGGAGATAATAACCGAATATTACGTCGGGCATTACTTTTAGAAAATTATTTATATCAAATAATTCACAAATCGGGTGACAATATGAAACACGTCGATGCACTCAGTAGATCGCCGTATGATTCGATAATGCAAATGACAGAATGTTCGTTAACCAAACGGCTAATTGCTCTGCAACAGAATTACGAATTTGTAGTGTCAATAAAGAATTCGTTTTCTTTCAATGGACAGGAGCATAATAAATATGAGATCCGTAACGATATTTTATACAGTAAATCCAGACAAAAGTTGCTTTTGTTTGTTCCCGCTGTTTTAGAGAACGAAGTAATTCGAAAATACCACGAAATAGGTCATGTAGGTGTTGCGAAAACTTGTGAGCTCGTGAGACGTAGTTTTTTTTCACGATATAGGATAGGAAATTTTATTAAAACTTGTATTACGTGTATCGAGTTCCAGCCCAAGTCGGGAAAAAAGAAGGCTTCTTGAACCTGTATGAGAAGCATGACGAACCGTTTCACACGACTCATATTGATCATATTGGTCCTTATACAGTTTCAAATAAAAAGAATAAGTACGTTTTGTGTATAGAGGATGGTTTCACCAAGTTCATTAGGTTATTTCCTACTAAAACTACTAATTCAGACGAAGTAATTAAACACTTTTTAGAATATTTTGGACAGTTGAGTGTTCTAAAATGAATTCATACTGACAAGAGGATCATGTTTTACGTCATTCAAATTTGTTGAATTCTTAAAAGATCGTAGCATTAAGCAAGTAATAACGGCTGCTTGTTCGTCCCAAAGTAATGGGCAGGGCGAGCGACTTAATCGTGAGGTAAACATTGTTTTTTTTCGAAATTGGTAGCTGATTCAAAGCATGATCACTTGGACAAAGTCTTAACTGAAACCGAATTTGTTATTAATCACACAATAAATCGATCAATTAACGTCACTCCTGTTCAGGCTCTTTTCGGTCTAAACAAACGATTAACAAACGACCAGATAGAGGAACTAGTATCAACAAATAACGATTCCAATGAACGCGATCTTAGAGATTTAGAGGAATATAAAATTAGTTACATACTGACATATCGATTAAAGCAAGATCCGTTGGAAATGTTTCGGGCGTTATGCTGGCAAAACGAGGTCTCTATGAATTGCCACCACGTTACAGTTTAAATAATGTCTTAAGCATCCCTTAAAACTGATGGAAAGTACATAAAAACGTTTCTATCAAGCTCGGATCAAACCGAACTAGATATAAAAAAAATATTTTTTCTATGAAAACCGTTTTTTAAAATTATAATTTTAATCTGTGAGCGAATCTTTGAGACTTTAGTACATACTCCTCTTCATTGTTTTGCACCATTTTGATCCTTTTTTTTATCATAAATATAACGCAAAAAATCGTAGATTGAAATTCTGTGGAGCGAAGGGTGGATAATTTTGGCATAAAAAGGCAGTTCAAAATTAAGACATGGGTGTCCTATTTTGGTCCGTTCGTTTTTCATAATTTTATCGAAAAAATCCGCGAATAGAAATTCTGTGAACTAAATTCGGGAGTTTATAGCACATAGCCACAATTCTATGCGAATCATCCGGGAACCTTATTTTGGCTCGTTATTTTTATCATAAATTACACACATAGTGCGATAGATAAAATCTATCCAATTTCGAAAAAATACTACATGTTTATGCAGATGGTCAGGATGTCCCTTTTTGACCTTAAAAGGAAATTTTGTATAGAGCATTCGGAAGATATTGGCTTAAATACAGATGAAAATAAACATATTGAAATAAAAGTTGCAAAACTTGAAATGAAACCACACGAAAAATTTTTAAATCATGATGATGAAATCTGATGATCATGATTGACTCGGCAAAATATTTAAAAATTATAATTTTTTGTTCTGTTTTTCTTGAAATTTGGTCGAAATTAATTATACGAATTAATTAATTATACGATTTTGATAACTTATTTAGTCTAATCGAAAAATTATACACAATTTTCCATAAGTAGGTTTATTGGTCGTTAGGATTAAGGATATTTGACCACACATATCCACGATAGTTTTTCCCAGTTTTCTGATATATCTAAGCGGCGTTATCTTAGTGAAAAAATTTAGGTTTGATTCTAACTAATCGGAAAATCATACACAAGGAAAGCAAAGTAAACCTTATTGAAATAGCCAACGGTTAAAACAAGGATGCGTACCCTAGCCATTTATGTCTCTCGTAGTATTATAGTTATGAAATATATATTAAATATAATAGTGCGCCCTCAACGGCACACGCAATGGATATTAACGGAGAAACTCACCGATGATCTGAATAACGCAGATGATATATGATTGCTAACACACAAACACGGCGATATGTAACATAAAATACAGAAGCGATCAAGCACAAGAACTTGTCTCTAAAATAAATATCAGGAAAACTAAAATGATGAGGTTAAACGAACGAACCAACAAAGCTAGAACAACATTCGAAAGGTTACAAAAAGTCTAGAACACATCTGTCCTATAAAGCAACATCAAGCTAAAAATGCTCAATTCGAGTGAGAAACCGGTGTTGCTGTACGGTTGCGAAAGCGGGAAGCATATACACTTAAGATTAGCTTATTGTTGCTAACGTTGTTTGTAATTAAATGCCTTGGAAGAATGCTGAGGTGGTTCTGGCCTAATAAAATAACAAATGTTGAGCTCCTTTGAAAAACGAATTAAGCAGTCAGTGGGATCGAAACAAAAAAACGCAAATGAAAGTGGATTAGTCACACACTGAGGAAGTCGCATGCCATAACAAGAGGGTCTCTCGAATGGAATCAATAAGGAAAAGAGAAAGTCGGATGATCAGCAGTATCATGGAAATGAATGGTGCTAGCCGGTGCAAAACAATTTGGAAGGTCATGGTTGGAAATCAAAGCAATAGTAACCGAGTTAGGTGGTCCAGCCTTATTAATTAAGCCTATTTTCTAAAATTGGATATAAATAAAAAAAAAATTTAAGAATGGATGAAACTTTTCAGATCGGAAAAGAGGTATTAAATGTGACTTTTACGTATAAATACGTTGGTTGAGTTAGTAAACGTCTAGATTTCGGGAAAATTAAATGGGATAGTACACATTACCGTTAAAAATCGAATAGCCCATTTTGATTTGGACAGTAAATTTTTTAAAACCCAAAACTACGGGGTTGAAAAAGAAATAGCACAATAGGAACCTGTACCAAAAGTATACGAGCTAATAATAATTAGAATTATTGGAATTCTAATCATTATTAGCTCGTTGAAATTTCCAATGAGTAGGCTGAACAGAACAGACGTGTTTTGTCAATTTTCAATAATACAAAATTTATACTGCAATTTTTCACTAACATATTTAAATTAGAAAGTTTTTCTGTTGTTTAATTTTTTGATTTTATCTGGATAAAAATGGTATTTATCAGTGTTGCTGAAAAGGAATTTTATGAAGATGAATTATGCTGTGTAGGGTGCAATAAAGAATATTCTAATTAGCCTTTTTTTGTGTGTGATATGTGTGATGGATCTTACCATGCAAAATGTAAAAATATTGTTGGTAAAAATTTGAAGAGAGCTAGTAATTTGGATAAATGGTATTGTTGTGATGACTGTAGTAATCAACAAACAGTGCAAATATCAAATCGTTCTAATATTAATGAAACGCGACGATCGAATATGTATATGAATCACCATGAGTTTTCAATGTAGGATCGTATTGCTGAAATAAAAAAAATCTTTGGAGTTTTTATGTATGAAAAATGATGAAGTTTTCAAAACATTAAAATATATTATGGATGAAAATAAGCACCTTCAAGATAAAGTTTCATCGTTGAAATTTAGAAAAAAGCACATGACAACAAGAATGGAGCTGGTTGAAAGTATACTTGAATCCTCATTGGAAAAATCAAAATTGCATGAGGTGGTGATTTTTGAATGTCAAGCTTCAAAGGAAAATATTGATGAAACCGTTAGTAACATCTTTAAATATGTTGATTTTAATCCAACTATGGAATTGTTAAATTACATACAATTGAGGAAAAAAAGAATAATCGCTCGGGAAATAAAACAAAAATGATCGTTGTAGAGTTGAAAACGGAGAAACATGTTGCTGAACTTTTGGGGAAAGCAGAGATAAAAAAGAAAATTTTCCAATCTGATATTGGATTTAATGCAGTTTCGGGTAAATCAATTTTTATTAGAAATGGGTTAAATATTTATAAAAGAAAATTGTTAAATGAATGTCAAAAATTTAAAGTAGATTTTAATTTTAAGTACTGTTGGATTAGAAAAAGCACAATTCATTTGAGGAAGGATGACAGTTCCAATATAATATTTATAAAGTCTTTTAGTGATCTTAATAATTTAAAATTTTCTTAAATGCTTAACAAGTTCTTAATTTGTATCCCGACAAACATTTGTTAACCATAATAAGCTTTACGGTTTTGCAACCGAAAAATGACGGTTGTAAATTACAACAAATATTAAATTATATATACGAATCCTATTCGATTATTAAAATAAGTAAACGAACGTGAATATACGAAAATAATAATAGACGAATTTAGACGATTACAATTTAAAACATCACATACACATCGGCCGAATACCGATTATAATTCGATTAATAACACAAAAGCAAAAAGTCTAAAATCTCTGATATTTATTTATCGGTCGGCACCGAATGTAATACGAAAGCAGCATATATAGAGATCGGCCAAATATTTCGTGTGCATTGCATATAGCGTAGCGGCACGAACACGAACATTAATATGTGGAAGAGGTCAAAGAGAAAGTAAAGAAAATTTAAAATCATTCGTATCATTATCATCAGGGCTGGGATGTTCTAACATCACCATTTTGCGATATTTTATCGAATTCTACGTCTCTTTCTGCTAGAATTAATTTGACTTCTGTTTCTTTTATCAATTATTTCTTCTCTATTGCTATCACAACCTACTAGAATATATTTTAACAATATCTATTTCAATTATTTTCATGCTACAATCGAAAAAAAATTATTTGGTGATAGAAACACAGTAAAAACATCACAATATTTCAATCTAGCAGGCTGATATACCTAACTTCGTAAAATAATGTGTATGCTGTAGTATTTATCGAGAACAGCCATTTTTTTATCGAACTCGAAAGGATTTCTCATTATAACTACGTATGTACGGTGATAATAAATTTTATTTTTCATTGATTAACTACAAATTTGATATTGTGCAAAAGTGTTATTCTAAATAATTTAAGTGCTAATTAAAAAAACAAATTACATACACGCGAGAGTCGCAGGTACAGATTTGGCACAGATTTGCAACAGGATTTGCGAAATTAATAATGCCAATTTTCATTACAAAAATTTAGAATTGACTTACCCCATTTTAAAAAAAAAAATAAATAAGGACGGAAAACTATGTTATTTTAAAATTAAATTAGAATGTATAGAGCTGGATATTAGTGAAGGAAATCGTTATTTTTTGACAAAAAGGAAAAATATTGTTATGTTTGAATATGCGGAAATGGTGAACAATAAAATATTTATTAAAGGTAAAAAACTAGAAACTCTTTCAGATTTCTATAAATTACCGATTTTGTCAAGCAAATTTGATATTTACCGAGCTGTTTTAAATAGCAAAGCAATTATCGAAAAATTTGAAGTTACTGATATACACAAAAAGCTCTTCGCCATGAGAAACGATGATGAAGACTGTTACGTATTTTTCCCAATTCTTCATTTCATTAATTAAATGGGTACTAACTTATAAATATTTTCACTGTACAATTTTTTTTATTTCATTCTACATAATTTTTATTTTCAACAGATCAGTATGTATTCAGTCATTGAGACAGTTAGTCAGGATGGTACAAAGGAGGTGTCAGTTGTATGTGCACACTGGATAAATAATGAGACGGTGGCTTGGCCAAAGCAATATAATAAAGCGTTAAAACATCACCTTCACCCAAACGCGGACTGGGAAATATTTGACTGTAAGGTCTTAAAAAACAACATAGCCAGCTATCGTGAAGCAAAAGAAAAAGAAAAATTTTTGGCGGAGTATTCGAACTCGGAATTTGATGAAGAAGCAACGCTTAATAAACGAAAGTACACAATACAAAATTTTAATGGAAATTTTGACCAGCCTTCATACAAAGAAGTTTTGTTACAATGTGCAAATAACGCAACCGAAGTAATGATCGAAAGCGCAAACTACTCAGATGAATTTCCGATAGAGCTGCCACCGTTAATCCCAATTAACAATAAAAATCAACAAACAACGTGTAATTTAGAAGGTCAACAAACAACTGAGTTAGTTGCAACGCCCGTTTATAGGTCAAATTGCTTTAGTGAAGATTTTTTGAATGGAATTGAAACAGAAACCGATGGCAATCAAGGATCTAATTCAAAAATTCAAAAACTTAAAGATAAAATAAAGAAAAACAAACTTAAAATCAAAGAAGTTAAATCCAAAGCTACCCTCATTTTAGATAACCAACAGCAAATTCTACAAAACCAAGCAGACATTAAAGAAATTCTGCAGGTTGTGTTAATGAATGTTAAACCAAAAAAGAACCAATTGGTAATAACTAAAGATACCTCTTTTATACTACCGAAACTGCCCATTAATAGTGTAGATCAACTAGCCGCATTTAACTCAAAATTAACTTCTCAAAGTTATATTGATCAAATGGTATGTATTAGAAATAATTATTGATAACTCAAAATATTTAATACTTAATTTATTTGTTTCAGACTCTTCAATTATACAAGTTGGCTGCTGAAAAACCAAACAAGACGGTTAAAAACTGTTTGGAATACTTATGCTCCAATGCTGTCTTATCCAAATATTCGTGGTCTGGACAGAATTCTCTCTCGAAAGGTAAACAGTTAAATACTTATTGTTATTCAAAGAATATACATTTATTGTATAATAGAAGTAACTCAAGCTTTTTTCTTTTTCATTTAGACATTAATAAGCTGGTGTTCGCAGAGTACATAAATATAATTAAACTTTTACGAGGCGTTCACAATTATTTAAAACCAACTAATGCAGTTACCACCGAAAAAATAAAACTAAGCGTGAAAGAATTTTTAAAAAGGAGCAACTTTCGGTACAACCGTAGCATAAATAAATAATAAAATTAAAAGCTGCATCTTTTCGGGCAATGTTTCGAGTTGGTGATCGTTATCTCTTGACTTTATCTAAAGTTAAGCGACTCAATAACATTCAAACTTCGTTCAATTAATGTTATACTTAAGTTTGATTGAGGGTTGCTCTCGAAACATTATCCAGCAAAAACGTAACAAACATGTTTCCTATTTAAAAGACTGAAATTTACTAAATAATGATTTAATGCTCCTATATTTATATGTTGTAGTTGTATTTAATACAAATGAATTTGTTTACAATAAATGAAGTAAAATTATTAAAATACTATAATGGCGGTGATACATGTACAGATTTTACCTATAAGGCAAAAAAATTAGCCAAGTACAAAATTGAAAAATGTTCGATTTAAAATTTTTTTCTATAAGGCGATTCAAGTTGGCCGAGTTTTAACCAATCAGCGCGCAGAATTTGTATGCCTTAAAGGCAAAATCTGTACATGTATCCCCGCCTTAATTATATTGTTTTTTGCTATGCATAGAAATCAATAACTCAATTCGAATAGGAGTGTCGAAATATGGTTATATTTCCGAAAATGTCCATGTTTACACCGCAAATGAACTGTAATAAAACGCTTGGTTTACTTAAATGCGACGGTTAAATGGAATTCCTTTATTGTCGTCTAATTTGGTTTAAGTGTCCATGAAAGGTCGGTTAAAAACTAGAAATTGTTTCAGTTAAAAATCGGTTATTTAGCAAAACTAAAAACGGTTGATTTTCAGAAATGTAACTGTCATTTTCAAGCCCAAAGAACCGTAAAATGCAGCATAATAAGAAGGACCGCCCAAGGTGTTCCATAACTCGGGTATTTGGTTATACTTTGGTAAGTAAAAGTCTCTAAAAAAACCGATCGGTCCCACAGTCGCACATCGGTTATTTTTCAGTACTAAATTTAAAATTTGTTTGTCGGGTATATTATTCTTACTAATGAAAAATGATTCTCAATGACAATTTAATAAGTAACATTACAGATGTTACTAACGTCGGTCTAAGAACATTTTTGGATTGTAAATTTTGGGTGGTTCATCAAAATATTAGAAGCATACATAAAACTTTAGACAATTTTATTTCTCATTTATCAACTTTAGGCTCTATGTCCTCGATTATATTTTTAATGTAATGAAAGCAACAATAACGCAAGAACTGCTTTTTATATTAAATCAACATTAAAGGCTTAGATTTTAACGTTAAATTTTTTCACTGCTGATGTAATTAATGTTTTATTAGAATATAATAATATTGTAATTGAATTTATTTGTGTTTATTGATTACAATCGTTTACACCGTCAAATTTTATTGAAGAATTGGAAACTATTCTAAACAATTTTAGATCAAAAAATTCGTATTGGAGATATTATAATATTAATTTCTGTGGCAATTCAACATAATCACTTAACTGAAATTCAGTTAAAATTCGGAGTGATTTTTTCCAAAATAATAAAGTAACATATAGCAATTCAGTGCAGTTAAGTGGTTTTGTTTTATAGCCACAACATGGTCAAAAATCATACAAAATCGTCTAAAGTTGGCTTGGGTCATAAATGATGCGAAAAGCAACAGATAGAAATAAAATTTGACAAAATCACTTAACTGATATTAAGTGGTTATGTTGAATTGCCACAGATTTAATTTCCAATTCTAGTTCAAAGTATGAATATTTAATGGTTATGGCGTCAAATGGTTTACAATCCTTAATAAACACGCCTACCAAGGTGATTAGGTTTTCATCTACATGCAATGATCATATCTTTGTGAGGGAACAATCAAACAATAATATTAAGTTTTTAACTATAATGTTTTTGATTTTGACACTACTGATCATGTAGCTACTTGTTTAGGTATCGAATTTTTAAGTTATACTCGTTTAAGTTCATTCAAATATCATTGTTTTAAGAAAATTGATCATATTTTATTTAAAAATTTGTTACAAAATGAAAGTTGGTCGACAGTTTATTTAAATTCTGATCCTAATGAAACTTTTCTAATTTTTTAACGAATTTATTAACTATAATAAAACAAAGTGAAAAGGTTCATATTATAGAAAATTAAGATACGTTTTTGAATAAGTGGATAACAGTATATTGAGAACAATTATTATTAAGAATAGTTTAGGAAGATGTCTAAAACGACACCCAAGTAATGTTGATTTAAAAAATAAATATTTAAAATATAAAAAAACTGTTATAAAAGAAATTGATAGTGCAAAGTATAATTATTATAATCGTTTATTTAATTGTAATCAATCAAATTTAAAGGATCAGTGGAAGATTATTAATGAATTAAAAGGTCAGAAAAAAGGTCATGTATCTATTAAAGAGGTTAAAGATCAATTTGGAAATAATATAACTGAGTTGAAACTTTTATTTGAAGTATTTAACAATTATTTTGTTGAAATTGTTGATAATTTAAAGGAAACGAATCGAGTAAATAAAATTTTTACTAAAGAGGAAGTAGAACTGTTTCTATATACAGTACATTTGAAGACTCTTCATGTTTTATTCAATCTACTAATCCAAATGAAATTTTTAATACAATTGTTAGTTTAAAGAATAATTTTTCTAGTGGTATTGATAATATAACTTCAATGTCATGAAGTCGGCTGCAATGTTTATTTATGATCCATTATCCTTTACGTAAAATTCTTGTTTTACAATAGGTGTTTTTCGGGATCAACTAAAAATTTCAAAAATTATACAAATTTTTAAAAGTAATGATCTAACTACTTTGGTAAATTACAGGCCAATCTCAATTTTATCAGTTTTTTCGAAGATTTTTAAAAAAATCCTAAAATCGCGAATGCTTGATTGCTTAAAAAAGAGGCAATTTATTAGTGATTTTCATTTTAGATTTTTAGAAAGAAGAAATACTGAAGATGCTATAGTTTTTTTGCTCGACCCAAAAATGCGTGGAATTAATGATGGCAAAGAATGTCGTACATTGTTCATTGATATTAAAAAAGCTTTTGATTTGGTCGATCACAAAATCTTAATTGATAAGTTGTATAATATTGGTTTTTGAGGGATTGTTCTGAAGCTAATTGAAAGTTATTTAAAGGTTTAAGGAATGGTTTTTATAGTAAGTTTTAAAAATGTAATAATGGTGTGTCACAAAACTCTGTGCTTGGACCCATACTATTTTTGATTTATTTAAATTCATTATTAAAATTCAAGTTTAATGGATCTGTTACAGCTGTTGCTGATGATATTGCATTTTCTTATAGCTAAAAATCGCAAGGCGAACTATTTAATTTAATGGAAATTGATTTAGTAAATTAATTAAAACTCTGAAATAAATAAATAAATACGAAACGAAATGTGTTAGAATTCAAACAGCCTCTTGTACTGTTTAGTTTTTCTCCTATCAGTAAAGTACACATCCTGGGGAGAGTCTTTAAAATTGGCTTCACCGATCAAAGAATCACCTGACAATTCGAGAACAACTAAACCAAAATTTTGAACGAGGCCTTAGTCTCAACGACAAACAGAGAAACCGACATCATAATACTCGTTCAAGACAAAAAAAACCATCTTAGAAATATTCATCATCAACGCAGAATAGTACGGACCAACGCATACGTTTACTTCATCGTATTTAAATGCATTTTCGACAGAATATCGGTATTTTAGAACTAATAAATTATTTCGTTGTATTGAGTAAAATATTTATAAAATTTTTGTAATCAAGAAATCAGACAAAATAAACTGGTTAAAGTACTCACCGAGTAACGGTTTAAAAGACCAGACAGCGCGTATCCAATATAAATCGGGTTTTGCGAACGGGAAATCTAACAACACAAAAAAAAATTTCGTTCCAAAACACAGTACTTGCACACAAATCTAAAACACACACACGAACACACACAATTTTATTGTTTTATTATTAATTGGTTTGACTTGTTCAATTAATAAAAAAGCAATGTACAAAACACTACATACAAAAATAAAATACACTCACTAAGCCTAAACACTACACTAGAAATATTTTACGACTTGCATTGCAAGCGGCACCACGTAAACTAAAAAATAAATGATTTTTTTATTTATTGTCAAGGCTGAAAGAGATGCGCTCGTATTTTAACTCAAAATATACAAGAGCTGCGACCATGGTTGAGTCTAATTGTTGTTTAAATAATTACTACCGCTGCGTACCAATAGTCCGGTAAATCGTTTACTACGGTAAAAATCGATTTTAGTACGCATTTTTCCATCAGTTTTTGAAAAATAATTAAATCTATCTATCTAAAATTTACTTAAAATTGACTTTTACCCTCGGATTAGTACGCAGCCCTGAATACAAATTGTTTCCAAAAATGTATTGTATTTAGATAGTAATTTTTAAATTTTTATGAGTGCGGGTGGGGTGAGGATTATGTAAGCATATATGTGTGTAAGTGTGTATGTTACAGATTATCTTGGATGACCGCGGCAATTCTGATGTCGTGGGTTTTTACCCGAATGCATCTCGGATTTGGAGACATCTCTTAAAATGGAACGGCTAGAGCTATATAAAGGAGCCATTCCTTGCGAAAAAGGATGCTAAGCTAGCGCTTGACTCTATAATTGAGGAACAAGGCAGCAACTCTCCTCTTCTATGAAGGATTATGTGATACAGCACAGTAAAAATTACTATCTAAATTCAATATGCTTTTGGAAACAATTTGTATTCATATAGGTGCGCGCATCCAATAGTCTACTAAAAGTCTATTTTAAGTAAATTTTTCGGTAAATTCAAATATTTTTGAAAAACTCCATGCCAAACTAAACAAAATATCTGTTCGTAATGAAAATGTCTGAATAGCACTCTGGAAGCGGCTGCTAACAAGCCGCGAACTGTTGCGCAAACCGTTTTATGATGAAAACTGTAATCTATACCATTTTGTTTTAGAATCGAAGTGTAGCTATATTGAGACGTATACCTGTTTTTGTACAAAGCTTGACATATACAAGGATATCGTAGCTGGTTGCTGACTAACAGTCAGTGAGCCTACGAAAAATATTCTGATACTCACATGGGTTCCGGGGACTCCTGAAAATCCAAGCGATGTTTTAACTAATTTTGGTCTACCGAATGTGAATGTCTCGATGAAGGAATGGAGGGTTTTCCATTTCAACCGCGACGCTAACCGCCAATTGTTTATATACTTGGCTGGTATATTTTGATTATTTTAATTTTTTATATGTGGTAATCAAATTACTTCCATGTATGATTTTTCTTGGAAAGCAGTCACTTTTGAGCTTAGGTTGTTGCTTACTTCAGAAACCTTACCATTCCCATGGTGTTATCTTTGCAAAAGACCAAAGGAATTTTGATGCCAAAGCTATGTAGCTCAGCTGACGCGTTACGGTGGTGCCTATCTCCCTTAAATCTTCGATTTTATGCATAATACTTGTAGTAGCATGAGTTCATCTTTCTTATAATGCTGTATCATCTCCACTTTAGAAAAAATTGGCTAACATATTTGATTGAAGCAGGAATGAGCAGGTATACCACTAATAGTAGACTGTGAAATGCTCATGACTCATTATGAGGCTGCTTCAAAATTAACAATAGGGGTTAGCCTCGGTCTAACTATCTTAGTACTTTTGAACTTGTGATGTTTTTAGGAGAGAAAAGATTAATATTATAGTGCCAATTATTGATTTGGCATTCCACTGGAAAGTGGCTAATGATACTCTTTCCTCAGACCACGAAACAAAAACCGACCAGGTAAAATACCACCTCTTAAATCTTACTAAGAAGTAAGAAATTAACTAGGAAATTAATTAGGTAAGAAGCTAACAAACATTATGTTTTGAGCTGTAATCTCTGATAACTTCCCCAAGCAAGTTATTTCCAATGGCTTCATGAAATTGAACAAATGAATTATCCTTCAACATAATTCAAGAAAGTCACCCCCAAGTTTATCATGAAGTACATCAAAAAAATTAAATGTATTAATAAGAAAATGTACCAAGTCGGCTTCTATTGGATATATCCAGCCAATGCAGGCCTCACTAAAAATAGTACGCCTCATACATAAAAAAATTTAAATATCTTAATGTTTAGTGAGGCAAACAATTTCTGTCTACTTTAGAGTAAATATTTTTAGATTTGTATTTTAACAGTTTATTTCGTTCTATTTAATTTTTTTATCTTCAAGGTATGTAGTTTTATAGATTAAGGAATGTGGTATTTATTTAATTACCTATTAAAATAAATTATATTATAGACCAACTCCAAATAACATGAAGATATTGCATCAAGCCCAAATAGAATTCTACAGCTAAGGCAAATCTACAAGTGAGATATCTCACATGTACAACTCCATGGGCTTGACATTCTCAATAAACCTCCTATTGAAATGTAAACCTCGTTGATTTCAAAGATTTATTTTAACAAAAATAATTTTATCTGAGGAGGCGTTGAAAATAAAAACGTAAAATTGACGAACGGAAGTCAAAAAATATTTTTGCTAAACAAAAGCAAAGAAGTCTAATAGTATAAGGCATTGGGGTAGATACTCGATAGGCTAGCATGCAAGCAATTTGCTAGCCGAAATCCTGGCTACTCAATCAATTTTATCAAGGAAATTTGATTTTCAAATTATGCCTTTCAAAATTTTTTTGTTTTTTTGCGATTGCAGTGTAAATTTTGCGGCTTCAAGAAATAAACAGCAAATTTTTGTGTTGTTTTACTGTGCAGTTGTGTGCGCAAAAAAACAACAATTTTATAAAAAACTATAATTTGAAATTCAAATTTTCTTGGAAAAATTGATTGAGTAGCCAGAATTTTGGCTAGCAAATTGCTTGCTTGCTAGTCGATCGAGTATCTACCCCATTGTCAGATAAACTGTTTTTAATTTTAGTTTTGTGTATATCGTAATCAATTCAAGAAAAACAAAACACACATACAAAATTGCTATCTTATTTATTTTATAGTAGAACAAAAAATATTATCAATAACAAAAAAATATTATTTCTTATATCTCTGCCATCAAAGTTAATGCAGTTCTAAGGATCGATTATTATCTGTACCTAAAAATTATGGGTTTGACTTGGGATTGGAATTAAGAAATCGATTCTTTTTATTTTTTTTGTACTTTTTAATTTTAAGAGAGATTTTAATTTAACGCTAAATTTACGAGTGCTTTTGAAATGAAAATAAAAAAATATTAAAAATTTCGAATTTGCGTCATTTTTATAAAGTTGGCCACGATTTTACTTAACATGTTCTAAAATATTTGGGTTCCTGAAAGCGCCCAATCACATAGCACTTACAAGTTTATTTGTGAATTGGCATATGGATCAAAATTTGACGAAATAGAGCGATTTGATTGCTGGTTTTTAAAATAGCCTTTAAATTTTTTGGTATTTCTGTGTAATTCTGCCGCGCTAGGAGCCAAAATATTTAAACGTTTAACTTTCAAATTTTGGCAAGCGCAGGGGCGACATCATGAAATTTGAGTGGAAAAAAAATTGTTCTAAATTATGGACAAACACAAAAAGTAAGAAAAATGATCAAAGTTGGCTTGATAATTTGTGTGAAAACACATATTAATAAATGTTTAATGGTAAACTTGTATTCGACAACTGTCTTAGATAATACAAAAATTTTGATCGGAAATGTGCTAACGATAAAAAACGAATTTCGAAAAGCTTTGAAAAAATTATTCATGGCATATCCACTATTTTAAAAAGTAACACTATTAATTGATGGAGATACTAAACACCTTTAGCCCCTATAACTTTTCAAAGGAAAATGATTTTCGGTTCTATTGGATCTATATGAACCCGAAAGTACACTTAGTATTTACTGGGTTTTCTGAGAAAAAGAAAATTTTATGGAAATTCGCTTACAACGTAAATTTATCGCACATATTGCGAATTGGGCATACGAAACACCGTTAGCTCCTATAACTTTTCAAGGGATGATGATTTTCGGTTCTATTGGATCCTTATTATCTCGAATGTACACTAAGTATTTGGTTGGGATTTTTCTAGGGCATAGAACATTTTTATGGAAAATCGCTTACAACGATAATTTATTATCTCGTTACAAATTGTGCGTACTAAACCACCTTATTCCTTACACCTATTCTAGGGATTTAAATTTTTTATTAGTTTGGTTCTATATTAACCCAAATTTATATACTGATTAATTGATTTGATTTATTATTATTAATAGTACGTACTAGCATTATAAGATTTTTTTAAATTATAATTTCAACGTTTTAAAGTTATCGAATAAATGGAAAATACAAAAACAAAGTAATGAAGGTTTCAGCAAATCCACATAAACGAGTTAAATTTTATATTTATCGTTTTATCCGAATAATGTATATACCTATACATATAAAGATATTTATGATTTAGCAAAATATTCACAACTGTGTACTAGCGTGGACCATATTTTCGAAGTGTCAATATTTCCCGTTAGATCCCTTAGAAATGTGAGGTTATGCTAAAAACTAACAAAAAAAATATTTGGGTTGATCGAAGGTCGTTTAGAGGTCCCAACTTGAGAGCGAAGTTTGATAAAAACGGTATTTTTTTCAATTTTTCGCTTTTAAACAAACAGAAAAATTACTTTAAAAAAATGTTCAGCCTAACCGAAAACTGTGCTAAATAGGAGATAATTAGGAGGAGATAATTACCTTTCTAAAACATGAAAGATATCGAAAAACGTTTAACAAATAGCGAAATTATTGCCAAATTTTTAAAATACAAAAACAATACAAATTATGACTATTTTTTATACTACTCGTACAAATGCATAGTGTTTCTTCTATACAATGATATTATGAATTAATTTTTATGATAGAAATAATCAATCCAAGATGATCTTCTACCCTTCAAGGCTGTTTTGGTATATTATGTTGAAAACTTCTGTGTTCAAATTGCATGTCATCTTCATTTTTGTTAATTTTATATCAAAATCTTGTATTAACTACGTTTTTTGATATCATTTATGTCTTTTATTTGACTGATAATCTTTATTCAGTTGTTGAAATTATCATTCTGACGCCACATATCTTTCAATATTTGAATATGTTGTATCGAAGTAAGCCACCACGACATTGTCAGCTACTCTCCAATCGATTGAGTTTTGGAAAACAGCCTCCACTATTTCCAAACCAGTTGATCTTGATATTTTGGGAATGCCGAATAATTATTCTCCATCTTCCGGGAAATGATCACTGGCAAATAATCCACGGTCTCCGTTCCAGATAACTCCCGAAGTAATTTTCCATTCCAATGTACTACGCCTCTTGTAAACTTGAAAGTCGATTTAACTGATGCCGCTATTTTAACTCTATTTGCTTCAATAGAATCAATAGAATTGTCGAGACTTTCGGCAACGGCACGATCAGTAATCTTCCACTTAACAAAAGCTGACAATATTCTAGGAGTCCAATATTCTTGCTTCCTCTAGAGGCTCCTCCTGCGTTTAGATCAATATGTTCGAGGCTCATGTCCTTATCAAACATCCATTCGCTGTCACTGTCCGATGATGATAATAATGCTTCTGAGTCTATCGGAATTGATTTACGTTTTTCTTTAAGATGTATTCGTTTACGATTTTTTTCTGCCTCCGTAAGTTCCAATTTCCGCTTTTCTTTTTCAAAATTCATATTTCATGACTCCAGCCAAACATCCGGGACGTTGTATCTCCGCTGTGACAAGAGGAACCGCTTTCGTCTTCACCTGGTCATCAACGACTAGGTATTGGTATGTGCGATATCGAAAATATTATCCAGCTTACTATTAAATGCAATTTTTCTTTCACGGTAAACTTTTGAAGGCTTATATTTATTCTTTAGAAGATTTTTCCACTCACCAAGTGCATGGTGAGTGGAAAAATTTTCCAAGTTTTCAATGGAATGTTGTCCCTTTTTCATTCGTGCTTTCCACAAAAGAATAGACACCTGGATTGTCACAGCTGCGGTAATTGTAAAAAAAAGACTTGCTTTTTTTAGGGTAACTTAGCACCAATAGTTTGACAGTACTCATGGCTAAGAAGATAAAATTTTGTAGTGGACCGTTAATTAGCTGCCATTTTATCAACCGTAGTAGCACTTTTTTAAAAATATTAATAAAACTGTTAAATGGACTAGATTTAAAAGGATACAAATTTGTGTCCTTTTTTCGAGAGATCTGGATTTAAACTGAAATTAATTTGTATTTATTTTGTTTATATATTTTATGATACAATGAAATGTATTGGCCATGTCATGGCAATATTCTCGCTATTTGTTAACCGATTTTTGATATCTTTAATGTTTTGGAAAGGTATTATCTCTTCTATTGACCACAATTTTTATTTAGTCTGAGAAAAATTTTTAAATAATTTTTCTGTTCGTTTGAAAGTGAAAAATCGAAAAAATACCGTTTTTATCGAACTTCGCGCTCAAGTCGCGACCTCTATACGACCTTCGATCGACCCAATATTTTTTCTGTTTAAGGTTTTAACATAACCTCACATTTCTAGGTTGTGTCCCGTGAGATATCTCAACTTTTTTTCCCTCATACAAACATGGGCCACCCTAATACAGAAGCGTGAAATTTTTCCTAAACCTTCCTAATTTTAATTTTTAGGATAGTTTAGGAAATAGTTTACGGAAATCAATATGATGTCATTTTATATTGAAAACTCCGATCTTTGAATATAGACGGTATCAAAATTGTATGATTGATATTATTTCTTCACAAAATTCTTCAAAAATACGGGCCATTTGTAACAACTTTATTTATAACAAATTAGTATTAAATTATGCATTTGAAATTTCGTTAAACCCCTAAATCTCAAGAATTTTACGAACATTACAAACATTTCCTCAACATTTATAGTATATTTAAAATCTTGGTAAATTTTTAATTTTAACACTTCATTGGTAAACTATGTTGTTTATTTTGTGGTAACACTGTTAAAAATTATTTTTGACTACCAAATAAATTGAGAAAAACTTAAAAAAAAAATCCAAACACTATTTATTTATCACATACAACAATGTCCTATATTTATTTAAAAAAAAAAACACAAACTACTTTGGCTGTACGAAGTAATTGAAAGATTGGCGCCAACTTTTAATGCTTCGTATAGCAGTAAAAATAACGAAGAAAATGAGGAGAAAACTTATTATAAAATAACTCAAATAAAATAAAACAAAAGAATTCTTCTTTTATTTATAGCAATAAAATAAATAAATTAAATCTGAGGACGTATATACTTTATATTCGTGTAGCTATGTATGGTCAAGTTGCAGAAATTAACAACAACAAAAAAAGTTTATGTTCTACAAAATTTATGATTTTCGTTATGTAAAATGTACATAACGTGTATGTACGAACAAATATATATGTATTTGAATAAGGGAAAACATAATTTCCGTAAATAAGTTGATTATACGCATGAAACTACCTGAATCATTTGAATATATATGTGAGTGGAAAACGTTTTTTTATTTGGTTGTTGGTAATCGAAAAGTTTCTCAAGCACTGTTTGTTAAATTGTTGGATATATTAAAACACTTTAAATTCCCTCTTCTCGTTTTTATATACGAATAATCATGGATATTGTCAAACTGACAAATCTTTCAATTTTATACTTCAAAAATTAAAAATTTAAGTGCACAGTTCTCGTTTTCCAGCGCTACATAAAATAAGATTTAAAAATTTCTTCCTTTTTTATTACATATTATTAATGTGAAAAATTGCTTTAAATATCCGTGCCAACAAAAAAAAAATAAAATAAAATTATAGATGTACAAGAAAATATATTTTCATTTTATAGCATAAAATCATTTTCAATTTTTTTTGTTCATTCTTAGTGTGTATATGCTGCTGCTGCTCACAAAAAAATAACAGAATTCTTAAAGAAGTTATTTATTTTAAAGTAAATTTATTACAAAATTTATTACAGCATGCAGAGAGACATTGTTTAACGAATATAAATATACAAAAAAAAAATCATTTGACGGTTATAGTATTTAATATTTTTATGATATATGATTTCCTAGCATTAAAAACATTATAACATTGTATATAGCTTTATGCGGCAATAAGAAAATTGAAAATCTTATTAACAGAATAGGAAACTACCTGAGACATTTTAATGCTTACTTTGTAACAAATATGGGAAATTGAAATCTTTCCGCAGATAAATTAAAATTAACAAATAAATTCTGCGTGAAACTCACACACATGCGAATCCAGACAATATAAATTCTAAATACTGATGTCTGAATACTAACTTTCATGTTTTATGTAAAATTACCGTAACTTTACCGCTCAACAAATTTTAATAGTAAAAATTGAACAGTTCGTAGCAATTTATTTTATCACCCGTTAGATACACGTGGACACATGTTTTCCTTGTGATTATCTATAATCGAGCTATTATTTTGGTCTTACTAATTTCTTCGGTATATTAAAGTGGTTTCGACAGTACAGCAGCTGATACATGAGTAAATCATGAGTTCCTTGCACTCGAGCGATTTATTATAAATTTCTCTTCTACCCTAGACATGGGCACCACCAGACCTTGTTAGTATTAAAGTCAGCCGACTCCAGCCGAAAAGATGTCGATAACGTAGATTCAAACTAATCAAACCAAAATTACAGACGATCCCAGCTAAAAACCAACATTAAAACAAGAAATTATCATTCGAAACAATTAAAATTAATATACCAGACCAAATTTTTCTAAGTGCTGTATTAGATATTTGGCGAGGTAAACGTAAAATGCATCTATAGTTACATGTTCGGAGAATATTTTAAATGAAGTGCCATCTAATAATTATCATTTAAAAACGTCCGGTTGCAATCACACAGAATTTGAAAATTTCTAAAAATTGACTTTAAAGTGTCATGGCTAAAAGTAGATTCAAATGAAAGGTCTTAAAGATGCTCACACCTGCAAAAAATTTCAGGTCAATTTCCAAGTTTCATTTGAATCTTTTTCCAGCCATGACACTTTAAACGGTAAATTTTTAGAAAATTTCAAATTTTGTTTGTGCGATCTATTCATACAAATTTTCCCGGACTCCACATGAAATTTGACCTAAAATTTTTGTAAGTTTTCTTGATATATGCCATTGAGTTTTCTCAGTAAAAAAATACTTTTTGAAGTTTAACACCAATTAAATCTGATTTATCGACATTTGAGACATCAACTGGCTATTTATACGAATCTTTCTTGTTGAACTTTATATGCGAAAGTTGGTTTTGAATCTGCATTATCGTCATTTTTCGGCTGATGTATTTCAATTATTACAGCCGAAGCAGCAATGCCAGCATTTTCGTCTCAGGCATTTTAGTTGTTACATCCTAACCTGCATTATCGACATTTTCAGCTGGAGTGAGTCGGCTAGCCTTAACAGTATCACCGACAGATATATTAATAAAACGGATAATCATAAGAAGGAATTTAATGCGTCACTCACCACTGATGAAAGGATATGACTTCAAGTCTAGGCGTTAATTTCGGAGTAAAGGTTTTAGCAGACTTCGAAGAAGATTTTTTCTTCGGTTATTAAAACAAGACAATCGTTGGCTATAAATATATCCACCATAACCGAATTTTCGATTCGCCAGTTGTAACCCATCTTTAATTTCGGTAACAGCTCCAAGAATCATATGACTTCACACAGTGTAGCGAATACACAAAAAATTCATGTTAAGCCGAAACAATACCATTTCAACAAGGTTTATAAACTAAATCTTTTCAGGAGACAGACTCCTCTAATGCCTAGGTTTCTGTATTAAGATTACAACAAATGGCCGTTGGTGAGGGAACTTAACCAAGATTTTACACCTGTTTTTATCCATTGGATCTATAAGTTAGAACACCCAAATGTCCTGTGGACTCAAATGAAGCACAATTTGCTTGTTTCAATTCACGTTCTGTTACAACGGTTTCAAAATCAAAAGAGTGTTGTTCGAATTCATATTGGCTATCCAAAAGTTAAATTTATAGTTGCAACACGCAATTTTAAGAATATGTAGAAATGTGACCCCGGTTCTCTAAAATATAACTCATGCATACCAAAGATCGTTGTGGAATCTGGAAGAATTGCGTAATCTAAGTCAAACGTACAAAAAGATGCGGGATAATAGGCCCACAAAAGTAAGAAGGGTTGCAGCAAGCAGCTTAAAAAGCTCCTTATACCAACTTCTAAAGGAAACATAAATATCCTTTCGGGTTTTTTTTTTGATTTAAAAGTTGACGATTACCCAAAAAGTAACGAAGGGACTAACAGGAATCAAAATGCTTGTGTCTCTATCAAAAATGATGACGGATCCGAGTGTTACCGATGTTACCGAGACAAACAGCAAATAAAAATTCAACTGCAGTAAACAAATTAGATTATCTTAGCATAAGGCATGTGACTTTATCGGAAGAAAAATCAAAAAGGATTTAAGCACAATAAAAGCTCCAGATTATGACTTAATTCGTGGTCAAATTATAAAAGTCATTCAGTTTGCAGACGAAACCACTACCCTAACAGTTGGAAAATATATATTGGAAGAAAATGGAGTTAGGACAGTGAGTAATTGGACTAAAAAATTACGTATTTTAGCACTCGCTCTTGCGAGCAAGTTTATACAAAGACTTAGGCCGTCTGTCTGTTGGCACTATCACAGCAAAAACTGTACATACCAGAGAGCTCAAAATTTGCACACAGATAGATACTACTCTAAAATGGTCACATTTAAAATTTGGGAACTCTAGGTCAAGTAGTTTTCGAGATATTCAGCTTTTTCTAAAAATAGAGGTCACACAGATGCGGCTATCTACTTTTTTTTTAAATTTCCAATTATTATTCTATGCCAGAAAAAATATTCTTGTACTATTATTACTTGTTGCTTAGCAACAAATACAGTATTGTGCGAATTAATGCGAACACGTGAAATTATTGAGACAAATTATTTATTATTAATTTTTTTTTATTGAAATGAATATTAATAATATATGTGTCCACCGTTGGCCTTAATGTCATCTTACACACGGTTAGGCATTGCATTAATTAAATTTTGACAATTTTCTGTTATTTGTGGATCCGGGAACCAAACCTCGATAACAGTTTCCACCCCCTTTTTTTATTGTTGTACAGTCTTGTTTCCGACTCTAACCTTACATATGGACCATAAATTATCTATCAGATTACATATAGAGAGAGTGAACATGCTAATTGACCAACTCAGGACTAAAGAAAAGTTTTGTTTTCGGACGAAACGCGTTTTGTCATGCAGGGACCTGCTCATCCGACTATCCTACTACCGATAATATGACACGTCTTCTTGTTCTTCAGACTCATACTCATTCCTTTACCTGCAGAAAGGGAAGAAGCAAAAATACAGGGTGCAGATTTGGAATTCCTTTCTTCCCAATGAATGCGACAGCAATTCTTCGTCGCTTTGAAAGTAATGAAGAAAATCTTCCAATCTACAAACTTTCTCACAAACGAATTCGAGCATACCTTAATAATTTCAAATCTGATAATCCTCCAGCTTCCTCTTTAACATTTGATGACTTTCTCGTTCAAGTCAACTGTACTCCAGCTCACTACATTTGTGCCATTCGCTCTTCACTCAAGAGGGCAAAAGTATTTCTTAAGCGCCGACCGTGCGAAATCTTCATCAACAACTACAACAAGAAATTACTTTCTCTTCAGAAAGCGAATATGGACATACAGTACATCTTTGATGCCTACGCCTGCTGCTGTTACATCATTGATTACATCAACAAGAGTGACAGAGGAGTGACACTTCTTCTGAAGAAGATTATTGAGAATGCTAAACGAAATACCACCCTTCGAGAACGGCTGCGAGAACTGGGAAATGCTCACCATGTGAACAGCGAACTTTCAGCTCAAGAAGCTTCTTATAACCTTCTGCAAATGCCCATGAGTTTTGCATCTGAGCAATGCATTTTCATTCCTTCTTGCTCACTTTCCGAGAGAACATCAATGTTGATGAAGACTAAGGAAGAAAGAAATGGACTCGACGATTCATCCACAGATATTTTCGTCAAAGGTCTTCTTGATCACTGTGCACACCGTCCAACCGATATTGAAGATGCATGCCTTGCTCACTTTGCTGCATGGTATGTATATTCTAAACGGAAACGCGCTATTGCAGGGCAAGTTGTTGAAAATGTGGATGATGACAACGACAACAACGACATTCAAGATGAGCATTCGAATGTTATGAGACTTAAGGCGGATTCATTGTTATAGCTCGTTGTGTTCATTCCGTTCGTTCCGTTCGTTATGCTTTTTTGTAAACCAATAGGATTTGTCGCAAATGACGTTTTATTTCTTCGGTATTTTTTTCATCAAATTGATCTATCTTCAACTTTTTTACCGAAGGAACATGGCAAGAAAGAAACGACATGATATATAGTATACTAGTAGAAACAAACAGACACACTTTCGACAATTTTATTTTGTAGTCAAGTACGTTTTGATATTTTGTTTTTTCATCAACAATGAACCTAAAAAATCATACTGCAGAAAAAATACCGAACGAAAGGAATGAAACGAACACAACGAACTACAACAATGAATTCGCCTTTAACGATGGTTCTGGCTTTATTCGTAGACGCAAGTTTCCGAAAGTTATACGCTTCGTACGCTATAACAAGTCTAGAGATCCAACAAATTACTATCGAGAACAAGTTCTTCTCTACTTGCCTTGGAGATCGGAAAGTGATGAAGCTGGGCCTGGTGCCGATTGTCAGTCTGTATATCAGCAAAATCTTGAAGGTATTCAACCAAATCGAAAAAAATTCAATTTTTTCGAAGATGAATACCTTGAAGATCAAATTAGAGATGCCGAAAACTATGCTGATGAACGAATTCACGACGAAGAGGGAGTAGAAGAGGGAGTAGAAGAGGGAGAAGAGGCAGAAATCTGGAATCAATATGATGGATTCGAAGAAGATCCTTGTGAAATGATTGATTTCGGCGGAGAACGAAGCAAGCACTTTTTGCGCTTCCGTCTCCCAGATGTAGATTCGAACGCACGCCTTTTAGATGACCTCAGTATGCTCAATGACGAACAAAGAGATTTCGTTTTTCATATTCTCAATCATGCCAAGACAGCCGGAGCTGGTCCTCTACTAGCGTATCTCAAAGGAGGAGCTGGAACTGGAAAGTCGCTTGTCATTCGCGTACTCTACCAAGTCCTTCGCCGGCTTCACTTACAAGAACTTGACTTTGATCCAAATAAACCATCCATTCTCCTTCTTGCTCCTACAGGAAAAGCAGCTTTCAATATTGGCGCCACCACCTGTCACTCTGCTTTTCACTTGCCCATCAACAACAAAACAGCAACCTCGTTGTCAGCTGAAATCTCAAACACTATGTCTGCCACCTTTTCACAGCTCAAAGTAATCATTATAAGATGAGATAAGCATGGTTGGAACACATATCTTTGAGATGATAGACAAGGGACTTCGAGATGTTCTTAATGAACAGCTTCCTTTTGGAGGTGTCTCTGTCATTACAGTAGGAGACTTTCATCAATTAAGGCCTGTACAAGCTTTTTCTTCGATGTCCGGAGATCCGACTAACGCTATTGCGGGAACATTTGGAGGACGTCCTCTTTGGTGCACATTTAGAGTACACACCTTAACTCAGATTATGCGTCAAAGAGATGATCTCATCTTCGCAAATTGTCTCAATAACATGGCTTCTGGAACAATGACAACAGACGATGTTAATTTAATCAAAAGTCGCTGCTTTGCTTTGAGGTCGATTCAACCTTCACGCACTTCTATTCATCTTTTTTATAAAAATGATACGCCTACAACATCGCTACTCTTTCGTCTTTGCCAGGTGAATCAGCTTTTATCCGTGCCTTCGACAATTGTGGTGATGGAACACCCGCAGCAAAGCAATCAATTCTTAAATGGGTATCGAAACAAAAACTGTCAAAAACACAAGGACTTCACTGAACCTTGTGTTTTTGACAGTTTTTGTCAAAACACACTGACCACTGAACTCTTGCTGAAACTAGAGGATCGATACATGATGACAGTAAATCAAGATTGCTTGGATGGGCTAGTAAATGGCGTAATCGGAACATTGAAAAGAATCCAACAAGGTCGTATTAAGCCTGACCTCACTCGATTGGCAACTGAGATCTTGTGGATTAAGTTTGATGATCCGAGATGTGGTCGAAAACTACGAGAAAAGCGAATTGGAATGATGAGAGCTCAGGGAATTGAGTCTCTTTGGAATTGGACACCTATCAAGAGAATTACAGTCACCATTCAGCCGAGGGACAACAACACCAACAAAGTTTCTCGCCAGCAGTTCCCGCTAACTCCTGCAGAAGCGATTACTATCCACAAAAGTCAAGGTCCCTTATATGAGCAGGTACTTGTTCACACCTATAAAGGTATCGAACGCTCTCTCATGTATGTTGCAGCTTCACGAGCAACGTCAGCAGCTGGACTTTCCATTGTCGGTCCATTTGTGAAGACAAACAAACCTTCTGCACAAAGCCATCTAACGAAAGAGCTCCTCAGACATGAGACTGTGAAGTTGGAGCCAACATTTCTTCACTTACAAATTCGAACAGATGAACTTTGTCAACTCATTTTCCACAATGTCCAGTCACTAAACGCGCATCACAAGATATACTCTAATGACAAAGTCTTCGTCAACTCTGATATTTTAATTTTCGCCGAGGCTTGGACACTGGAGAATGACACTTATGTCATTGGAGATCATCTTCAAGTATGTTCACAAGACAATGAAGTGCGAAACACTGCCAAAGGATGCCGAATATACGTTCGACCAGAAATACATCGTCAAGTAACCAGTATATACTCTCACACATTTCAAGACGGAACCAATGGAACTAGTAATGTTTGTGGAATCACTTGTAATGGAATTGACATCATTGGCGCATACAGATCTCTTGCATGCAGATTCCAAACACTACTGGATGGTGTGAGAGTAGTTAAAGAACATCTATCTGGTCATCGTACAATTTTCTCTGCTGATTTTAATGTCGACTTTCTTGCATCGCAAAACGTAGTTCGTCAACTTGAGCAAATTGGACTTCATCTTGTATCTCCTTCCATCCCAACTACCATTTACAATACCCAAATCGACGCGATCTTCTCTGATTTTGAAATTCAGCAGACAGGATTATACCGATCGATGACATCATCGCACGACCCTTTATGGGCGAAATTTTCACTTAACTAGTAGAACAGATCTATTTGATAGATTTTAATCTAATTAGATACTATATTAATATATATTAATATTTATTACTAAAAAATTATACTATTTAACTTTATTACTAACTTTAATATATATATTACTTTTATCTATAATAAAAAGAGTGTTATTTCAAAACTAGTTTCTGTAATTTTTTGATTTGCTTAAGATTCTATTCATTTTTTGTCTATTGGGCTAATTTGTTGTATTAGCACCGTAGTTGTTTAAGAGGTTTTACACCTATGTCCGTCCGTCTGTTGCATTTTTCCTATTTTGCCGAGCGCTTGTCGGACAATTTCAATTGTCCGCTTCTACTAGTTCTAATAAATAGAGCCAAATCAGTACATGTCAAAAGTTTTGAGTGAAAGTTATAAAATGAAAATTTTAAAATATAACATACTGACAAAGAGGTAATCATATTGTTCTGAATTAGCTTTTGATGAAGGCACCAACCTTGCTGGAAAATATTTGGCATTTTTATTATTCGAGACAGCATATTATTGAGTGTAATAAAAAAAATCTTAAACAGTTAAATTGATGCAAGTCTTTATGCTTTGAGTGCTGCTCAATTACAAGGTGTTCGAAAAGTAGAAAGGCCAATCGAATATGCAAACCGTTTGTTAAAAAGAAAATACAGCACCACTGATCAAGAAGCACTCGTAGTAGTAAGTACATTGAACAAGTTCAGAAGCTACATGTAGGGCGTTGAAATCATAATTCGGACTGACCAGCAACCACTTAAATGGCTACTGACAACGAAATCACCAATTTGGTAGCCAGCTGGCCAGGTGAGTAATATTAATTTAATAATTACATTTAACATTTATTTAGACTGCAGTTAAGTCGAAGGAGGTGGCTGACGCACTGTCTCGATCATCTACGACGACAAATATTTCTGGCACAAAAGTATAAAGTTTCAATTTTGAAATTAATTATATTTAATAAAAATCCACTGAGCAAGAGCTTCTCATTTATAAATTAAGCGTGCAGTTTGAAGGAAGACCACATACGTAATTTAAAATATATGTTAACGAAATATAATGTTGTACAAATTTAATAAATGCAGGTTTACGTTTTTTGCAAGCAGCTTTCACAACGTTTCATCAAGTCTTTGGTGGTTCACATAGTAGTCGCGGTCCGTTATAATTGTATAACGCAGGAGTTACGTTTAAACACTCGCTTCCTGCGTTTTTCTACAACAAGTAGGTGGCCATTGAGTAGTTTTCCGTATTGCAACTCATTTATACAGAAAGTCTACCCTGAGGCTTTTGAAACCCCCGATAATGGCCTAACGAATGAAAATTATGGCTGTCGACCTCTTTGGACCATTAATTGAGGCAGATGCTGCGGCTATCGACACATGTTGATGGTAAAGAAAATTCCTACTCGATGGAACGATTTGCGTTCTTCTCGGCAACTGCTCTGGATTGTACAAAAACTTTAATTAACAGGATGTTCATACTGTAAAGACTACCCAGAGGGCCCATTTTAGACAATAAATCGCAGTCTGTGACCGAAATCATGTTGTTTGGGAATTGAGATAAATCTCACCCCATTGTACCATCCTCAGACCATTCCAGTGGAACGCCTAATCGGGACCTAAAAACTCAATAAAGTTAGTTAAAGGTTTTCATACTGAGTGGCCGAAGTACTTATCAAGAATTAGATTTGCTATAAATACCACAATATCTGAGGACACTGATAAAACTCCCGCTTTTCTTACATTCGTATTTGTGAAAGTTACAAGGAATCATGAAGGATGTTCGTGAAATCAATGAACGAGAGCAGGATCGGCGAAAGAAATATGCAGACATGGAGACCTAAAGGACTTCCAATAAGGATGCTCGATATTTAAATAATTCTAGTTGCATGGGAGATAACTACTGAATTTCTGTTTTATTTGAAAAAATATTTTATGACATTATGTATGAAATATAAAGTCGTTCAAATGTCAGCCGCGGCCCTGCTTGGTGGTGCGTATTTGGGAGATCTAATTTTCGATGACTTAGTCCTCTAAAACAAATCTGGCTGAATTTGCTGGATGGCGTTCGTTATGTTGACTTTAAGGGCACCAATTGTTTGCGGTTTATTTGATAGATCTGCGATTTAAGATAAACCCAAGGAACCTTTAAATGCATTAAATCGCACGATCTCGGTCAAAATGTCCATCATGGCATGCGCTGTGTGGCACATAGCAATGCCGTGTTGTAACCATAAGTCATCGGTATCCGTATCACCTAGTTTACACCACCGATGATACCACCAGACCAAAGTTCGCACCAAAGAGTAACTTTCTCTAAATGCATTTGGTGCTGGTGTATCTTGTGTGGATTGGTATCGCCCCAAATCCGACAATTTTGCCTGTTCACCAATCTCTTCATCCCAAAATGTGTCTCGTTGCTAAATACAATTTTTTTGGTGAAATTTTGGCCAACTTCCAATTGCACACGGCGTTGTTTATGGTCGTTTACTTTAAGATCATGGGTAATTTGGATTTTATACGGGTTCCAAGTCCCGATTGTGGTGACGATCACGTACGTAAAATTTTGTTAATTTGCACACATTGTCCAACGCTATAACCTTCCATGGTCAACTCATACACTACTGAATAACTCACTTGCTAATTTAACAACATGGATACATAACAAATTTTGATCGTCCGCATTGAAAAACCCATTAGTACTGCTCAAATCTCATGTTCAGAATAATGCAACGAAAGCATTTAGTAGGAAACTAGCTCCCAGGTAAGACGGGCCGTGTCTTAACTGCAAAATTCTTTTCTCAAGTACGTGAAGAGAAAACGATGTGTCGGCATTAACCTTGTATTTCGGAGGCAACACTTCATTACCTAAAAACCCGAATCGACTTAAAGGACGACGTTATCATCAATAAATTAAAGTTTTTTTTTGTTATTAAACTCTTAACGAAACGGTTAAAGTTAAAAATTAAACTTTTTAAAAATTTCAATCATTTCGCGAATAACTGTCGCAATGTTATGTTTTAACAAAACCTCATAGAAAAAAGTCCAACGGCGACAAACCGCAGCTCCACGCACGCTATTTGGCATCACTAAAACGGCTGATTATTCGGTTGCAAAATTTGACACACAAGAGATCCATTTTCGGTTGGTTTGTATGGCATGTGGCGTAATCTTGTTGAAACTAATGATTGGTCACACTCACAGCCCCAATTTGAGGCCATAAAGAGTTGACCAACATGGTTCTGTAACGGGTTTTCGTAGAAAGCTGGGCCAATTCACTCCAAAATCCAGTCAGTTTTAGTGGATGCATTGGCTTCTCTACGATTATGTGTGGTTCTTCCGAACCCGAAAGCCGACAGTTTTGCTTGTTTACATAGTCTCCGAAATGGGAATGCGCTTCGTCTGATAAGACGGTTTTTCGACCAAAATCGAGGTCATTACGAAGGTAGTCTGTGTCCCATGCAGAGAACTGATATCGAAGCGGATGGTCATTTTCATTCAACTGCTAAATCAACTGAACCTTGTAGGCGAATAATTCGAGGTCTCTGTAGAGTATCCTCCTGCAAGTTCTACACCATAAGGACTACTTCTGTCATCCAAGAGGGAGTCGTTCTCACGAACTTTCTTTATCAATTTCACTACAGCGGTTCCGCTTGGCGCTCTTTTACGACCCATATTTCTTTTCAAAATACACACGGCTTCGACTACACAATACTGACTTGGAATACAAGTTTTCAATATTTCGAAACGCTCCTCTAGCGAAAACATGATTGTTTCGTGACGCGAAGACTAACGGGCTTTTTGGAGCAAATCATTCAAAACAGTGTTGTCATAGCCTATATATAAAAACAATTCAATAGATGGCCCACCCTGTATGTAGTTAGTCGGCATTGTATTCTAGAGCAAGAAAGTGGAGAAATAAATTAAAGTTATAAAATATTGAGAAATATTAAGACCAAAGAAATACAGGCCTGATTGTATACAAAAAAAAGTAATCGAGCTTTCAATAAGGGTACCCAAATGTGTATTTTGTATGGAAAAAGCGTATTTTCCAACAATAAATTACTGCATAAAATAGAATTAATTTGATTACTTATAAATTAATATACGTTACATATTTATTGAATTCCACCTAGTTTAAATTGAATTTCATAAATTTGGCGATAATATTAAAAAATTAGTTAAATACAAAATACATTTATTATAAATCTGGTAAAATTTTGAACTTTCGACGGGCTGCCAGATGTACATTTATATCGTCTTAATACAGCAATTTGCTGAATAAAACGTCAAAAAAAGAAAATCGTGCGTTTTGTTTTTATTGTTTGGTGGTTTAATTTTGAATTTTTCGGTAAATTATAAAATATTAGTTTTAAAATTATGTTTAAAATTTAAATTAATTATGTGCTGTAAATTTGATGGGAATGGAGTTTTTGTATTCTGTGTTGTGATGTGATGAAACGATCTAATGGAGATTTCAATGAAATATAATTGATACAGCTTTTAATAAAAAATGTAGTTTACAAATTTTTGGATTAGAAATTATCAATAAATATTTCTTTATAAGAATTGGTGTGGGTAGTAATGATGAATGCGTTATCATTTCGTGCAAACACTTTTAAAATAGATTAAATATATAATACGTATAAAAATTTTGTTATCTGTATGTTCTTTGTGGTGTACAATAAACTGTTTTATTCTTAGTTCGTATATTCAAATAATTTTAAAAATTGTTCAAAACACGTTGCCCACGGACTAACTGATCGACATGAAATATCGTTTAAATAAATATGTTGAGATAATTTCATAATTTTTGCCATGTTCGGTTTAATTGCCTATGTAACCCGGCTTTGAACGTTTTTAAATATCTAACTTTTTGATCACATATTGTTTGTACCTTATATTCATTTTTATTAAACAATTTAAATTTATTGTTGTGTGCCATCGTGCAAGTCGAACTGGAAGACTCACCATTTATTTAGCATACCAACTAAGGAAGATCGAAAAGTATTATGGCTGAATAACATCCCCAGAAAAAATTGGACTCCATCTAAACATATTCGCATTTGTGAAATCCATTTTAAAGAAGAGTTTCTGCTTACTGTTAAAGCGAAAAGCACAAAACAATGCAGCAGATTGCGTTTGCGTCTTGATGCTGTCCAAACAATTTTTCCAAGTCTGCCTCATTATTTAACCAAAGAAGCAGACTGCCGGCCTACTCCTCAGGCTAGGCAATACCAACAAGCAGTTCGTCGTATAGCTGAGGCGGAAAAAATAATAAACAACAAGATAATCGTAGGATTAAACGATCTACTGATTAAAGATAAGTACAATTGCTTGAGTTTTAACCAGAAACATTCCGAACAATTAATTACATTTTACAAGATCTCTTGGACTAAGCATTCACCTGCCACAAATATTTATTTTACCATAAACATCAAGTTAGAAGTAGAAATTTTCATTAATAGCTAAATTAGCACCAGGATTATGTCAGAAAGCTATCCATCAGATCAGCAATCCATCAGATATAGAGAAGCAGAATGTCTGTTTGGTTTAAAGATTGATATGTGACAGAAGAAATATAGCCGCCATAGCTCACTACAGTTCAATATTGAATCAAGAAGCAAGCGGCACATCAACTTTACTCGATATTACTTGTAGCTTATTTACAGTCGTATCAGTAAAATCTACTAAGCAGGGCGTTTTGAGTAGAGATCCATTGGCTAATCCGATAACGAAAGAGAATTCACTAGGCTTAGAATATTTAGAAAGGATTACAAATTGGTTAATAAAGTGGAGGGATTCCGAAGAAATAGAAAAAGCACATAAACTAACACAAGACACATTTATTGCCTTAATTCATACATGCACATGTTTAAAACTACTTTCACGATACTTGTTACATCAAAAATCATTTAAATATGTTTTATTAGATAAATTTACAACAGATCGTCTTGAAAACCTTTTTGGCCAATACAGACAAATGAGCGGTGGCTCCTACAATATAACAGTGCAAGAGATTTTACAAACTGAAAAACGGTTAAAGCTTATCAATATGATAAAATTAATGAAAAGCAAGAATCATTTTATAGATTTAAAAAATAATTTTGACTTCAATGAAGATTTGTATAATGTCGAAATAGAAGACGACGAAGTTGGACAAATTACCAGTAACGCAAAGAGCATAATTGTTCCATCTGAAGTCTTTTCCGCGTTAATGTTGTTACGACTGTGTTGGTCGCAACCATCTTCTCTAATTTTTTTATTCACCTCGAATGTGTTATGAACGCACTCTCGACGTTTTGTTTTGTGCCCCATCGCGTGGTGGCGCAGAGGTGAGAAAGAATGGGGAAAGAGAGAACAATGCGCATCGAGTGTGTGCAAAGTAAAACGTTTTGGAAAAAATGTTTTTTCTTATATGTCTCTCTTTTATACCAACGAAAATTTGATATAAAGGAGAGACAGAGAAGAGAGATTAATTTCTTCTAAAACGTTTTACGAGTTGTGCGGCGCTCGATTTTTTTTTTGTTTTTTGATTAGTCGAGTGTTGATTTTTAGACAATTAGAGTCTCGTTTTTGGATTTTGTAAAGAAAAAGTCAGTTTTTGGTTAAGCAAGTCAAATTACCACCATTTTGATTTATAATAAAATATTGGTTTATAATGAACTTTTGTTTATATATCGTATTGATATAATTTAAAATTGTGTTAACCCATAAAAAATAATTTAAAATAATATCGAATAAATAAATATATCATATGATATTGAGAATACAGTAAAATATAGTGTTTTGGTATATATTCTCATTAACTTGCTATTCGATATTTTGCAATATTGTGGATAAAAGAAAAGTCGAGTGTCATCGATTTTTATTTGTACCACCAAAAGTCCTCGAAATTATCATTGGGATATTTATTTGAAGTATTTGGTGGGGTTCCGGTATAACGGTGGCTGTGACGAATATTCGTGTCAAAGGTGCCGCTATTAATCGACAGGTACCGTATTACGAACGGTACATCGTATCAGCGGGTGCAGCATCAATCTTTGTTTGAACGGGTGGCCAATTGAGGCCATTTGTTTACGGTTGGCAAGGCAACGCCCAACCTATTTTGGGGTGGCCAGGCGAGGCCATTTTTAATTGTTATCAGTGGTCTGCCGCAACATACGGTAGCCAACCGGCTATTGTTTATTTTTTTTGAATTTTTGGTATCGGGGAAAGGCTCCGCCACATTTGGGTAGCCAACCGGTTGCCCGTGTTTTTTGTAACGGGGAAAGGCCCCGCAACAGGTTGAGGCCAGTATATTTTACCGGCGGTTGAGCCGCACCGGTGGAGCACGCGGTAAACGGCACCAAGGCCGCAACCCATTTTTTTTGGTATCGGGGAAAGTCCCCGCAACGGTCCGGGTGGGGCAAGGCCACCTGCGGCATGACGGCTGCGCATGGCCGCAACAGCTTTTTTTATACAGTCAGTGGATTTGAAATTCGGACAAAGAACATGTAGCCCTTAAAATGCGAAATAACACGTAAACAAGTCAATGTTAATTTTTTTTTTATATAAAAGACAAATTATAATATAAATAACCCAATTCTAATCAATATTTAACCAAAATGATTTCTTAAAAAATATAAATGTTTTTATTCGCAAGACTCTTCCCATTTTTGGGTTGATTTAATATTCGGACAAAGTACTAATTTTTAACTAAAACGTACCTCATAAACGTTTTTTCGTAAAATTGTTATTTGCCGTTAGGTAAAAATTTCCATCAATGAGCTGTGTAATAATTTTTAGTTAGAAACCGATAGTTGTGCAGTAATATTATCGCCGAAAACTAAAATGGGAAGAAAAAACAAAAATACGACGTTTGAACAAAGACAATTAGTCATATTTCAATACGAAAAAAAGAAAACGATTTGGGAAATTGGAAATATCTTAAATTTAAGTAAAAGCACGGTGTATGACATTATTAAAAGGTATAAAACAGAAGATCGAATCGATTCAATACCTCAGAAAGGTCGGCCTAAGCTGTTAAATCGTAGTCAAGTACGGGAAAATCCGAAAATTAGTACACCTAAATTGACCACTAAGCTGAACGAGTTGTATAAAAAATCTGTATCAGTAGATACTGTTAGAAATATAATTAGAAATAATGGATACCATGGTCGAACACCAAGAAAGAAACCATATATTAACGATGTTAACAGGAAAAAACGTATGGATTTCTGCAAATTGTATTTGAATAAGACTGAAACATTTTGGAATACAGTATTATTTACTGATGAAAGTAAGTACAATGTTTTTGGTTGTGATGGAAAGGGAAAAGTGTGGAGGAAATCCAATGAAGAATTAAACATAAAAAATATTAAATCGTCAGTAAAATTTGGGAGTGGTTCCGTTTTAGCTTGGGGTTGTATGGCTTCAAGTGGAGTGGGAAATCTAGTATTTATTGATGGAATCATGGATAAAAATGTCTACTTAGAAATTTTACGTAATAATCTGAAGCAGAGTACTGAAAAATTGGGAATATCTGATCGATTTATTTTTTACCAGGACAACGATCCCAAACATAAAGCCCACGTTGTAAAGTCCTATTTATTATACAACTGCCCCAAAGTATTAGAGACACCACCCCAATCACCGGATATTAATGCGATCGAAAATTTGTGGGAGGAGCTCCACAGAAGAGTGCGAAAACAAAACATTCGAAGTAAAAACCAGCTCAAGCTTATTCTACAAGAAGAATGGAGGAAAATTGAACCGAGTTTTACCCAAAACTTAGTAAACTCAATGCCGAGAAGACTACAAGCTGTACTGAAGCAAAAAGGTTATCCAACGAAATATTAAATGTGAAGTATGGACAAATGATAAATTTGTACCTGATATTGTCCGAATATTTAATCGGCGTAAATTTAAAACTGTAATAATTAATTACTGAATTTATAAAATTTTAAGGATAATTTAATTTAATTAATTAATGAATTGTGTACCTGTTGTATTAATGAATTATACTATGAATAAAAATTGGAATAAAAATTTATTTATATATATGTTTCTTCACAATAAAATCCAACAAGCTCTTTGTCCGAATTTCAAATCCACTCACTGTATATCATATATAGTGTTAAGGTACGATTTTTGTTTCTAATTTGCTTTACATTATTTTTCTATTTTTTTTTTGATTTTCTTAAATTTTTGTGATCGAGCGCCGTACAGCGGGTGCACGCTCGGTACACATTGCTCTCTCTCTCTCTCTCTCTCGTTCTCTCTTGTCGTGGTACGGGGGGAAAGGGAAGTTGTTTCACTTTGTTTTCTTTTTTTTGTTTTCTTTAAAAAAAAAATATAAATAAAATGAATTATTAAAATTTGTTTTGGTGTGGTATGATGGGAGCGGAGACTCCCTCTGTGTCGGTTTAGTGTTTGCGGTCCCTTGGTGCCCGCATCCAATTTCGTAACCGGGGCTTTGCCCTGGGGGCCTATTATGAAATTTTTCCGACGTCGTAAAATCCGCCTCGCGTCGGATATTCGTATTATGAAACTAAAAAAATACAATCCGCCGCGGAAATTGCTATTATGAAATAAAAATCCGAGGAACGCGGATTTTACGACAAAAATCAAATGTCAAATCCGACTGCTTGTTAGGTGACGGATATTATATTATACGCACGCGCGGAAAATAGTTCGTTTATAATTTTTATTTTTCTTAATTATTAAAAATAATTAATTTTAAAAAATAAAAATTTATTTTTAAAATGTAAGTACATATCTCTATTAAATTATTTTAATCAAATTTAAATAAAGTGACAAACAATTATATACTGAAAATTTCGTTGTTATACATAGGTGTTCAACAAATGGACGATAGTTCGAAATTCTTATTTTATTTATGGAGAAGAATGAAGGCTTAGCAACCAGCCGGCTAAACACCCCACAGTATAAACAGACAAGTATTGATTTATGGAAGGAATTGACGATTAAATTGAACGAAGCGGGTCCTCCAGAAAAAACACCAAATGGCTGGCAAAAAGTGAGGTTAAGTTTATGTTTATTTTATGTATGATAAATGAATTTTAAAATATATTACTAGGTTTGGAGAGACTATAAATATAATATAAAGAGCAAATTACGGTCAAACAAAACATCTTTATCGGGTACAGGAGGAGGGCCATTTAAAATTAAAAAGTTGAGTCCCTTTGAAGAACGCGTCGATAAATTATTACAGTTATCGAAAGAGGTTGAAGGGAACGACATTCCATGTTACGGATTTAACGACGAACCAATAGAAAAGGAAGTTGAAACATTGATAGAAGGCGGTACTGAATCTATAATTAATATAGAAGATCAAGACATACCATTTAGTTCCACCATCCAATTGTTACCTACATCTACAAACAATAGTCCAGAAATAGTACCTTCAATTAGGCCACCTGTAAATAGTCATACCAATTCACAACCTCCAAAGTCAAAAAAAAGAGAGACTGCCAAAATGCTTCTTAAAAAGCAAATAGAGCTACAAGAAGCATATCACAAGCGCTTCAAAAAATTTGTTGAAAATACAGAAAAACACCAACGTGAAAAAAACAAAATATCACGGGACATAAAGGTAACATTAAGAGAAAAATTAATATTTGAGAAAGAAAAGTGGGCCGCTAAACAAATAATTTTACTAGAAACCAATAAATTAAAGGCTGAGGAATTGGAATTAAAAAAAATGGAATTACATATTAGAGAAGAAGAATTAAATAGAATAAGTTAGATTAGTTTTAAATACAATTTATTTTTTAATTAAACAAATGTTATGAATTAAATACAATGAACTGAATATAAATATCAAAAACTAAAAACCAATGTTATTTGAAGTTTATAAATTATTTTTTATTATATTTCGAAGTCTTTTAGCTTCTTCAGCAAAATTTTCAGTTGTCACTTCTTCGTTTGTACTTGGATTAATATTTTCCTCAGTTTCTATTAATGTTTCGTCTATTGGCACGTCATACATCATACATAAGTTATGAAGCATACAGCACACATTAACTATTCGTCCGGCCTTTTCAGGTGTATAATGTAATTCACGAGTGTACAGTATACATCTCCACCTCCCTTTTAGGATACCAAATACCCGTTCGATGATTGAACGAGCTTTTGAATGAACAGTGTTGTAAAGAGCTTCACTTGAACCTTCAGTGGTGAGCCGAAATGGAGTCATCATCCATGGTTCCAGTGTATAACCGGCGTCGCCTATAGATGATGAATATGAGATAAATTATATATATATATATATATATATATATATATATATATATATATATATATATATATATATATATATATATATATATATATATATATATATATATATATGTATATATATATATATATATATATACTATATATTACCTAGTATCCAAGAAGATTAATCTCCTGCTCTCCAATTTCGTTCCATTGCAATCCGATTTTTGCTGGTTTTCCAAATAACAGAATCGTGAGAGCAGCCTCCGAATCGTGCATCAACGGAATTGATGTGCATTCTATAATCACATGTCTGTATATAACACTGTATTAAGTTTCATTTAAATCTAATAACTCGTATATAATTACCATCATTACGTTTAGACTATGAGTACCCTTCCTATTAAAATAGTGATGCTCATTTACAATTGGCTTTATTATATTTATGTGGGTTCCGTCGATACATCCAATAACTCCGGGGAAGCCAGGTTTCCTCAAGAAATATTCCTTTGATTTTGATTTTCCTTCGTCTGTTAAATCAAAATTAATATATCTGGCACATAATACTGACTCCAAAATGCTTAGCGTTTCACTTAATACAATGGATACTGTGGGCTGAGCCATTCCAATAAGGAAATCCTGTCCCACTGATTGTTGATATGATCCCTCTGCTAAAAATCGAAGAGTGGCTGCAAGTTAAGGGTAGGTGAAATCGCATCTTTATTTTTGTTAACTTTAAAGTGTGATTCTATTTCACACAAAATAAAATTAAAGAGCTCTTTCGACACTCTAAATAATTTTATAAATCTGAAAGAGAATGTCAATATTATTAAGGCAAAATTATATACATTAAATCATAATTACTACCTTTTGTTAGACATATTAAGTGGATTCGAAACAGTACGTATTCGTTTCCTTTGAATATATGCGGGTATTATTTCATCATCATCCGAATCATCGTCACTTGAATTAACAAAATACGCGATCGTATCCATTTTAAATTTGTTATATTATATTTTTATTAATAATAAAAAAGCACAAAATTTAAAAACGCAACTTTGACAGTAATGACAGCATTTATAAAAACTATACGAACGTCACTCAATAAAATTTTGGAATTAGAACTAACTTCATTCATTCAAGTTTGACAGTAAAAATACATTTTTGATAATACGAATATCCGCCGCGGATCGGATTTTACGACAACGGATTTTCCGACGGTGTCGTATTTTCCGACCAATTTCATAATAGGCCCCCTGTTTGAATTCGAATGGATGCGCGCACCAAGGCACCTCTACCGGTTTATAATTTTGTTGTGTTCGTTCCTCAGGTTCCGGCCGACGAATTTCGGCGGAACTCGGTTTTATTATTATTTGCGTTCCCCTAACTTTCTGTATGATCACGGTGTAAGCCAGGAGCGTCATGCAAGCCTCAAACCCCACGACCTTAGCACTTCTCCCTGAGAACGTAGCCGGCAAAAATCACCGTGGAGGCCTTGCATGCGCTTAGTGAAATCTGCAGGTTGGCAGTAGCCAGCCTGTAACAATGTATATTGCAGGATATGTTTCGAAGAAAGTCACTGAAAAACTAAACTGCACCGACTGCATCAATTAACTAATAATTGATAAAGAATTACAAATGGAAATTGAATTGGATTTGTTTTACATACGAAATTTAGATCGCGGGGGACTCAAATATCCAACAGAATTTTCACTGTCATTTGGAATTTTAGTTTACCAAATTGTTGAAACGGTCACTATACCCAAATTTAGAAAGAAATTTTTACAATCAGTGAACCAAAAAACATATATAATCAGTTTAGTAATGGATTATTGTGAAATGCAATTCACAGATGAAATTTGCGCTACATATAACTATTCAATAACTTGAATAACTATTCAAAGAATCAAAACGATGCCGTAGCTCATTTTTCTAACAATCTTGCAAAGAAACGAAAATTGGCAACGCTAGTGCAATAATGATTTTCGGGGATAATATTATTATAAAATTATCGACAGTGTACAAATTATGTGTCATTATTTCTTGTACAATTTTAGTTTCACCATACAATTATAATTTTATTGTTATCGAGCAATGTTTTTTTTTATATAAATTAATGATTTTCGTTAAATAATTTCTCATAAATTTTTGATTAATAAATTATTAAGATTTTATTATATTTTTTGTTATGTTGTTTTATATTTAAATAAAGAGGTTTTAAATCATGGAATTAAAGGCTAGCTGACTAATTCTAATCATATTATTAGTTATCAACTCTAGACAAATTTCTTACAACTATGTATTTTTAACTTATTGTTTTATTTAAGTTTCATAGATTTTAAAATTTTGCGGCAGATGTTCCAGAAGTAATACATGTTCTATGTTATCCAGTTGTAAACCGGAAATTACATAAAAAACGATTTGTTTAGGGTTTAAACAAAAACAACACAGCATAAAAAATTAACTTTTAAATGTTGACGTGTTGAGATGTTGACGATTCACTACAACATTTGTTTACTGTTCTTGGTAGCAGTTTGAATTTGTTGTATATTGTTATGATGTGTATCCCAAAATTATAAAAATGATGAATTTAAAAATATACATATTTACTTTCCATTTTAAAATGTTTAATTATGTTTTATTTGACAAAATAAAATAATTGGTTTTATAAATTTTTGATTGTTTTAATTAATATGGTTCGAAATTTTTGGTAATTTGGTTTATCATCGGGCTGTGCAGTATGTATATGGTATATTGAAACTAACTGAAATTAAAGTACAACAAATTTACTTTTAGAATGTAGAGAATATTTCTTTTATATTTACGAGTATTTCTATACATATCTTTTATATTTTCAAAGTTAGTAGTGGCAGTTTCGAAAATTAATTTCGATTAAGTGGTACATCATGCGGTATAAAAATAAGGTAATCCGCGTTGACCTATGGCGTTTGTTAAATATTGAAAAACTATCGCACTCATTCATTACCGAACGTTTTTGATACGTATGCGGGTGAACCGTAGCTTACATATCTTTTGCATTTAACCTTAAGATATACATTACTTAGCAACGTCACAATATGTTTAAACAAACGTTGCATCTATACTTCGCCAATAAATCGACATATATTTCAAATTGATATTCTGCCTTCGCTTAAATTTACCATTTGACTAATGCGATCCAGTTTAAAACACTCTTAAACATTTTGAATTAAACCGTGTCAGCCCCGCCTAGTACTAAAATGATTTTAATGTAAAGTATTTTTATGGCAATCTGAATTTGAGAGAATAAAAATTGTTGTTGTTTAGAATTTAGAACACAATTTCACGTATACATACTTACGAATTTTTATATCAAGATTTAAAAAATATTTCATTCTGATTTGTACGAAAATCGCCTGGTCCATTGAAAAATTCTAAAATTATATGTTTACAATGATGCATTCATGTGTCGCATTTCATAATCGGGAATTTCATAATAAAACACTAGAAATCGCTTATTTATGATACAACACAACAATAAGGAAACAACTTTGACGACAATATAAACCAAACAAAAACATGTCACAAAATTTTTGGCATTTTGCAAAAGTTATTCAGCAATTCAGCATTACTTCTGTGAATCTACATCTGGCAACACAATTAAAGTTCACGATTGTCGTGAAAATAAAAAAAAGCTTGGGTAAACGTATTATTTATTTTATTATTTTATATAATTTCTCGATATTTCTATGGTGTGAAATTAAAATCAAATGAACTTAAACAAATATACTTTATTCATGAATAATTAAATTGTAAATGAACTTCATTTTATGTGATAATTTAACATCCGAAAATGCCATTTTTCCATACAAAATAGCCATTTGGGTACCCTTATCGAAAGCTTTAATTTTCATACAAGCAGGCCCGTTAATATATGGCCCTGGAAATGTATGTTTAAGATACAGTGTCCACTATCAAGTGAAACAGAGTGTATCATTTTGATTGTGTGTGATATATAGCAGAAACAAATCGTTAAAAATTTGCACACCACCAGTCCCAAAATATAGTTTTCAAAAAATTAAAAATATTCATTGTACTCCGTCCAAATGTAAAATATTTCATTTCCTTTCTAATTTGCCAAAAATAGATTTAAACTTTTTTGTAAACTAAAATAATAACTTGTATGTAGTTTATAATTTAGTATAATTCGTTAAAAGTTAAATAAACTATGTACAATCTAATGCAATTTATTATTTTTTGCTTTATATTACTTTTTCAAAACATGTTAATGAGATTGTAACAATATTGTGGTACGGCAGACGAGAACAATGTACCACAACCATATTCAACCACGTGAACAAAAACACTTAATTTTAAGATAACGAACATATAACAGATATAAATTATATAGTTTAGACAAAATTTATTAATGTTAGTAATTATTTAGTGTTATAGACTAAATCGTGGAGTGGATAAAAAAAAATAATAACAAGCCACCTGGATTTAAAAAGAGCAACTACTAAACATAATAAAATTATGTCTAGTCGGTATAGTTTATTGTATACAATTTAAATTTCGTTCTTTTCTTAACTATGTGTGAGGAACAGAATAAAACTTTTTTTTTTGTTTTGGTTGTTCTTATATGTGAACCCCAAGATATATGATTCTTGTTCTTTTCCGGGTGTTTTTGTGGTTATACAATGCTTTTGCTGGAAATACTAAGCTACAAATTTATATGTATGCATTTGGTACAAGACACACGTGTGATACATTGGTTAAAAGTTTTCTTATATTTTCAATTATTTTTGTTGCTTGTTTTAAGAGTCTTTAGTGTAGTAAAGAGCAAAACAAAAAACGGAAAAATTTATTTTCTTAATTTTTTTTATGTTCTACGAGTAAAAGTTTTAAGTTAGTTTTAACAGAGCTTTTTTAGTGTTTACTCTTTTTTTTAAATATTATTGAGTAATGTATTGTAGTAAAAACAAAAAAAAAAAATAATAAAGTTATGGTTTCTCAAAGTTTTATGTTTATTTTCGTTCAGAATGTGTTTCTGGATATATGCTGTACATTTAAAAATTTCTTTATAGTGAGCACTACGGTAAGCACGACTACCATAAATAATATCATAAATTATTATATATTTATAGTTTAAGTTAATTATCAAGCAACACATAAAAATCAGGTTTTACGATATACAATTTTTTTTTGTCAGATTTTTCTTACGATCCAATCTTATCTCTTCCGTACCGTACCGATTTATTGTCAATTAAATTCAAATAGTCAAATCCAATAAATAGCACACAAAGCAATATCCTCTCTCCTCTACTCAGTCTAAAATACAATAATAATTCACAATTGTGTACAGATCAGCAATTTAATATTATTATTTTTATTTTTTGTTTGATTCAACAATTTTTAATTTTCCTATTACCTTAAATCTCATATAAATTTGAAGATTTTCTATCCTGTTTCTTGTTATAAATGGAATAAGAAAACGACAAAATTGTACGTACAGCTTTTATTCCTCATTCTAAATAATAATTGAATTTTTGTCGAAGAATACTTCTATTCAATAGGTATGTGTATGTCTGGTATACAACCAGACAAGAAGTTTTATTTACTATGACATTATGTCTTTTGGGTAAAAAAAAAATAGTTAAGTAACATAACAACAACAAAAAAATACAATTTCTTTTCTAGGTATATATGAAAGGATAAAATCGTGACTAAAATGTTAAAGAATCATAAAAGGCAGAGAGAAATTTTGCAATATTTAAATTTTTGCATTTCTTTAGGCAAATTACAATTTAGAGAAATGACGATATGATGCCGTGTACAACTAGTAAAGGATGTAGATTTGACATGAACTAAGTTTTTTTGTGCTGTATATCGATAAATTTTAATTTTTTTAATCTACAGTTTTTTAAATAATAAATTATAGTGTTTTATCATAATTTTTTTCTATGGTTAAGATGCAATTTTATTTACATTTTACTCATTCTGATAGAAGATACCCGCAAGCCGGATCACAGCTATAGCTAGTGGTATTTATGACAAGCGCCAATTTTGGTTTGCAAGAAGTTAAACCTAACTAGAAAAGAACTAAATTTAGGACTAGTAGAACAAACCAATAAAAATAAAAAAAAGTGAATGTATTGGTAAATATAGAAAACAATGGCATTTAGTTGAGCTAAAAATTGACATTTACAAAATTAACATTTTTCTTAACTTGAAATTTTAATTTTCTGATTCGTTCGTGTCGTCTTCGGGATTTTCTTCCTCTTACAAACTCCAACAAATGTCACCCAAGAGTGCATCTAGCTTTTTGCCGCTGTACCAATGTTCGAATCTTGCCGTCACTTGGTGATGACGCTCGTCGTGCTCATCGGATTCGGCTGGTGATTGTTCGGCGAACTGTTATTTATTTATTTATTCAAAGAAATCTATTGTGTGATTATCATGTACGATTTCAAATTATTTCGTTTAAAACACAAATTTATTAAAACAAAAATAAAAAATTAAAAATATTTAAAAAAAATTTAAAATTAAAAAATTTAACGGTAAAACTTTAAACAAAAAAAAAATATAAATCAAATTTTGATTTAACAGTTAAAAATTTAAAAATAATTTTTCTAGATATTTTTGAAGTTGTCCTTTGTTAAATTAAAATCAAATAGGTCCTCGATTATGTTGAATGATTGGGACATCCTATTAATGGGGTTCTTTTCTCCGTAGTTTGTAGAATGGTGTTCTAGTGCTAAAAACTCATGGTTTCAAAATGTTCTGCATGGCACATGAATTGATATGTTTCTCGAGATGTAAGCTGAATCACTGTGACCACACTGAGAAAAATTTTGGTTTGTAAAATTAAAAAACCAAGTTTTTAATTTCTCAAAGTTATAAATTTTTTTGAATTTCAAATGTATTTTTTTGAAATTAAATGAAATTTTTGCAAACTAATAAAAAGCTTTTTTATTTTAAAAACATATTTTGTAAAATGATTTATAAAATACTTTTTAGATTTAAAAAGTTTATTTATTTAAACATAATAATTTATATCAAAAGAAGTGTTTTAGCATTTAAAAACATTTTTTTTGATAATAATGACATATTATGAAAATGTTTATATTTATTGTTTTGCCAGAAATCCCGTTGTATTATTTTTCAATTCGTCTATATTTTATTTTTTATTTTGAAGTTTTTTCGGCTATTTATATAATTCGCCAAATCGATATGTTCTTGTGTTATACTAAAGGTATAAAGGTTTGACTGACTAAGTAGAACAACTTTCGAACATCAGTACGAAACGAAACCAAACTGCCAAAAAAGAATTTGAGGAGGTTCTCAATTTCTCATTATATTTTTTAAAGGGTTGTGTGTATTTTTACACAATGACCCTGGGAGTTAAAAACTGGGGAGGGCGAGTAAATTTTTTACTTTTCGTGGTAGATATGATATGTTCTTATGTGTAGCTGACTCTTTTTTTTTGCTGACTTTAAGTGAACAGTCGCAAACATTGATTACTTTGATTTAAAAATATTGTGACATAGGTATGTTAAAAAAGAATTATTTAAAAATTAAAATAAATTTTTTAAAACTAACCAATAGTTTTTTTATTCCTAAAAAACAATCTCTTAAAATTTAAGAAAACTATTTGACATAAGTAAGAAAAGTATTTTTGAAAATAAAAACAATTTTTTTATTTTTATAAACAAATTTGGTAAAAACATTTATTTTAGAAATAAAAAGATTATCCTTTTGATTTTAAAAACGAAACTTTTCGCCTAAAAAATATATGTATATTTTTTAGATTTTATATGTATTTTTTTTTATTTTTACTGGTTTTTTTTTCAGTGCAAGCAAAACGTTTCCAATAAAGAGAAGTCGTCTATTTTCATTTCACGCGCACATATTTTGTAATCCGTGTTTTTTCTACATGACAACATTCTAACATTTATATTATGAAAAGCGGTCAGCATATTTCAATATATCTGTGCCAATGATCGGATCGATTAATTTCGAGAACATTCTTAATAACTTCTTTTACACATTTCCATGCCACAAGCTCTCGTTCACTGAGATCGTTTTCAAATGCATAATCGTTTATCAAACGACGAATATCTGGTGCATTATGTATTCCTGTAATAAAAAACAATATGCGAGATGGAATTTCATTCGATTAAAACTTTGATTCGAATAGATTCAAACACAAACTTTCTTTTATTTTCATTCCACTTAACCGTGGAAAAATGCGACGCAATTCGACGAACGCATTTTCATCTGGATTGAGCGCTCTTATAAAATTTTTTACTACTCCAAGCTTGATATGAAGTGGTGGTAGCAAAATATTTTTTTAATTGACAGAAGTGGAGCCTCAACGATGCTGTCGTATCGCAATCTAATGTTCACACGTAGATCCCAGTTCCTTTCGTTGTATTAGTCGCCTTTAAAACGTGTATTCCATAAGCACAAAAACACCTGTCACAAACCTTCCATTGATGGTCATTGTATTTAATTAAATCAATGATTTTTTTCATTGATGCATAGGTTTCCTTTGTGTTTGTACTAAGTGCAATTGGAATGGAATTCTTTGAGTTGGTAACGTGAAGGAGAACTGCCTTCAAGCTGCTTGTAGAGGAATCGATAAACAATCGCCAATCTTCAAGATTATATGCATTGTGCATTATGGATACAAAACCTCGGATATAAGCGAGTGAATTATTCTCAATTGATTTGAAAAAATTCGTAAAATGTCGATGACGATTTATTGAGCCAGATATCCGAAAATTTGGAGCCAAAATGTTCACTTGTTTCTAATCCTTTGACAAAATATTGGCTTGCAGCTGCAATAGTTTCATGCGTCGTACCATAATATCCAAACTATTTTGCGAGATTTCAATGTAATTGCATGGCGCAGTGACATTTGATGGTTGATATATTGATGCAGATGTTTCTCCAGTTTCACCTGATTCAAATGTTGTTGGTAAATTTATTTATTTTATTTATTTATTTAGTACAAAATCTAATACTTATAATTTTACTCAAATACATACAAGAACAATATTACATAATATGTAAAATATATAATAAACAAAAAAGGTTAATTATAAAATAATTTTAAAATCCGTTTTAAAGTAATTTTGGGTAACCCAAAGTCGAACTTGGTGCTAATTTGGTTTAATTGTTTGGCCATTCGGTTAACTGGTTCATTTTCACCATAGATCGTACGGTGCTTGTCTAATTTAATCAAAATACTCTGCCGAGTAGTTCTTGTCGGGACATGCAATCCGATGTCAGCCAAAATGTTTGGCGAGTCAATGCAGCCAAGAAGAACATTACCTAACATCGAGGCACCAAGTTGATTTTTTCTGTTATCCAAGGTGGTGATTTGATAAGTATTACATCTTTCAATATAAGAAGGTAAGCGAAGAATATTTTGGTAGTATGGCAGATTATGGTCATAACATCAACCGTCTTTCTTAGCAACGTACAACAAAAATTTTCTTTGTTCGCTTTCAATACGATTGATGTGTATTTGATGGTAAGGTGACCAAACTGGAACCGCAAATTCCAAATGAACTCGGACATGTGGAAAATATAAATTGAATAAGCACCTTATGTCTGTGAACTCATATGTCTATCTTTTGATAAATCCCAACATAGAGTTTGCCCTCGCGATTATTATGTCTATGTGTATGTTGAATGATACATTTTCCACAAATGTATAACACCTAAATCGCGAATTTCACTTATTCTAGCTAGAGGTGACCCATTGATTTGGTACTCATGATGTAAAGGCTCCTTCTTCCGGTGAAATGTTATAACCTTGCACTTATTTGTGTTTAATCGCAGTTCATGAAGTGTGCACCAGCTACTTACTCTGTTTAAATTGTCCTGTAATAATTTCACATCTTCCATGGTCTTAATCGGTTTAAATATTTTCATATCGTCAGCATATATTAGTACATCGGAATTATGGATCACACCAGTGATGCCGTTATAACGATTATAAAAATCCAAGGTCCTATATGGGAGCCTTGCGGAACTCCAGAGTGTGCTATTATTGTTCTTGATTTAACACCGCCTATTTCGATATATAGCTCTCTGTTACTTAAATTCGACCATATTCACTTCACAAATGCGCTTGAGAATCCAAAGTTCGACAAGCTTTGTATTGCTTTCAGGTGACAGACTCAGTGTAAATTGTATCCATTTGAGTTGATTCCTCTAGGGTTTTCAGAGTTTTACTTGTAAACTCAACCAGATTTGTTGAGGTCGATCTGTCAGGGAGAAAAACGTGCTGTGATACTGAAATGCGTTTTGGTACTATTGATTTAAGAGATTTGCAGATGATCATTTCAAAGAGCTTAGGCATTGCAGACAATGATGATATTCCACGGTAACATGAAATGTCGCCTCTTTTACCTGCTTTAAATATAGGTGTTATTTTAGTTATTTTCCATTGTGTTGGGAATACGCCACTTTGTAAAGACTGATTGAAGAATAGGCACAGTGGTTCGACCAGTTCGTTTCCGAACATCTTTAAAACAGCTGATGGTATTTTATCAGATCCACAACCATCACTTAATGACTGAAGTGCTTGTACTATATCATTGCTGGATATGTTTGGAATGTTTATATCTAGATTAGATTCACAACCAGCTAGATTAGGCGACGCTGAAACATTTTCTTGATAGACACTTTGAAAAAACTCAGCAAACATGTTTGCAATGCATTGGTTGTCAGTTGACTGCTTTTCTTGGTAGTACATGGATACTGGATAGCCTTTAGTATTTCGTTTGGTGTTAAAAAAATTCCAGAATTATTTTGGGTCACTTTTAATGCTATTCTGTATATTCGCTAAATAATTTGAATATTTTGCTTAAAACTATGGATACTGCTATTCTGTATATTCGCTAAATAATTTGAATATTTTGCTTAAAACTATTCCTCATATATACCATTAATGTCAAGAAACAGTCTTCTATCGTTCTTCGAATTGTTAATTTTCATACGTTTGTACGCTTTGTCCTTTTTATTCTTTAACTAGTGAATTTATTCTTTGACTAGTGAAGAATCATATCACGATGGGTAACGCTTTGTGGCAGCTCTTGAAAGCGGGACGTGTGTCTCAAAAGCACGAAGAATTAAGCAGTACAACTTCTCCACATTTCTGTTCACATCCTTTGAAGATAGTCCCATATCCCATTCGATGTCGCTTAGGGATCTTCCTAAATCAATTTAGTTGGCCCTTTTAAAATTAAAGAATTAAAATTAAATTTCCGGTTCTACTGGCGATACACAGGGAGAAGCTTCCAACGAATTAAATGAAATCTCCATCGCTTTATGGTGATCATCATTCGTGACGAATGGTACAAACGACTTTTTCACGTCGAACATGTTAAGATCATTAGAGAGGATAAGGTCAAGGTATCTATTATGTATGTTAGGATATTGGTTAATCTGATTGAGGTTTAAATTGAGAATGAAATCAATGAAGTAGATTTCGGATTCGGATGTAACGTTAAAAGGGATGTTGATGTTAAGATCTTGATCAAGACTCTAGAATATGTGTGGCAAACTAAAGTCGCCAGGGATAAGAAAAATGTCAGTTGGCTCACCTTGTTTTGTAACCTCGTCGATGATTTCACAAAATCGAAAGTATTTTTCCGACGTAGAAATAGACGGAATGTAAACGTTAACAATGTATAAGTTAACTTTAGATAAACTTAATTTTACACAGAGTAGTTCCATGGAAGAATGAGTGACATCAACATTTTGGCACGGAATTACTGATTTAACAGCAATAATGACTCCACCACCTGACGTTTTGGACCTGGTATTTAATGACCGATCACATCGATAAACTATGTAAGAGTGAGGAAAAAACTCGGAACTCGAAATATTATTATTAAAAGATGTCTCACAGATAATATACGCATCAAAATTGGTTTTAAGAACATAGTTATAAAACAGTTAAGCTTTAGATGACATACGATTAACGTTATGATAATAAAAAGTAAATGAATTCAAAGAAAGACGGTTTTCTTGACGTGGGAATGAAAGGAGTGGAAAGGGATTTAAGGCAGGAGTAAGATATGTAGAATTAGAAGTTATAGGAGATTTTTGGAATGACTTGCAATACGAAAATTTTGCCGCCGAGGTTTCCATTGGAATTCCTTTACTAGTAATCCGGGCGGCCACATTGGAGAATTTATGGCAACTGTGAACTGTTCCTCAGGTAAACTTATGCGAAAAGACTCATAATCGTAGACGTACCCATTTTCACGATTTGGTAAGATTTTTACGAAAACCGCTTTATCCAGTTGCATTTTTAACTTCACAAAATTTTCAAATGGAAGGTTAGTTATCGACCCAGAAATTGTACTTACGAAAAGCCATCGTCGCGGCGAGATATCTTTGATCTCATTGTGAAGTAGTGTTTCGCTTGGCACTTTAATTATGGTTTTGGATTCATGAACTCCTGCTGTAGTTGTTGATGCTATTAAGCATTTGGTTTCATGCTCTGCCGCTGTTGTATTTAGCGTAGTTGAAAATTTGAGTTTTGCCAGGTTTCCCATATGGTTCGTCAATGTAGGTGATGGTTCAAGTTTTGACGATTGTTCGGTCATCGTAGTCTTTGATATAGACCGGGTTACTGTACGATCCACCACAGTATTCAATGTCGTATTAACAGGTGGAATAGAGGTTGCTTGTACCACCTCTTGTATATCAGGTGATGATATCTCAAATAAAGAAGTTGGCTGAGCACTTGACGATGATGGTAACTGTTTTTCGCTATTGGTCGTCAATACAGGTGGTGGTTTACTTATTAACGATTGTTCCAGCATGATTGTAGCACTATGAAAGTTCTCCTCTGCCTTCTCAATCCTTTTAAGAGAACCTTCTATGATGGAATAAAAGCTACTCATTCCGGTCACACAATCTGGACAAAACAAACGTAATCAAATCACGCTGCCCATAATAATTTTGATTGATTTTTTTACCTCACTCAGGTATTTGGAAATAGCTTTTTAGTGCTTTGTGTTGCGCACAAGTAACTAATAACTTTTTTACACATGTACCCTTGACACACAAAAAAAATACTCGTCAACAATGGTGATACCGCATTCGGCAACCCGAAAATTATGCGCAACACAATTTAACACACTAACAAAAGTGCGACAAACAATTGTTAGAAATGAATTCAGAGAAGAAGAATTGTACTACAAACAATTGTACACAGAAACAATTGTACACAGAAACAATTGTACACAGAACAATTCATCGAAAAATCAAATATGCGAAAGAAAGAAACAATTCATCGAAAAGACTCGTAATGCATATTAAAAAATATTGATCAATTTTCTCTAATTGTTCAATTTTGTGATATACGGAAAACAAACCAGAACAATTTCAGGTTAAAAAATTGTATCGATATTAAGCAGAATTTGAAGCGAATTGTTGTAATGAGGAGCATCATTTATTTAAATCAAATTGAATTGTTATAATATATCGAACATCTCGAGCCACTAGTGTGTTGGATTTAAGTTTATTTTTAAATTCTGACTCAATTACACACAGAATGTCGCAAAAAATTGAAAATTTGTATTGAATTTCCATAAATTGAACTTATCTGGCACGCAATGGTTCGATCGCCCATTTTTAAAAAATCAGTGTAAATTCCAGATAATTCACATAAATTTGTTATTTAACATAGATATGCAATAACTCTGTCTCTATCGAGAACAGAAAGCCGCTTGACGATTTCTTGAGTAGGAGCTGCGATTGGAATATTCTCGCCAAGTGATGCTCCAAAATCGACAAATACGCTTGAACTAAATATTACCCAAGCGAATAACCATTTTTTTTATAAGCCCAATCATCATGAAAATCCACATGATAAATTTCTAGACTATGCTGAGTAATTACGTAGAACTTCATTTTTGCCTAAAATCATGGGAAACTGGCCAAATCTGAGCCAAAAGTTAAAGCATATTAGTTAAAATGAATATTTTCGATGAATTGTATATTCAAGCAAGTCGTGTTTCATACTGTTCGATTGATTCAGCCACCCTTGCTGCTCTAATCTTCTTCGACTTTGCAGTTAACTGCCCAATTGATCTTTTTTTCGGTTAGCATTTTTAAGCAAAAATAAAACGTGTAGCTAATTAATCAGGAATGACGGGCATTCAAAACAGAAATTAGTATTAATTTATCAAAACGATTTTAATGTTCTCTTCGATACATTTCACAGCGGACTGTGTTTGAAAATGTCTTTACGGAATTTTTTTTAAGCAAAATCAAATGTTATCTACAATTAGAAAGTAATCATACATTAACACGTTTATAAACTGAAAACTTAAATCTAATAAGAATGTATATTCACTTGAAATAATATATTTAATGCCTGGAAAATAATCATCAACAATTATTTTATTGCAATATAGCTAATAAGATAACTAATCGAGAACAACGGCATCTGAAACACAAATTAATATTAATTTATTCAAAACGATTAAAACTACGTCCACTTCGATACGTTTTAACGCGAACTGTGGTTGAAAATGACATTTCGAAAAAGAAAAGAAGTTTTTTCAAACTAAGGCAATTTTACACGTACAATAATTTGAATCCAAGGATGTTTCTTGTAGAAGATGCTATTTTCAAATATAAAACGCTAGTACTTTTCAAAGTAAATCAGTTTATACGTACAATATTTTTTAGTACTTTTCCTAGAATTGATTTTATAAAACAATCATTGATTTAATAAACTAAATAATAAACTATTGGCGTTTAGTATGAAATTACTATTTTCATTAAAAGCCGCCGGTTGCAATAGTGGATTAAAATAGAATGTTAATTATTTCTGAAGTTATGTGAAAATTAGAACTCGCTGACTATGGTACATTTCAAAACAGGATATGATAAATAGGATATCACTAAACAGTGCATGTCAAACCAGTAAAAAATGGATTATTAGTATTGATAGAAATTTAACACAGGTTTTCAATTTTTTGCGACATTCAGTGTGTAATAAATTTTAGAATCAGATTTTGCTTCTAAATAAATGGCATATTATCCCATAATCAGCTAATTTTTTGCAAGCTTTTTGTGTTTTCACATTTTTTCCATTTATGATCATCAATCATCATGGTTCTAGTGGGATTTGAAATCAAAACTGACGTAATCACGGAAATAAAAATTTTTAAATTATTTTTCGTGAAAGAATGATATGAAATGATTCCTTAATCATCTAATTTTCTTCAATAATATTCATGTCTTCATATATTTTAGTACTTGAGGCCAACCACCTGCACCATGTGCGAAAACGAATTGTGCGAATATACAATTCATCGAAAATATTCATTATAACTAATATGCTTTAACTTTTGGCTCAGATTTGGCCAGTTTCCCATGATTTTAGGCAAAAATGAAGTTCTACGTAATTACTCAGCATAGTCTAGAAATTTATCATGTGGATTTTCATGATGATTGGGCTTATAAAAAAAATGGTTATTTGCTTGGGTAATATTTTGTTCAAGCGTATTTGGCGATTTTGGAGCATCACTTGGCGAGAATATTCATATTTCAGCTCCTACTCAAGAAATCGTCAAGCGGCTTTCTGTTCTCGATAGAGAAAGAGTTATTGCATATCTATGTTAAATAACAAATTTATGTGAATTATCTGGAATTTACACTGATTTTTTAAAAATGGGCGATCGAACCATTGCGTGCCAGATAAGTTGAATTTATAGAAATTTAACACAGGTTTTCAATTTTTTGCGACATTCAGTGTGTAATAAATTTAGGATTCAGATTTTCAGATTTTGCTTCTAAATAAATGGCATATTATACCATAATCAGCTAATTTTTTGCAAGCTTTTTGTGTTTTCACATTTTTTTTCATCTAATTCATGCTTGATTTAAATAAATAATACACTTCAACTTAAAAATCTTTTTCAAAATCTACTCAACATCGATATAATTTTATTTTGATGAATAATTGTAAAATCTTCATTTAGGAAGTCTTATGTAAATACTGATTTTCAAAAGGAACTTTTAGGTGAAAAATTTTGTTTCGATGAATTGTGTTTTCGATGAATTGTTTTTTTTTCAAAATTGTTTTCACGCACATTTGGTTATTGTAAAATTGTAGTTTTCATATTTGTTTTTCGATGAATTGTTTTTCGATGAATTGTTTGTCGCATAATTGATTATCGCAGAATTTTCGGGGAATCATCGCATTCTATACACTTATTTTCGATTGACATTTTTTTTTTTTTTTTAAATATTCCTCAGTTGGGTTTGATTTTTCCGGAATAGGTATTTCATCTGAATGCGGCAGCGGTAGTTGAGCATGTCGTTGCAGTGTATGTCAAACAACCAATTTTGTTTCTGTTTGTACCGAGAATGTAATTCATGCACCCATTACCTTGAACAGCATCATGTCCTTGTGGATCTATCCATATCATCGGGACACCAAATGGCATTGCGGCTCCACTGTTTTGCCATCTATGCAGATAAACAAAAAACGGCGTCCAATTTACACCACTAATAACATTTTGTGAAAAGTATAGTCGATATAAATCAGCGGTTTCAACACTTATTTTGCGGCGATTGCTCATAATTGTAAATTTTCCACAAACATAACAAAAGCACTTGAGTTTAAAACACCTATCTATATTATTTATTTCACCAGATTTCACAAGCCGATTTTCACTTTATTTTTTGTGTTGTTTTGTACTTTTGTGAAGATAGCCCAATTTTCTATCCCGGAAAATCGAAAAAGTTGCTTATCGCAGTACTATACATTTTTATGTATACTATTGCGACATTTAATTATTAATTATAGCAATAAATCTAAATTTGGAAATTATTCCACGAAACTTTTGAAATGTTTTCAATTTTTTTTTTTACTTAGTTTGATACTTGAAGAATAATATAAATTGTGGAAAAGCGGGGGTTTGTGGGCGGCAGCCCCCATCTTCTAAGGTATACAACGAATTAAAATTACATTAAAAAATATTTTGTATATACTGATAGTTGATTTTTTTAACATTTGTGGCACTATCAGAAGAAGCGATAAGAGCGATAAAAACTCTTTGATCTGTGTCTGCAAGGTTGACTATGCAATTAATATTAATAAAAATAATAAAAAAAAAAATTTTGGAAATTTTCCCCTCCTAAAAACTGATAGGAAGCAATACTGGATTTCAAAATGTATACTCCTTACCTTGTTTTCTCGATGTATACATAAAGTAAATTTACGCCAAATATACCGACAACGAAAATCAAAAATTACTTTAAATATTCCTCCTTCACCAAAAAAGCAATAATTTTACTCTCACCCCAGAAAAATGTTTGTGTCATGATAGTTTTAGCTGTCATGACAGTAAATTTTCGGGGCTGACAGTAAAAATGTCTTGATTTTTTGGGCTGAGAGTAAAAAAGAATGTCATGATAGCAATAATTAAGTTGCCATCGCATTTTTCGGGGATGGAATTTGGGCTATCTTCACACTTCTGTGAAGATAGCCAAAATTTCTATCCCCGAAAATCGAAAGAGTTGCATATGGCAATACTATACATTTTTATTTATACTATTGCGACATTTAATTATTAATTATAGCAATAACTCTAAATTTGGCAATTATTCCAGTACATTTATGAAATGTTTTCAAATTTTTTTTTACTTTGTTTTACACTTGAAGAATTGTATAAATTGTGAAAACGCGGGGGTTTGGGGGCGGCAGCCCCCATCTTCTAAGGTATACAACGTATTAAAATTACATTAAAAAATATTTTGTAAATACTGATAGTTGATTTTTTTAACATTTGTGGCACTATCAGAAGAAGCGATAAGAGCGATAAAAACTCTTTAATCTGTGTCTGCAAGGTTGACGAAGCAATTAATATTATTTAAAATAAAAAAAATATTGGAAAAATAAAGAAGTGAAATTTTTTTTTAGTTTTAGCTGTCATGACAGTAAATTTTTGGGGCTTACAGTAAAAATGTCAATTTTTTGGGCTGAGAGTAAAAAAAATATCATGATAGTAATAATTAGTGTTGCCATCGCATTTTTCGGGGATGGAATTTGGGCTATCTTCACATACATTATCTTTACATACATTTCTTTTGTCACTTTATATATTTAGAGGAAAAACTTTTTTTTTTTAATTTTATATTACAGTTTTTAGTTCTTACTTATTGTGCTGGACAAATGATGTAGTGGTTAAAGCTTCAGCACTTGGACCGGCAGGTACTGCGTTCGAATTAGACATTCCAATCGAATATTAGACTATTCGATATTCGAAAATATTCGGCTTGTTTTGCACTATTCGATATTCGAATATTTTGTAACGAATATTCGAGTTTTAATTTTTTTAATCAATTTTAAATACAAAACGATTTGAATCGTGCTTTGTGTACTCAAGCTAGATGTTAAAACCCTTGATTTGGTGCAACTTAAAAGTAAGAACTATTATCAAAAGGTTTAAGGTATTGCCTGCAAAACACTCGGAGTATTGTGATTTTTGAAGTTAACCGATAGTGAATATAACCCATAAACGATTTAAATGTGTAAACATTTTTGTTCAGTAAATTTTTCTGATGTGGAATCAGAAATAAGTAAAACGATTCTCTTTCGATTAAAGAAACGAATGAATGAATGGAGGGATGAAACATGACACTTATTATTTACCTTGAAACAGCAGATATTCCACGCTCAAATGAATATTTTAAATATTCTACAAAATCTGCCAAGATTTCGTCAACACAAAAAAATAAATGGAAACAATCCATCCACAACGTTTAATGACGACGGCAAAAACACTAACATTTTGATCTTATCGGGGGATTCCGATTCAGATTTTTTGCTATAAGAAAATGAAACACCACCAACGGCAACAAATGAACTGCAGAAGGAACTCCAGAATACAATTAGTAACGCAACAATCAAACTCAACAGTAAATAAAGAGGTCGATAGATACAGCTAGCTTAAAATACAGTTCCGTAAACCAGATGTTAGAAACAAAAACAAAAAAGAACCCGTCCGAATTTTGAAATTTGAAACTCTTTATTATTTTTAAAATAGCTATATGTTTTTTAAAATGAACTAATTTTGCCAAAAAATTAAAATACAGTACTAACCCGGTTTACCGAAAGACACAAAAAATTTTGTTTGCGTAAAATGGGATCCTTTTCAAAAAGGGTTTTTAGTTTTAAATTTTAAGAAAATATCTAATAAATATCACTTTTTAATTTCGAATTTATTAAAATATAACTTAAATTTCAAAAGCACATAATAAAACGTTGGCAACGGCGTTTTAGTCAGATGTCTCAAATTATTTAACAAGCACCGCATGAACTTCGCTATGAAAATAACTTAAGGAAATGTAAATCATCAATTACTAAATTATTATTAACTGGTCAATTGAATACATAAAAATAATTTACATTACATTCAATTTGTATATTTTTTTTTCATTGAATCAGTTTTTCTTGTTCCCATAAAATTATTATATAGTACATTAAGTACACTTGATTTGTTTAAAATATTTAAATGTAAATGTAGGCGTATTAATTATATTGTAAATTTGTTAATTTTATAAAATATCAAATATCTGCGTATAGTTCGATGAACTCTGGCAGTGAAATAAACAAAAAAAAAAAACTGTCAATGATAAATGTTTCAAACTATAACAAGCATATAGTAAATTTAACGTATAAACTTCTTAGTAAACTATAAATCTAAATAATGAAAAAAAAATATTTTTTGGTCACTTTGAAGGGCAATTTGTAGTAGTTTTTCCGGAACAGGGTACTTTGATGGAAGGCAACTTTCTAAACGCTTATAAATTCTATCCACGTCCAGTCCTATCTTTGCTTTGATCAACCGTGCCAATGTTTTCTACAAAATTGCTAAAATATACTGACTTAAATACTAACCTACTATTATTGCAGATGCCACTAATAAAAAACCTGCAATCAAAATTATTGAAACCTTGCCATTACTCAAGACAAAATTTATTGTTAAACTTTACGTTTTTATGCAAATACAAAAAAAAAATTAACTTCTCGTACTTATCGCATAAAACATGTTCGTAAATTAATGCTTTTGTATATAGTTCATATCTGCTCTATGCAAATATTGGAAAATAACATTTCTCATATTATTGAATATATATTTTTAAACATATTTGAAAATTTGCATATAAAATTAATAATTTAATTTCTTATATGTATGTATGCATATGTACATATGCAGACGAGTATATGCAACGCGCGGTTGAATAAAAATATAAAATGTACACAACTTTTTTTTATGTATTTTCGATTGGGAGGCAAATAAAAGTGATCATAAATCAAATTATGGCGCATATACGTAAAATATGGTCGTAAAAAAACTGTACAAAAGAATTTCATAACTTATGTGAAAAAGTATGTAGTTCGTTTTAGCGTTTGTTAAGGGAGCTTTCGTATATGTGGTGAATTTACTTCACTGCTACATTTTATTGTTGTTTAATTTTAACAACTTCCATTGAATGAAAATGTGCACACGTAAATAAACATTTTGCTTGACTAGTTTAGAACATCGTTGTAAGAGCGGTATTTTGTTAAACTAAAATATCGTTTTTTTATATGTTACGGTAGTCTGCTAGATAACCGCAAATTAGATAATTATGTTACTTATTTAAATTAAATATGAAATATATAAAAATAATTTAAATATAAAATTGATTTAATTGGTTAAATATGAATGCATGTGATTATTTTGTACGACTCGTAATAAATCAAAATCTTAATAGTCTCGCAATTTACAAAATGATGATGTTCTTACAACTAAATTGGATCGCCCTATGCGACAAAAAAAGGTCAAATAATAAAAGACCAGCGAAGACATTTTATATTTTTATGAAAATTCGCCAAAGATTTGTTTGGTTTCTTGCATTTTGCCACGACAGGAAAAATTAAATATTTCCATTTTGTTCCATTGCGTTTTATATTTTTATGTTCGTCCTCTGACCGTGATTTATCCATCTATATATGAACACAATAAAATTAGTAATTTCGCTAAAACAAAACTACGAAATTAACTGAGACATAATTTCGAAAAATAAATGTTTACATCCTAACACCATGGGGACGACCCACATCACTGAGATTTTTCGTCAGCCGGGCTTATCAACAAAACAGTTCTTATTCAAAATCAAATGATACAAAGCGGGTTTCCATCATAAATCAAGTAAATCTCGCACTTGTTGGTTAACATTTTTTAGCATGAAAAAAGAACCCGGACGTGAACCAATGGTATTTCGGCTCTGCATTCGTAGCTGAGTCTCCTCGATGACGTTCCGGGTTAGACTGCTTTCGAAAGACTATCTGCTGTTTGAACAAAACATTATTTTATTGCCTGAGTTTTCCGATATCCGTTACTTGTTTGACGAAAATTTTACACTTTCCTAGCCACAACCGTAACAAAAAATTTGATATGGTACACAACTCCTAAACGAATGACCAGGAAATCCCAACAAGCAAATTTTACTGATTATTTAGGTGTGGTTCCTAAACAACGGATTTGCAGGTGTAGACCATGATGGTGAAAAGCAGAAACGTTAGAGAGAGCCTGAGTTGAACAACTGATGTCTGATAGTCTGACTTTTTAGGGTAATCCACCTTCGACTGATATATTGAAGTTTCACTTATTTTCAGAATATGAGGCCTTCAGGTCATGCACTCGGGGTTTTCTAAAACTTAACTGTAAACAGTTCACATTAAACGAAGTATCAGATTATCATAATTGTATCATTCGCCGGCGATCTGATGTCGGCGAAGTGTGGGTGACGCCGATATGTGGTGCAGCGATCTGATTTTGTCGGCTAAGCCAGCTGGTCGGCCATCTGGCGATATAATGAGGTACATTGTATCCATTAACCATACCATTTTTCACTTTCTTCAATTGTCGTTCCCAAGCGTTCACCAATTTTTGTACCAACACAAGTAATGGTTGTTTGACGTTGTTGGTAAAGTTTTGTGCGTGTCGATTTTTAAATTTGTGATCGAAATTTGATATCGAATGCATAACTCTTGAATCAGCTATGAGAAGTTCAATATCATTACACAAAAAGACAACAACACCTTAACATTATGATAAAAGCTTTACTTAAATCGACCAAATTGCTTAATGGTTAAAACTTTGGTGTTTTTCCGGAGTGGAAAATCCATGGGTTGACTCATCTCACGCATACAAATAAACTTCACGGAAGATTAATTTTGAACTCTGGACAAAATCGGATTTTAGTTCATTCATTTAAAAGATAAATGTATTCAGACTTTATTCGAATTTGGTGCTCATTTTCGGTATTTACTTCCTGGAAGGATAATTTATTTGCGATACAATTAATATTACATACACCATACATATACCCTGTAATCGGCTTTAAAATCAATCAAAATAGCAATTTTTTTTAAAAACATTTATATAGTTCAACACCGTAAATATAGAGGATTTAAATATATAAATTCAAAGCCATAATTAATAATTTCCAATTTGTGTGTAGCCTACCGAATATACTGAAAATGTAGCTAATTTTATTTTAATAATAAACTTTTTTAATAGTAGTTATATGTATGTATGTGTATGTGTTTCTAAAAAATGGAAAATATCAGCAATTACCCCCTCTTTTTAAAATACGTGTATTCAATTTTATTTGAAAATAATATTGAATAATAAATTTTGCATAAATGAATACATAAATATTAATTGAATGCTAAATATGGAAAAAATAGTTCTCGATTTGTAACAAAAAATAAAATATTAGGTTACACCGACCGAGGAGTTTGTAATTATAGAATACAAAAACCGATTATTATTTTTATAATTATTTAATTTTTCGAAAAAACATTTTGTTTGATGTTGTTTTATAAAAACGTAACTGTAGTAGATATAATTATATTTATGTGGAATACTTTTATTGATTAAAATTTATTTTAATAAAACTTTTTGAATTTCAGATAGTTTTAATTTCCATCATTATTATTTATGATCTAAAAATTTACTAGAATTTCTCAACAAATTAAAATTTATCGCAGCATTTTGAAAATATATTTAAAAATAATTTAAAACATAAAATTTGATTTGATTTTTGTTTGTTACGTAATTGATTAAATAAAATATTTTTTTCACATATCTCTTACTTTTTATCATAATCGAAAGAATCGAAATCAAAGAAAAGAAAAATATTTTACGTTATTACAAATTCTAATAACATCACATCTTTAAAGATTTCCAAAAAGGAAAAAAAATATCTCATAATTCCGAAAAAATGAACGGAGTACAAAATCTTATTTGATTCAAGTAACGAATATAGAGAACTTTTTGATTTGAATACGTATTACGTATATGTAAGATAATCTGCAAGGGTATGAGTTATGTGAAGATGATAAGGATATAAGATGATTTTATCTAGCAAAAAAGGAGGCGTATATTGTAAAAGCCTTTTTCGTATTTTCTTGTTTGTTTGTTTGTTTGTTTGCCTGTTTTGCTGTTGTTGTTGTATATATATGTCGAATTTGAAACACTAACCAAAAATTTAGGAAAAGATTCTGTAAAAAAAAAAATTAAGGCAAGAAAAAAAAAATATAAATTTAACAATCCAATTTTTTGTGTCAGTTGGTTTTAGGGTGAAATGAAAATGTTTCAGTTAAGATTATGAAATATTTATTACGAATACACAAGGTCGTGCCTTTAAGTTAAAAGTTATTTGTTCGTTTTCCCCCTCTTGTATATGCCGTCGCATTAAAGAGCAACATATAAGTTAAATATCATGTAAGTATTATATATGAAACTGGATTGTATTGGAATAATTTTGATTTAATACCGTTTTCATGAAATATACGCTTGTGACATTTTAAGAAAAATATTTTATGTAATAATATTCTTGTGTAGGTATATTATCCAATTTTCAACATCAAAACATTAATACACTTCTAATTTTCACAGCAATTATTTTATTCCATCTTTGTGATACAACAGCGAATACAAAAAATGCATTTCTCAACAACTACTTGTTACTAGGTAGGGCAACCAATAATATGCGTCTGCATGTTTTTTCCTGTGAACATATTTGTCGTGTTCCATTGGCATGAGCAAACTACTCACAAGTACTTGTTTCTACTCACATACTCAAATGGTGGTGTAGATGTTTAAAGCAGTTACGCAAAAAACTTCCGCCAGATGGATTTTAGTTCTTAAAAATCCAATAGATGGCTTTCAATAATTTTAGGTTATGTTGAAATGTCAGATTCAAAAATATTTTTTGTTTACTTGTGTATGGTATTACAGTTTAAAATCTTAAATTAAATAAATAATTCATTTCATATTCAAAAAATGGCTGAAAATAATTCGGAAATCGATGCAGTGAGTTTTTACACTAACAAAACTTAAACATTTATTTATTAATATGTATTTTTGTATTAAGGTTGTTGTTCAACTAATTGATGAAAGTAGTAGCGGCACCAGTTTACTTTATACGTCGTCAAGCTCGGCATCCCTTTCATCTTCAGACTCGGAAGAGGATTTAATTGTAAAAAGAGAACGGATAAAAGATTATTTAGAAGTAGTCCCAAAATATACCGATCTTCAATTCAAACATCATTTCCGATTGTTCAGAATTGTTGCAGAGAAAGTTATAGGTATGTAACTATAAATGTACATTAAATATCTTCATTTATGTGTATCACAATATGTATTTATATATTTCAGAACAGTATAGCATAACATTTCTGCAAAATTTAGAACACGGTGGGCGCTCAAAAGTTATAATACTTAATGGTTTTTAGCAAACACCGAAACCTACAGACAACTTTCCGACAGGTTCAATGTAACTAGAAGTTCTGTTCACCGAATCCTTTATCAGGTTATACAATGGATGGTCAAAGAAAGCCATAGATATATAGTATGGCCAACACCAATTGAAATGAAAACCAACCAAATAAATTTTTCAAGATTGAAGGGCTTTCGTAATTAGAGCGATTGATAGTAGCCATATTAGGATTAATCTCCCAAAAAGCGACAAAGATGCCTATTGTAATAGAAAAAAGTTTATTACGACTGTGTGGTCTTAACAAAACCAAATGTGTTTTTATTCTCTTCGGGTTTTTTGCGTCCGGGTTTTTTGATGTCTAAACGCGGTTAGTGGTGGAGGGATTCTCGTATGTTTTTGTTTATTTTGTTGGTAATAGAACGAAAATGAGAGAGAGAGAACAGTGCGCATCGAGTGTGTGCAAAGTAAAACGTTTTAGAAAAATGTTTTTCTTATATGCTTCTCGCTTATATCAATGCAAATTGATATAAGCGAGAAACAGAGAAGAGAGATATTCCTCTAAAACGTTTTGCGCGTACTTCGGCGTAATAGTTTATTTTTTATTTTTTTTTAATTCATTGGAATTTTGATTATGACAGAGAAAGTCGAGTTTTGGTTTCTGATAAAGAGAGTCTCGATTGGTTTTTTTGATTGAAAATAACGAAGTTTTTGGATGTCAAAATTTTAAGTAGTTTTTTTGAATATAAATATAAAGTTTAAAGAAATTTTTTGTGTTTTCATAAAAAAAAACAACAAAACTTGTAATCACATTGCACGTTTAATTAAATGGTGTACAAATTTGTATTGGACTTAATACGAAATTAAAAATAAAGCTGTAGATTTTGTATGTGTTTACTTTACATTCAATTTTTTATTTTTTTTTGCGAACAATTGTGAAAAGTGAATTTTCTCGATCTATGAAATTGTTCAAGCCTCCATTTTGGGTGGTGAAATTAGAAACGCAGAAAGAAAACCTGGTTGATGTGTGATACGAAGCAGTGAAGTAAATCCTTCGCGGGTGTGGTAACCCAGCCAACCAGATATTGTGTTTTATCGGTGGTCAGCCGCAACGTAAGGGGTGGCCAACCGGCTATTCGAATTTGGTATCGGGGAAAGGCCCCGCAACATATTGCCCAACCAGGCAAGCGCTCGAGCGCAAAGTCGGGGAGTCGCCCAACGACGGCACCAAGGCCGCACCGGTGGGGTAACGGCACATCAAGCCGCAACGGTCCGAGGCGGCGACCCTGTGGCATGACGGCCACGCAAGGCCGCAACAGTTCATTGTTTGTATTAATTAAGGTACATTTATTTTATTTTTTATTTTATTTCATTTTTGTTATTTTAAAATTTTTTTATTTTTTCTTAAATTTTTTTTTTAATTTTTCTTAATTTTTTTTAAATTATAATTTGTAATCGAGCGCCGAATAACGGTCGCGCGCTCGGTGCGTTGCTCTCTCGCTCTCTCTCTCTCTCGTTCCCTCCCTTTCTCTTTTCTTTTTCTCCGTGGGAAGTTGTATTTTGGTTTTTGTTGTTTAAATTAAATTAAAAAAAATGAATTATTAAAATTTTTGAGTGGGTATGATGAGGGGGGAATTCCCATTCTGTGTCGGTATAGTGTTTGCGGTCCCTTGGTGCCCGCATCCAATTTCGCAACCAGGGCTTGCCCCGTTTGAATTCGAATGGATGCGCGCACAAAGGCACCTCTTCCGTTATTATTATTTTTTTTATTATTTATTTTTATTATCCGGTTCGTTAATCAAGTTCCGACCGACGAATTTCGGCGGAACTCGGGTATTTTATTATTATTTGCGGTTTTTTCCTTCTTAAATATCTGTATCATCACGGTGTAGGCCAGGAGCCATGCATGCCTCAAACCCCACGACCTTTCGCACTTCTCGCTGAGAACGTAGCCGGCAAAATATCACCGTGGAGGCCTCTGCATGCGCTTAGTGAAAATCTGCAGATTGGCAGTAGCCAGCCTGTAACAAGTTTTACAGCGTGTTATTGCAAGGAGTCGTAAATGCAGAAAAATTTTTTATTGACATCCACTGCGGTAAACCAGGATCTATGCACGATGCTCGACTGTTACGAAAGTACATATTCTACAGGCGTATTAATGAAGATCCATCGTTAATTATACCAGGAGGTGTGTTGCTGGATGATTCAGCGTATCCTGAGACCAGTTACTTAGTTCCCCCCTACAATGATTTTGGGAATTTAACTGCGAAACAGCTTAAATTCAATTATTTACATTCTGCAACTTGAATAGTTGTCGAAAATGCGTTTGGGTTGTTGAAGGGTCGTTTTCGCAGACTTAAGTTTTTTAAAAGTCCAAATTTAGGTTTTATAACCAATTGTATAGTTACTGCTTGCGTTTTACACAATATATGCATAGCGGAAAATGATTATTGTGACATTGAATATTTAGAAGAATATGACATCCCTGTGTTTGATAACACAATCCGAACCGAGTGAGGACAGTGGAACCCGACAAGGATTATTTGAATACATGGACAATCAAGGCTTGTTAAATTAATAAAAACAATTAAACTAAAATTATATTTAAACAGAAATTTATTAAAATAATTGATTAATTCATTTAAACTAAATAAGTCTTTTAATTACAGCCTTCATGGCAAATCAAAAAATACTTTATTTTACTTGTTTATCAATCGTAAAATTAATTGCTTCTTTTCTGTCCTATATTGTTCCTTTCTCAGCAAATATCTTTCATTTTAGTGATTTTATTGGTATGATATCAAAGGGCCGAATGTCGGAGGGGCCGAATGTCGAAGGGCCGAATTTCAAAGGGCCGAATTTCAAAGGGCCGAATGTGTCGAAGGGCCGAATGTCGAAGGGCCGAATGTGTCGAAGGGCCGAATGTGTCGAAGGGCCGAATGGGTCGAAGGGCCGTATTTTTTTTGATTTTTTGTTTTGTTTTTAGAAATATATTTTTTTATTTAAATTAATTTAATTATTTTTTTTATTTGGCGCATGACCAAAATTTTCCTTCACCAAAATGTATCGCTAACCGGATACGTGGAATTTCGTAAATATTCAAAGATGAAAAATATTAAAATACATAAATTCACTTATGTTTAATAACAAAAATTTATAAAATATTCTATAAAAAAATATGAAAAATAAAATAATATAAAAATATTCTAATATTCTTAAAATATTTTATTTTGTTATAAAACAACAAATTTAAAAAATTATATTTCTGAAAACAAAGAAAAATTCGGCCCTTCGACCCATTCGGCCCTTCGACCCATTCGGCCCTTCGACTCAATCGGCCCTTCGACACATTCGGCCCTTCGAAACATTCGGCCCTTCGACGACATTCGGCCCTTCGACACATTCGGCCCTTCGACATTCGGCCCTTCGACATTCGGCCCTTCGACATTCGGCCTTTCGACATTCGGTCCTTTGTACCTATTCCATTTTATTTATATGCAATATAAATGTTATACTCAACATATCTTTATTATTGCAGAGCAATATAGAACTACGTTAGAGAGATTACGAGATAGAATATCTGGAAGGCTACCTCTAAGATTCAATGCTAAATGTAACTCAACTATAAAAGGGGGTCAACAACAATGGCGCGTGAGAAGAGATATTTCAGATTAATAAAAATAACATATAATCAGATATGAATTTTTAAATAAATATATCTATTTCATTTCAAAATTTAAGAGTATTTATATATTGTAGTAGGAAAAATTAAAAATATTATTATTATATACGACTTCGTCACAGCCTTCTTGGCGAAAATTAATTTAAACAAAAATTGCTAAGTCAGTCCTTTTTGGCCAAAAGTTGTAAAATTAATGAATTTCTTTTTCTCGATCCTGTTCCTTCTTTGCTATATATTTTTCTAGAAATTCTCGTTTCTTCCTTTTTTCCTCGAAAAGCTCCTCATAATATTTTTTTTTAATTCTAACGACTTTTCTTTATAACTTTGATTAGTTGGTTTCTTGCCCCGCTTGTTTTTTTATTAGGCATTGCCGATAACTCAGCGTCATAAATTTAAGAGTGTTTATTGTTTTCTAGTTGGTTGCTGTTCTTTATTGGTGCTGGTTTTGGTTGATTTTCCATCCCTACAGATACAGCAGTTTGAGAAGAAACTATAGGAATATTTCGAAAAATCTCGTCCATTTCATCCATATATAAAAATTTTGCTGGCGTTGAGCCTGTGCCTCTATCTTTTGCGTTTTTATACGCACGGTAGAGGCTACGCCACTTTACTTGGACATTTTCAATGGTGGTTGGAGCTACCTATAAAAAATCATTATTGATCAATGTTTCTTTATTACTTTACTACATATACTATATTTAAGAAAATGTATAATGAAATAAATAATGTACCAGGACATCTTGCGATTCTAACACCGTTAAAACATTTTCCCAAAAATGTTTTTTGTTTTTCGTTTTAAAATATTCATCTTTTCTGCCCGCGTATACACTGATAAGGGCTTTAATTTCATTATACGTCCAGTTTCTACTCATTTTGATAATAATGTTTCAATTGATATTTTAATAATAATTTTAATTTCATTTTTCGTTTTAAAACTAGTCACAACAAACACATCAAAAAACTATATACGATAAATACTTAGGTTATGTTTTACTGCTGTCAACAATTTTCTCGTTCCATTGGTTATCTACTCACAAGTATTTGTGAGTAATTTGCTCACGCCAATGGAACACTATAATTGAGAAAATAACAAGGTAGTAATCCAACTCACAAAGAATTAAAAAATGTAAGCCCAATTTGTTTTGTCGCCCTATTGCGATTTCATGTAATTTCTGTAAATAGCCGCATACAAAGAAAAATATTTTGTTTTTTGCTTATACGTATACGCAGTTTAACTAAAAATCACAAATACAACGATGACATTAGAATTATCAAAAATCTAATTTGTTTTCATTTTTTAGTTCAACTAAAAAATCTAATTTGATTGTCTGTGGTTTAACAATCGTGTAAAGTAACAAGAGAAACGAATAGAAAATTTAGTAAGCACATACTTCAAAAACACCTTTATTCTGCTAGTTGAGTCGTTTGTCGTTTCAAGTGACTCATTTAATATAAAGCCAAACGCGGCTGCCTTGCCAAAATATCTAGTATGTATAGTATCGTAGTCACTTCAAACGACAAAAGACGTATTTGATGCCCTTTCTAGTCATTTCAAAATTTCACACGGCTCAAAACACCAGTTTTAATTATTTCTCTCGCCTCAAGTCACTTATGGCATGGCAACTGGCTAATTTTTCATACAAATAGCAAATTGTTATTGTCACTTGAAACGATAAATGACTCGACTAGCGGAATAAGGGTGTTTTTTTCTTAAGAACTTGCCATAATCAAAACAATCAGTGTCAATTAAATTACAACAAATTGTAACTCAACATCCAGCAGAATTAAAAAAGGATGAAAAAATCCTCCATTGTAAAGTATGTAACTGTGTATCTAATAATTGGGGAATTTACAAATACTTCTAAACAATATCAGTTTGCGAAAGATTTACGCAATGCGTTCATTGCAGCCGATATCCCGCTATACAACGTTCGTAATACAAAAATTAAATCTTTCTTGGAATATTACATCGATACAGTGCCTTTGGAAACCACATATTAAAAATTGATATTTATGGATATCGATCGATAAGACCACTGACGCAACCGGAAGATATAGCCAATGACATAATTGGTATTTTTAATAAATAATAATTAATTTGGTAATTCTCCAAACAAAGATTTTTGTTAAATACCGTGCATCTGGATAGGGCGAATCATTTAACCATTGCACAGCCTTTTGATGAACCAGTGAAGATGTTAGGTCATAATTTCAGTAAAGATTCCATTTTATTGTTGATTTCCGATGCTCCACCATACATGCTAAAAGCGGCTGATGCATTACAAGTGTTTTATCCTAAAATAGTTCATGTAACTTTCCTTGCCCATGAACTTCATCGTGTATGTGAGGAAATTTGCGATTATTACGTAAAGGTTGATCGCTTAATTTCTAATGTTAAAAAAGTATTTTTGAAGCTCTCAACACCTAGAGTAGGGACTTTTAAGGAAATTGCACCTGGACCGCACGACGGGGAACTAGGCTTGCAGCAGTCAAATATTATGCCAGTAATTTTGAAATTATAGTAAGAATCTTTGATACAATAAACGACGATGATGCCTAAATTAGGAAATGGATTGAGTTATTATGTGCCAGCACAATCAGATCAGATTTAATGTTTATTTCCTCCATGTACAAAAACGTTCTGAAATCTAATGACAGAGCTTCTTGTTTGAAAAATTTTCGTCATTAATTGTAACCAAAATTTAAACTAAATATTGTTTATATTCTTAAGCGAGAACAATTTTTTTTTATTTGAGATTATTTTTTGATTTTTTTAAGTAAAACATACAATTAATTCCTATTAGCATATATGTAATTCTTTTAATTTAATTCTACTTCTAAAATTTGGCAATTTTTGGTATTTTTTTTGTTTGTTATTAAACAATTTTATAAAGAGCACTAGTTTTCGAAACATGTTATTTTGTTTTTAGAGCGTATTTTAGACGCATAAAATCATATTTTTACGGCATATTTTAAGCGCTTAAAACCGAGTTTTTTAGGTGCATATTTTTTATTGCCCTAGTTATTAGCAAATTAGGAAAACGGATTATTACATGCTCGAAGTGAATATTAATATGTATTTAGTAAAATTTATTAACATAACCAAAGGTAAACGAATTTGTTCACTTAAATTTAACTCAAGCAATAATAATAATATTTACACAAATAAAATTAAATTACAATTATTACATGCAGGAATTGAATCCTTTAATTGTAACAGTCATATGTTTATTTTTTAAATTAAAATAAAAATTGCATTTATTTGATAGCAAAAATCAAATAGATAAATTCACGGGATATACTGCACATTGCTTATAACCTTAATAGTCATTAGCAAACTATTAGCAATTTATTGTTTAAACATAGATTATTACATGCACGAAGAGAATATTAATATTAATTCACCGAAATTTATTGAAATAACCACATATCAACGAATGTGTTTACTTAAATTTAACTCGATCAATAATAATAATATTTAAACATAAACAAAATTAGATTACAACTATTACATGCAGGAAGAGAATCCTTCAATTGTTACAGTTATATATGTTTAAAATGTTTACTTAGTCACGAAATATACTGCACATTACTTATAACCATAATAGTTTTTTGCAAATTATAAAAAGAGATTGTTACATGCACGAAGTAAATATAAATATATATTTAGTAAAATTTCTTAAAATAACCACAAGTAAACAGAATACATAATATATACACTTAAATTTCAACTCGAGCAATAATAATAATATTTACACTAATAAAATTAGTTGACAATTATTACAAGCAGGAAGTGAATTCTTTCATTGTTACAGTCATATATGAGTAAAGCCAGAGAATTACTTGGTGAGTAACTATTAACTGTTTTGCAAGCTCTTTCTTTTTGTTCTAATGCAGTGACGTAAATCTTGACTAAAGTGACGACTTAATTTTGCGCTCTTAAAAGATCTTAAAATTTTTAATTAAATATGTTAATAAAATGGTTAGTGAGAGAAGTAGAATTACGATATAAATCAGAAAAAATTAAGAAAACAATTTTGGTTGTTGGCGTGGGATGTTTTCTTTATGTACATAGATATGTTATATTACCAGTGTCGCATTTTTTTTTTTATTATAACGTACTTACTACGTACATATTACTACGTGCTTGCCTTTTCAAAATTATTTTATTTTTACATACCATAATTATTAGTTTCTATAGAAATAATATGAAAAACATAATTTGTTTTTTTTTTTAGGAAAGCTTAATTTGAGAAATTAAAAATACAATAATTAAACCCAATTGGATTTGATGTTACAATTTGAAAACAAATATTTTATGCCGCAGACAAAATAGAATTAAATAGGACCAATAACTATTTGGATATACACAGGTTTAAATCTACAATATATTGTACTTAAGGAAAAACAATTATTTTTTTCTATTGGAAGATATATTTCAATTTACATTTTTTTTTTAATTTTAACTTCTTAACTTCATAGCATTGGGTCGAAAAAAAATGTTAAATGGAGCCCTGTTGATTTATTCGTTTGCTATTTCACCCTCCGAATTTGTGACGCTTGACAGATGCTTACATTATTTCTATATAATCTATTTCTATGTTATCGACATCGATTTCTTAAAATTGATGCACAGTTAATGACAGCTAGCTTCTAAATGAATGAAACGTATGTCAAAAAACAGCCTTAGCTATGCTAGATATATCCAAAATGGTTGCCGATTTCTATGCATTCAAGTATATTTTAAAGCAACCAACATCGGATCCGATCGTCCACTTGCACACTTAATATTTTTCTCTTAGATGCTGATTTATAAAAGCAATTGTTGAAACCCAAAGACAATAATAACACTGTGCTAGTTGTAAAATGTGACAAGCTTGGCACCCAGGGGGTAAACCTAATTCGAGTACGCTGAATTCAAAGGTGCTAGTCCTATTTCAAAGTTAGTCCCCATTTTTGAGATATCGCTGTGACATGTTTTGGCTCTGAGTCAAAATATACCGTCATTTTCACGTTGATAGCTCCTGAACTATTAAGATCTTTGTTATGCAAACTTTAGCAAAGTTGTTGCGCAAGTCAAGACCAACAATTTTGGTCCTCAGGTGTGTAAATTAAAGAAAGCCGTCTATGGGTTGAAATAAGCAAGCAGAGAGTGGAACAAAAAGTTAGATAAAGTTTTTATAAACATTAGACTTCAACGGTCTAAGGTTGACCCTTGCATTTATTGTAATGTAGAAAATGGCAAATTGTTTTTCATCGCTATTTATGTGGATGATTTTCTTATTGTTTCAAATGATGATGTATTAAAGCAGAAAGTTAAAACTGAATTTAAGACCGAATTTCACAATGAAAGACTTGGGAGGGGCAAGGTGCTGTATTGGTTTAACTATTGGACACAATCGTAAAAAAGGGGAAATATACATTGATCAGAAGCGATATAGCAAACCAAAAATTAACAAAGAGTTCTGAAAAATCCGCAGACATGTCGAATATTCCTTATCAAGAGGCAGTAGGAAGCTTATTATATTTGGTATAGGGAACAAGATCAGATTTAAAAATATGCAGTGAACAATGTTAGTAGATTTAATAATAACTTTGATCATTCGCACTGGACTGCAGTAAAGAGAATTTTTCAACATTTGAAAGGAACAGTTAAAGTTTCTTGAAGCTCCCTTTTCGAGTATCATCATTGTATTTATATGAAATTGAATCCAAAGGAATTTTGCCGTTGGGTGCGCTGTATGATTACCAAGTTTCACTGTATATGTACAGGACATTAAATGTTTCTTCTACCTTATCTAATTTAGAATTTAGTAATAGTAATCATAAATATGGAACCAGATTTGCTAATAACATATCATGCGGATCTATTACAAACGAATTTGGACGCAGATCAATCCGATTTTCCGGTCCCCAAATTTACAACAAATTGCCTGAATCATTGAAAACCGTAATGAATATTCATCAATTCAAGAAACAATTAAAGATCTATTATAGAGAATTGTTAAATAATTACATTTTGTAAATTGTATAACTTGTAAATGCATATATGTATCTGACACATGTATGAGAAATATGTTTATTATAATGTTAATTTCCCTTTAAAGGACAGTAAATCCATTGGGGAATTGACATTATAATTTTATTGTAATATTATTTTATTGTAAATAAAGTTAATTAAATAAACGAAAAAAAAAAAAAAAAAAAAATTCAAATTAAAGTATTTTAAAATTTCATATTGTGAATTAATTGGATACAGCGACGCCTACTGGGCAGGAGATCAAGATGGACACAGATCATGTACAGGATATATGTTTTCGTTTTACAGGGAAGTGCAATAAGTTGGTCTAGTAAACGACAACATACAGTGTTTATCTGTGCACTTTGTTGATTTCCTCAACTCGTGAAACACCTAATTTTTAAATTACCGCAGGTTTTAGTTCACGTTTGTGACAAAGAATATTTTTTTTTGTATAAAACTGTTATTTATCCACTTAAATGTAAAAATAAGACAGATGCCATAACACGTCTTAAATGGAAGTCCAAAAGGCGCTATTCCCTTTTAAGGGAGGAGATCTAATATCGAAAACAGATTTGTGTGAACTTGGCCTCGGCTCGGTGCTCAAGTAAATCTTCGCATGTGATATAACCGTTATGTAAGATAAACATAAATAAATCTCTTAAATTCATTTTAATAGCAAAAAATTAGAAACACGAATGTTCTATATTTGTCTAATTTATCAGTACTTCACAAAATAATAGAAATGGTGTGTACACAATAAAAACGGGGAAAGCGAATACTTAAAAATAATCAAAACCTCAAAATCTTGAATTCATCTTCTGTCTAATTTTCGAATAAAAATTAACTTAAAATTTATATTTATTACTTCAAAAAAATAAAAATAAACAAGAGAAAAGCGAGTAATAATCCTTTTTGTTGTTTTATTTATTTATTTGTATAAATTCGGAGCGAAGAACGAAAGGATATAAAATTGTATCTTAAAGAAAATTTAAACTTAAAGATTTTTCCGTTTTCGCTATTTTGTTTTTATTTTCTTTAAGATTTTAAATTATTGTCTTATTTTATTGCATTAATCTAAGAGCAACAACATAAAAAAAATACGTAACGAACAAATTCTGTTTATTTATTTATTTTGTGTTTTTTGATTGTCTCTCTCGAAATTGAAAATAATTTATTCGGTTTTGTATTTAATTTGCACAGAAATGAAAAAATAAAGATTTCATTCTGTTATTTTATCATTTTGATTTCTTAAAAGCTCTTAACTCGCTCAATTTAATTAATTTAATGAGATGAGCTAATTTAAATAATTTTTGTTTTTCGCATCCTAAAGCTTAAAATAAATAGTTTTTCTCTTGTGTGTGTGTGTTAAATAAAATTTTAGTTTTAATCTTCAAAAGGTATTTTTTTCACTTAAAGCCTTTTCATAAAAATTAACATAAAATAGTTTGAGAAAACTGATGTTTGTTTGTTTTTAATTTTTTATACACACACACACACACACAAACACAATCTACTCAACATATTTTATTTTATTTCAAACCGAAAATTTTTACACAAAAACCACAAATCCAAAAGCACAACAAAACAAAAAAAAAAAATAAGTATTTGTATTACATAAAGATATAACCAAAATACAAAAATGGTAAATTCATTTCTACTTGTCATGGTAAGTTAAATAATTGTGGTAAAACGGAAGTATTTTGTTAATTAGATTCATTTTTATACATGGTACACAACAAAAAAAATTATGTTTGTTTCTTTATATATCCAAAAAGCACACACACAATAAAGTAAAAATGCTGAATAAATTAAAATATAAAAATAAAAATATTTCACGGGTTGTCACCCGGAATAAAATGCAAATGGAATTGCGACCGACCGACCACCACCGCACCAAAAATTTATATATTTGGATTTTTTTTTTATTCATGCTGAAACTTTTCACATAAAAAATAATAAAAATTTATAGTTACGGGGTGAACATTTTTTTGCCTTATTTATTTATTTTTTTATTATAATGGTGTTATGACGTTTTTTTAAGTTTTGGACATTACATATTTTAGGGGCCACCGGGAAACATTGCGTTTTTATTTTGATGTTTGGGCATATAATTATTCTATTATTGTCCCATATAAATATAATTATTTAGTTTTCTACTTGCAATGAACATATCAATTGCTCCATTTTTTATTTCTGTGCGAGGCTTTATTAAGAGCTGACTGAAAAATTATCTATTCGAAATGTTCGATTTGCTGGTATACGCAATATCGCATTACAAATAACTCTAAATTCTATTACATCGTTTTTACTCCATTACGTCATGTTTCAATTCGGTAGGTAGACTTTTCGACCGGCCAACGAAACATTTAGAATAGTCAACAAGGGTTGTCTACTAATAATAGACAAATTTGATTTTTTGATTGACAAAGATTTTTTTTTCTGCCATCAAAGACAACAATTAGTTCAATCAACAATATTGTTTCATCGGGTTATCATAACTCATATATTGGATATAGTATCAACGGATAGCCGCTTCATTAAAATTTACAGCCGCATTAACACATACATAATTCAGCAAATATTAATCTCACAACGCTTAGTTAACAAATTCCTGTTCCCAACGAATTTATTCTGTAAATATGCTGATGCAAAACATATAAACAAACAACAGAGATCATACAATCGGAGAATAATTCAGCTTTTCATTCATTGGATATTATCATGACATCAGGTTATATACCATTTCATTAAGGGGATTTTGTCAAGGTTAGTTTACATTTTTTTCTTAATTCTCAGCTTCATCATATTTATTTAATTGATGGCTGTTCTGTTAAAATTTTATGATTTGTCAGAATTCAAATTTATTTTTACATTAATTGTGGATATTGTGATTCCAGTTCACCGGTTCATATTAGCATATCGATCATCTTGAATTTTGTTCTTATATTTAAATTAATATGTTGTTATCATATTATTCATATTATTAATTTTCTCCTAAATTTAAATTTAATGTTATGTCATCCGAAAATTTGGATAATTTCAAGAGTGAATCGTACGTTACTTTGCGAAGTCGAAGGATAAAGAAAACCAACAGGCGATCAAGATCTCTAAATGAAAAGTATAGCATAGATACCACTGACGACATCCAATATACTGATTTGTCTCAAGTGGATAAACAGCTAAAAAAAACTTCGCGTACAACCATGTCCGTTTTAAACTTAGACGTTGCCTAAAACTCATTCCTGATTTTGATGGTAACACAGATCGTCTACATAAATTTTTATTATGTTGTAATATGGTAAATAACATTGTTGACATGGAGCTTGCAACGTGCATGTGGTATACTGTAAATTAGTGAGTAGGTGAATTGATAGGTGAGTGCGTGAATGAAAAGGGGAGTATTAATTGACCTTAAAAGGACATTAAATCCATTGGATGATTAATACTTTCTTTTCTATTTAATTATTTACTATTATTCTACAAAAATAGAGCTCATTAATATTAGGCAACAAAGAAATGATAACGTTACAGCATATGCAAGTAGGGTCGAAAAATTACTTTCCAAATTGAATGAAGTGTGTATATCTAGTGAAGGTTCGACTGCTTCAAAAACCATTGTAAACCTAAATTCTAAGACAGCTCTCAAAGCTTTTCAAGAAGGCCTAATTGATTCCATCAAATTAATTATTAAAGCTTGTCACTTTACTACACTTCAGGATTCCATAAATAAAGCATGTGAAGAAGAACTTATTTAAGTACACGTAATACATTCCATTCTTATGATCAAACAAATAAAGTTAAGTGCCACATATGCAAGCGAGTTGGGCATTCTGCTGAACAATGTTACAACCGTTATCCAGATCCGAAAAAATAACTTACATGTGGAATTATACCAAATCATACGTCATTTAAAAGGTATAATGAAACAGGACGTCACAAACCAGAAATCGGAATAGTTCAGAAAACTTTAATTTGCGCTTACTGCAAGGCGCCTGGTCATCATATCAGTATTTGCAGAAAACGCCAGTTTATTAACACGAACAAACAGAACGAAATTTCAAAACTAAATATGCAAACTTCTTCGGGAAATGCTTCGGGATCCGTTCCAGCAATTTCAGCAAACACTCCAGTTCGGATCCAGAATTTAAAGTATAGTGTTTCTCAGATTCAATCATTAATAATTTAGCAAATAATCATGATAATTCTAATTTCTTAATTCAGTCTATTAATCTTAATTCAAATTGTTTCAATCATAAACCTAATCCAGATTCAATTCATAATTCTTGCAACCTAAAGTTAATGCTTTATTCAATTAACATGACTAATCACAACCACAATAAAAAAGATATTGAACTAGAATTGGACATATTGAATATAAAATCGTTTCTCTTTTTGGTCGGCACTGGGGCTGACATTAGCATAATAAAACGAAATTTCTTGGCTGAAGATTAACTATGCTACCCAGAAAGAAAATGTAAAATTAAAGGTATAACTACTTAACTAATCGAGACGATAGCTAGTTGTGAAGGCAATATAATTCTATCAGAAACCATTTCATAAAGCACACATTCCAAATCGTTTCAAATTCGTTTCCTATCTCATATGCTGGTATTATTGTTTCAATCCCTGCTCGTTCAGAAAAAACAACTTCGATATATTCCAAACGAAGTCGATTATGTATGCCAATCATCTCAAATTGTGTCTGGAATGTATATAACGAATTCCATTATTAAATCACAAAACAATCTCGTTACAATAAGCATAGTAAATACAAACGATTATGAAGTCGAAATAGAAAATCTTATTTACCGCTAACGAAACTAGACGAGTTTGAAGTATAATTCAGTTAAATTCGTGATCAAATGTTAAGCAATCGTTTGCAAATTATTGGATCTTGTTTAAAAACCGACCATCTTAATCAAGAAGAACGAAACTCTATTATAAACCTGTGTCGGTAATACAATGAAATATTCTATGTGTCTGGTGACAAGCTTACTACAACAGATGTCACGATGAACAAAATTAGGACTGGTAGTAACGTAGAGCCCATTTATGTCAAGCAATACTGGTTACCAGAGTCCACGAAAGCTGAAATCAACAAACAAACAGATAACCAAAATATTGAAGGATGACATATTTGAACCAAGTCAAAGCCCATGGAATTTTCCATTAATTGTAGTCCCTAAAAAAACCCCTAACAATGAAGAAAAGAAATGGGGAATCGTGGTGGATTTTCGTAAATTAAACGACGTAAACGTCAATGACGTATTTCCTTTACCAAACATAAGTGATATCTTGGTCCACCTTGGTAAATCTAAATATTTTTCAATGTTAGACCTTGCCAAGGGCTATCATCAAATACTGTTAAATCCTAATGACAGGGAGATGACAGCCTTTAATACTCACTTAGGACATTTTCAGTTTAAGCGAATGCCATACGGGTTAAAAAGTGCACCGGCATCGTTTCAACGTTTCATGAATACTATTCTAAGTGGATTAAATGGGATTAAATGCATCGTTTACTTGGATAATGTGATAGTGACTGGTTATAATCTTGATGATCATAACAACAAATTATAATCCGTTTTCAACTGTTTCAAAATCAATAAGCTGAAGGTCAATCTCAAGAAATGCCAAGTTTTATCTAAATAAAACATATACCTGGGTCACACAGTCACTGAAGAAGGAATTCAACCTGATCAAAAGAAAATAGAAGCGATACGAAATTATCAACAACCTAACACTCAAAAAGAAGTTAAATCATTTTTGGGCCTGGCAGGTTATTACCGCCGTTTTATTAAACCATTTTCCGAAATAGCAAAACCTCTTACAATTTTATTAAAGAAGGAACAACCATTTATTTGGAATGCGTTTTGCGATGAATATTTCACCAAACTGAAAAATTGTTTACCCGATTTTACAACACCCTGATTTTTCCTTACCTTTCACTATAACCACCGATGCAAGTGATAGTGCAATCGGTGGAGTGCTCTCTCAAAACATAAACAACTTTGATTTACCAATTGCATTTGCTAGTAGAGTGCTCAATAAAACGAACTTAATTATCCAACGATAGAAAAGGAGCTGTTGGCGATAGTATGGGCTTGCGAACATTTTCGGCCATATGTATATGGTCGCCACTTTTTCATAATTACAGATCATTAGCCGTTGATATGGCTGTGTAATTTAAGAAACCCTTCTTCTCGGTTAATGAGGTGGCGCATTAGATTGGAAAATTTTGATTATAAGGTTTACCACAAACCTGGAAATCACAATCAAAATGTGGATGCTTTAAGCAGAGTAGTAATTGTACCCTATCAACCTTCAGAACTTCCCTCAACTACCAAAGTAATCAATGTCATAACGCGATCAAAAAACAAACAACTATCAGAAATTACGAAAATGCTGAAAATCTTCAAAATATTGAAACTTCTGAAACAAACTTATCTAATTCCAAAATAATATACCTCACTGACGATTCTGAAATCAATAAAGTGATTGAAGAATTTCATTCTAAACCATTAGGTGGGCATCAAAGTGTTTTCCAAACAGCACAGCGATCACAAGGTATTATAATTTCAAAAATATGTATACTCGTATTAGAAAAATAATTAGATCATGTGAATTGTGCCAAAAAAATAAATGCTACAAACTCAACAAAACTCCAATGCAAATAACTTCAACATCGTCTCAAGCATTCGAAAAGCTATTTTTAGATATAGTCGGTCCTTTCCCAGTGTCCCATCAAGAAAACAAATATATACTTACCATTCAGGACGACCTCACTAAGTTTTCTCTCGCATTTCCTCTTAAGAACCAGGAAGCGGAACCCGTAACTCGAGTTTTTGCAGAACAAATAATTTGTGTTTCGGAACCCCTCAACAAATACTAACTGATCAAGGGATGAACTTTATGAGCGATCTGTTCACAAACGTATGTAAATTTTCTATAGCTTCGTGTGTCTTGGAGAATTCATCGAGTAAATTCTTTTGTTTCATGCTATTTGCTACTTTCGGTTAGTTTTGTTGTGTTAATTCTTATTTCTACTTTAATTTCCGGTCACGTTAATTCTCTAGGTTAGACCAATACTACAATAAGTACATAAGCATGTCATTACTTTATACAACTAAAATACTGATTAGGACAAATAATCAAGTATATGTATTGTTAGTACCAAAAATCTATAAACTACCAACTTTGTCTGACTGCAGCAGTTAGATTTTGGGTATCGATTAATAGACACCAAACAAATTATATTAAACATAAATAAAATAACAACGATGAAAAATGTTAATAAAATAAATAGTCTTAAAAGTGCATAGTTTAGTTTTATTTAAAATATCGAAATTGAAATCCTTTAATTTCCATACCGTTCTACAACACATGCAACAATTAAACTCATTCAAACGATTGAAGAAAAAAACGAGAACTCGAACATTTTGAGCTGTGGAGCCCTCTAAAGGCAAAATAATTTACACGGAACCCCGCATAGAGGTTTACTAATGACTAATTGTGTATATGATGCCTAACACCGAAGAGCAGTTTATTCATTATCCATTGTATTTACAAATTTATAAATAAAAAGGAAGCACGATATTATTTGTCCTTCAACAAAACTTAATTGAATTCATTAATTGCAAAATATAATAAATTATAAACAACGTACATTGTTAGTGTAGTCGAGTGGACTTGTTTCCTATTTTTATATAATTCTTGACTGGCTTTATAGTTGTAAGTTGAATCCTCGTGTTACCTTCTGCATCGAGTCTGTTACGGTATTTTGTTTTTGTTGCAGCATACGAGGAAAATCCGGACTCGCACAGAAAAGCATTTTAACAGCTTTTATTGATAAATCTGCATATTCTTATCTTAAAGTGCACCAAAATTCTGGCACCAGTGCACCAAGATACTGTTTCAAATATGGGCAGTAGTGAGGAATCAATCTGAAATAATGTCAATGAAGACTTTGTACTTCTTAACTGTGAATTCTTCTGGTTGTTTATAAACTATTCTGGTTTCGAGTCCATGTGTAATCTTTAACGTTATCATTCTGTTTATCTGGAAAATAGTGCTTATACTTAACTAAGTTTGGAATATTTTCCAAATGTTGCCGAATTTCATCACACAACATAAAAAAGTCAGTTTCTTCAATGTCCCCATTAATTTCATCGCGCGAATGCAAATGATCCAAAACTTCAATTTTTTGTTAAAAGCTTGAATCTTATCATTGGCTGTGAACACTTTTAATTGTTTTCATTGAAGTGACATATTCACTTTGTTTAGCTTTGAAAAAATATCGGCGAGGTATCCAAGTCGAAACAACCACAATTTATCTGTCAGTCTTTCTTGTAAATCCATTCGGTTTACAATGAAAAAAGTGGCCAATTCGGAACGGAGCTCGAATAGTCAAACAGGAACTTTCGCTCGTGGCAACCATCGTACTTCAGTATACGGAGCAATAAAGCTTTATGAATGCTGCCCATATCTTCTGAAAAAGTCTGTGTTCGCAAGGGTCCCGTTTTGATAAAATTTATGATCTTTACAGGCTCATCAAGGACATTTTTCAATGATATTGGCACTTTTTTTTCTGCAAGTGTTTGGCGGTGAAGAATGTAATGGCTACTAGAACAGTTGTATTATTTGGCAATGGTTCACACGAAACAAGATCCTAATTTATATGCTGATATCGGAAAAAAGCAAGCAAGATTGCAAGTCCTGCTACATCTGCGCTTTCGTTCATTTGCAGAGAAAAATTACCATTTTTCAGGCAAAATAGCAACTCAAACTTCACGTTACCTGCAAAATCTTAATTCGACGAGATACCGTGTCATTGGAAGCGGCATATCAGTGATTTATTTTGCCGTGTTTTCATCGACTATACATTAAGCCATATCGACTGCACAGGGCTTGATCAATGTCTCAGGTATTTAATGACATTCACCTGCCAGTGCTATGGGATGCTTAGTGGCCTTCTCATTTCTAGTTTTCAAAGTTGAAACAATTAGACTCGAGCTATAGTTTTTAGCAAAGTGAGCTATGTCTTCAGATCATAACTTCTATGTTCACTTTGCAAAGCATAAATAAGTGAAATCAAATTCGTGAAGCTTAGCTCAAGCCATTCGTTTGCCTCGATTTATTTAATTTCTTTGTTAAAACCTTTGGGATAGAAACATAGCACACATCGCTCATTTTCTGGGCAATGTATACACGTTATAAGCTTATTAATTATCTCCAAGACTAAAATAAAACATATAAATATATTGCATTACAGATTGGGTTGACCCTAAGATTTCTACCATGCTGTAAAATAAAAACATAGCTTACATCGGGCCTTAGGCTTTGGCACTATAACAATTCATCACGCCTCCGAATAAAATAATCAGCCTCCTTGTGTTTAAACTCTGAATATACGGTTTCTAAATGACAGCACATTTTAGCAGAGACCATAGCACTTTTTGGAAAAAGTTTGATGCATAGGACACATTGAGACATATTATTAGCATCTATAAAACCAATACCAAGAAAGCTTTCATCATATTTCCGTTTTTTAGTGGCAGGCAGTTTACTCATAGTTGCAAATGGTACCGCAAATGGAGCCCCAGGGCTCCGCGGAACATACTTTGAGACACGCTGTTTTAAAGGATCATGCGGTGTGGCCCAGGTTCCGTTTTTTCCGTTTCCGCAAGACTTTATTAAAAATTGGTTCAGACGGTTTTCATTTGTCATTCAAAGCGTAATCGGTGAAGAAATGGTTGAGTTCCGTCTTATGTGACCATATTCAAGAAACTCTTCCAAAAATCATTTTAAAACCCCATTTTAAAACATGCCTAGCTTCTAAAGCTTCTTAAGGATTTTTATAATATTTCACGGGATATTGAAATACGGAATTTAAAAAAAAAACTTAACTTTGTAAAACGGATTTTGAAACTAAATTGTATGGACTGATTTGGAATTGTATTCATTCTCTAAATTTGTATTGCTTCCTTGTATCCAATTACCACATGCAAAATAACAACCATGATATGCAGAGAGCAATTGAGGAAATGCAAAATGTAAATAAGGTTTATGTTTGACTTAAAGTTTTAAAATATTGTGCTATAAAAATTTAACTTTCTAGATAGTAGATAGTGGGCAAAAGTATTTGGTATTTGGATATTTTATAATAATTTATTAATATTTATTAAAATCAAACCACATTTACTGTGTACCTATAGTTTTTATAAATTCATAAACAAAAAATGAAACAGCGATACGAAAAAAACTCAAATCTAAGTAGTAGTGAAAATTTACTTGTTCACGTCGGTCGTCGATATATGATTTTCCTACAAGCTTGTCATTTGTTTTACTTGAAATATTGTTTTAGTCTTGTTTAATTATCCTGGCGGAAAGCTGCTTGTAAAAATGCCTAAAAACAGTGAGCAAACAAATAAAGTTTAAGTGTGAATGAGGAATATCAGTGCAAGAACTAAGTAAACAGGAACGAAGAAAGATGTTGGCAGAAAAGGGTAATAAATGAAGCAGTTGATCGTGGTTTATTTAGAGAATTTATTAAATGTCGAAGACAGTCACAACAATATAATGTTTCAAAAAATTCAAAAAATATTATAAAAAGGCATATCAGTAGGCGATACATAACCAGAAGTGTGATTAATATCACTGACATCAACAAACAAAAGCGAGTCAACTTTGCTTTGCAGCATGCAATGAAACGATTGGATTGTTGGATAAATATTTTACGGATTGAATGTATACGTTTGCGAATTGCGATCCATGAAGATTATAATAAATCATCAAAAATCACCGATTGTTCTCGGGTAAATAACCGTAACAGTGGAGAACTTAACCATTTTCCTTATAAGGTTGAAAAAAATGTATACCTTGACATTTTAAAAGACCATGCATCAGTTTGTGACAACCCACCAATTGAAACCGCAAAACTAGGGTAACAATTTTTGAAAGGTTCTTGCTTGATTGTTTTAGACTGGCCTCCTCGAAATCCAGATATACATATAATTGAAAATGTTTGGACAGGAATTCAGCGAAAAGTGGCAACCTGAAAATCAACAGAAAAGGCCAAAAATGAAATCCACGAGTTTGAGTCAAATTAACTCTCAGATCTTCAGGTTGGAATAGATGAAAAACGAGGAGTCACTCGATATTAAAATATTATGGAATGCAAATTATGTTATGCGTAATAATTAAAAATTTCAAAATCCCAAATACTTAAACTCACTTGAAATAATGTAATCAAAAAATGCCTTAATAAACTTAATTTCTAAATAGTTTGCCCATCACTGTATTTATTCACAAAAATATTGTATAATAAAAAAGTTCAAGTTACTAAAAATTTAATAAGTTTTATAACAAAGTCAAAAACTGTGATATAACAACTGCAAACACATTGCCGACAATATCCTACAGGCTTTATCTGATACGTATGAAAGAAAATTAGAAATGTGGGTAAAATGTAAGCGAATATTAGGCATGGCACCTAAAAAATTGACAGCTCTTAATCTATAAGAAACACTTGTTTGTTTTATAGTACCATCAGTGTCAAATTTTTAAAACGGCAGAAAAGTAAGATAATTTTAATCCGTTACAGTACATCTCAAGATTTTCATGAGATTTTTGAATCTAATTCATTTCCATAAAGCTCGTTGAAAGAAAGTAAATATTAAAAATGTATTAATTTATGATACGTACGATTAGATACCATTTAATTACACACGCACATGTAAACCATATCATGAGATTTTGTGTTGTGTATGAGTTTATCCTTTCAACAGTTCATTCTCCACTTTACATAAACTTTGATATTTTATTCATAAATTAATAACGTTTTTAACACGCCAAAATGTAATGCTTTTTGTTGTACTCGTGTATTCCTATATAGACATTATTTTGAGTTTCATTAATTATCCAAAACACTCATCATCACATACTTGTATGCTTTAGAATACGTATGTGTAAGAAGCAGTGAAAGTGTATTTATTATTGAGCGAGAAATTTGATCCTGAATATAAAACTTGTTTACTTCCCTTGCATTCAACATCTTAAAGTAACAAAAAAAAAGTACTTGTTGTATAAAGCTAAAACTTTTATAATTAAATTATAATTTCACTTTTACTTGTAAAATTATTCTTGTTAAATATTTTTTATATGTGTATATTATTACAAATAAACAGAGAATATATCTTTTTAATTTGCTTCTACTTCACTTAACATTTTGACTTTTTATTACACTTCAAAATCCTTAAAAGTAGAAAAGAGGAATATTACATAGAATAAACAACATTAACCATATCTATCATCATATTTTGTTTTGTTTTGTATATTTATGCTAATAAAAATAATAATATATTCTAAGTAGCAGCAACAACCAACCACATCTCGAGACTACTACGAGTACTAAGATGAGAAAAAGAGCTTTTATTTTATATTTATTTGCAAAAATATAAGAAAATATCCTAACACAACTAAAATACAATACATCCCATTTAAAAAAAAAAAAAATATATATATAAGGGGGTAAAAATGTTTCTATGGTAATGCTGCTCCGGTTTTTTTTAAATAACCCATCTAGACCTAATTTTGTTTTTGTTTATTACATGCTACATCTATAAACTAATACTGGTATTCATTAAGTTACTTTCTATTCTAGATGTTCTTCTTCTGTATACCTAATGTACTCGTGTATTATGTGGTGAGGTTGAAGTAGACGATATTTTAACTAGAATATGTGTATTTTATATAAAAGCACATAACCTAGCTACGTACTCGTAGATGTACATTACTTTTTATAAACAAGTATTTTAATTCAGTGTATTATAACGAATCATTTATCTTACCATCGTTTTCATTATGATCAAAAATTCTTCTTCTAATTTCGTTTTTTTTATATTTTGTTTAAGGTACTAAGAGTATATGCAGCATTTTCATTTTACTGATGGATCTACTTAATTGTCTAGATAAAATGTTTTAGGTCAGAAAAGATATAATAATAATATATTTTTGCTGTTTTAGAATTTCTTAGATATTAAAGAGTTAAAGCTTTTTATTTTGTACGAGCTTTAGTTTTATGTTGGTTATTAAACGATAAATACAGTTATGGGGTATATGGTTAATGAACGCTTAAAAGTATAATAAATATCATATATAACGGGGCATTCTTTATGTAGTTTTTCATTTTCAAGTCATTTAGAGGGGACTGTTTGATCTGCACTCTCAATCTTTGAGCAAAAATTGTATTCAGGAATTGAACAATTTCCTTTGAAAAAAAAATTGGATTGCAAAACAAAAGTTACTACAATCTATTGCAAAATGTTTAGATGCAAATTGTCAACTTCACGCGTTGGTGAAGAATTTCCTAAAACTTTCCTAAATTTAAGATCGTTTGATAGTATTAGTGAATCTTTCAATTTTTGCTTATAATAAAGCATTCAATAAAATAATTGAATATAATGATTAAAAAAATTGCTAGTGATAATTATTACCAACCGAGAGCTTTAATAAAGAAAAATTATTGTTTAAAAATCTAAAATAACCAAATCATAATAAAAAACTAACATTATCAATTATTCTTTAAAATTATTATTCAAATTGAAACGTCCCTGAAAAACCGAAATTACTTTTAGACCAATTGAATAGACCAGAACTCATGATTTTGCTTCCACAAATATCTTAGGATTCGAAGGCATCAATGAGCGAACATTTGTTCAGTTTAAGATATGCAAAAAATTCCAAAAAATCAATTGGGGGATTAGGGGTTGTTATATAACACGGAATCTCACGACCAACGTGAAATAGTCGATCAACATACACGAGGCACTGAATCACCAAACAGTAAGACACATGGGGAGAAACGTGATAATCTACATAGCGAACATACATTTTAATCGGATTTCAACATAACAACAAAACTGCTGCATTTGCATCAAACGATGGGAAAAAACCAAGCAAACGACACCAATTTCCATTATGAAGTAAAAAGTATAAAGTAGAGAAAAACGAAATAAAATCTGGAATTGTATTTTTAAAATCGCTACGCACAACATCTAAGTTTATTAGTTTATGTTTTTGTAACAAGTTTTGAAATGATAAATAAAAAGAAAAAACTCAACTCTCGAGTTGAGTCAATAAAAAAATATATAATAATAACAACCAATATTATCACTGGCGCAGTTGGTAGGATGCGGTAAATTGGTATATTAATATCTCACCCGCACCCCCAAAAAAATAAAAAATAAAAAATTAAAAAAATAAAAAAAATTTCTGGTTAATAAAATTGTGTGAATCTTAAACCAATAATTAGACAAAGTGCGAAGTAATAATAATTAAATTAAATAAATTTTACACGAAAAAGTTGTGAGTTTTCAAGTGAACAATCGACGGATAATCGATAAGAACTGTAAAACTGCCTCAAAGGTAAATTGAGTGTTAGTGCTACGCCTATTTTCTATACGAGTGGATATCGAATAGATAAGCGTAAAAGTGTAAAAAGAAAATTAAAAACGCACAAACATTAGTGAAAGAAAATTTAATATAAATCTGTAATAACAATTTTTTTTTCGAAAAGAGAAACTGGCTCTACCTAAGATCACCTTTTTTTTGCCCTAATACACTAAAATATAATAATACCACTAGGGGTAGATACCTAAACAGTGCTAAACAAAAAGTAAAGAGACAATTTCGGAAGTAAAATAACAAGAGGCGATGGTTTATCGCTTCTTCATCTTAATAGTAACAGCTTGGTAAGTGATTTTGATTATACTGATATTCCCCTTCCTTAAAGTGATCTCTATTACTAAATTTCAAATTTTTTATAAATACTAACAAAAAGTTGAATAAACATTTTATACAAAATTAGTCGGAAAGACAAATACCTGTCAAAAATGGCGCAAGAACGCCTAGACAAAACTAGTCAAATTACCAAAATTATTAGAGATGTACCTACATATAACGGTAGTACATCCGGTTTATATAGTTTCCTTCAACATGTTGAAGATATTCTCGTAATAGCTGAACCAGCCGAGTCTGTATACGCCAACATAGTGACGCGCAGTGTTATAGAGACCGAATAATAGGAAAATCTAGCGATGCTCTTGAATTATATAACACTCCCAATAATTGAGATTCCATAAAGAAAAACCTGATAGCACACTTTGCGGACAAAAGGGACGAAAGTGTTTTAATTCAAGAACTGCATAATATATATCAAGGTAGTGATAATGTAGAAATATTTTTTGCTAAATTAAGTGACATAGTGAATAGTCTAAAAAATTGGGCGAAAGTTAACAAACCCACAACCGCTGCACAAAAAAGTATTTGGTATGATAAAATGGCCTTGAACATTTTCACGTGCAAATTAAGAGAACCCATGGGATCGCATGTTCGTGCAATGCGACCAGAAAGTCTCACTGATGAGAGAACTATATGTATTCGAGAACAGTCTCTCACAGGATTACGACAAATACCTTCAATACAAAACACTCTAAGACCACAGATACCAATGCGAAGTAATAACGTAATACCTCAACGGTTTTACACCAATCCACCTATCATATCATACCCTAAGCCAAATTTTAATCAAATGAACATACCAATAAGGAAAGGTCCTTACCCTTACTACAACCATAGACCATTTACTTCACAACAGTCAAAACCAATTATGGGTAAACCTGAACCCATGGAAACTAGTACAATCAAATCTAGACAACCTCACAACAATTTCCAAATGAGACAATCACAACCTCACCGCTTCCAACAATATGGTCCAACGAAAGTGCAGGTTAAAGAATTGTTTAATGCCGAACAATATGATGAAACTCAATTGAACTCAGAGGCTTACAACGAAGAATTGTACGAAAATCATGATCCTATAGATGCTCAACCGATAATTGAGATAGATATCGAAGAAGAGGATTTTCCTACGGATCCATCGAAGATCCGGATACATAGGTATCCATAATAACAATTCAGATACCAAAGGTACTAAATTACCCTATCTTAAACTAATAATTAACGGTAAAAATCTCAAATTCTTAATAGACACTGGAGCTAATAGGTCGTTTATAGACCCTGAAATAATTCCTCTAAATAAAACCATCGAAATAAAACCCGTCAAAATATCCACTCTATTCAAAAGTACCGAGTTAGACAGGGAAGTAGAGGTAGTAATCGAAGAGTTCCAAAATCAAGAACCTCTAAGATTCTTGGTATTCAAATTTCATAGCTACTTCAACGGTTTAATTGGGATAGACGTGATGAATCAAATATTGTTCATAACCCCTACTACAAAAATTCCTATCAATTATAAATTAAACCTCGTATCTAAACAGTACATAGTTCCCCCAAGAAGCAAAAGGCTCGTGGAAATTCCCGTAACCATGAAACAAGGAGATATCTATCTTAAACCCTTCTCTTTATCTAATTATCTAATAATCCCCGAAGGGATTTACAATAGTAAAAATCACTTTATTTCGGCCGAAGTAGCTAATTATTCACCTAAATTCAAAATTTTTCTTGTGGAACACCCTTTAGAAGGGAAACCTCTACAACAGCATGTAGATACATATAACGTTAATTTTTGCCTTTCTACTTCAAGTGAACAAACAATAGACCATCTAATTAGGACAAGTCATTTAAACCCAGAAGAATTAAAAGCCATAAAATCTTTACGTAGAAATATTTTCTACGTAAAGATTTTATGACATTTTCCAAAAAGAAAATCAAGATCATACATTGACTAGTGAAATAATTAAAATTAATAATTGATATAATTGAAATAAATTAGACACTTTAAATAAATGAAACACTTGAAATAATTAAATTAGGAGTAAACTATCTCTGAAATTATTAATTTATAAACTTCAGCAATATGTAATGTAAAATCGCAATTTTAATAATTCAAGTTATTGAAATTGAATTGAAATTGAATTGAAATTGAATTGAAATTGAATTGAAATTGAATTGAAATTGAATTGAAATTGAATTGAAATTGAATTGAAATTGAATTGAAATTGAATTGAAATTGAATTGAAATTGAATTGAAATTGAATTGAAATTGAATTGAAATTGAATTGAAATTGAATTGAAATTGAATTGAAATTGAATTGAAATTGAATTGAAATTGAATTGAAATTGAATTGAAATTGAATTGAAATTGAATTGAAATTGAATTGAAATTGAATTGAAATTGAATTGAAATTGAATTGAAATTGAATTGAAATTGAATTGAAATTGAATTGAAATTGAAATTGAATTGAAATTGAATTGAAATTGAATTGAAATTGAATTGAAATTGAATTGAAATTGAATTGAAATTGAATTGAAATTGAATTGAAATTGAATTGAAATTGAATTGAAATTGAATTGAAAAATTTAATTGAAAAATTTAATCGGAAAATTTAATTGAAAACTAGTAAATACATTTATATGGAATAAAGCAATATTTTTGTAGATTCGCAGAATGGAGTACCAGTCAACAATTAGAAATTCATGACCTAAGCAACCACAAGGGTTTGCTTCCATTAAAACTAGGGAAAGCCAGAATAATAAGTAGTTACTCGAAGTTAATTCATATAGTAAACATAACAGAGTATGAGAAAAATGCAGCTCTCATTAAATCAAATATAGATAGTATTTGGAATCAAACTGGAAACCATAATGAATTAGAGCCAAAAATGAGTATAGTAACGAGAAAATACCAGACATTATTAAATAGTTTAGACGTAATAAAACCACTATACAGACTAGAGCACACTATCGAAAATTTAAACCAACATTTAAAAGATTTACTAGACAATATAACTATTTCAAAAAATAGAATTGTATCCAGACACTTATTAAATGATGACGAAATGCAGTACCTCAAAAACATGTTGAACGATGATAACATCTCAATCCCACACGAAACAACAATTTTGAACTTATTAGAAATAAAAGGTTTAATCAAAAAGAATAAACAGTTAATATTCCTAATAAACATTCCTAAATTTCAAATCACAACATTCCAACTCTACAAAGTAATCCCCATTCCAGTTAATAAAAAACTAATATTCCCTACACCTCCTAAATATATAATTTTAAATTCCCATCAGTATAAATATCAATCACTAGACACATGCCAAGTTATATATGGCACATACTATTGCCAAGAAGACAAACTTTTGCCAATAACTAATACTTGCGTCCCAGCAATTATTAGTCTACAAGAAGCCATTTGCAACTACACCAACGCCAAATCAGATGTCATTATAGTAAACATAGACGAAACAAACTTTTTCATATCACCGGGAGAGAAAACACTGGAATTTACTTCAAACTGTACGAGGAACACGAACAAAATCAATCAACCATCGATCATCACGCTAACATCCTGTTTTATCCAAGTCAACGACCAAATTCTACAAGTAGAAGCAACGAAATCATTCACTAACATCTTCAAACAATTACCATGGAACGACGTACAGATACAAAATGTATTGCCAGAAATTAACCTACATAACATACATAATTGGACAGTTGAAAACATCGAGGAGCTACATGATAAACATCATAAGATGCATTTCCACAATATTGCTAGCCAGACAACATTAACATTAACCATTATTATAATAATAATATTTTGTCTCTTTAGATTCAGAAAATTAATATCTCCTAATTGTACGCGTCTGCCAGAATTTCGAAAAAATTCGGACATCCTTCTTAAAGGGGGAGGTGTTATATAACACGGAATCTCACGATCAACGTGAAACAGTCGATCAACATACACGAGGCACTGAATCATCAAAAAGTAAGACACATGGGGAGAAACGTGATAATCTACATAGCGAACATACATTTTAATCGGATTTCAACATAACAACAAAACTGCTGCATTTGCATCAAACGATGGAAAAAACCAAGCAAACGACACCAATTTCCATTATGAAGTAAAAAGTATAAAGTAGAGAAAAACGAAATAAAATATGGAATTGTATTTTTAAAATCGCTACGCACAACATCTTAGTTTATTAGTTTATATTTTTGTAACATTTTTTGAAATGATAAACAAACAGAAATGACTACTCTCGAGTTGAGTCAATAAAAAAATATATAATAATAACAACCAATATTATCACTGGGTACGATTTCCTTAAAACTCCAATACATAAATTGTACATACAAAAAAAAATCGTTTTGCATTCATAATTATGTTTGTTCTAACAATATTCAGATCATGTTTGATCCGTTTGAGATTTACACACAGTTTGAGGAAATTCTCTTGCCAATAACAGGGTCAAATATGCCAAAAACCACCCCTTGTCATATGTTGAATGGAAAAATTTCAATATATCCGTTCCACAAACCACTGTTAGGTCTTGGCCATGAATGAGACTAACAATTTTAGATTATGTTTGGTCCATTCAAGATGCACACGCAGTTTGAGAAAATTTCATTGGCAATAACAGGGCCAAATATGTCAAAAACCACCCTATGTCATATGTTGAACGGAAAAATTTCAATATATCCGTTCCAGAAACCACTGTAAGGTCTTGGCCATGAATGAGACTAATACTTTTAGATGATGAAAATTTTTGGAAAATACACCAAAAAAGTCGACAATTTGGTTAATAATGTTGTATGAAAAAATGGCAAAGATGGTGTCGACGTTCTTTAGCCAAAATCAAAATTTCGTTACTTTGAAATTGTTTGATTGATTTCGGTTTTTTCCCTATTTACAACTTTTTTCTGTGTCATTTTTACTGTTTCTATACTACGAAAACCTAATGGCTAAACTTCACAGGTGACTACCTAACATTTGGTAAAATGGCTAAACTCTAAAATAAATTGAATAAAATTTTTTTTTTCCATATCGACTAAAAGTTACTTAAGTAATCGTTTATTTGAAACGTATCAGTGAAAAACGTTTTGGTAGATAGGCTAAACTCAATATAATATTGTTTCAACATTAATTTTTCGTTTTTAGTGAAGTGAGTAAATTCGATTTAAGCTATTTTTCCAAAATTTAATAATTTTTTATGTGGCTAAATTTTAGTTTACAAAAGTGATTTTATTAAATTTTGGATAATTAAAAAATTATAATCACGGTTTTAGCTGTTTTACGAAAATTGTAATTTTGAATTCACTCAAATTAACCAGAAATAAGCCTCTTTACGAGGTGCAGTGCAATAACTTTTTATTTAATCAACTTTGGCTAATTTTATAACAATCTTATTGGTTTTTTAATCGAATTAAAAGTGACAATTAAATTAATTTAAAGAGGTTAAAACATATGTTTAAAAGCAACAAACCATTAAATAGATCACAGATAATGTTGTCTATGGCTCGAAAGAACTTATCAAGAGAAAATGCAGTGATTTATGGTGGTGAAAACCAACGTAAGTTCTATGTTATGTAACTTCTTAGTTTATAGTTATGTATTTTAATATTCATTTTATTATCCAATATTAATTCTGTAGAACAATCCAGATCCGACGCAAAAGAAAATGAAATAGATTCCGTATTTCGAAACACTCATATAAAAGTGCCAACAACATCAACATTTGCCAAAATTAATTCTGTAGAACAATCTATATCCAACGAGCAACCAAGTATGGAAAACGTATTAAATTGTAAAAGTGAAGGTTCAAATTATACATACATATCAAACATTAATTGTATTTTTCATTTTGAATAGGCAATGAAGAAGATGTTTTGCTTGAAAAGGAAAACGAAACTGATTGCGTATTTCGAAACACTCATGTAGAAGTGCCAACAACATCAACATTTGCCTCATCTTATGGTTATCGTGAGAATGAGGAAGAATTACTTGAAGACGAGGAATTCGACGATAGCGATAAAGACCCAAATTATCAGCCATCTAACACCTCATATGATAAAAGTGATCTTGAGCAAATGGGTCTCGAAATAGAAGAACAATTAATGAAAGTTGATTTACCGGTAGCGGAAAAAGGTGATAGTAGGGCTTCAAGAAAACTTAAACGAAATAAAGGACAATCGTACATGACGGGAAAAAATAAACTCATCAAAGAACGTGAATTTATACTAATAAAAGATTGCCGTCGAAAGTGTAGAGACACAATAAGCCTAGAACAGCAGAAACAAATTTTTCAAAATTACTGGAAACTTGGACAATACAATCTACGGTTAATGTTCGTTTCTGGCCTAATTGAAGTGAAAAACACTAAAACTACAAGACTAGCTAAACACAAAATTGCGCCTAGGAATCGAACGCACACTAGTTCGTACTATTTAGATGTAAACCTTCAACGAGTACAGTTTTGTCAAAATTGCCTTCGCACAATATTGGGTGAAACAAACCGCTTTTTGAAAACTGTCATTAAGAAAAAACTGGAATCGGAAACACATAATATACAGGACAATCGAGAAACCAATACACTTTCACATAAATTAAGTGAAGAAAAACTTCAAGAGATTAAAGATCACATTAATGTGTTTCCCGCTTATGAGAGACACTAATCCCGTAAGAGATCAGCTCAAAAATATCTTCAAGCAGATCTTACACTCAGTAAGATGTACGAATTATATACACAAGAGAGTTCGGCTGCAGCTTCTTTGTCGAAATATCGTGAAGTATTTCATGAAATGGGAATTACATTTAAGAAGCCCAAAGTGGAGACATGTAATAAATGTGACACTTTTGCATTCAAAACTTACGTATGTGCCAGAAATAGCAAAAGACGACATTCAATTGGAACAAAAAAGGCATCATGAACAAGCTGATTTGGCGTACAAGGCGAAATCAAATGACAAAATATTGGCTCAGACGAATCCAACCTTGCAACTTTCGATTTGCAACAATGCCTTCCGACGCCCTACCTAAACACATCCGTTTTTTTTACAAGAGACAGTTATGGACATTTAATCTGACTTCATAACTGCGTTTCAAATGTTCCATATTGTTTTCTATGGAATGAAACAATAGCGCGGCGAGGGGGGAACGAAACAGCTTCCTGCATGTTTCAATATCTCAAGTACGTACCATCAAATACTGAGCAAATAGTGTTTTATTCAGACTCGTGTGCTGGTCAAAACAAAAATTCTTTTGTAGCTGCAATGTTCCACCTTTCTGTATTGGACAATCAGAACATAAATATCATTGACCATAAGTTTTTGGAGCCAGGGCATACTCACATGGAGTGCGATGTAGACCATGCCACTATTGAGCGAAGAAAGAAAACTATACATCATTTAAAATCCATCATCCAAGAGATTGGTCGCAATTTATTCGGTGTCTTAACACGAAAGCCAAATTTACGATATGATTCGAGAGGATTTTTTTAACTTTGCAGTAGTGGTGAAAAATAAATTTAATTGGCGAAACGTGAATAAAGGCGGAAATCGATTTATATGGAAAGGCGTCAAATGGTTACGATACACAAAAGATTTTGGCACTATACAATACAAAACTACATTAAACGACGGAGAACCTTTTAGAATCCTTAACATTAAGAAACGGGGGGTGAACGACTTTAAGTTAAGTGATCTAACTTTGTGCTACAGTGAACAAGTAAAAATTAGTGTAATTGATCCGGCTTTTCATAATTTTTACCAAAATTTGTCAACGTTTGGCTCAAATGAGGTGCAACTTAACCCTAACCGTGAAGATGAGGAATCTACCGACGATGGCTAGAAAAGTTAAAAAAATACATTGAAATTAAAATTATATTGAAGTATTATTATTTCTTTTAAGTTTAATAAATAATATTAAAATGATTTGTTTTTATAATTTGTAGATATAATTTTAAACTTAAATTTCTTAAAACGGCTAAACCAGTTTTAGGTCGTTCATTAAATTTAATAAAAATTTGTAATACCGGCTAAAGTCCATTTAAGCATGGTTTGAAATACAATTATAATTTGGTAAAATGAATAAAAACACATTTTCCGTTTTAATGGCTTATTTACCCATATGTTAGGAAATACAAGTACACTAGCCTTTAAGGGATATCTTATGCACAACCAACCTTCGTTCTTCTCAACGAATAACCTAACCACTTTTATGACATTTTCGAATAAACTTTCAAATCATCTTCCTGAAAAGTTAAGGTTATTGAGTTTAGCCACTTTAATTTGTAAGTAGAGAGTTATTATTTCATAATAACAAAAAATTCCATATAGAATATTGATAGTTTGTCAAAAATAATTATAATGAAAGCGATAGTTCGGTGTGTTATCGCGGTGTCATATTTTCGTGCAATCAAAATTTATCAATTTAAATTTATTTAAGTTAGTTGCAATTTGGTGTTTTGCAAACATTGAATTAATATTAGTTCGTGGTTTATTTCTTTTAATAAAAATGCCTCCAGCGAGTTGTCGAAATATTCGGCGGCGTACGCGCAACGCAAGCCAACTACTTGATCGTTGAGTCACTGAGACGGATGAGGAGCGTAGACAGCGTTTGGAGGCAAATCGAATTTGATTTTCCCAAGCGCGGTTCATAATGATTCCGGAACAACGGATACAGTCGAGTACAACTCGCTCAGTTGGAACGTACGCACAAAATAATATGGAACGTCGACCAAACGGACGGCTGTAATTCGAAATGAACGTTTGGTATTCAGTTACGATTCAACAGTCGATTACGGTCGACTTTGGACCAATGAGCACTGTTTGTCAACATTACAATGTTTTGAGATTTTGACACAAACCGCCAGGATTATATGTTGTGCGAGCGGAACGGTCAAATTACCATAATTGACACCGCCACCAAACCCATTAATATCATTTCTTTCTGGCCAAGAACATTGGTCGAAGAACTTCTTGCAGAATATAAAAAAGTACAACAGTTCATTCGAAATGACATCATTTAGGACGAATATTATTAAAGCACGAGGTGTTAACCCAACTTTTAGGGTTAATCATTTTTCGATTATAACACACAAATACATTACACAAACACATCACACAAACACATCACATGTGGGCATCAACGATTCACAACGTTTCACCGTCAAGTGCACTAGGAAATAATGTGGTCCTCCGAGACATAAATTAAGAATTTTTCTTCAATTTTATCGATTCAGGGACAAATTAACCATCGTGTAGGAGCATTGTTCCGCCAGAGAATGGTGATCGCAAATTTATTCAGAATTATTTTCTTCAAAATTCTGATGATGAAATCAATCAGCGTTGTGACATCAGTCTAAACGCTCGACTGTGTGACATTATTACACAACTGCAACAACTCTTACATCAACACAATTAATTGGTCAAATTGTTTAAAACTGCACGCTGATTTTCACCAGACAGATTCCAAGATCAACAGCTGCTGACTTTATTTGACGCTTGCTTGAAGTCATCGAATTTGTGGAGGTACGTGAAAATTCTCAAATTAACAACGAATATGCGAGTCGCGTTACAAGATGACGAATGGACGTGTTTTCAAAGCAATTAGACATTGGAAGTGGAAAAATTATGTTTAACGTTTCGACTGGTTTCATTTCATTACCACCTAATTTGTATCCATTCACAACCTCTAAAGAAGAATTGATCACAAAAGTGTTCCCGAATATTGGTACAAATCACAAAAGACATGTTTCTTATAAATGAACCAAACACGTTCTAAAAGAATTAGTCTTATTCATGGCCAAGACCTTACAGTGGTTTCTGGAACTGATATATTGAAATATTTATTTGAAAAATATACTCGGAGGTGACTGTGATCAATTACTTGGGTTGAGATTGATTGCATGATCATTGATAACCCATTGATCAATGTCACCTCACAGATAAAATATCTAAATAAATATTTGCATAATTTATTTTCTATTTAAGTTTTTCGTTTTAAAATACCACGAAATCATGTACGAAGTTGAATATCATGATTACACGACGGAAAAATTAGAAATAGCGGTAGAAAAAGTGCTAGCTAACGAAATATCAATTCGACAAGCATCAATTTACTATATAATACCTTTCGGTCCACTGCATAAAAAAATTTAAAAAAAAGCACACTATTACGAAATATTACAAACACAAGTTTGAGAACCATTATAAATAAAAATGAGTACTTTCAACTCGACAACCTCGCTTTACTTTAACACCAAAAATTCAATTCAAAAGTTATTCGACTGATTAGGTTATTTATCTTCTTTATACCACAATGCATTTACTTACGTAATAATGACAACGAAAAATTACTCGTTAAAATTAGAGATTGGGGTTGTAAACTTACCTAGAACGAAAAAATAAAATGAAAACTATTTAGTAAATTGTTTTATATATTATAAATTTTAAATATTAAGTAATTAATTAGAAGCTTATCGTGTTATCCACGAGTCACCGTTTACGGTTTATAGCGCCAATATCATTACGTAAAATGTTGGAGGAGCCAAGTTACAGTACTTCAAAGTAAGTGGTGGATAGGGTCCATAATAAAACAGTAAAGTGCAGGTTTAATTTGGTGAAAATTACTGGTTTTCAAGAATTAAAAAACTATAAAAAATTTTTATACTTAGTGATTACAGTAACTTTGATCATCAAAATTTAGAGGTTTGCTGTGCGGTGTTCCTTTCAAATTGAACATTTTCCGATTTGTATTCCAATCGTTTTGACGTTTTGAGAAATGGCTTTTGTTTCATTCAAAATTTTCATTTATTAAAAAAACACATGAATCGTTTTATCAAAATCAGTTATCCAATTACTTAGGTTAGAACAAATAACAGTGATTTAGAGGCATCTAATGATTTAATGAATAATCAAATAAACATTTAAGACATCAGGAAGACACCTAAACGAATCTTTAATATATTTACTCAAAAATATATTTCAATTAAAATTTTTTAATCTAAAAATTAATAGTCAAAAACATGTTTAAAACTTTCGAGTCCTGATACCACAAATGGCACCTCACATTTGTAATGAAAGAAAACAAAAAAAAACTTTTGATGTAACTGAAGACCAGGGGCCCTATTCTTGAATTATTACGAAAATGTTCGGTACCGGATTTGTGTCAAAGTGTTACTAATATTAAAGAATGGTATTCTTGAAATCTGATTCCCAAAATTTTACTAACAAATCGTTACTGAATTTGTCGTAATGGGTTTTTCGTTCCATTTAATGTTTTCGCAACCAAAAATCAAAAGGTACAACTTGTTGCTCTTCTATTTTTCATTAGTATGAATGAGATAGTTATATACATTTCAAATTGACATGATTATTGCTTTACCATTCAATAGAATCGTCACAAATACGGTACATAGTGTTTAGTTGGTCGAATAATAATATTAAATGTATAATATTAAATATAATTATCTATTTAAAATGAATATCATAAAACGAGGTGGAAGTCATATGACGTTGATTCAAAAAGAAATGATGATAGATTTTCTGGAAAACCACCAAAAACTAAACAGCGGAAAATTTGATAATTCATTTTCATTTAAAGATGCTACAGCTTTATGGCATCAAATAACGGAAAAATTGAATTGTGTGCCAGGAGCGTGCAAAGAATGGAAAGGTTGGAGAAAAGTAAGTATAAAATGCTTAATTTGATTGTCTAAGTAATTTTGGGGTACCCATTATAACGGTGCTAATTATTGAACCATTTTAGGCTTGTTATGATTTGAAAGCTGGTGTTAAATCTAAAAACACAGAAATCCGAAAGCATCAGGTTGGAACTGGCGGTGGTCATCGTTTGAAGTTAGAATTTACACAGCTGGAACAGAGAGTTTTATCTTTGATCGGCCCAACATCGTTAACTGGCGACGAAAATGTTTTGGAAACATCAATAAATTTGGTAAACAACAAATTGTTCTTTTTTTGATTACTTGCTAGTTCGTATTAGATTAATACATAATCGAAGTGAACTATTTGAAATTTGTAACTTCAAAACTGGGAAACAAAATAATTATAAATATTGTGCCAGTCATACATACATGAGTACTTAAGTACTTATGTATGAACTAATTAGTTTTTTCCCGTTTTAGGAGCATTTCCAGGCGTTAAATGAAAATGAAAATGACACTGCAGAGGAAAACATTGGAGTATTAAATCTCGAAGTTATGGAAACTGCGGAGGTTGCTCATAGTAATTCTAATTCGATCCCGATTGAACTAGAGCCAACAGTGCCCGCCCAAGTACGTATACCTCAATTTACGAAAAGAAAACGCAGGGCAGCAACGTTAGAATATTCTCGAGCAGCTACAGCAGCGTACAAAGAAAACTCAAAGAGGAAGCTTGAGCTAAAACAAAAATATTATGGTCAAAAAATAAATGTTTTGGAAAGGATAGCTAAGGCTAAAGAAGATATAGCAGCTTCCATGGGTAACATAGCGAGAGTCTGCTATGCTACAACATAGTAGTAACATAGCGAGAGTCTGCTATGACAGTAACATTGATATTAGCTGGAGGTAAGATTATTACACCTCAAGATGGGTAAATATTTAAAATTGGGTTTTGTGATTAAAATAAATTTATTTTAGTTTTTAAGTTTTTGTTAAATGAATTTGAATTTAAAACAACTGAATATATGTTATGATATGATTTTTTTAAAAATAACTAATGAATTTATTGTGAAAATTGAAATTGAATTGAAGTTTTTACAAAACAAATGAATTTAAGATTAAATAGTTAAATTTATTAATAGTTTGTTTTAATTGGAACTGAAATGTGCTCTAATAATTCGATTTTGTAGTACGCGCCCTTGTGTGAGTAATGTGTTGGAGTTGGAAGCTTGTGTGTCATCAAAGTCGCTGTTAAACATCCCACTATCGTCAAACACGTCTCCGACATCATCGAGTTCCTCTATGTTGGAGGCTATACTCATATTTTGTAAGGCACAGCACGTATTAATAATTTTGGATGCCACTGTTGGACTGTAGTGAAGTACTCTATGTTTCAGTAAACATCTAAAGCGCATTTTTAATAACCCGTTTAATCTTTCCACTACACTACGTGCAGATATTTAATGTTCATTGTATCTGCTTTGTGGGGGATTCTCAACAGCGTTTAAAATTGGTGTTAGCATCCATGGGCGCAAAGCATAGCCAGAATCACCTAAATATTTAAACATTGGTTTAGAATGAACATAAACTTCATATATGTTTAATTGGTTCGATATTTACCAAGAAAATAGTAGTTCTCAGAATACACACGCTGTATTTGTTGAATGGCCGGGAGCACATTGGAGTTATTCCAAATGTAGCTATCATGCGTCGATCCTGGGTATTTTGCATTGACATGTAGTAAATTTAATGTTGCATCAGAAATCTGTAAGATTAAGAAGTATTACTGTAAACCAGTATGTGTTAAAAATTTTAATATAACCTCTACCAACTGAACATTTATAGAATGATATCCTTTTCGATTAACATAAATGTGTTCAGGATATAACGTGCCATTCTCCGATGGGACAACGATAGCAACGTGCGTACAGTCAATTGATCCAATGACGCCTGGAAATTGGTATTTGTTATAAAACCTAGTAATAGTTACGAAATGGTGAAATTTTATTATAAACTAATTACATACATATTAATTTGAACTTACTTTTGTCGAATTTGATTTAATTGCTCGACACTTTGGATAAATTTTACTTTCGCCGTGAATAATCCACTTACATGAACCGCATCTATCACTTCGTGTATTGAGCGGCTGACAGATGCTTGGCTTAGAGCAACATTTTTGTTATAGCCAATGTCTTTCTGGTAGCTGCCAGTGGCAAACAAAACGCAGTGCGCCCGTTATCTAAAATTAACAATATTAAACTACATTCTATATCTATTTACATAGAATTAACTACCTTAGTTTCTATATTTAACGCGGACACTCGAGTTGGTGCCGTCATGAATGGGTACAGGGTTTCTATTATCTCGTCTGTAATTTCTTTATTTACCCGAAACATACTTTTAAATTCTATGTCATCTAATTGAAAACAATCAACATATGAATTAATCTGTCGGACTACAGTTGCATTCCGTTCTGCACTTTCCAATTCGGCTATTTGGATTAGCCATTCTAACTCATCTTCGGCCATAAGCTAAATCTAGCTAAAAAGTGTTTAGCACAATCTCGAGATTATATATACAGTATAATATGATATTTATTAACTTTATTTATTAACTTATTTACATAAAAAGAGTTCGATGTTGTTGAAATATTCTAATTGTTGAAAAATTTAAATCACCTCATTACGAAATGACATTATTTTTTATTCACCACAATTTTAATTTCGTAATGTTTTCCAGAATAACAATTTAAAAATTTTTTATTACGATTACGAAAATATAATTACGAAAATATTCGTTACGGAAAATTTTCGCAATAACTCAAGAATAGGGCCCCAGCACCTAGATTCTGATCAAGTGACAAACGACAAATGACATTTTTGTGACTGTACTAAAATTTAAACTTCTATAAAATGACAATTAGTTGCGAGTTGTAAAAAGTGATGCTGATGACATAACTTTTTCAAGTTGATGTCACGAAAATTTTTGTGACAAATAAATGACTTTAAATTTTCTTATTTGCGAATATAATTTGTAAACCATTTTTATATGGAATTAAATCGAAATTGCAAAATTAAAAACTAAATTCTTAACTAAAAAATTATTAACAAAAAAATTTATAAAATTTGTATAAAATATTATTACGAATTTGCAATTTTTGACAGTTTTCAAGTAAAGTAGCTATTCGTTTAGCAAACTATGTGAGAAGTTGAGTACAATTTAACAATACAACTGTAACTATACTACTAATTGCTGTAAGTGTATTGAGTCATTTCATATGAATCGGAAATTGTCTGGGAACACATTAGTCCTAATAAAAAAGTCATGAAAAATTGTTGTTTTATCAGAATCTACCCCCATCCAGACCGTACAATTGTGATAATAAATATATACCTAAGCACCAGCAGATAATTTTTTGTATAAATGTATGGCGTACCGCCCAACTATCACAAACTTTTTAAAAATATATTACACGAACTTTAGTTGTTTTAGAAGTAAAAGGACCAATTTATGGATGAAATCCAAATCGAGTACAATAATATTTTATACTGAACCCTCACGTTTGGAACATCTGGGCTTTAAGTACCACTAAAGACAGTTAAGGAAAATTATTTATGGCGGTAATATAGTTTTTTGTCACAAACGTGATATACAGACTTTAAGCTGTACAAATAAAAATTATTTCACCTTCATATATTGTAACCCTCTCATTTGTGATATCTGGTCTACAATTAGTTCAAAAAAAAATATTGTTGGAGTCAAAAGGGTTCAAAAGGAATCGCAACCTAAATGATTTTTTTCGAGATTAGAATTTATTCCAACCATTTCCTGGTTCTTAAAAATCAATCTTAAAAACAATTTTTATTAAAATCGACCCAAAGTTTAAAATGGCCTGCATCAGAGAGTACTTCATGATTCGTTGCAATTACTTCTTGGGACTCTAAACCAAAAAAAGAAGTTTACAAAGGAGGTTCTGTTTATAATTTGTTTTTAGCATTGTTCGAATACTCATGACTATTCGCAACCTCATCCCTCGACTATTTAATCAATATGAAACATTTTTAGCAACATTAGTAATACGTAACATGCCATAACATGTTGCGACATACATAAAAGTTAAAAAATAAAAACAAAATTATCTAGAACGGGACAGCTTTCCATTTTTATAAAACCTTCCGAGCCAAATATACCGGAGCCCTAGCCAAGGAAATCTGAACAAATGACCGGCTTGGCTTGATCATGAAAATCGAAAGGAAATTGTGGACTGTCATGTTGTTTTGTGTAAGAAAAGAACTACAATTTTAAAAGTGGTGATTAATTGGTTCATAAAAAAGAGATGCACATAGGCTTGCACATCCATTGGTGACCTCCTCTGCTAGCTCGGCAGGCAGTCAGTCTTTTGCCAAAATTGTGTGTGGTATTTGCCCGCCGATGTTGTCTTTGAGGTGTTGAACAGTTTGAGGATTATCCGCATATACTTTACTTTTCCAGAAAACCCCATAAGAAGTCCAATGGCATTAAATTGCATGATCTTGGTGGCTAATTCACGACTATTCTTCGAGAAATTATTCGATTATTAAACTTAACTTGATTGATTGATCGATTGATTTCGTTGCTGTGTGGCATGTTGCACTGTCCTGTAGAAACCACATAATATACACATCAATATCTTCTAATTAACTACACAAAAAGTTTCTAATCATCTCGATATAAAGCTCCATTCGAAGTAATTGCATTTTCATTTCTATTTTAGAAAAAATATGGATCAATTGTTTAATCTATTATATTAATACGCTTAATTTTTTCAAACTCAACCCTAAAATGACCCCTAAACATGATCCGATCCGATTAAATTTTTCAAGGTATAGATCGACATAAATATAGCGGTGTGCCTAGGCTAGAAAAATTGGAAAAATTCCACCGGGAAGTACCTGAAACGGGTACCTCAGGTGTTTTCACCAGAACTTTGTCACGACGCCAGAATGCCATGACAAAATATGTTTATATTGAATCTATGATCATGCGCATTACACCGTGACAATGACAAAATTTATTAAAATTGCCGACGTTTTTGTCATACCACTGTGATGACAAAATGAGTAGAAAATTTGTAATTGAATCTCAATTAAACAAAACAGAGAACATAAAATGATTTTACATACATTTTGGTGGTAATAGCTGTTGTGAGTGTAAAAATACAATTTTGTCATGACACTCTATCTTTTTAATATTTTAAAATGAACCGCGTATATGAATTTACTTTATTTTTGATAAAAGAGCATCAAATTTACATCTTAAATAATCTTCTTAATTATTTCTTAACCAAAAATTCAATAAAATGTATTCACGTGACTGATTATTCAGTCGAAGGTCAGCTTCTATCTATCTATTATATTAATATTCTTAATTTTTTCATACTCCACCCTAAAATGACCCCTAAAATTAATCCGATCCGTTAGATTTTTTCAGGGTAGGTCGACATACATACATATTGCGCTGTGCGTGGGCTAGAAAAATCGGAAAAGTTTCACCGAGAAGTACCCGAAACGGGTACCTCAGGTGGTTTCAGAAAATTTCCAAGATTTTGTGCGCCTGAAATCTTGCACATTTGAGAATTTTATGGGACGATAGAAAAGCAAATTTTTCTGTTCAAATTAGTGGAACGCGATTCAAATCAAAAGTTGCAAAACAATTGGCGCGCGATTCAACTTCAAAGTTGCTTAATGGTTGATTAATGGTTGACGCGCAATTTAAATTCAAAGTTGTTAAATTGTTGGCTCACGATTCAAATTTGAAGTAGCGGATACAAATACGATTGGATTGAAATTGTTTTAAAAAAGCAAGCTACTAACTTTTTAAAGTAAAAAAAAGACAAAAAAGCGATTTTCAAAGAGTGCAAAAATGCATTGAAATGTAAAGAACGACGCGAGTGACCAATTTTGCGATTTTCAAATCCATACTAAATTGAATAAAAATCAAAATATTTTTATTTTGCTGATTTTAATACTGAAATGTGAAACAAATTCAAAAGATAAAGCCGTAATCATCAAGTCTAGCTTCGAGTATACATAAAGCACAACTTTGAACGAGCGGTCCAGCGAGTCATTACCATTTCTAACCTTGAAGAGTCTTGAACAAAACTCCTTTCATTTTGGACAAAACTCGTTTCATTTTTCTTCAAAATGCCTTTTGAAAGAGACCCTCGAAAACGAAAAACATACGATCAAAATCGAAATTCACAATTCACAAATTCAAGTTAAGAATCAGTCCTATCATCATCATCGTCGTGACACCACCCCATGACGCCAACCCGGTCCCAGGGCCATCACGAGCCACCCTTCCTTGGATCTCTTAAGATGCGCTCAACATTCCAAGTGGATCTCGAGCAGACGCCTTCCTCACATTTGAAGACGAGGTTCCAGACGAAGAGGCGGAGCAAGATCAATTCGATTTTAATGTAAGTTTTCAAGAGACACATTTTGCGATTTACGATCTTATTCATTTTTCTATTCAGGAGCCTTTTCCCAGTTACGGCACACAGGAAGATGGAGGCGAATCAGCTAATCTTCTTATTAGTAATTTTATTACAAATTATTGAATAGGCGTTACAGAAGAAAAAGATTTGAGAAATTCCTTGCTACAAATCATGGAAATCTTCTTAATCATTTCTTAACCTAAAATTCAATAAAATGTGCTCACATGACTGATTATACAGTCACAGGTCAGCTAGTTAAACCAATTAAAATAAGTTTTAATAGTCAAAGCGTTGTTCAATCGTATATCTCTCCATTTAACTAACCGGAATGTTTCTATACTAATGTCATTTGTCAAATAACATAACATAGTACAAAAAATATAAATAGCGGAATATTTAAAAAGATACCTCAAAATTGAACACCCGTTATTTGTACCCATTGTGGCATTGCAATCGATCAAAAAGTAAAAACAATTAAAAATGAAAAGAATACCGCTCAATTTTCCTTAATAGTCATGACCCATTGAAGTCGGATCCTAACACAGGAAAACCTGTTAACCATATTTCATCACATTTGAATTAAAAGTTTTGAGAGGTTATGAATTAGTAAGCTGGCAATCACTTCTGGTTGAAGACTCAACGAGTGAGCACCATTTTGGGATTTTAATTACATTAAATTCTTTTTTAGGTGTCTAATCTTGTGTGTTACCGTTGTTTTTTCAATCGGAGTCAAAAAACACATATAAGTACTTAGTACAAAATAAAAAATTATAGGTCGTGTGGACTGAAGTATCTAGACCTCATCAAAATTATAAACAAAAAAAAAATAATAAAAAAAGATTGCAATTGTAACAACATGCGAAAACCAGATGTGACATGTAAACAATAAAAATTCAGATAATACTAGCAGAACATCACTAGCCAAATATCTTAAAATAAATCGCCGAAAATAATTAGAAAATAATTCGTTTTAGCTGAATTCAATTGCTTCCTGGAATTGGAAAACCACCCACCTAAAATGTAAAGAAAATGCAGCAAAACCTACTCGACGTGGTTTCTGATGCACATCGTAGGATGTTACATTCAACAATACTAACGCCAGCTCGGCCAGAAGACCAACTGTATATAATTCGAAGAAATATACCCGCGTCAATCACCATTCACGCAATCTCGTATAGTTACGTCAACAAAATACATACAGTGGACAATCACCGAGAACATTTTGCTGTTCTCTCAATTCAAAAAATGGAGCTTGATGATGTTTGCACAAATCAGCAAATAAATCCAGAAGTCAGCTGCGAAGATTTAGTTTACAAATCAAAATCAGAGCTGCAACCAAAATGTATTCCAAAATCAGGGAAAAGTTAGATACCATTGCATAAGAAGCCGAGATAGCAACTTTTAGAGAAAACCAGTATTCGTTTTCTAATGACTAATAAAATGCTCATCATTACTTGATCAGCCATCTCACTTTCTAGTGTTGCCTATGCCTGAAAATAATCTGCATTTTTATGTTTGTGCGTCGTAATCATTCAATGTTCCAACCTATTCCACTTGATCCACCAGACGCTAGCTCTAGCAGATCCACCTATAACGAGCATAATTGGAGCAGCTTATCCTGGAGTATGTTTAGTCTACATAAAACAGGTTTAAAATTCCTGCAGAAGCGTTCGATCCACTTATTCCACACAAAGTTTACCGAAACTGGCTTACAACATTAAAAATATGTTTAGTTTTTAATTTGAAGTTGAAAGTTTTACCATTCCTATGTAATTTTATTTGTTTTTTTTTATGTTTGAGGTTGATAGATAATTCAATCAATAGAATGAATTATTAGCCGTGTTTTAATATTGGAGCACTATCCGGAGCCAAATGGCAATTTTCTATTGAAACTGCAGCTATTATTCACTGGTGTCGCTGTACTATAAAAATTAAAACTAAATTCATCATTAAAACAAACATTTATCACCTGAAATATACTAATTGACATTTATTTTTACATGACGTTATAAACAAGAATTCATCTTGCTGCATTTTAAATTTTTATTGTAAGATTTAGTTTCTAATGGTTTCAGGGGTTTACAAAATAAAAGTATCAAATTTTCAAATTTCCCATTGAAATGAATAGCGCTCCCGATAGCGGCTCCCGATAAATAGGTAGAGCAAGATATTTTTTTATCAATTTTTACCTAAAAAGTTGAATGAAAAATCTTAGATTAGAGTTAAATAAATTAATTATATGCAATAATAGCGCGCTAAATATTCGTTTTGACATAGAAAATCGGCTGCTCCGGATACAGCTATCGGGCGCTAATAAAAAAACACAGCAATTGTAGACGAAATAATAGGTATTGCAACAAACTCATAGAGCCGATATAGTTACCAACCACAATCGCTCTATTCTGACAATTCTCCGGAAATAGGGAACTGAGGAAATAATTTATATGTAATTCTTGCTCAAAAATTTTTTTTCCGGCATACTGAGGTAAAATGCGAGTGTTAAATTTTGTGAAAACAAAATTAAATTGGGAATAATTTTCTCTGCCAATTTAGATATCACATCAAACTTTTCTCCTCAGTAGGCCGGAAAAAAATATTTAACAAATTATTATTTTCTTAATATAAAAATTATACATTACAGACAACGTACATACAAGCTTCAATGTTCATGACCTATTATGATAAGCATGTTGTTATTTATGTGTGTATTATATATGAAAGCCACAAAACATCCCTAAAAACATGATAGTTTTAATCAGAAAACATTTAATAAATCAAAACTATTAATTAAATTGTTTGATACCCCTTATCAAAAAATAAATATTTTTATTTTTCGTTTTGTATATTATGTTTTGGGTAAATAACAGACTTCGAAAAAATTAAAATCAATGAAAATGAAATTCTGGCCAAATGAAAAATAATAATAATAATTGGCAAGAATTATTTATTTTAATATTTTTTTGTTTTTAGTTTTCTATGTTTTCATTTTATTAGCTTCGTTGGGTTTTAGGTTTCTCGATCTATATTTATGTTTTATTTTTGGTTTGTTTCATTTTCTATTTGACTAGACATTGTCTGGATGGCAAGCAAAACAAAAAAAAAAAACAAAAAATAGAAATGGTTAAATTAAATGGTTATAAGATTGTAATCTACAATTTTTCCAAATAAATAATTGTTTTCTTTTCTGATATTTCGTGTTGGTGCTGGCTTTGCTGAAAAGATTGATTATTTTTTATTATATTCTCCTTTATATAAAATATTTGTTCAATCTGTACATCCATACCAGTCTGTATGTATATTGTATATATACGTATTCCAGTTCTGTTTTGATTTGAAATGAGATTAGAAAAATTGTGTTCGGTTTTATGTTCTGTTGTTATTGTAGTTTTGGAAGATTAATTTTCCGTTACATAATTTGTTAAGATTATTAGAACAAGATTTTTGGAATTTTTTTATATTAGATATCTTAAATCACACATTAAATGCCCGAAGTACTTAATGATATTGTGTATGTGTGCATACAACAAAAACATCAAGAAGAATTTATTTCCGATCCGACATGAGTATTAAGCCTTCATATTTATAAGTCAAAAGTAAGTAAATTTTACTCGATATATACGAACTAATTTACAGTACACAGTTAAATCTTGAATAAAACAAAAAACATTGTTAATTATAAGTTATGTGGTACAATCTTGTGAACTTATTACATTAAGTATTATTTTATAATTTTCATAACTTTTATTTGCTTCTTTATTATTTTATTTCAAACTATTATAAAATTAATGTTTTTCACTAAGATTGAAATACCAAGAAAACTTAAAACATGTTTTATAAAAAATTAATGTGCAGAACAAAAGCATAAAATATCAAAAAATTTATTGATTATAAATTCAATAGTTTTTTAAAACATAAAAATAAAATTCGAAAGTTTTTTTATATTTTATTGTTTAATTTAAGAAAATAAAAATTACTTCTATTCTACATAAGGAAATTTTTTGTTTAATTCATTGCATTGAAAAATATTCAGGGTTGCAACCCGATCGTAATCGCTGTTTTTTTAATATTTCAATAATAGTTAAGAAGATTATTCCATTTTCATTTCGATTTTGGTGATAACACAGCTACAGCTTCCACTTTTAATTAAACAAGTATAATCTATAGGTATCTCGATTCTAGCCAATACCAAGAAAACAAAAACCACTTAAGAAGAGTTATTATTGAATCCAATGTCAAATCGCATGTTCGTTAATTGAATGCGTTGAAATGATGTGCATTTGAATGCATGAAAATCTATTCCAAACGTTTTCCATTTTCATAAGTCTGGCGAATAAAGCATAAGGTAATATTTTCATCCTCACATTCACCCTTTGATTACCGTGCATGTGAAGTTAGCACAATTCTGATCCCAGAAAAATGCGATGGCAACACTAATTATTACTACCATGATATTTCTATTCTATCAACACCAAAAAAAAATGCAGGTTGTTACTCTTAGCCCTAAAATTTATAAAACATGATATATAAAAACTATAATGAAAGTAGAAATTTTAGGGGTGAGGTTTTTTGGAATTGAGAATGCTAAACGTTATGATAGTTAAAAAATCCAAAAAACAGGATTTTTTGGTGCTATAAAACCGGATGCAAGCTCAAGCATAAAAAATTAAAAATACTGTTTTTTAATTTAATGTAGTGCTAGTTCCGGAAAATATCTGGCTATTAAGACATTCCAGCAGCTAGCATCTGGTGAAAAGGTGCACGTACGTACTTTAGGATGGGTGAAACACATGCTTCATACATATAAAACATTTGTACCAAGCTATCGAATCTCGGAAATCCAGTAGTTACTGAACGGCTCCATCTGAATGGTTTTATGTCAAATCCTCCGACAATCCCGCGCATTGTGCATCCAGGAGTATCGAGACCAATCAATTGATTAAACACGTCTTTGAAATAGCAATCCAACTGCCACCAATAATATTAGAAAAACGCCACAATGAGCTGAAACAACTCATAGTGTGAGCCACTACAGTGACATCAAGTAATACCATGAAATTTGTATATGATGAGGCACTCCAACTTCAAAACAAGCAAAAAGGTTATGTCTGTATGGTAAATTTTATCAACAAATACTTGTAATTAGAGTTTTTGTTTTGTCGAACTTTTTTCGTTCTAGATTTTAATTCTCGAGAATTAGAGAATTTGAGAATTCCAAAAGATTTTCTTGAGATTCTCTTTAGCTAGTTATTTTTATTTATCGTTATTTAAAAAGTAATGTTTTAAAATTACTAAACTATCTAACGACGTGTCATTTACACGCAATCTTCGCTTACTATAAAAATTTCCGGAGACTGAAAAATTCGTTTCGTTTTGCGTTGATGTGGGTTTAATTAACAATAAAGTATTGTTTTAAGTCTTCGAGGTTACTGGTTATTTTACTACTTACTTCATAAACCATTATTTCCGTACACAAAGTGCGGAAATCTTCGTCTATTTTTGTTGGCAATGGTATACATTCCCAAATATTATTCTCCAAATGTTCTAAAGAAATAAAATCATCCTGAGACGTTGATGAACTACCAGGAATATCATGGTCAAAAGATAAAATGTTTTCGGCTGAAAATTTTTCTAAATTTTGAAATAATCTTCGGGACAATGTTTTACAGTTTCGATAGTTTCTTCTTTTGAGCACAACGAAAAAAACTCGTCTTCTTCAGGCTTTTTAAGGTAATTAGGATTCTGATGAAACTTTAGTAGTGAAATCATCAAATTGTCCCTTCATTTAGAAATCTGGTGTTTAATTTCACTTAATAATTTTCGACTAATCTCGGAATTATTTGTCTGAGGAGATTTGAACAAAAATTTTAAAATGCCTTCCGCACGAGTAATGGCGCATCTTGACGGCTTAATCCCTCTTTAGATTTTTTATCTGGCGTTAGACTATTACATATATTAGAGGCCACGACATCATCCGTTTTGTGGTCCCATAGACGCCTATGATTGAGATCACTTAACGTTTGTAAAATAACCGGTTTAAGTTTTAAAAAACATTCAGTCATACTTTCGATTGTATTCCAATGAGTTTTACAATCTAAGAACAACTGTAATTTGTGCGCGTTAGAAATCATTCGTTTAATATTACTTTGGAGAACACTATTTCGTCAAAATCATCTGACTCAAAATCATCATTATCTGATTCCTCATTCTATACCTCATCGCTTAAGTTGTTACACGAAGAAACTTTTTTCTTTGTAAACAACTTTTATAACCGCCAAGTGAATTGCATGATTATAGCACAGTTGTTGAAAAGCCGGCGATAACCTACCATATTTCAACATATACTGGCTCCATCACTTGTTGTAGAAACAATGTCTGTTTCGAAATTCAAATCAAACGATCGAATTTTACTGGTAACCATTGTTATGGCCTTATCAGCAGGGCATGCACCTTCTATTTTCATAAAACCTAAATTTTTTCATTTGCCGCTTTCATTTGATTGATCTTGGAAATAATTTGTTTTTTCACAGTATCGTGAAATTTAAATTTTAAATTTATCATAATCTGATGAATTTTTCAGCAATGAAAAACTTTGTAATTTCTTTGGTTGTCGTTTCAGAAACTGCGCAGGTAGACGATTCTTTTAATTTTCGCTTCAAGTAATGGACACTTGTTAAATGCCGATGTAAAGCCGTCGTTGATGAGGCCTAACACGCGAGTGACTATGCGCAATGGGTGCACGTACCTCTATCTTTATACACCTTGCCTCTGTTAAAATATTTACAAACATCCTCGCTATCGTATTCAGACATATCAGTAAAACTTATGGATTAAAAAATCAGTTTTTATACCAAATTATCAACAAACTGAGAGTTTTGTTAATCAAAGCTAACATATATATCAACTAACACTATTTGATTGTAAAAATAAATTTTTTATGTTGATTAAAAAACTACAATTAACATTTTTGTTATGATTTTATCGGAAAGATTTTTTTGCATGTAAAATTGATTGACAAAAGACAACTGATTGATGAGTGAAAATTGTTAGGCCTAGTTTAACCATATACAAAAGAGAATTTTGCAATAAAAACATTTCAATGTTTTAAGTTAAAATAACAACATTTCAATGTAATATCTTGAATATTAGAAACAAAATTTTTGTAATGTTTATTTTTATTCTTAATAAAAAATATTGACAATGGGTGCCGCATGCCGCTAAAAAAAAATTATTTCTCGAGAATCTCGATTATATTTCTCGAGATATAGGAATCTCGAAAATTTTAAATGTATATTTCTCGAGATTTCGAGAGTAAAAAATTTGAAAATTTTCTCGAGATTCTCGAGATGAGTTTTCTCGAACAGAAACTCTACCTGTAATAAACAAAGAAGCCCCACGGCTTCTATTTCTATTCTAAAATGTTCTATCCAATTCCTGATCAACACAACCAGATGCAAATAAAAGTAAGATTGAATCCTTTTATCCTTTACATAAATACATGATGATGTCTAATGCGTTGGTGTTCGAGTACAAAACATAACTTCTTGGACCATCCAATCGCTAAATTATTGATGTGAGAAGCGCACATAAACAAAGAATACATACTGGAACATAATTAAAATCTTGGCTCATCTCCGCCCCAGGTACTTCGTATCAACGTACAAGGTGTCATCTGCGACAAACGGCGTGTATAGAGACAATAGTACTAGAAGGGCTGTAGTAGGAAGCTACACTTAGGTCAGTAGACAGATGATTAATAAAGGTCACTGAAGAAGCACAGTGACTTTTGAAGAATTATGTTATGGGCGATCCCACAATTTTAATATAACATTTTTAACTCCTATAGATTTCTTAATCGGCGCAGTTCTACCATCGGCATAAAATCCGTATTATGGTAGCTGGTAGAAAAAATTAAACAAGATTTATGGAGAACATAGCATAACGATTATACGGCGGAATTTATTTCAACATAGATAAATATGTTCATTTCTACAACCAAACATGAAGGTCAAAGAGGATAACATCCCTCCATTAAAATGGCTAACTGATCATGTGGTGGCAGAAAATCAAAGCATGGACCAAAAGGTTAGAGTAGTTTCACTTCTTTGTGCGGGAAGCGTTCATAGAAACCAATTTACAAACTATAGCGACTACCCTTGCATAAAAACTGAGATGGAGATTGACCACAGAAAAACACAGCTTATCTTTAAAATCCGGTTGCTACCAATTCAGCTGGAACAATATAAAAGATAATCGTTTTTTGTAAAAATACTGATTTTTGTATTTGAATAATTGTCTAGTCTATAACAATGCTTTTTAAATGCTAATTTATAGAGAGCACATATCTGTGTTAATATTTCCGTTGGATAAAAAACAGAACCCAAAAAACAAGTAAAGCTTCTTAATTAATTAATTTATTTGTTTAAAATTAGGGCTAGCCTTTAGTATCGCATCGCAAATTGACTGTCGCGACATTTTTGTGAAAATGGACATAATACTAACTAAAAACGTAAACAGTATGAGTGGCCATTTTATAGATATTTCAATTTTTTACATATTATTTATAATTTTTTCAGCTTTTGGATTAAAATTTACTATAATTTTGTTTAAGGTGGTTATAATTTGAACTAAAAAATTGTTAAAGAAGAAATTGATAAAGAATGCCATCTTAGGGATATTTTTATAAATAAAATACAAAAATCAAAATGTATTTAAATAATTAGCGAAACATAAATAAATTAAAATGCTTAATTTAAAACAAAATATAAAATGTTTGTAAATTTCATTTATAAATAATTAAAATTTTAATAAGTTACATGCGCTTGGTATTTGTGGTACGTACAACTATCAGAAGAAGGGTGCAATTATTTTTCCTTTTAGAAGGTGTCATTAATAGATTCTATATAATCCGCTCCTACGTGCGGCACGCAGTGCGACATGTTTTTATATCCCGGCTCCTACGCTCCCCGAAATTAAAATCTTAAGACCCCCGGAGGGCTATGCGAGGAGGAGCGCAGGTGTCATTAATAGATTTTATATAATTCGCTCATACGTGCGGCACGCAGTGCGGCATGTTTTTACATCCCGGCTCCTACGCCCCCCGAAATTAAAATCTTAAGACCCCCGGAGAGCTATGCGAGGAGGAGCGCAGGTGTCATTAATAGATTCTATATAATCCGCTCCTACGTGCGGCACGCAGTGCGACATGTTTTTATATCCCGCCTCCTACGCCCCCCGAAATTAAAATCTTAAGACCCCCGGAGGGCTATGCGAGGAGTAGCGCAGGTGTCATTAATAGATTCTATATAATCCGTTCCTACGTGCGGCACCCAGTGCGACATGTTCGCTGATCCCGGCTTCAACTCCCAATTGTACCATTATTTCCTTCCCTTCCCACTCTTAATTGCATATATTCATAAAAAAATATTGAATTTGATTTATTTTTAAATCAAATTTAATATTTTTTGATTAAACATTATTTTAATAACGATTAACGTATAAAATTTTAAATTTTAGTTCATTTATATTTCAATAGATGGCACTAGTTAAACATTCCGAAAATACCCAGCAGAGACACTTTTGTTTTAGTTCTAAAAATATCCACTTTTGATCAAAAAGGCGCCACCGTCGTTTTACTGTCAAAAAATTTGCGATGCGATACTAAAGCTGTTCCAAAATTAGTGGACACTCCGACCCACGGTAAGCGCATTAATCTCTAAGAAAAAAAAATAATTTTCCAGTTCAAGTAAATGTTGAATTGATATGGTTCTTCGAGCGTAAAATGTTAGAACAAACTATACAGATAAGTGATATAAAGTGTTAAAGCAAACTTAAAAAAATCGAACAACATCAAAAGCAGGCAGAAATCACAGTTCCAATCGATTAACTTCGGATAATTTGCAAAACAGACAGTCCGAATAAAAAAACATAAACATATTTAGTAAATAAAATTTCACAGATAAAAGAACTGTTTAAAAATTCGTTAAAACAGATAAGAAACTAAACCCATATTTTGCGAAATTAGAAGGCACCCTATCCATACATGAGTTTAAGGAAAATGTTGCCGATAATTATATGCAATACATCAATGAATATTGTGGGCAATCGAATACAAACCCACGGCTAACAATCCTCATCCGGATAGCAACAACACAAAATTCCTAAAGCAGTTGAATACAAGGACCTGCAACTAGTAAGGATTCGAAGAATAAACAAAGGTATAGCAAGTGCTGTAGAAATGCAATAAGGACATTCACCAAACGGCACTCGGGAAACCAGTTAGATGGATTTGCCTTTCATAATGGATAAAATTACAAACCTAACTACTTTATCTCCGATTATTATGTAAAGATATGTAAAGATGATTGACTAAGAGATATTGAATTTTGTAACCGCTACGTGTTTTTTGAGCAAATCTACTTTAAAACTACGTCAAAAGTGAACCTACCACTACCCGGTTGGAGTGTTCCCGAACAAGAGTAGCGGTTTTCGAAGGGGAGGTGCCGGATTCGAATCCCGATGGTAGCAGGGTGCAAAATGGATTTTTCATCATCATATTACGATCTCTTATGAAAATGAACACAACTATGACCCTCTGTCGAAGTGGAGAACTCGTAGGCCGACCCATCTTCCATGCCAGTATTATAGGCTGGCATGGAACTATATGCAATGCACAAATGGTTTTACGAAAATCGGACGTATAGCCGTTCGTCTTCGAACTGGCTGCCAAACAACGAAAAAGAGTTGGTTGTGCCTGCGCAGAACAGATTATAGTTAAATAAAAAATAATAATAATAAATGATTTTTGAGCAGAATTTAATGATATGAAAGAAAATATTGTAAAAGTAAGAAATTCGTCAAAGTGTTTCACCCCTCATTTGAATTTCTCACACTAAAGCAAAGTACCGTTCTATTGAAACTGATAGGTGTACAATGAAATTTATTTTTGTATTTTTTTATGTTTTAGGTGGCAAAGACCGAGATTATTACCTCCTCGCAAAACAAAAGCTATTAGAGCCAGTTTCCTGCGAGCTGAAATAACTAGGACGTTTACATCCACACAAATTAATAGTTTGGTTTGTTTATGGTCTATGAAGGTCTATAATTGGACACTGTTTTTTTTTTAAATGAAAATTGCATTGTATAATTACCGTCGATGGAGAACGTTACAGACACATGATTACTGATTTTTTGTGGCACGTATTAGAAGATTTATACTTGAACAATATGTGGTTTCAATAATATGGTGCAACATGCTATACATCTATGACACAAACAATTTATTGAGAGAAAAAGCGCGCAATGTGCAAAATTTCGATGTGAACTGGTCACCAAGATCATGCGATATAACTCCATTGGTCTTTTTCATTAGGGTAATGTTAAATCATAGATTTACTGAAACCATAAACACTCGTTATTCGTATTATAGGTGAAAATAAGTGTAAATTTTTGTGAAAATGTGGCCAACAATTGGTGTTTTACGACAAATAATTACGAGTTCATTCAACACTTTCATCATCATCACTTTCACTCCTAACAAAGGATTGGTACTTCCTAGTTAAAATGTTACAAGATCATAACCAATCTTCAATTGGGGTGTTCAGTCATTATGGTACAACAGAGTTAGAGAAAATGCAAAAATCACATAGCGTCACAAAAAAAAACAAAGTCAAATAACATGTCACAAGGCAGAAGGTGACGATTGGCAACTATCTTCTCTATTCAATTGCAAATAAGAAGAGAAAGAACACCAAAATATGTTGTAATTTACTAACAGCGCAAATTTTTAAGATGAAAACAAAATTTAAAAAAAATATTAGAAAAATTGGGATAAACTAATCGGGCAAAAAGGTTAGGGTCATTATATTCGGAGCCGATCACAAGTCAAATGGCATTTGATAAAAAAATTTCATTTCGGTTTAAAAGTTACCATAATCGTGCTTGCCAAGGAAAGCATGAAAGGGAATTCAATTGAGCCAATATTTGCAGTCCAAAGCTGTTGTGATGTTCATTAGCGTCACCATCTATCACAAGAGGTAACTTGTTTGTTGAGACAAAACACTAAAGCTGTAGAGAGTAATGGACAGATACACTGAATCCAAAACCAATTCATGAACACAGGAGTTGTAATTATTGCTGAGAAATCGCCTCTGATTTTAACTAAACAATTCTATAAAAGTTCTCTTATTACTTGTTTTCAATCCAGAAATGATTCGCTCTGACAGGCAAGACTACTGAATGAGGCAAAAATCGACCAAGCAGTGGGTCAGTTTCTTAGTTTAAATGAGGATCGCACAAGTAAGTTAATTTATTAAATCAAATTTAGCGTCGACATCATATGGGATTCTAGGTTTAGAAGAATTCTAAAACATAAATGTCGAATATAATGTTGCAATAAATAGATTCATCATCCCTATGTTGGTTAAAACCTGGTTTTGGTTATGGTCACAATGATGTTATACAGCTAGAATACAACAGCTTTCTCCATTGTAGGGATATAATTTTTCATCAAATTCTCTTATACTTCATCTTTCTGTTTACGGAACTTTTACGGACATCCACAGTGTGACTTTAAATATTGTTACGACACCTTGAGAAGTCATAACATTGTTTAATTTTAATTTCTAAAAGTTATAAATTTTTTTGAATTTAAAAAGTATTTTTTTGAAATTAAATGAAATTTTTGCAAACTAATAAATAGCTTTTTTATTTTAATAACATATTTGGTAAAATGATTTATAAAATACTTTTTAAATTTAAAAAGTTTATTTATTTAAACAAAATAATTTATTTCAAAAGAAGAGTTTTAGCATTTAAAAACAATATTTTGGAAAATAGTGACAACTTATTAAAATGTTTATATTTATTGTTTTGCCAGAAATCCCGTTATTTTATTTTTCAATTCACCTATATTTTATTTTTTATTTTGAAGTTTTTTCAACTATTTGTGATATAATTCGCCAAATCGATATGTTCTCGTGTTATACTACAGGTATGAAGGGATGAAGAACTGGAGGAGGTTCTCATTATATTTTTTTAAGGGTTGTGTGTATTTTTACATAATGGCCCTGGGGGTTAAAAATTGGGGAGAGGGAGTTAATTTTCTACTTTTCGTGGCAAACATTGTGAATGTCATTGTATTAGTAACTTTGATTAATATGTAAAAATAATTATGTAAAAATTAAAATAAATCTTTTAAACTAACCAATAGTTTTATTATTCTTATAAAACATTCTCTTAAAATTTAAGAAAACTATTTGACATAAGCAATGAGAGAATTTTTGAAAATAAAAACAATTTTTTTTATTTTTATAAACAAATTTTGGTCGAAGAAATTTATTTTAAAAATAAAAAGATTATCCTTTTGATTTTAAAAACGAGACTTTTCGCCTAAAAAATATATGTATATTTTTTTATTTTAACTGGTGTTTTTTTCTCAGTGAGTTTTGTTCTGAATTTTGAAATTCGTTACCATTGAATAATTAATGCATTGCCATCTACCCCCTGTGGCGTTGACATTAAAGTTTAATTGTACATGGGCCTTAATATGCTGTCTTATGTTTTTTTACCCATCCCTATTGTATTATGTAAACGTTGAGTAAATGTAGAGCGAGACCAATGTGCACTTTATGCGTGTGTGCGACCGTAGAGATATAGAAGAATATTTTTTTTGGTATGTTAGTCATTTTGGTATGTTGGTTGTTGTGCAGGATATAAAAATAATTAAGTTTTTTTTTTGATTTGAGTGAAAAAACACCTTGCTTGTGCTTGCTGCTGATAAGACTATCCCTCATCCCCCCCCCCCTTCCCCCAAGGAGAAAAAAATTTATATAATAAGTGCGATAAAATACTTTGTTGCGTTGAATTGGTTTTGCAAATTAAATCAAAAAAACCATATATATAAATTATCGTCTGGCTAGATGAGGCTATACAATTTTATACACTGACGGATGTGCCGCCACGTTAGAATCATTGTACGGTTGCCAAACACGTGGTCATTCATTTTTGGATTTCGGTGAGAAGACACCCTTTCGGATAGGCGGGCAAGGACGCCGCCGTAACCTGCGGTGTAAATAAAAGGATGACTTATCTATCCGAGGTCAAAGGTATATTTTTTTATTATTTTAATTTATTTTATTTACTATGTATTTCCAAAAATTAAATTCAATTCTGAAGTTAATTTTTCTAATTTTCAACTTTTCAATTCAAAATTCCATTTTATTTTGATTATTGTTTTTCAATTTCAATTTTTTAAATTTTTGTTGCAAATTTCAATCTAACATTTTCGGAATCGAGCGCCAAATAGCGGTTGTTGTGCGCGTTGATAATGTTTCGGTCTCAAAGTTTCTCATCTTCGGCGACCATATTTTGGTTCGATTTCATTTTCTTCTCGACCAGTTTTAATTAGTTTTTTTTTGTTTTGGTTTATCCCTTCTTCCACTTCTGATTTTTCTTTCTTTCTCTCGGTTGGACAAAGTTTCTTTCTTTTTTGTTTATTGATTAAAAAAATTGAACGGTGATTCCTTGCATTCGGTTTTACTTCTCTTGCTCCTTATCCTTATTCAGTTATTATTCGGGTTATTTTCCATATTTTTATTTTTTTTTATTTTTTTTTTATAGAATGAAGTACAGTAAAGTACAGTAAATGAGAAGATTTTTATCTCGATCAGTATATTGACAGGGATTTTCTCATTTAGTGTCGGTTCCATAGTTGCAGGCTGGGCTTGCCACTCCTCGTCATCCCCTTGGTTGGACATCCACAGGGTTGGAGTGGCAGGTCTAGTATATGTGTCATTTATTCGGGAAAGACCGTAAAATCTACACGGACTCCCTATACACACCGGCAGTTTCAAGCTGTCGGAGTGTGAATTGAGGGAGAATTGAGGTCTCTCCTGGTGAAGAAAGGCTTTGTCTGAAGCATCCGTAACCTCATATGCTGCTTCGTTCTGGCTGGTCATTCGTGGAAATCCAGTCGTTCCTGGGTGAACACACCCGGTTATTATTAATTTTATTCACGTTCCTCAAATTTCAGTTAACGAATTCTGGTGTAAATTTAACGTAATTTCAGTTTTTAGTTTGCTTTTTTAATTGTAGTTTATTCTGTTACACGGTGTAGGCCAGGAACATGCAAGCCTCAACTTCCCAACGACCCAAAACTCTTAGATCTATAGTCGGCAAAATCACCGTGCGAGAACCCTCTGCGTGTTTAAATGAAATATGCGGGTCGGAATCGTGCCACCCTTAACGATATATAGTAAATAAGCTTTCTTACTAAACTAATTGCATTTAGATGTTTTTGGAAAATATTTATTTTCTGTTTGGAACAAGTTTATTATTTATCAAATGTAGCCATTTTTATCCCACGGCGGCCACCGCATAATATATAAAATATTAGAGGCAATTTCGAACTCCAAACACAACATAAATACACATACATACAAATGCATAAATTTTGATTTTCTTATATGTGCAAACATAATATTCAAACATTATTACATATTCTGGAAATAAAACGAATATCTATTATATCGTACACAAGGGATTGATTGTTATAGAAATTTATTTTACAGATCTACATATATATATTAATCTATAACAGATATAAGTAGGTGTACGTGTATACATATACATAATATGTACATATATACATAATATACATCTAACATACTTGAAAATGAATATTTTATAAATTTTCTTGTAGACAAGCATAAGATATAATGTTGTGTATGTTACAGATTTTGTCATTGTTTGTACAAAATTTATACAATTTAACAGATAACTTAATGGCCTATGAATTACGTATGAAGTTATCAACAAATTTTATCATAAAATAACAGAAAAATTAATTAATTCATATTATAGTTTAATATTCAATGAATAGTAAATAGTTTATGAATATTAATAAGTGTATAATGATTTTAATCTTCTTACCATATAAGTATCTATATATATAGACATAAACCTACACATAATATTACTTATACATTTTTAAGAACGGTAAAGTACACAACTTTACAACATTATGTATGTATTTTCCAAAAAGCCTGAATCTAAAAATATTTATAAATAATTAAATTTTAAATATTTTATTATATATGAACAAGAATCCTTGATATAAGATCAAGATTGAATGCATTATCGATGTGGAAAAATTACGAAATTATATATTGCCAAGTCAAATGAAATTAATGAAATTATCATACATGATGTATAAGTATTAATATTCTTTATATTATATTTTTTTAACCATACTATGGTAATTTTATTTGAGGAAATAGGTCAAACCTACCCTTAGACGATACCAAATGCAAGTAGAATACACAAGCTCTTTTATTTGTTTCCTTAGTCAATGTAAACATTTTTTACCAGCTCTGATCTGCTACTAGATCGAATTAATTTTCAGAACAACCAAAATCATTAAGGGGTATATCCTCTTTCCGGTCGCAAATTATTATGCCAATACTCGCATCTTTTTTAAATTAAATTTTATTTTATTTAAACCCGTTGCACACCCGAGAAACAGTCTCACAGCCGGGCACTAGATGTTAGAGCAAGGAAGAATTCGGAAGTCCTTCCCGTGATGTGTGCCTAAGGGTTTGCAATTTAAATCTTTAAACTTAAATGCCACATTACCAACTTTGGCGTCTATGAGGGCAGGAACAAACTTTGGAGCTTCTTTTGTGCGAAATTTATTTGCGGTGTCGCTTTGCGGAAATGTCTGACAAATACTGCTTGGCCCACTTTGGACATGTTAGGAGGCTATACTGTTGCGCGCATTTTTGGTATGCTACAAATCCATTACAAATAATTTTATATCTTGCACCATCCGTTTCCAATAATATTGTCTCTGGATCCTTTCTAACGTCTTAAATGCATCCAAGTGAGCAGATGGAGGTGGTTAATGAGCCTGTTGGATTAATGAGTGGGCTAGTCCGTCCGGTATCACCATTTTTCGAATCAGTAAGTCAGTATCTGCATATCGCAAACCAGAGTTGGGAGCGATGCAAACTTTTCCTGCTTGTACTTTGAGATTGCTATGGGATTCTGGCATTTTTTCTGGCTAGTTGTAATAATATTATTTATAATTAGAAGCAAATACTTGTTAATAAATGAAAATATAATTTTAATTAATCTAATTGAAATATTATCCAATCCAGTACTATTCGATTTTATAGCATTTAGCGCTTTAACTAAATGTCACATTGTTATCGTGTGAAAAGTGAACGAATTTCCAGCAAAATCACTTTCTAGTAAATCTTCAAGAAGTTCAGGGCTGTTAGTGATATTCCTAATCGAAGTAGTAGCGAATTCGTTTAAAAACTCAGCAGGCTCATAAACACATTTAGCAGAAAAATCATTAGCTTTACCAAAACCAAATTGATCCATAGTTTGCCAAAATAATTTAGGAGATTGCTCGGATTCCAATTTATCATTAAGAATTTTGCGTTTGTTAACCCTAATCAGAGACGTCACTCCATTTCTAATTCGACAATATACAATTCTGAACTCAGTAGTCCGAACTTGTTACCGCAGATAGATAAGACAAAATTCCGCAATATGATTAAATTTTATACTTCCTTTGTCATCCAAGGAAAAATTGATTTAGTTATTTTAACAGGTCGTAATGTAACATATTTATCATGTAAATTTAAAACACACGAATTAAACAGCTCTATTATTTTGTTCATCTACATCACTCATAAAATAAATCCCTTCCCACGGCAGAGTATAAAGTTCTCCCCAGTCAACTGGTCAATACTTAATGATTTGTAATCCCGAAAATAGGTTTGTTTAGCTTTTACTGTATTGGTATCGCCATAAATTCAATATAACAAGTCATGATCAGTGAAACCCAGTGATATTTGATTAGAAAATCTAATTTTATCAGTATTAGTAATAATGAGATCAAGCATGGATGACAGGTCATCATAAAAATAAGTCGGTTCACCATTAACAATAGTCAAATAATAGGACTTCAATAAATCCTCAAACTGTTTGGCCTTTATATAAGCATTACATAACATGTTATATTCAATAGAAGTCTCCACAAAAAATTATATCATCTTACATTGGGGAATATTCTTGCAAAATATTATCTAACTCGGAAAAACAATCTAAGCGCGGGGGCTTATACGCAATTCCTAAAAGTATTCTCATTCCATTGTATACAATTTCTAGCATTATCATTGATGTGGTCCATCAACCAAGTTTCACTGAGGCACACCACATCCAAATGAACATTCTCAAATAGCAACTTGATCTCGTCTAATTTATTCAGCATGCTTCTCGAATTGAAATAGCAGCACTTCAGTCCATTTCGATTATTTAAGGTCGATTTTAATACCACATTGGAAATTAATACGTTCGGAGGTTTTGCTGAAAAGCCATTATCCACTAACCCCATTCTTCCAATCTTTACACAAGTTGCAAACAATAAACATATTTAAAAGGCACATAATTATCCGTGTGTCCATCATACATTGATTTATCTTCATTACTATAAATAAAATAATAAGAAAATATTAAAATAACAAATAATAGTAATAATAATAATAATAATAATAATAATAACAAAATTAAATTTAATAAAAATAACATAATATTAAGTCTGAAATACAAAACTTGCTCGAAAATTGTCTGTTAGGTTAGATTTTGATTTAATTTCTTCCACAACCTGTGTCTTTTTAATAAATTTTATTTAAAATCATAAGTTTTGACGTGATCCTTGCCGATATTCATTTTAATAAAGAACAAGTTCGTGATCTTATTGCAAACAGTTTAATATCTATCAAAAATAAATGCGTAATACGAGGGCAAATCAAAAAGTCTTGCAATATCATATGAAAAAAAAGAGTGAGGGAGACAGCAATATTTTTATTTTTCGACATAATCTCCTTTAAGGTTTATACATTTGTCACATCGATCAATTAACTTGCCTAAACCCTCTAAAAAAAAAGATTTCTTTTGCTCCATAAAATATTCATTTACAACAGACTGTACTTCATAGTCACTGGAAAATTTCCGGCCCCTTAGTGTTTTTTTCAAATTGGGAAACAGAAAGTAGTCACTGGGTGCCAAGTCTGGATTTTACGGTGGATGCGGAATTTCCTCGAAGCCGCAGTCCTTTAATGCAGCTTGAGCAATATTAGCCTTGTGCACGGGTGCATTGTCGTGAAGAAGCAAGATTTTTTTCCTAACTTTCCTTGGCCGTTTTTTCCGGATCGCTTTTTTCAATTTTCGCAAAATCGCTGCGTAATATATGCCTGTGATTGTGGTTTTCGTTGGCATATAATCGATTATCAAAATTCCTTGAGCATCCCAAAAAATTGTTGCCAAAACCTTACCAGCAGACGGTTGAGTTTTGAATTTCTTTGGTGGTGGTTCACTACGTTTAATCCATTGCATCGATTCTTGTTTGGATTCCGGATCCCAGTGATGAAGCCATGTTTCATCGCCTGTTATTATGTTATCCAAGAAATTTTCTGGATCTTCTTTGTACATATCTAAAATCGCCTTTGAAGTTTGAACACGCATTTTTTTTTGTTCTGCATTCAACAAACGGGGAACCCATCGCGCACTTACTTTCGACATGTGAAGGTGGTCATGTAATATAGTATATGTGGTACCGTATGAAAGAGAAAGTCTCCACGCTAATCGCGGAATAAAAATACGCCGGTCCTCCAATACAATAGATTCGGCCAAAATTACGTTTTCATGGCTAATGGCATCTGCTGGCTGACCCGAGCGGTTGTCGTCTTCTAATGACTCCCGACCACTTTTGAATAATTTTACCCACCTTGTTACTGTGGCATATGATGGTGCAGATTCGCCGTAAACTTTTGATATATAGTTGAATATATAAATTGCATTTCATCCATCTTTACAGAAAAATTTAATAACGGCGCGATATTCAATTTCATTCATTTTAAGAAAAATTCAAAACACATGTTACTAAATTGACAAAAACAAACGAACTGTAAAATTTACATCGAAATGTTTTTCTAGAAGTTTCATCGCGATAAAAAATGGTTTTGAAAAATATATTGTTGTCTCACTCACTCTGTTTTTTCATATGATATTGCAAGACTTTTTGATATACCCTCGTATCGTTTCAAACTATTCATTTACCGATAAAAACTGGTAAAAATATAGTATGTTATGGGTATTGCAAAGAAATCAGGGACACTAAATATAAATTTATTTTGAATGATAAATTATTTATTTACACCAACGAATATAATTGTGTTCATGATCCAGATTGCCCAGTTTATCGACAATATAGAGGAAGCCGCCGTGATAACATAAAAGAAATATTAAATCTTAAATCATCCGATAATGTAATGTTGGATTTGGCAAGCGTTACGGATATAGCACTTTTCAAGAATGGCAATACGCAAAACATGACCAGTAAAGATGTGCTCCGAAAAATGAAATCAGAATTCCTCAAGGCAGAAGATTTAGTGCAGGATTGCGACATCATGGATATTGTTCTTAAATGTGAAACGGAACCTGATAACAACAAATATATACAAGAAGTAACGGTACCCTTATTCGTTGTTCTATTAAGGAAATCTGGTGTGGATCTACTAAACAAATTTAATATTTCAGGAATATATTTTAATGCTACTAGTAAAGTAGTAAGACAACCCATCTGTCATTCTTACCATAAATGCAAACGGATTCTCTATTATTCTTGTGTAATTTCCATAAATAATAATCTTATTCAATTGGCGGAGTTAATTTCATCTAAGCAAGATTCACACACAATCACCAGATTTTTAATATATTGAAAGACAGAGTTGATAAAGCAGGATGCAATTTACCTAGATACGTTGTAACTGACTGGTCGTGGGCCTTAATTAAGTCGGTATTAGATGGATTTAATTCTCGCGCTATAGGAGAATATTTAGATAAAACATACAATATATTAACTAAGGGTCAGTCTCAAGCATTTGACGTATCGGTATTTATATGCTGCACGCATTTTATGAATATTTTAGTCAGACAAATAAGTATTAAATTACCAAATTGTAGCTCGGACATGAAAAATTTAATTTTAGATATTTTTGGTGCAATATTAAATTGTACCAGCTTGGAGAAAATCGACACATTTTTTGAAGAATTTTGTATAATATTTTGTTCACCTAAAATTGATCAAGGTGTTACTGAGTCTCGAAAAAAATTGCAAAAACTTATAACTGAATTATATGATTCAAATTGCATACTAAAACCAACGGATATTGACACAGAAGAAACGTTAGATTTGTAACGAAATTGTTTAAATTTGCGAATTGTTTCGACAAATAGATTCTATAATAAAGTAGTATACGAGTCCAGTCCTTACTATGAAAGATATTATAAAATCTTCACTGCCGTCAATTCTGAATTATCAAATAAGCCGACTGCATCGTTCAACGTTAATATTTTTTTTTGCGCTGCTGTTTATCGAATTTATATTAAAAAAATATATGGCTTATTTACCGCTATGGGGAACATGTTTTTCTGCAAAAATCGGAATTGAAGGACGTTTGTCAAATGCGAACGCAGAAAGTTGGTTTGCCATTGTTAAAAACCACTACACAAACCATAAAATTTTAAAAGTTGGTAGATTTGTATCCATTTTAAAAGAAAAATCCCAAAACTTAATAAAACTTGCTGAATTATCATATACGAATCAAACTAAGTCATCTAAAAATTTACGAATATTAAGAAAGCTTGACAGGTTTGATACAAAAATTGTAGAAGAAACGTGGAACAAAAAAATTAAACTCGAAAACTCTCCGAAACATTTTGGGCAACGAGTGTTGAAGCGAGCTTCAATGATAACCAATTCCAAAAATTTGAAAACTTATAATTTGAATAAAAATAATATTATTTCAAAAGATAATGATCCTTTAGTTGTACTACCAAACGGCCACTCGCACATAAATGAACATGGTGTGGTAGTTAAAGTGTTTTCTACCTGTGCATTTGACTCAACTTGTCAAATATTTATGAGCTTGTATAGAGATTTGGAATATATAAAAAACATATTTGAATCATCAGAAAATACGTTTATTAAATTTATAATAAAAGCCGTTCAACCAAATCAAACTGTAGAAAATACATTGGTGGACAGAAGTGAATACCTTTTGAAAATTTATAAAACATCAAATCAATTAAACGTTTCAAAGAATGAAATAAATCTTAATGGTGATTGTACGATCACTTATATACAAGAAAAAATTGTACCTCCGAGTGTACTAGAAATGAGAAAATGCGAAGTTTGCGGAATTACAACAAATCCGCTTGTATATTTCCCAATCCGAAATGTGTACTAACTCAATGAAAATAGTTTAAGAAATATACAAAGCGCGATATTGGATCGGGAAACATATTCATGCAGACAATGCGGTAAATTAAAGGTCAAACATATGACTACAAGCTACGGTGTAATAATGATCGACGTGCAACCGTTAGATGATAATACTGCATACAATATAAACCTTAGCGATATTCAACAACAAATATTGATATCGAAACAACCATTTTATTTAAAAGCTCTTATTCACTTTGTGAAACCGGCGAAAAAAAATGCAGTTGGTCATTTCAAGTCGTACATAAAATCAAATGTAAACTGGGAAATACATGACGATTTGCTAACTTTCCCTATTGAAACTTACGCTAATGCCTGCATTTTGTTTTACGTCAAAAACTTTTAAATTTTTTTATTACCACTTCCAATTGAAATAAATTATACTTTTTAGTTTTTAATTACAATGAATTATTTTAAAATTTTATTTTGTTTTTATAAAGCGTTACCGCAAATCTTTTCCAACAACACAGCCTTGACGTGGCGGAAAAGCTTAGGGGTAGCAAACTCTCAGTATGGTATTTCCTACTCAACCAATGTGTTGTAAATATACAAATTTTTTAGTTTCCAAACTATTCCAAGGTTTTGATATCATGATATTTGAAAATTAAACAAACAATAAAAACAAATATTTATAAATTTAAAAAAATTTATATTTCAAAAAATGTTCAAACTCTTTTTTAACAAGATAAGATCACTTAAAATTAGAAATTCTATGAAAAATCAAACAACTTTCTAAAATGATTGGTTTCTAAACAGAAAAAACAAATCAATGGAATCTAATTGCGCACCGACTTAGATATTTTCATAGATTTGTTTCTTACATCAATTACTAGTTCAGAACCACTTCGATCATCTCTGTGCGATCTTTCATTTTTCACTCAATGATGTTCTGTCTCGAATAACAAAAATGTCAGAGATTTCCAAGCATGTGGATAAATAAGATTGGTTTCTTACATCAATTACTAGTTCAGAACCACATCGATCATCTCTGTGCGATCCGTAGGGGCCGAGATAAAAAATTGCAAATGTTTAAGAATTTTCTAAATACACTCAATGATGTTCTGCTCGAATAACGAAAATGTCAGAGATTTCCGAGCATGTGGACAAATGAGATTTATTTCTTACATCAATTACTAGTTCAGAATCACTTCGATCATCTCTATGTGATTCTTAGTGTGTTTTGTTGTAAAAAAATTCATTTTATAAAATTCACTCAAAACTTTTCTCAAAACCTTAATCTTTGCTACTTAGTGTAAAAATATTTGTGTTTATTAAAAAAATTCAGATATTATTATGAAAGTTCAATATTTGAGTGTTTTTTCAATTCTAAGTACTTATAGGTCACAGTGTATATTTTGTTATTTTGGCAGAAACTTCATTCCGATAGGAAAGGATGTTAGTCACAGAAACAACTAGGGCGATAACCGCAGCAAAGTCATTTTCTAACTACTTAAATATATTAAATTGTTAGTCTCATTTAAATGATAGAATTGACTCAAGTAAGGAACAAATTTAATTTAGGAACATTTGACTAATTTATGTAAATAAGCTCACCTAGCGAAAGAACGGAGCAAATATTCACAAATCGATAACAAAAATGAAATTCGAACATCGAATTTTTCTTAAAAAGAGACTTCGTTAAGCGAGGGATTAGTGCCCATGTAGCAATTCTTAACCGAGGTTAGAATATAACTTACCACTTTATCAACTTTTAAGTTATATTTGAGTTTTTGTCAAACCTTAAAATTCAGTTGCAAAAACTTCCATATTTTACTTATTCGTTTAATGCAAACCAATTTAAAACTTTGCATAACCTAAGTTAATGTTTTCCTTTAGTATTTTCTTTATTTTGGTTAAAATTAACCTCTAGCAAACCCATACCTTCGGAAGTTGCATTTGAGTTATTTCGGAGTTAGGAATTTACTTTTGGGTTTATTTTCAACCTTCATTTACTCGCTTATTAACGAAAATTGAATTTCGGATCCATGCCAGGGATTCTATTGGTTTGAAATAAACCTTTACTTAATCCCTTTTAACCATAGTTAATTTGAAGTCAATAACTTACTTTTAAGTTTGATTTCAACTTCAGTTAGACCTTATTTCAACTATCGTGTTGATTTTGGATACAAGCGTGCGGGTGCCTCTTAGTTCAAAATAAATCTTTTTTGAACTTTTTCGGTTCCAACCAGAGACATTCGTGTTAATTTAGGGTTAACAATTTACTTTAAGGTTTGATTTTTGACTTTAATTATTACTAAGTTCAACCAACGTTGAATTTTAGCTGGAAAATAGTTTATGTTTGACTAACTGGTTATATACTATCACCGTTTCAACTCTTCAGTAACGCTAACTTTTTAAAAATTTTAATCATAGTACTTGTAAGCATAAAGCAAAATATATATAAGAGGAACCATGTAGAGATTCCGAGGTTAATCTATTTTACTTTTGGCAGGCAATCTGTATAGGCCTAACAAGAACAATAAACTATAAAATAACTATGCCGATATGTTTATAAGATACGTATATATGGATTAAATATAAACTAGTAGAAGCGGACAATTGAAATTGTCCGACAAGCGCTCGATAAAATAGGAAAAATGCAACAGATGGACGGACAGAGGTGTAAAACCTCTGAAACAACTAAGGTACTAATACAACAAATTGGCCTAATAGACAAAAAATGAATAGAATCTTAAGCAAATCAAAAAAAAATTACAGAAACTAGTTTTGAAATAACACTCTATTTATTATAGATAAAAGTATGCCTAGAATAATAATTGAAAATTTATAAAAAAAGTAGACAGCCGCATCTGTGTAACCTCTATTTTTAGAAAAAGTTGAATATCTCGAAAACTACTTGACCTAGATTTCCCAAATTTTAAATGTGACCTTTTTAGAGTAGTATCTATCTGTGTGCAAATTGAGCTCTCTGGTATGTATAGTTTTTGCTGTGATAGTGCCAACAGACAGACGGCCTAAGTCTTTGTATAAGCTTGCTCGCAAGAGAAAAACTCGGAAAAACCTGCCCATAAAATTTGCACTACTTGATTTCTCTTATATATTTATTGCTCGATGTTGTAAGTTTCTCACTGTGAAGTTAATTAAGTGCTAGTACTAAATTTAATTTATTAAAACGCGGAATAATTTGTTACTCGGGATACATTTAAAAGACGTGGCGTTCTTATTTGGCAAAAAATAAAACAGCAAATACAAATGTACTGTGAAAAAAATAAAACAGCAAACACAATTAGTGTATCTACATTTGTATTTGCTGTTTTATTTTTTGGCAAATAATTAGGTTAATGTGATCCAGTGTTACACGAAATGTGTAAAATTAATTAAAAGTGATTTGAAGCCATAGGCAATAAATCAAAAGTGGCACATACTGTGTTAAATGATTTTGTGACTATTTTACTTAGGCACGATATGCCTAAAATACGTCATTTCAAATCTTCTTGGATTTTGGATACAAGCGTGGATTCCTGTTGATTTGAAATAAACCTTTCTTGATCCCTGTTTCAACCAAAGATTCATTCGTGTTAATTATGAGTTAACAATTTACTTTTACGTTTGATTTCAACCATTATTAAACCTAAGCTCAACCAAATTTAGACAGCGACCTAAGTAAGTTAAATTGAGCGTTCTCTCAATAGGGTTCATGTTTATATTAAGAATGTTTTATATTTTTAGAAACAAATCAAAACATGACAATATTGTAACATCCACTAACCGAGGTAAACCGAATGCAGATCCGGCATAAATTGAGTGTATTATATGCCAACAATTATTTTTATATCACTTTTTTATATTTGAAATATTCTCTTTTATTTGAATTGGTGAACATTTTTGTTTTTATATTACAGAACTTTGTAACTATTCAACGTGAGACTTTGTGATTATGTTTTTATTTTAAATTTTATTTAATGAAATATAAATTATATACTTTTTGATGATAAATTTATTCAAAAATTGTTATTTTAATTTTTAGTTTTATTATTTACCCATTTTTAAAATACAGTTCCTGGGTGTGCCAATTATGAATGTGTGCTTTATGTTGACCAGCTGATTATTAAGCGAAAAATTGTAGAAAATAACCTAAAAACATTTCCTTTATGCTCCAATTTAGTAGTTGAAATAATCGACGATTTAGTATAAAATTAGATTAGAAAGAGAATTAAATTTATTTCAGATTAAATTTTTACACAGATTAAGCGAGGAAACGATTATTTCAACTGCGGTACTGAAAGATAGGAAAATCTTGTTAAGATATTTTTGACTTATTTTTGAATCCGGATTCAGCTGATGAATTTGTGGTATTCATAATTGGAACACCCTGTAGCTCTACAAAAGTTGGATTACAACCGGTAAATAACGTTCAATTGAATTGTTAAAGCAACGGTTGCATAACCAGTAGATCTCAACTTATTAGTTGATTTCATGTACATTCCTAACTCGAAAAGTGAATAAATGCAATGTTGAATATGGGTTTAGGAAAAACCTCGAATTATTTGTAACCCTACTATGCTTCTGCGATTAACGGTTAAACAATAACCTTTTTGAAACTAGTTTACACTCAAGTTAGTTGTGTACGGTTGTTTAAGCATAGTAATGCAACTAAGGTTAGTAATTAAATGTCAAAACGCCTGTCGATCGACGGTTAGTGAAACGTTAGATTAACGGAAAATAAACCAATTTTAAACTTCTTCATTATTTCAACTTAAGTTAAATTACGGTTTATGAACCGTTCTCGAACTCCAAATTGCTACATGGGTAGTTCTGTAATCGCTCAATTTCCACACGATGTACAATAATTACAACTTCATTGTTAAAGGCGCTGCTTACTACATACGTTTTTGGCAAAAAATTAACTAATGGCGGATTATAATAAGTATAACAAAAGATCGAAGACACTTAGTATTATTACTATCATTATAAAATTGAACATAAAATTTACACAACAACGGGAAAAATCCGATTACTATTGTTGTTTGATTTCTTTACGCATAAAAGGTAACCGGTGTCACACGCACATATTCCGTAACGCATATAATTTTTAAAAGGAACCCTAAAAATTTCCATTTTTTTTAAAGACGATTTTCCGCTTTAAACGTATACCATCATAATGTTATATTTTATATTGTAATATACTCGTATCAATACTGATATATAAAATATGTATTATAAATATTAAATACTATAATAATTTATAATAAATGTTGGCATAATTTTAATATTTTTTATGCGAATTTTAAAATAAATATTCAAAACGGAAAGATGCGGAAAACCCTTACGCTCTATATGTATATGTAATAAGTATGTATATGGATATGAATATTATGTAAAAAATATATAAAATCAAACAAAGTGGCAACATGTAAAATTTCCACTGTATATGCAGAGTTCACGTTATTACGTATACGAGTACCGAGCTTTTTACATACGAGTAGTATGTATCTTAAATCGTTTTCCAAATTGATATCATCTATGTATATATTACTTTAAATTTTATAATATCTAATATTGTATATAAATATGTGTGTGTGTATGTATATACATGTATTGGAATATACATATACCTAATAAAATATATGAAGTGTTTACGATATGCTTCAATTTATTATATATATGGATATAGGATTTTTCCGTATTTTTGCTTGATTTTCCATCAACAGTTCAAAAATCAATGTTGATGAATATTATATTTAACAAAAATTGAAGGGAAATAAATGTAAGACGAAAAATATTTATTTTTGTTGAGTCTTCCCAATTGCTCGGTATGAGTAAAATTTTATGAACGCCTATGTATACGATATATGTATATACTATACGTATATGTGTAGCTAATGTTGATGGAAAAATTAAAATGATGATGAAAATCTAAAAGCAGTAGCAATATAACAAACAACAAGAAATAACATATAAGAGCTATATAATAAATTTTAAAGATAAAATTAGATATTATTATTTATAGTTATAACCGAAAAAAATAAAATTATTATTATTATTATTTTGATATGAAGCCAGATAAGGAAAAATGGTGAATAATTTTCTAATTCTTCTCTTTATAATACTCGTAATATATGGGAATGAATAATTTTTTGAGAAATATGTATAGTATTGAAATTTTACGTTGGATAATTTATTTTTGGTATGTGCCTACACATAAAAATCAATAATAAGTATAACACAAACAATTAATTTTAAACTTATAATTTTCGAACAATTTTTATAAATTCTGAAATTTATACTTTATAACGATATAAGAATAGTTACTTCTGCATTCTTATTGCTGGTACATAAATCCTTTTTGGTATAACATATATTAATTCCTAAACCCTGCGAGCGAAGATGCTATTCATAGAAAAAAAATCAGCATACGCACACACGATCTGACATGACGGGCAGGTCAACAAATGATAGAATCGTGACATTTGTGATTTTTGTGTTTTGAAAGTTTTTACAGCGAAATACAGAATGCGATTAAAAAAATGGTTGTTAGACCATTCGCTTGGAGTTTGTTCTAGCTCTGTCCAACAAAAACTCGCGAGCAACTAAATCGACTCAAACCTCCGCGCGTACAAGAAGGCGTATGTTTTTAAAATGGCTGAAAACCGATTTTCGTAAAACAACTTTTTTTACATCTTAGTATTTTATCTTTGCGCAAGGACACCTTTATTAATCAAATCTACACAGTACTTATCAAATTAAAGCAATAGTAGCAAAATGCGATTTTTCAGTGAAAAGAATTAGCGCGCTGCAATCTCCTGTATTACACCACGTTGACCGATTTTTGCCATCAGTCAGTTACCAGATGTTGACCTGAACAAATCTATCAGTTTTATTCGTCGTTTCCTCAAAATCACGCGACACTACTCTAGACAAAGCCATACAAGTTTTTGCCGAATAGCAAAAAGGACGCAATCAATGAGAAGTCGCTCGTCAAACCTTTTTTTAAATTTTGTAGTATACTACCTGACGAATTCGGGTGACACCGATTATCATCACCTTGTTAAAGTTAGCCGAAAGTTGATAGCCGAAAGTGAAAAAAATCGATAATGCAGATAGTGTATTGACTAGTTCAGCCAAAAGTTAAACAAATTATTTATTAAATTGAAGTATCCCAGCCGAAAGAGACTAACCTACAAAATCGGCCGAAAATATATATTATAACAAACACAAATTAAAATTTTCAATTTAACAGATATTAATTTATTGCTTCATATTAATTGTGAAATTTTGTTTTTTCCCTTCCCCTCGCAATTAAATCGTTTATCATTCGAGATTTTGCCAAATGGACTCCAATCTGACTCTGATTTAATAGCTCAAGACCATAGATAGATTCTGAGTATAGGGTTGGGGTATTAGATTCTGAGAATAGGTTTACGGGGTGGATCTGATGGAGTAATAGGGGTCAAATTTTGATTTTCCCATATTTCAACGATACAATCTTTCGTCATTCGTGATTTTGGCATATGGACATTAATCTGGCTATGCCGATTAGATAGCCCTTGACCATAGGTAGATTCTGAGCATAGGTTAGGGGGGTGGATCTGAAGGGGTTATAATTGTGAAATTTCGATTTTCTTAATTTTTCATCAATAAAATTGTTGTGAAGGAAGTGTAGGTTTTTTTATACGAAATAGGTAATTTACTTACTGTAAAGGTACAGCAATTAATTACCTATAAATTTAATTGTTTTATTAGTTAACACAAGTGTTATTAAACAATATTAAATTCGTAGTGCATATTTCATGAACGGTAAGTTATTAAATTGAATATTATAGTATCGTATTAAATTGAATACAATTAATAGTGATAGACTCTTTCAGCTTAATTCATGGAAAGGAACTCTTATCTTGTACATATGTATCGTATCTTGCCTTTCTTTAAAACATAATTTTTCGCCCGCAGATAACATGTCACTTAGAAGTACACACATGCTCATGATATTGGCAAAAATTAAATTACTTCGAGAAAAATTTCGAAATCAAAAGAAAATGAAAAGCAAATTTAAAGCCATAGATCCTTAATTTTTTCTAAGTGAAGATGAATCAGATGACGAAAATCTAGAAGAGCCAATGATAACATCATCGAATATTTCCGAGAGTGATCCTGAGGGTAGTGTAGTCTGTCGTCGTGTACTTCTATAGATTTTACTGAAAAGTATTATAAGATTAGTTCGACAGCAAATGTTAATGAATCAATAGGACTACTAAATAAACTACTGGTTACAGAAACCCTGCCAACATTCATTGAACTGAATTCGGTACCAATAGAAACTGTGAATGAAGCATCGACAGCTGATGCTAATCACTCAAAATTGCAGCCTGTAGAGGATATCTTTGATATGCGACAAAATGATATATTGTCGCCAACGAACTTTGAATTGAGATCGGTACCAATTGAAATACAATCATTAGATGTACCAAACGTGCAGCCTGTTGATGTTATACTTAATATGCCAAAAACTGATTACTCAGCGCCCACGTTCGGTACAAACGGAAACAGTGAATGAAACTGATAGTGATATTTCTGATATGCGACATAAGATGACGGATTATTTAAGTGAATTGGGAACCGAGCGGGCAATGTTGGAGCAAAATAAATTTGATACGAATAATATAGAATCAATATTGATACTGATGCATGTACATCTGAAATATCAGAAAAAGAAAGCGATATGACAAAACACTAGAGCAAAGGATTGTAGGAAAAAAAAATAAAACAACAAGTAAAACATTCCGTTCAACCACCGTGTGCATATACAGTGCTGTGCAAAAAAAATTGGGCAAACATATTTTATTGCAAATTGGATTATTTTTTTGATAAAATTACAAAACTTTTGAACATGTATTTAAAATGAAAAAATAAGCAAATTATTTTTTCATTTTAAATACATGTATGACGTATTTTTATGAAAAAGAAAATTTACCTGTAATTTAGGGGGGGCAACCCCGAAAAATGCCATAATATTCAAAATACGGTGATTGGAGTTAAAGTAATGGAATAAATTAAACGCTTATTTTCTAATTTTTTTTTGTTTTTTATTCTATCTTTAATATTAAAGTTTTAGTGGCCCGCCATTTGCTTTTATTACAGCGATACACCTCCGATTTATTGAATTTGATAAATTTTTCAAAGTCGTAGGAGGTATGGATTCCCAAATCATCATCAACACACTTTTTAAAGCTTGAATCGATCTGGGCGCTTTCTTGCTACTTTTAGCTTCATTATAGACCAAATATTTTCAATGTGATTTAAGTCTGGACTATACGGGGGCCAGCTCAATACATCGATAATTCTTTCTTCGAAGTACTTTTTTACCTTTAAATGAAGAGATAAGAAAAAAAACAAATTTTTAACAAATTATTTATGTTTATCTGAAAGCCAATCTTTTTATCTACAATTAAAATTTAATAACTCACAACTTTGGCGGTATGGCACGGATCGTTGTCATGTTGAAAAATAAATTTGCAAGTCTCGCCAAAAAGCTTTAAAACAGAAGGCACAAATTCGTTGTGTAGGACCTGCAGATGAACAGCTGCTGTAATGCTGGAACTAAGGAAGCACAATCGACTGGTTTCATTTACAGAAAAGCATTCCCAGACCTTAATTCCTTCCTTTTTCGGTGGAAGTCTTAAAAGACATTCGTTGCCAAGCCTCTCGCCCGGTTTTCTTCTTACCAGAATTCTTCAATCTCCAACATACAGCTTGAATTATGATTCATCGAAGAAAATTGCATCATTCCACATCTCTGGAGTCCAAGAAACATGCTCCTGAGCCCATATCAAAAGTTTTTTTTTTCACTAGTAATGTGAACTCAGGCTTCTGGACTGGTTTAAGTGCTTTCAAACTAGCTTTAACAAGTCTTTTTCTCAATAAGCTGGCTGAAATTTCTTTTTCTTTTGCTTGCTCAACATCCCGTCTTATGTACGAAGAAGTTTTAAAACGGTTCCGACGACATTGTAATATTATGAAACGATCTTCCACTGGCGTTGTCTTTATGGGCATTCCAGAGCCTTTCTTTCTTTGTGTACTGTCCATCTCTCGCAATTTTTTAATATTCCATGCGACATTACTTTTAGGAATGTTTAATCTTTCTCCAATTTCACACGTGGTTAAATTTTCTCGCGCCCAAATCAACATATTGCTTTTTACACTGCTTACTAACTTTTCCCATTTTTTTAACTAAAATTGCACTTTATTCTTTATTAGACTAGGATCACTTACAGAATAACTTAATTTTACAAAATATGCACTATTTATACTCAAAATAAAAAATTACAGGTAATAAAACATCTGAACCCTAATGTCGGCCAAGAACGCTAGGCGTAAAATAAAATAATTGCTTGACCAATTTTTTTGCACATCAGTTGCTGGGTTATACCGATGTAAAAAAAACAAAAGGCGGTCAAACAAAATATTAATATTAAAGATAGAATTTCTATAAATCAAAAAAAAAACAAAAAAAAATTAAAAAAATAAGTGTTTAATTTATTCCATTACTTTAACTTCAATCATCGTATTTTGAATATTATGGCATTTTTCGGGGTTTTTCCCCTAAATTGCAGGTAAATTCTCTTTTTCATAAAATTACGTCATACATGTCTTTAAAATGAAACAATAAGCCAATTGCGTTCAAAAGTTTTGTAATTTTATCAAAAAAAGACTCCAATTTGCAATAAAATATGTTTGCCCAATTTTTTTTGCAGAGCACTGTACATACTTGCAAAAAAAGTGTTTGCACAATATATCTGAAAACAGACGAAAGAATCTGAAAGAGTCATTCTGGGATTTAAAGAGCTCGGATAGAAAAACCTACATGTTACATCACACATCTTGCCAACCAGTGAAGGAAAGAACGGTTAGAGAAGCATCAGAAACCGAGTGTCGCCGCCAAAAATCAATTGTTTGGAAATGGTACTACCCACACAGTTTGCAAACAATTCTAATGAAGTACCTTAGGTTTCCAAACATCGAACGATAAGCCTTTGCAAACTGCTCTAAAAAAAATTCTCCAATTCAGTTGAAGCACCAAAAGATAATAGATGCACAAAACCACCTCATAATAAAATTATCAGGGGTACATTATACACCAATCAGAGAACATATATTAGGATTTAATACCAATATTTCACACAACAGATGTGAACATGTGCCGAACCTTCTGTATTTACCCAGCGATTTATCAGTAAAAACATTATATGGCGATTTTATAAGGAAAAATCCAAGTATAACATGTTCGTATGAGAAATATATCGAAATGTCGTTCGAGCCCTAAATATATCGTTTGTTAATCTGGGGCACGAGAATCGCGAAAAGTGAGAGGAATTCAAATTGCACGACGACAACTACAATGGACAAAATTTTAAGAAGACTTTGCGATTTGGTTGTAAAAGACACCATAATTTATTCGGCGGATTTGCAGAAAGTCATCATGCTGCCACGGATGGACATGTTCAAAACTGCCATCTTTACACACAGGTTTGTGGCTTATAATGAAAGTTTTGTTCCTGTTGGTAAAAAACAAAATAATTTAGAGATAATTCCAGTATTGTGGAACGAGGCGGTATCTGGACGCTCGAAGGATGAACTTATAAGTTCCTACTACAAGTTTTTCAATCATCACAATGATGTTAAAAAAATAATATTGTGGGGGGATAATTGCTCAGCACAAAATAACAACTGGACATTTTTTTTCATTTTTAATTTATATAGTAAATTCTGGCGAAATATCTGCTGAGACGATTATGGTCAAATATTTCGAGACAGGTATTACTTTTATGTCGGCTGACTCATTTCATCATAGAGTTGAGTTATCCATGAAAAAGATGAAAACCAAACTCTATGATTTTGAAGATTTCTGTCAAGCAGTTGGAAGTTCTGCAAAACATGTTAATGTGAAGAAAATGGCAATAAAGGATTTTTATAATTGGACTGACTATGTCTCACAATATAAATTAGCAAGAATTACACCTCGTCCATATATATAAACGATATGGTGCAAGTGACGGTGCAAAGAGGTAGTCATGATTTTTTTTTATAAGACTGACCACAATAAAAACGCAATTAAGCAATCAACTTTATAAGTCAACAAATTTTTGAAAAAGAACATTTTACCACCACCACAAAGGAAACCTAAACCGGTTGGCACAAAACAGGAAAAAAAACTTAATTTAATTAAACAGTTAGGCAATTTAATGCCTAATCGCCAACTGTTTTAGTTAAATCTTCCAGAATCGGAGTAAAAAATTATAAAATTTCACTTTGATTAAATCCATAGAAACTTTCGTTAACGTTTAGGTTTCAAAAATATGATTGAAATAATTTTTTGGTTTTGTACGAGTACTTTAAATTTTGTTTTTTTTTGATCAAAACTAAAGGAAGTTTAGTTTATTTAGAATTAAAAATTGTTGAATTTTATTTTATGTTAGTATAATTTAATATAATAAAAGTATATTATTTAAAAAAAAAATGATTTTTATTGAGGTTTGTATTGATTTTTGAATAAAGAAGGGTCATTTTTCTTGCTATATGGACGTTGTTGTAATGTTACATAAAGGTATCTCTCAGTAATCAGGCAGCGAAACGCCAAGCGAAAAGGCGGCATCTCACATATCTTTTAAATTACCTTAAATTTTATTTAATTTTTTTTATAGATAAATAAGTCAATATTAAATCTCAAATAATTTTTAATTAATTGGTTTATAAAGTAACTTTATAGTGACGCGAATTTAATTTAAAAAAAAAAACGTTTTTTTCTCAAAACTATACAAAAAGTGAAATGCCGCTTTTTGATTAAGCGCGGCAGAATTCATTTTCTTAGGCTGCGTGCCAAACTTAAGGTAAAAGTCTATTTTATGTAAATGTTTCGGTAAATTCAATTATTTTTCAAAAACTCTATGGCAAATTGATCGCAAAATCTGTCCTAAATCCGATTTTTTACCGTAGTAAATGATTTACCTTAAGTTTGTCACACAGTCTTAGTATCACATATTTACGTAATTAATTCGTCAGTTATAAAATATTTTCTTTTTTCGATCATTTTAAGATACTGTTAAAGTTAGCCGAAAGATAATGCAGATAGTGTCTTGAATACAGCAAAAATCAGTCATAAACTAGAATTTAGGATGAATTTAGGATCGGGTTATATCCTTTGGGTGAAGGAGAAATTATTTCTGTTTATGGGAATTTAAAAATCGATAGGAGCGAGAGTATACAGAGAGTTTAACTTTCTGTTGAAATAGTCAAGACACTATCTGCATTATCTTTCGGATGGCAACTTTCGGCTAACTTTAACAAGGTCATTTTAAGGTAAAAATATTCTAGCTACCTACTAACTCTCCTCAACCTCAAAGGCCGATTTCCTTTCTTTATACTCCAATTGTCTTAATTTTATACCAATTTTTTCCTTATGCTGTTTCTCAATACACAGTAAATGTTGCCGCCAAATGTTAATGTCTTTTGTTTCAGTTCAAATATTATCCTGGTATAACAAATATTATCCTGGTATGCGTCTCCAATAGACGATAATTATTAGTTTAATTTTTTTGAAGCCCCGTTTTTTGGTTCGAGATGTGATTGCTTACAGTCCTTTCTTCCTGATGTTCAGTAACATCAATTGACATGTTTTCAACCGCATTATTATCTGAAACCACAACCTCATTATCTAGTGGTGTTGTATTTATTGCGATGGGATCTAAATTTTAATTTGGTAATGAAGCTGTATATGATGTACCGGTCAATGATGATAGCCCAAAACTTATATTTAAATTTTTTGGAAATATCCTGTCTAGACTTAAAAGTTTTATCACCGATTCTTCTAGCTGAGACAATGTATGAAGTCGGCATGCACCACCCTGTGTCGCTACAATTTCGTTTTTGTTATGTCCCACTTTTATTTTTTGTTTTCCTTTAAAATCAGTCAAAACCTAAAATAATGTTAATAACTCTTCCACCAAAATTGAAATACCTTTTGGCTACCTCTTCATACGCACTGGACGAAGTACTCAAGCCGCCTAACATTTGTAATTTTAATTCTAATAAATAAATTGAACTATTGCGTCTCTCGAAAATAAACTTTTTTAATGACTAATAGGATATGATGTGTATTACTTGAGTCGCCGAAAGTCACCACATTCGCTAAAGAGAATACAAAAAATCTGTAGTCGTAACAAAAGCCTGGTGACTCGAGTACGAGAATAAGGAAGTTAGTTTTTAATATCATTTCCTAGGTTGTCGACGTTGTTTAAGTTGTCGACGTCGCAAGGAAGAAAAAAAATTACTGTGTAATATACGTACTAGATTACGTGTCGATAATGGCGTAAATTACATTGCGTATTCTATTTCGCCCAACATTGAATGTAACACTTTATTAATAGCACAGACAATCAAAGGAGATATTTCATTTGAACTAAAAAAGTAATACAAAATTTATGTCTGATAATTCCAATGTCATCGTTATATCTGTGATTTTTCGTAAAACTGCGTATACGTATACGCAAAACACAAAATCTTTTTGTTTGTGTTTGACTATTTACAGAAAATATATACGCCGTTTTAATTAAAAATATTTAAATAAATTATATGTAAGTAAAATATATAAGTGTAACTATCGTCTTGCCGAAGATTTTACTTCTCTCGAAAAGGGAGGAATGTTATGTAATATACCAGAAAAAGCCAATCCATTTATTTGTTTTCTCCATTGTTAAGTAAGGTCATTAAATTCAAAAAATGGGCATTTCTTTCACGTAGTGCTTATGCACAATGTTATGTTTTATAAATAAAAAAATGAAAATAACAGTGAAGTTTATAAAGCCCAATCCCTGGGCTGGCATGAAAGTATAATAATTGCATCTAATCGTTATTTAATTATAGATTACAACGTCTAAAGCATTTTTGTTGTGACTTAATTTCTGTTTCGGCCGTATCTGTAATAAAGTATAAAAAGATTTCTAAAATCATAATTTCTGCTAAAGGTCATTTGGGACTGATTTTTTTTATGTTTCAAAAGAAATCATCACTATTCAACTAAACTGATAAAAAAGCAAAATTAAAATACTAGAAAAAAGTTAAGGCAAGAAACCCAAAAAAAGAAAAAAAAATGAAATCATCTCGAATATGTAATAAAAAACATCCACAACAAGGACCTAGTCATTTATATGTTAAATATATTTAATGGATGGATCACAAAATTGTATTTTTGTTTTAGTTTTATTATTGTTTTTAAAGAGTATCGTTTTAAGGATTTTTGGATACCCATTCAAGTAACAACAAAAACAAACAAAGAAACACTAAGACGATATACACTTTGTATGTAACCATTCGAAATGGTGGTACTTATACGCTATACACAGAGAGGGAATACAATTTAAGAAGGGTGCTAAGTGAAACAAAAATTGTATATAAACATTATACACAAATTTTATTCAATGGGAAAATATATTTATGGTGATGATAGTAAGGCGTTTTTCCTAAGTATTGTTATTGCTGTTATAACAGCAAAAATAAAATGAAATAAATAAAATGTCATTAGTATATTTTTGGTATTCATGAACAATTTTTATTTTTTTTAAGTTTATTTTATATTATGATTATTATTATTATTATTTCTATATACATATATCTTGTTCGAAGAGAAGAAAATTTGGAAATTTTCGATTTATTTTCATGGCTTTTGTATATAAATTTCTTGTTTTCAAAACTTCTTTAAAACGAATCGTCGTTCCTTCACATCAACAATAAAAATAAAAATCGGAATATTTTATTTAACCAAATAAAAATCATTTTTGATTAAAGTTTTTTGCTCTGCCATTGAATATGCATATTATGTATTCATATATAGTAAACTTACATAAATTTCATAGTTTCGATGCATAATCCAAAAATGATTCATTTTAAATCATGAACATTTTCTCTAAATAAAGATCTTTCTCGCTAAATTACGTAACAAAAAAAATAGAAAACGGCGTTCGTCATCAAAAATTATATTCGTTCATATTACAACATTACATTTCATTTAGTCGCAAACAAAACTGCGAAATTATTTATTCTAAAATTATTCACTGTAAATTTAAGAAAATGATAGGTGATTAAGATAAGACATTTTTGTCGATAAAATATATAACCTCAAAAAATAAAAAAAGGAAAAGTCAATTTTCCTCGTCTTCATTTCGCTCAGTTGCTTTTCTTTCCAAGTTCGATTGATTTATTTAATGAAAAAGAAAACATTTTTACTTGTGTATATTTTAAAAAGGCAAAATAGAAATTTTCTTTTACAACTGATAATGAAAAATTGATGAAAAGCATAAAAATGGTAAAATAGATATACACAAACAAGCAAAACGATATATTTCTTATATATAATCAATATTAGATAACCTACTTAAATATTTTTTTTTATGCTAAATCATCTTTCCCTTAAAATCAGATACATTTTTTGTTTGGTTATTTATAGTTATGTGTGTTACCCATAAACAGACAAATTAAAATTGATAGTGTATTTAGAAATTATGTAATGGACGAAATATTGCACATAACAAAAAATAAAAAAATAAAAGGATTAAACAGTATCCAATATAGATTAATAAACTTTAATATTTATGCTCATATATATACGACTATGTGGAGTATGATGTGTCTCCACGTATCCAAGCTAGACGAGAGAACAATGTACGTACTCGTATCGGATCGAAGGAAATTTTTATGAAAATGATAAATAAATTTTGTTTTGCTTATTTTTCCTAAGGGGACTATTTTCCAACTGGACTAAAGTGTTTAACGTTATTTCAATTTTCAATAAATTTGTGTTATAAATATAAACTAAATATATACGAGAGACAAATACAATTTGCCCATCTCGAAAAAATCTATATTTCGTTTTTACAGTGTAACTCGTAAACTAGCCTTAATATATTTACTGAATTTTTTCATTTCCTGCTTTTTATACCTTATATACCTTGTATAGTACCTAATATATTTATTTTATTTTTTAGATGGATAAAAATGTTTATTGCTTTAGGAAAGGAAATTTCCTCATTTTTGGAAAATGTGCTAGTACAAAAAAAAAAAAATGTCGGTAAAAATTATTTCGGAAAAATTTATTTATCCAAATAACAAAAAGCTGTTAGGAATTTTCTTCTTTTTTTGGGGGGTTTCAGTTTTTGTTCTCGTATACGAGTATTTTCGTCCTTGAATCAGACACAATTATGTTTTAAAGGAATTACGTATTTTTCTAGCATACTCGTATTATGTATAGTAAAATGGTCCAAAATGGTCTTTGTTAATTGCATATACATATATTGTTTACGATGACAGCAAATTATTATTATTTAAAATAAAAATTTCGAACATTTTTGTTTTTGTATTGCTGAGGCAGTATTATGGTGGTACTACCATGGACTAATACGGAAATGTAATATCAGGGTAGCACAGCAGTAGAGACTCGGCCAAACCCACACTCTTCGGAGGTTGGCCCAATAGTTTCTGGGTTGGGTCAATAATTGCTTAACCCGAAAACTGAAAATATTAATGAGTACGGGAAAATAAACATTTAACTCTGTGAATAACTAAGACTGAAAAATTAATTTATAGCTAAATTGAAAGAAGGATTTACAATTTTAAAGAGAGAAAATTAAGTGCTCAAAAAATCAGTTCAAAAACATGAAGCAACACTTGGAACAACACCTTAATCTGCAATCGATGATGACATCGAAAAAAGACTTCGTTAGAATAGAGCAGAAACTTTAACATCAACTTCCACGGAGGTTTCTGGAAGCCAATTAATCATCAGACAAACAAACTAGCTCTAGACTCTACAACAACAACCAGGTAAAACAAAAGCGAAATCCATTCCAATGATTACCATCGTTGGAGATTCCATCAATTATTTCACTGTATACAATCAAATATGAAATCGGTTTCGGTACAGGAGAACAAACTCGTATCTCTGAATAATGGTGTCTGAAAATTGAATGTTGCAGTCGCTAACACATACTATATAGAGCTTTGGCTACAAAGCTTAATTCCGAGGGGGCTTTAATGGTCTTTCTACGAGGATAAAAATGATGGTTCAATCAAAATTATGGCGAGCGCTCTTCACCCAATACTGTGAAAGTTAGCATACACGCGCCAACCGATAAATGTCGATAACGCAGATTCGGTTGTTAATAAAATGTACCAACCAAAAAATGCTGATAATGCAAATTTAAAAACAATATGGAATGTCCATGTGTAAAAGTCGGTAAAGTATATTTGTATAAGTATCCAGCCTAAAAATGTCGATAAAGCAGATAAGAAATTGTGATTTTGAACAGTAGTTTCTTTTTACATCAAAAGTGTTTATTTTTTTCAATTAACGCATATTTTTCAAAATTTAATTTTTTTATAAAATTCATTAAAACTATTTTATTACTAAGAAAGCTCGTGGGAATATATGTATAAAGAAAAAATTAAAAAATTCTAAAAATTAAATGGCCACTTTAGCATTACTGGCAAGTAAGTAGTTCAAATGTAAGGTAATAGTTATCTCTGGAAACCAATTTAAGGTACATTTCATGTGGAAAGCCTGGGAAAACCAATTTACATAAATCACACACACAAAATTTGGAATAAACAAAAATTGAACGTTTAAAGTGTCATGAATGGAGAATGATTCATATGAAATCTCTTAGTAAAAGTTACCTCAAATTTCAGATAATTTTTCATTTGAAAAGCGTGAAAAATCTTGTTTGAATAGATCATTCATAAAAATTTGAAAATTTCTACAAAGCGCCGATTCAAAAAACAGGTCTTTGTAAGAATTACCTCAGGAACAATGATCAGGTCAATTTTCATGTGAAAAGCATTGGAACTGTGACCACAAGGCAAAACATGATATCTCGAGTTATTCCGAAAATGAGTTGTTGTTTAAAAACGCCTTGGTTAAGTAAGAAGGACATCTTAAATCTGACTATTCTAATTAATAGTTAATAATTTAATTTATTCAGTTTCACAAAAATCAACCCTTTTATGTAAACGCGTTTTTTTAAAACAATAATCACTGATTAAAAGCTCTAGTTATAAAAATTGAAAATTGAGCTAATATGTTTTGCCTTGTGGCCACAGATATCATACATACAATATTTGAAAATTTTTTAATAACGTTTAAAGTGCATTTACTGATGATTCAACCTTTTATTTTATCAATTTTCTTGTGGGAAACTAGAGAAAACTCATTTGAATAAATCGCACACACAAAATATTAAAAATTCTAAAAATTAAAATCGCTATGCCAAAAGACCCAGGTTAATCAAGGGTTTTAATAACCGAATTCCTAAGCCGAGTACCAATTGTCGGGTAAAAGTCAATTTTAAGTAAATTTTTCGGTAAATTCATTTATTTTTTAAAAATTCTATGGCAAACTGATACATATTCGATTTTTACCATAGTCAACGATTTACCCGACTACTAGTACGCAGCCTTAGTAATTCAACATCCCTTACCTTTCGCTCATGTTTTTCGGCGAAATGGCATAATAGAGATTCACCCAAAAAAATTTGATTTTAATTCATTTTAAAATTTTTGGTGATTTTGTTTTGGGCGATCTTACACGATGTTGAACGTTTTTGTACGCAAGAAAATGGATTTATGGATAATTAATTTTTTTTTTTTTTTCATTTTAATAATTTTGTGTGATAATGACCATTGGGAAATTACTCATTTCTTAAAACGCACAATCGCCAACATTTAAAATAAACAAGTATTCAAAAGTAATTTAAAAACTTTTGGATGGGTATTGAAAAATTCTTAACCATTCAAAATTAAATTAAAGATAGTTTCTATAAATTAAAAGCATTTTGTTGTGGTATTCACAACATCATCCATTTCATTGATCTGATCTATAGCATCAACCAAATTGTTTACAAATATTTTATTTACAACAACTTTTTTTTTTAAATTTATGTTTGCTGCTAAGAAATGTAGGAAAGATAAGGGATACAAGTATTTGTGGATGAGAAATTATTCAATTTTGATGATAAAAACGGATGGTGGGGCTACTCATTACATAAATTCAATAGCTTATTTAGATAATTTATAATATTTATGTCTGATATATTTTCAGAAAACGAAATCCTAGTGGATTTGTGTGATGATTCTCTGAATGATCAAGATAATCAGTTTCAAGTATTGGATCATAATAACGATATTTTTTATACATCAGAATATTCGGAGTATGAGAAAAATTTTTGGTGAGTTCACTTGTCATTTGCTATAAGACTTTGTAAAGAAGCAACCGCATATTATATTTTTAAGTGAGGTTTTTATTGATGAATCCGAACTTGACTTTTATAAAATAAATAACTATGAACTTTTCGCTAATTGTAACCCATCTAATCGGAATAGTGGCGTCCCTGCTTACATTCACAATAGCGTTAAGCATTTAAACATTGAGAAATTAAGCTTTAGCTGTGCTAATACCTTGAACATTGACTTAGTTATATTGATCGAGAAAAATTTAGTTTAGCCTGTTTTTACATACTTCATGAGTTTAGTGTTAATCTGTTCTTAAGTGAATTAGAGAATTGTCTTCCTACGATTAGAGCGAGAAACATCGTGCTGATCGGTGATATGAAAATTTATTTTTGAAAAATGCTTCCACTAAGAAATATTATTTGCTTTTTCTTTCTGCTAATGGTTTCAAGTCGCTGGTTAATCAGCCAACTAGAGTAACTGAGTATTGTTCTCATCAGATCTTTGTTAGGCAAACTGTAAATTTAAAAATTTACTGTTACTGATCATTGTTACAGTTCTTCTAGTGAAATATAATAGTAATGTAGAGATTAAGAATAATAGTATATTGTGTCCTAAAATAGACTTTGCTCATTTACATGAGTTACTTACTAATATTTTATTTCAATATCTGTATAATATTTCAGATGTCATTGGCTAAACTTTGAACTATTTGAGAAGATTAGGGTTAAAAATAATTTCTTTAAAAGATTGAAAAAACATCCAGCTAATTATAATTTAAGGTAAAAATATCGAAAAGAAAAATCACTTGTGGAAAAAAAATATAAGTACAAAATATGCGTACTACAAAAATATATATCAAAATTGCTTAAGGAATTCTAAAAGTCAATGGAATTTGGTGAATGAACTTGTTGGTAAACATTCCTCGCATGGTACCATTAAAGGTATTGAAGATGGTACATGATGATCATTTTACCATGGGCAAAATATTCAATGAATTTTTTGCTAATATTCCGAGAAATTTAACCATTACACATATTGAGCAACAGACACTTATACCATAGACACATATCTGGGGTGGGATGTTGTAACATCACTTTTTTTGATACTATCGAAATTTACATCTCTTTCATCACGAATAAAATTTAAGGTTTTTGCATTTATCAATTGCGTTGTTTCTATTGTGATCTCTATTCATTCGAATGAAACATTATGTCGCTTTACTCTTATTCCATCACCTACGTTTTTTATGAGTGATACTTTATTGAAAAACAAAAAAGAGATAAATAAACAATACTGTTAAAGTTAGCCGAAAGTTGCCAGCCGAAAGATAATGCAGATAGTGTCTTGAATACAGCAAAAATCAGTCATACACTAGAATTTAGGATGAATTTAGGATCGGGTTATATTCTTCGGGTGAAGGAGAAATTATTTCAGTTTATAGAAATTTAAAAATCGATAGGAGCGAGAGTATAAAGAGAGTTTAACTTTCTGTTGAATCAGTCAAGACACTATCTGCATTATCTTTCGGCTGGCAACTTTCGGCTAACTTTAACAAGGTAAATAAACAATTTATTCTAGTAGCGTGCGATCGCAATATAGAAAGCAAAATTGAAAAGCGAAATAGCAAGTAATTTTATTTTAGGAAAAAGGGATATAATGTTCGATAAATATCGAAAAAAGTGATGTTACAACATGCCACCCCTGGTTTCGTAACTAGGATTATGAAACTATGGTTTGCGAGATGAAAACTCAAGACACACTACAATTTCTTTTGTCTTCTCGTTTGGTTTTAAATAGTAATGCAGTAGGCATTGACAAACATGGCAAGATTTACATTTAATTTACTTTTAAATTGTCATTAATCACTTTTCTGTTGACAGAACAGAAAAAAATTTGTTCCCGCCAACCAAATATCTCAATGACAAATAGAAAACTCAAAGGAAACTAGATTAGCTTGGTAAACTATTAGTGTCCGGAATCTCCATTTTTGATGTATTCGGCGTTGGGAGCACAAAAATGCCTCGGGATGAGAAAAAATATCTCATTCCGAAACTATGTTTAAACCGAGTTGCAAACCATTGTTAGGGGTGACAAATTACAACGAAACCATAGTTACGGAACTAGTAATGTGTCTATAGCATTAGTGAACTCGAATTATGTGAGTTTCTTTCTGGAAAGAAACAATCCAGTTAGTTGCTTCTATAACCTGATTTCTGAAAACGAGATATATAGCCCCTATATGAATTTATAGAATTCCAACTCAACTAGCATTGATAACGTTTCCAATAATATAATAAAACAATAATAGCATTATTTTTAATTAAAAATGTGAGCTCTATAAAATCATATTTATCAAACCATGTTCAATGTGTTCGTATTGGTGTTGCTTACAGTGATTATTTAGAAACTGATAGGAGTGTTCCTCAGGGATCTGTTCTGGGGTCCAGTGTTGTTTTTTATGTACATTAATTCAATTTGTGAGCTAAACATCAAAGGAGAATTGATATTATTTGCTGATGACACCGTTTTATCAGATTATAGCGTAAATTGTGTGAATGTTCGTTGTTTTATTGATCTTGAACTTCTGGTACTTCAAAAGTCTTAAAAATAAATACATATATGAATTTTGATTTGGCCGATAAACAAGGCACACAATCATATCAATATCAACCATCACATTTTATTTGTCATAAATCATCTTGCAATTCTTATGATAACTGCGCTAGTTCATCATGTACCTACTAAAATTTACAAAGTATCCGCATATAAATATTTGGGAATTATAATTGACACTAAGTTAACACTTTCTTCACATGTTTCCTATGTTGATAAAAAGTTGAATAGTGCAATAAGGAAATTGTTTATTCTTCGAGTTGTATGTCCTAAAAATCATGACATTTCATCATGGGGTGAAATTTATTTTAGTAATCTGGTTCCGAAGAATATTTTTCCCCTGTTGTGCTCGTGGGTTTCATTTTCGATTTTGAGATTGATCTAGAAGTTGCACTTAGATCTAATTATCTCTTAATCCGGTAAACCAAAAGCCATTTATTCGCCGAAATATTTGAAAACTTAAAATATCAATTGTCGACGAACCAAATCGAAAAATGATACAGGCACGCCATATATAAGGATATATTAAAAGTAGGCCAGCTCCATTCGTATAACAGACTTTCACCACTGCAAGAAGTCACTTTGATGTCAATCAACTGCTTAACCAAACTAAAACGTTAAGTGTATTATATTTCAGACTCCAAAGTCTGACTTTAGACAAAGTTAATAGTACACTAACTCCTAACTTCAAAAATAATTAAATATCCGGCCTGACGCCAAATCGTTCATGTCTGACTGAAGTTTAACAGTACACAAAATATACCAACGCGAAAAAGTATCAAATTGTAGGCTTAAAGTCACTTCTTAAATAGACGATAACGTTTTATACTTTTTTCGGACAAAATGTTACTTTGAATGGCATTTATACAATGTTTACGACTTTTCTAGTCATAGAAAACAAAGATACCATTTACACACAATTTTTCTACCACAAAAAGTAGAAAAATGCACTCTCCCTCATTTTTAACCCCAGGGTACTTGTGTACACAAAGGTAAACAAACCCTTACAAAAATGAGAACTTCCTTAGGTCCCTTCTTGGCAGCTTGGTTTCGTACTGATAAAAAGTTAGTCTACTCATCAGGTTGCAACGACCAAACTACAAAAATTAAACTCTTGCTAAGTACTTATAGTACAAAGCAGTACAAATCAGTAATTTCTGGAAATTCTCACTATGTATGTCTATTTTAGGAGTGACATTTAAGCCTACTATTTGATACTCTTTCCACCCTGAAGTCAACGTTCAGCATTTTTTACGGTTTCCTGAATTTGACTTCAATGTTCAATCGAACTACTAACCACCAACCAAATTTTATGAAACTAACCTCGAAGTTTGTTGAATGAGAGGGCCACCATGTCAGTGTCTCGTAATTTACTTCGATTTTTGTCATATGACTGTCTCCAAAACCAATGTTTAGATTAGTTGTTATTTTATTTGTATCTGCCTTCAATATTCAAACTTAATATTGAACATTAAAGTCAAATTTTTGTCGATCACTTTTGAGTTCATCGAAAAACGGTCGATTACGTCAGTATTCTGTAATCCATACCAAACATTGACTTTTAACGAACTCCCAAGTCAAAGTTCTGTAACTAGCGTCTTCGAAAGTCAAATGATTGAATTGCAAGCTGACATCCTAAAAAAATTATTTAATCTTACTGTAAGGTTGACTTCCAAGTCAGAATTTCATGAAATGACTTCCGTTTTAGTTAAAAATATAACTTAAAGACTTAACATTAAAGACTAAAACACAAACTGTACATTTGCGTTCCTTATAGATATACAATGGAAAGGCACAGAAGTCATTTTAATAACTTCAGAATCAACCACGGGCGGGATTTAAATTATAAAAATTTTAAAGTTTTTTTGTTTTTTAAAAATATGCAATTCATTAAAATTTTATGCATTTCTTGTTAGATTTTCCTTTTCAAAATAATTCTAATTCAAGGTTAAGATTAAACTGTGTGCACAATTGCGTTCATTAGGCTACTTTTGCAATTTTTACAAGATTAATACTAAAAAAAATTATCACACAATTCAGACACTGTAATGTTTCTGACTCCAAGTTTTTTATTTTAGCATCAATACTCTGCTTATCAATTTTTGAATTGTTTCAAGTTTGTTGACATAAACGGCTTATCAAGTAGTTTCGCAAAAAGTAATAAAGAGGATTTTTTTAGGAAGAAGTTATTATAGCTCATGTTCGGGTTATTTCGGACCACCGAAAGCAGAAGTCGTAAAGTTGGCATTTTTACCGAGTTGCAAAAATAACCCTTCAGAGCTATAAAAAATCTCGACCCAGAAATATTTTCAGATATACCACACGCCGGAAACATAAGTTTAGAAAATTGTATGTCTTTTCTACACTCTGTAGCACTACTCTGGCTTTCCCTGGGGGAAGGGAATTAGGAAAAATATTTCCGTAGCATTTTTTTTAATTGAATTTTCTGGCCTACTGAGTTGTTGTAGTTTGATTGTATTTTGAGCATTTGGGTTCTGTTTCTTGTATACAAAATATGTTGAGGTGGTGTCTGGGCTTGATTAATTGTTTGATGATTGGTTGATCTGGGCTCGGTTGCTTATACATTAAATGTATTAAGGTAGCGCTTGGGCCAGATTGATTGTTTGATAATTGGTTTGATGTGTTCTGAACTTGCTTATGAACTAAATATGATGGGATGGCGTCTGGGCCTAATTGGTTGTTTGAGGATTCGATTAATTGTTGGTTGATTTGATTTTGAGAGTTTTGGCTCGTTTGCTTATAAACCTAGTGTGGTGAAGGGGTATTTGGTAATTGATTTAATGATTTATTGGTTATTAGTTTATGATTTGGATGGTGGATGTTTAGATTTGATTGATGTTCAGTTGTTGGTTGTCGAGAATAGATTTCTGTTTGGTTTATGTGGGACTCATTGTAGTTTGATGGTTAGTGGTTCTGTAGATGTATATTGGGAATGGTACCTATTTGGATAGGATGTATGTGTTCGTATTCCATTTGATTTAGTATTGTTTGAAGTAGTGGAGTATCCGATTTCAGTGTCTGTCTGGTTACTGGTTGGATCCGTTGGAGTTTCCCTGATTATAATGTTCTGTTTGCTCTGAATTTTGGATTGATTGCGGGTATACCATATTGATACGCATATTACTAAATTTATTGGTTAAATCTCGGGTATTAGGAGGTGCGGATGGATGGAATTGGTTATTGGATTGGTTGAAGTTTTTGCTAAAAAATTTGCTACGACATTCATCGAATGTGTGTCCCGTGGTTGTTTTACAGGGGGAACAATACTTTGGTGCGTATCTATTTATTTGGAGGTTTGGTCTGGGTGGTGTTTGATGTTGTGTGGGAGAGAAATGATTTCGGTTTTGTTGTTGATTGAATGTATTAAATTGGTGATTTTGTTGAATTGGTGGTGAATATTGTTTATTAGGGAATTATGGTCGATTTGGATTGTAATATGTATTTTTTGGTTGGTACATTTGGGTCTGGAATTGTGGGTGGTATTGTTGGGTTAGTGTTGTGTTTTTTCTCGTCTTTTCATGATTGATGGGTGTGCGGCCCATCTGTCCCATGTATGTCGGTTGATTGGTTGTGGTCTTTGATTGAAGATTGATTTTTTGGTTATGTCATGGATTGTATGATTGGTTGGGGCTGCGGCGAGCATACTTTCTATGATTTCTGTTTCGTTAATGATGTTTTCTATGCTTTCAGCTGTTGAAGTAAATATTTTTTCTCTTATAATCGTGTTATTTAATCTGTTTTTGAATATTAGTATGGAATTTGTCTCGAGGAGTTCTTTATATGATGGGTCGATTTGGTTTAGTTTGAAGTTTGGCTTTGAAGCCTGTCTTGTATTGTTGTAGGGCTTCTAATAGTCTGTATCCGTAATTGCGTGCAGTTTCGACGTATCGAAATGGATGTTGGTATATCATGTTTCTAATTCGGCTAATGATTACGTTCTAGAATACATATTGTTGAGTATGTCTCTTAGTGTTGGATAGTCATCGATGTTCCTCTGTGTTATTCTTGTGAACGCCTGGCCAGTCAGTCTTAATTTTATTAGTGTGGTACATTTTTTGGCTGTTTTTATTCGAACATTTACCGATGTCAGACTTTTACCATATCATGACCGGAAAATATGGATATTTCTTGTATACTTTAGGTGTCGTACAATTTCATAAAAAAAAACAAAATAACAGACCTCTGATTTAAAAATTAAAACTGTATACATACCGCTGCAACATAGACACAACTCAAAATTCACTCATTTCTAAGATATCCGGATCAAACGTTTCCCAATAATTCACATTTTTATTATTTTGTATCAAAACATACTTTCTTATCATTAAATCCTTCTTTATCTCACCATTGTGTGGGGCGGACTAAAGGTTCATGTCAAAAATTTATTTTCGTATGTGGTTTGAACCAACTTACACATTCGTCTATTCCTTTCTAACTTATTTTCGTCCGAAAAAAATACTATAACTATACACACAATTGTGTTGGTTGTTCTTCAAAACAAGCGAAATTTTTTTATCACAAACGCCATTACATACTATGTTTTTACTCCCACATTTCTGTGCTTTGGATTTAAATTGAGCCGATTTTTTTTTTTGGTAGAAAAAGGGTTATGTAGTTATTTCTGGTAAAATTCTATACAAAAAATCACTCAAGTAGTGCAAGAAATTAACATTTTAAGATATTGGAAACTTTTCCAAGAAAATTTACAACGTATGTATTAAAAAAATTATGTAAATTAAGATCCGCTTGAAGATGTAGCAATAGAAAAAAAAATATTTTGGTAATGGGAATGTATTGTTATTTACTTTTGGAAAACGTCGTTTTACAAACAAATTTGAGTGATATTTTCAAATCGCTCTACTAAAAAATTTCAAAATTTCAAGTACAATTTTGAAATCAAACACAGAACACATTATCGCGGCCAGAAAATAAAACACTATGATCTTACACGGTAATCCGTTTAAAATCCTAATACACGCACAATCTTATCGTACTGCCGTCATATCTGTACGCCACCTGTATTGCACAAGAAATGGACGTTAAAACTGGCAGTGAACGTGGATTCCAGTATTCGTTTCGAAATTGTGAACGAGGATATAAAACCAGATTTATAAGTCAAACGTTACGAATATTTCTTAAACCCATGAATGTACATGAGTATATACTATGGTTATAAGCGCTTTAATGTGGATTTAGGCTAAAAAAATTATAAGAAATTGAATGACTCGAATCATATTAAATTACACTCCCGTCCCTATCAGAATTTCTTTACCGGTAAGCTAGATTTAACAAGCGTTAAGACGTATACAAATGGCTTTAGTGGCATCAATGCGGGTTTAGGTCACCCGAGAACGCCGGAACAATCAATGCATGTGCAAAACATTGAACTATCAAAATTTTGTCAAATTACACCTCCGTAGCTTCATCAGAATTTCTATACAATTGAGCTTGAGCTAACAGGCATTAAGACTTATAAAATGAACTATAGAAATGTGGCCAAATTATACCCCGTAGTCCCATTAGAATTTCTTCACAGTTCGATAATACGGTAAATTTTGGCTGGAAAATATTGATCAACATTGACGGATAAGTTTATTTCTGTCAAACCAAGGACACATCTACTACATACAATTTTTTAACGTCTTCTTTGAAGTTTATAGTTTTTAAAGATGTGAGTTTCACACCAATACAATTTTGTGGATTTATGCGTGTGTTTTATTTTCTGATTCAGATTCAAATTTTCAAATATACTTTGCACTATCAATATGTTCTTTTGAGTTCAAAGTTTTCGAAATATTAACTGTCAGGGTAACTCACTTACTGGTCCAACTGGTCCTTTTGGTGTTCCTGAGATTACAATGTTTTGAAATAATTTATTTTTTTGAAGAAAATCCACTTCAGATTCCAGTTTGACAAAATTTCTGGAAAAAAGTTATCCTTCTTGTGTATGTTGTAATTGTTTTCCAGTTCTGACATAGGCCCGTAAAATTACAATCAAAGTAGGATTTCGGCAACTATAGTCAATAGAATGTTGTTCAACCAATTCCCTTCAGAAAGTAAATCAGAAGGATACAATCATTTGAGTGGAATCCTGAAACTAGCTCTTTGTGATATATAAAATGTTCAGAAAAAAACACCATCCCACTGAAAGATTTCACCGGTTCAACCATATTTCACGGTTGATTTTTCATTAATTTAAAAAATTCTATTGCATGAAAGAAGAAAGATTAAGCATCGTATACGGAAATTGTGCGTATATTACCATCTAATAAAGATAATAAGTTATAAAATAACTAAACCGAAATGTAACAAATCTTGCGCACCATAAAAAATTTCTATTTGAAAAGATTTGCCTAAAGAAAAAATAAATCATCGCGTATTTTTTTTTTTGCTACTTTATTGTTGTTAAACATAAATAAAAATAAAAATATTATTATTGTTAAATAAGGTTAAATTTATTACATCTAAAAAGTTAAGCTAAAAAGCATAAAAAAGTTACACGAGTTTTCTGTTATTTTCACAGGTACGAGTAGGTAGAGAAGATATCCATGAAATTATTTCGTAATAACCTAACCGAAAATGAATGAACGTGTGTGTGTGTGTGTGTTTGTATAATATAGTAACATACATATACACAGAGTTTTACAAACTTAGTTATATTAGGCTGAATGTAGGTATCCATAAAACAGTATGTGTACCAATTATTTTACGTGTGCCACAAAATTGTGTAGGCATTAAAATTTTATTTCGTTGGGAATTTTTTTCCGCTAACAGATATACAAATCAATATTGTGTCAAATCGATTTTTAATGTAAACAAAATATGCGATAGCAAAAAATGTATTTACCATTGTAAAATATGTACATAACTGAACTCTGTATCACACCCTCCCCAGAAATAATATGCCTACCAATAAACGATTATGTGGCCACAAATATTTTGTGGATTCGTAAATTTGATTATTTTGGATACACACGCCCAAAATATTTTCAATTGAAATATTCATTTAACTTAAACTAAACGAAATTCTGCAATATCGACCTATTTTGTAGCAGGTGGTAGTACACAATTCTGTTGATATTAGCCGAAAATTCCATGTTATTGGAAGTTAGCACATACCACATAATTCGAAAGTTTAAAAGTAATATGACCTGGATGAAGTTAGACCAATTCGTAAATTGCTGGATTCCGTATTTATAATTGGTCGTGTTGAGTGAATTTCAGTTGTGGCACTAACAGTGAACACCATTGCCAAAAATCAAGCCATATTTTATGTGGCATCATAGTGAAATAAATTAAAAGCTCGACGAACGTTTAGGGGTAGTTGGGACTGAGTGAAGTTAAAAATTAATGGATGAACTTCGTCTTAAAGCAGCGTCTGTATGGTCCAGCCAAGATCATTTTTGGTGTACTCCGTTGAATGACAGAAATGTGGTATGCGCACATTTTCGTTATACGTACTACTATAATTGTAAAAAACATTAAAAATAGTAAAATATGTTTTTACATTTAAATTGTAATTTCAAATAACAAACTTTTTGAATAAAATATTTAAAAAAAAAAAATATTAGACTTATTACTTCTCTCTCTCTCTGGCACTATCTCCCATCAAGGGATTTGGCCGCCTCAAATAAGGTTTCATAATCATGTTTTCATTTCGGAACATGAGTGATTAATTCAGCAGTGAAATTTCTTCCTTGTCACCACCGGAAATCAAAACCGGGCCTCCGGTCGCTGAGCAAGCATGCTGACCACTTTGCCACCGGGGCGGCAGAATTATTACTACTGTAGTTTAATTGTTTTCCACTTCCCGCCAAAAAGGTACTGCGAGTGCCCATTATCCTTGCCTTGTTTACTTGGCGGGTTTCGTTATAGTAGCACGAAATAGAGTAAAATGTAGAGGCCTAGTTTAAGGCAAATGGGCTAGACAATGTCACGTATTTGTTATTTTTTCATTCAAAATAATTTTCTTTAATATACTTCTTTCTTCATCTTAATTACCAGCCCAGTTTGAATGTAAGCAACCTCGTCTGTGTGTGTATAACCAATTATAGTTATAAATGTTCAACCGTATCTGATGCTTTCATTTAATAGTAGTTCGCAAATTTAAACAACTATGCATTTTGATGTTATAAAATGTATTCAGAATTACTCACCGAACAATGCTGTTGGACAGTGGGATGTCTTAAGTAAAGAAGGATGGTGTCAAGATTTTTTTTTATACGAGACAAATAACACATAAATAAAATCTATGACGTTTATTGTCAAAATATTAGAAACCCTAATGAATCGAACATACAGCAAACTCGGGCTCTCCAAATGGCACAGTTAGAAAAGAATAACGATTTAAATTACAGAAGAATAGACAACGTGTTTTCCGAGCAGTAATTGATGATACACTTGCCTTGTTTAACCTACAAAAACATTCTATTCACAGACAAAATATATGTCTTCAGTAATTAATGTCCTTTGTGTATTTTATTAACCCTTATAGGTATCAACAAACTATCAATATGGTTGGTAGCGAATTTTGCAACTTATTCTAAGCAATTTGGAATGGAAAATTGTAAAGTGTAAGGCCAACTATTGTTGCATAAAATAGGAAATACGGTTATAATCTCAGTTACATTTAGTCTTAAGTTTAAGGTGGTTTTGTTTGTTTAGGCACTCATAAATAAAACTAAAAATTTATATAAAATAATATGTTAAATTTGCTTTTAAATTGTAATTAATACAAATAATCAGTAACAATTATTATTAATTTGTAAAATTAAAAAAATATTGTTACATATTACTAGTAATATGTAATTTTAAAATAAAATTTGTTTATAAATTTTATTATTACTCGTGCATCAGTTTCAGTTGAACCACGAATCAGTTTATGTTATCTGGTGAAAAGTTTATAATCTTTGTACCAGTGTTTATTTTAAATATGTAATTTAAAATTAATGTTTGGTAAGAAAGATTTATTTATTATAAAAGCATTCGATGCGCATCGAAACATATAAACTAAAATTAAGTTTTGTGCGTTTCTTATCTTTAAAAATTAATGTTAAAAAATATTTTTCATTTTCTCAAAAATGGCGAATTTATGTTGTTAGTATAATGTTGTGATTTGTGATTCTCCCAGAAGTTGTCAGTGTAATCTTTCAAATAATGCATGGGATTTAACGTAAAGTTAATTTTTTTGCTTGACATAAAATAACAATTGTGACATAAAATAAAGTTATAGTTTCAGGTACATTAATGCCAATAAGACCTTGAATTATGTATTTTGGTTCAATAATGGTAATCTACGAGTATCACATATCATAAACAATAAAATGTTAAACTTCCTTCCAATTAATTGTTTCATTTACTCTTAAATAGTAAATAAAACAAATAAATAATAATAGCAGATGTTATTAAAATGTGAAAAGCTAAAACAATATATGTACATATATGTACTAAATTTTACAAACAATTTGTGTAAATTAATATTAATTTGTAAATATTATAATGCGCCAATTTTTCTAAAACAACGTGGTAGGTCGGGTCGGGTGATCAGTTTCAGTTGAACCTTAAACTAGTAAATATGTTATTTAGTGAAAATTTATTAATAATTATTAATTATTTTGGATACAACAATTTTTTTATTTCGTAATATACGTTCAATGCTTGGTAAGAAAGATTTATTTGATATATAAACCCGTTTAATAAAAAATCGAAAAATAAAATTTAGTTTTGTGCATTACCAAATTTATAAGGTTATAAAATATTTTCCTTATTAGCAAAAATTAAGCACGTAATTGTTAGTTTAATGACGCAATCTGTATTTTATTGTGACTTTTTTATTGCGCAAGTTGTTTATCTGTGTGGTATAAAAAATAGTTTTAAAAAGCACGCAACAAATTTACGCTTGTCTAAACAAAAATATTAATGCCTGGTCTCACAGAAAAATGACTAACGGCAGGTTAGTTGTGCGCCAGTTCAATGTTTTATATAAAATATGTTTTCGCAGTCAGAAAGAAATCAACGCAAACTTGATTAAATATATTTTATTCCCTGGAAATATTTAGCTTGTTTATAAATATTTAAATGGCCAATTTTGATTGAATAAATTTTAACTAATCGTTAAATATTTCCATGGAATAAAATAAATTTAATCAAGTTTGCGATGATTTTTTTCTGACTGCGAAAACATATTTCATATAAAACATTGAACTGGCGCACAACTAACCTGCCGTTAGTTATTTTTCTGTGCAACCGGGCATAAGTGAATTTGTATATTATTTTACATGTAGTTTGTTACGTGATTATCTTCAGATTTTAATTGTAACCTCATAACCTCAACACGTTGTACAACTAATATCTGACTATTACCCAAACAACCCAAAATTTCATATTGTACTTCCTTTAAATATCTAATAACTTCTAAAATTATAACTACATCTTCTTAATTATAATTACTTATCGATATGTTGGATAAATACTAATAATAAATGAAACAAAATTGTAGATACATTTTATAGATTTGAAAAATATTGAAAAAAAGTTTAAGAATTATTCTGAAAAATTTAAATATTAATCTGAGCCAAAAACACTTGACCATTTAGAATTTTTGACCAATTTGTTTTAACAGCTATTTAATATACATCGACTAACCCAGAAAAATTATCAATAATCAGCTTACGGTACTTGAGGATATATGGACATAGTTTAATTAATTTATTATTTTATTTTCTATATAGGTTTCCTACATCATTACGCTTTACGGAACGTCAAAATAAACAGCATCAGAAGTTTTTACCAAATCCTGCTGCACGTAACACATAATCATGCATTTAAAAACATACATGGCTTTTGGTTTGCCACCTACAATAACACAACAACGAAGATTATAAATATTTTTGTCATTCTAACTTAACTTATCATATAGTTTTTTTGTGAAATACAACGAAAGAAATTTTTATTGATCAAAATCAAAACTCCAATTTTGCCAAAATAATTGGAAATCGAATAATCTCAATTATTTTAAAGCAGTTAGCAATATATTATTTATTTAATTTTCACCTTTAGGGACGTGTCGTTAAAATATTTTACCTGCAACATCGTTTAAAATAATTCTTTATATATATTTCTAGAAATCACTCCTCTAGTGATGACAAGTTTTGGCTAGCCATAAATATGCGTCTACGTAGCTATTGAAGAACGATGGAGAACTACAACTGAATAACGTCAGGCCGGAACTAAAATTTTCAAAGAAAGTAATATATCAGCAATTTTAAAAGAATGGTCGCGGTACAAAGATCGTGAGGATCATTAGATTGGAAAATTAAAATAAATTGTTTGTTTTATTGTATCATTGCTTTACTGCTGCCATTTATAGAATGCTATTGGTTTTGAAGCCATTTATAATGATCGTGGCGCAAAATTATTTGAATAATTTGATTTGAATTCGAACAACTAAATTAAAATAATTCATTCCTTTGCTGAAACTAATAATACTGGTAAGTTTTGTTTCATTTATTACTTTGTCCATAACGTATAATGTAAACCGAATAAATTTAAAAAAATCTGTTTTTTAACTTTCAGAATTGCAATGCAACATATACATGTATTTAAATTGTTGCATTACTTGTTGCAACCGGTAATTAAACATACACTGAATGTGGCTGACAAAATAGTTAATTGGAAACCATCCATCCATTCAAGATTCCATAATTAGTGTTGTATATTTTGCATTTTGGAAAATGAAGCAGAAATCAACCAACAGATAATTTAGAGATGAACATCTAGCATAAAATTTAACCCTTCAACAAATAACGGGTGATTTTTTAAGAGCTTGAAAACTTTTTTTTAAAAAAAAACGCATAAAATTTGCAAAATCTCATCGGTTCTTTATTTGAAACGTTAGATTGGTCCATGACATTTACTTTTTGAAGATAATTTCATTTAAATGTTGACCGCGGCTGCGTCTTAGGTGGTCCATTCGGAAAGTCCAATTTTGGGCAACTTTTTCGAGCATTTCGGCCGGAATAGCCCGAATTTCTTCGGAAATGTTGTCTTCCAAAACTGGAATAGTTGCTGGCTTATTTCTGTAGACTTTAGACTTGACGTAGCCCCACAAAAAATAGTCTAAAGGCGTCAAATCGCATGATCTTGGTGGCCAACTTACCGGGCCATTTCTTGAGATGAATTGTTCTCCGAAGTTTTCCCTCAAAATGGCCATAGAATCGCGAGCTGTGTGGCATGTAGCGCCATCTTGTTGAAACCACATGTCAACTAAGTTCAGTTCTTCCATTTTTGGCAACAAAAAGTTTGTTAGCATCGAACGATAGCGATCGCCATTCACCGTAACGTTGCGTCCAACAGCATCTTTGAAAAAATACGGTCCAATGATTCCACCAGCGTACAAACCACACCAAACAGTGCATTTTTCGGGATGCATGGGCAGTTCTTGAACGGCTTCTGGTTGCTCTTCACTCCAAATGCGGCAATTTTGCTTATTTACGTAGCCATTCAACCAGAAATGAGCATCATCGCTGAACAAAATTTGTCGATAAAAAAGCGGATTTTCTGCCAACTTTTCTAGGGCCCATTCACTGAAAATTCGACGTTGTGGCAGATCGTTCGGCTTCAGTTCTTGCAGGAGCTGTATTTTATACGGTTTTACACCAAGATCTTTGCGTAAAATCTTCCATGTCGTCGAATAACACAAACCCAATTGCTGCGAACGGCGACGAATCGACATTTCACGGTCTTCAGCAACACTCTCAGAAACAGACGCAATATTCTCTTCTGTACGCACTGTACGCATTCGTGTGGTTGGTTTAATGTCCAATAAAGTAAACTGAGTGCGAAACTTGGTCACAATCGCATTAATTGTTTGCTCACTTGGTCGATTATGTAGACCATAAATCGGACGTAAATCGCGAAACACTTTTCGAACCGAACACTGATTTTTGTAATATAATTCAATTATTTGCAAGCGTTGCTCGTTAGTAAGTCTATTCATTATGAAATGTCAAAGCATACTGAGCATCTTTCTCTTTGACACCTTGTCTGAAATCCCGCGTGATCTGTCAAATACTAATGCATGAAAATCCTAACCACAAAAAAATCACCCTTTAATAATCGTTATTATGCTAAACGAGTTGACTATTAAATTTTTTATAAGGCAAGAGTACACTACGTAACATACACTCTTTGGAACAATTGATATATATTTTAAAACGTTTCCAATTTTTAATTTAGTCTGCGTTTTGGTAAACCTATATCCACAGCGGCAAACTTAACTTACTGATTTGTTTAACATTTGAACACACAACACTTAAAGTACAAATTTATTTAATTGCATTTATTAGTTAATTTTATTTTATATTGTTCTTTAAATATTTATATAATTTATTTTCTTGGGGGGTGCATTATCTGATACTGTGTCTGCATTTTGCAGTCACATTGAAAAGAAATATGCATGGAAAACAACGCCGTTCGACACGTTTTATAAATATGGTTTTATTAATTAGTGTTAAACTTACTAACCTAAAAATTCTTCTAAACGACACTTACTGACACAGCATTCATTAAAAAAACCAATCGAACGAATCTATAATTAAAATTTAAGAATTGCTTACATTAGAGCCAATTCCATAAACAATCAGTTCATCTGGTTCAAACCGACGTAACTGGTTTATCAAAGGTTGTTAATGATAAAAAATATGTTTAAAGTTAATGTAGGAATATTTTTCAATTTGTACAAGTTTTGAAATTTTATGGTATGCCGTATGATACACTTTAACCCTTATGTTTTCAACCGCGCTTACCCGGGTAAGTTTTCGTGTTTTATTGACCAAAATTTTATGGATTTCGTTTACTTATCAGCTTGAAATCTTTAGTATCTTAACAATTATTTGTTTTAAATTAGGTTTTGCCAAAATGTATTTATCAATTTAAAATGCAATAACAAATTATCATTTAATACGTATGCTGGTTGTAAAGGTGAAGGTTAATGGTTATCAAGTTACAACTAAAATATTAAACAGTATAACCATTAATACTATAGAAGATTTCAAACATCTCCCAACTAATTTACATAAAGTATAAAGCGGTTTTAGTTATACGAAAATCAAATATTTTTAACATTCGTATTGGATTTTTAATTAATATGCCGAGCTTAAGGCCTGAATTATATTACCACGACAATGCTATTGTGTTCTATTAATTTTATGGTGATAGTTAATCTCATGGTGCCTAATTAATACAATTATATAAATACAAACAAAATATTGTTTAAAACTTTTTAAAAAATATGTTAAAATCATAAAATTTTTTGTTTCCCTTTTATATGAATTACAGTTTGCCATGAACTATTATAACTGTTTCTTAATATAATTACTTTAAAACTATAATAAAGCTCGATCAAAAAATCTTTAAAAAAATTATTTTCTTTCGTATCAAAGGTTTCACTGTACACAGCTCGTCTTTTATAGTGCTTCCTAAACAGAGGGGGCAAAAAAGAAATGATAATTTCTAGTAACGTGTTATTATGAAGAACTAATTCATTAATAATATTTAACTTACATACATTAACAAATTGCAAACTGTTTGTTATTATAACTACTTATATTACAATTGGTTTGTAAATATTACCATTTCTAACAGTTATTTGTTGATTCCACAAAAACGACTAATTTCTTGTAGAAATTACTATGATTACAATTTGTTTGTAAATATTATCATTTGTAATATTTATTTGTTGATTATACAATACTGACAAGATTCTTGTAAAATTTACTATAGGAGTACAAATTATTTGTAAATACTACCATTTCTAACATTTATTTATTGATTTTACAAACATTGCAATTTACTTGTAGGATTTGTTAATATTACAATTTCTTTGTATGTTTTGCGATTTCTATCATTTACTTGTCGATTTTACAAGAACTGGGAAAAATTGCAAATGTGACAATTTATTTGTTCACTTTGCTTATTTTACAACAAGTATAAATTATTTGTAAAACAAACAATTATTACAATTTAAATGTTGAAATTACAATAAACAAAAATATTAACTTTAACAATAATTACAGTAAATATTATAATTTTTTTGTTGGCTCAAAATCAACCCCGGAAATTGTTGAATTTATCGGTTTTTTTGTAGATTCAATCAATTTTTTCTCTCAGTGCACATGCAATGGCGGACAGCCATTGTATCAAAGGCGATTAGTAGCGAACATGGGCAACCTACAGTTGGTATGGCAAGATAGGTCGCATCTTAACTGTGCATCCAGATGACGCACATGTTTCACGACTATCATATTCACGTGTTCCCTTTCGAATCCAAACGATTTTTAGGTGAAACATAAGGACGAAAGCAGGAATGGATATTGACGATGATAGAAGGTATGTGTTATTGATGGCGAATAAAGCTATCGTATTTGATGATGAAACCACCTAATCGTTCCATGCACGATGATTCAGCCACGAATTACAAAGAGAACACAATATGACACTGAAGCATTAGCCGATGCAGTTCATTCAAATGTTCCGTAATTGAATAAAACCCAAAAAGCTAATTACGAGTCCTTGATAGCAGCTGCGGGTAATGGAACTAGTATCATTTACTTTCTGAAAAACTTTTTTGATTTCATTGCTTTTCGTATTGAAGTTGCCCTGAAGTAGCAGCCACTTTGTTGGAAGGCAGACGAACTACACATTCAACACTGAAATTTTCACATTCTACACTGAAATGGACGGGATCCAGCAGTTTACGAATTGGTCAAACTTCACCCAGTTCATATTACCTTTAAACATTCGAATTATGTGATATTGATTTTTGAAATTTTTTTTCGACGAAAATTTACTGCTTCCAATAACATGTAATTTTCGGCTAATATAAACAGAATTTATTACTACCACCTGATACAAAATATGTAGATAGTGCAGGATTTTTTTCCACTGAAATTTTCGGTTAACTTCAGTAGCATAAATACTCAAACATTTTCAAAATGCATGTTCTAATCTTACATTCTGTATTTTCAGATAAAATAATCACAGATTTAGCACATTAGCAAAAATCTTTTTTATAATAAGGAAAACTATTTAGATGAAAATTTTGGTTATTTTGGGTGCAAGCTCGATATTGTTTTACATTGAGTTGAGGTTACACTGATAAGAACTTGATCTGAATTTTATGATGTAATATTGTAGGAAATACGATATGTAAAGTAGCTATTTCTATGAAATAAAGCTATGCCTGAATTATCATTACCGAAAACTCCTAAATCTACTAGATGGGAACTTGACGCTATATACTCCCTTACTTTTTGTATATAGGGGATAGAATGTCTTCAGCGAATTCTTTTGTAATTAGACGTTCGGTTATGAATAAATCTTAGAACGTGAGACGTCAACCAAATTATCTGTGACCACTTGGACAATCTCGCAATCAAACGAGGTAATGGTTGTGTTGACTTCTCTTGAACGAGATTCTGGAAGAGTATCGATTATAGATGTGTTAACTGGCCACAGCTCTTGCGTTGATGATAAGCATTCTTGGCCATTAAACCACAGCTCATTTTTCCAACTCTACATCATTTTCCTTACTCGTGACGTGTCACCAAGTTGCCTGTGAAAGTAATATGTGTATGACTGACACTCGATTTTGAAAGCCACGCAAGCACTATCATCAAATCTGTCCATAGGTAGGCACCAGTGTCTTTTAACTCGTACTCGATCAACACCTTTCGCATCAAATTTGTTAAGAGGTGGTCTCCGCACAATTCTAGTCACGAGAGACGCTTATTTGCTTTATTGGAGCAATCTTAGGCTTTGTTGCCACCAATTTTACAAGATATTTTCTCTATATTTGGGCTCGTCCATATTTTGCTGCAGCATTTGCAGATTCACGAGCACCATGGGTTGGTTTAAATTAGACTGCCACTTTCTTAACATAAAACCAGCCTTAGTTAAATTTCTGATATCTCAGCCAATAGGACGTCAACATAAAAAACTTTGCGATGTTATGGTTGATGTAAAAAAGTGTATACATGTATTGATTGGAATTTCGATAAGTACAAGACATTATTTAAGGAATGCCCCTATGCTAGATTTGTATGTGCAGATTTCCAAAATCATTAGGAGGATATACTATATATGAGGAATTCAACAAAATTAACAAGTTCGTTGAAGAATTAAAACAACATTTATGCGCAAATCATTTGACGCTTATAGAGCAGTTAGGAGTAATTAAAACATATGTTGAAAAAATCAATAAACCTGATGAGACGAAATCCTTTGCTGTAGTCGTCAAAACCAATCCAACCAAATTAGTTCTGTTACAGCCAAAGAAACCACAAGAGAATAAGAAAACCAAAGAAGACATCGTAAGCCAGATTGATCCGAAAAGCATTCCTCTAATGGGATACCGAAACGTTGCGAATGCGGGGGAATTATATTACAGTGCGATTCAAATGAAGCAAAGGAAAAACTGAAGCAAATCGCCACAGAAAAATTAGGAGCTCAATATGAGGTTATATTGCCTACAGAGCTAAGACCTATAGTGAAAATTTGCCAGAATTGGAATGCCAGAACAACTATAGAAAGCGGTGAAATTATATCACCGCTGAAGCAACAAAATTCGTTTTTAGCTGCTAGCGACATAAAAGTAGTAACAACGTATCGAAGAAGAAATACACAGAAAGTCGAAACAATCATTGAAGTTGATGCCACTTGCTGTAAGAAAATAATGGAGGCTGAGAAACTCAATATCAATTTTGATAGATTCCACGTAGTAGAGCCAATATAGGCTTAACAAGATGTTACAAGTGAAATGGTTATTCACATGACGGCGATAAGTGTACCAGCAAGCTAACGTGTCCAAAAGTTAGCTTAGAATGAGTGTAAGAGCACAGAAATCAAATGTAGCAACTGCGTTGAAACAAATAAGAAGCTAAATCTAAACATTGATGTAAACCATGATACGTGGGACAATAACTGCAAAGTATATCAGCGCAAGTTGAAAATACTAAGAAACCAAGACGCCCTATACACCAACATCCGAAGTCTATCGTCAAATTTCATGGAGTTACAGGAAATTGTGTTCAATTTTAAACCAGCCTTAGTATTACTCAGTGAAACTAGAACAACTGAAGAAATGTACGATTCAGAGTTTCATACTGATAACTATAAAATTTATACGCTGCGACTCAGATAGCCGACATACAGGAGGAGTTGCTATGTACATTCATGGAAACATAAATTTTAAAATAATTTCCAACTGTATGAGAAGGATCGCACTTGGTTTTGTTACGACTGTGTGGTCGCAACCACAATTTTATGTTTTATATTCACCTCGGTAGTTGTCTGTTAATTGTGCGCTGAACGCACCCGCGACGTTTTGTTTTGTACCTCATCGTGTGGTGGCGCAGAGGTGAGAAGGATGACGAGAGAGCGAGACCAATGTGTATCGGGTGTGCGAAAACCAAAACATTCCACAAGAATGTTTTTCTTATATGCGTCTCGTATACATTAATGCGAATTGATGTAAACGAGACACAGAGAAGAAAAGACATTCTTCTGGAATGTTTTGCGCATCGTTTGTGCGGCGTAAGAGTTTTTGTTCAATTTATCATTCGAGTTTTAGTTTTGTGAAAACGAGTTTGATTTGATGGAAAAAAAAAGTCAGTGCCAAGTTTTTTTTTTTTTTTTTTGGAAAAATTGTGTCGGAAATTTTTTTTTGAATAAACGAGACAATTAATAAATTAAGTGCGATTTATTTATAAAATAATATTAATTTTATATATAATATCATTATATTGATTATTGTAAAATGGGCAAATAATAAAACTATTAATACAAAAAGTATATGTCAGAAAAGAGGAATAGAGTGTTATTTATTTTATATCTGTGAAAATACATAAAAAGTAACTAGGGTGTTAGAACAAACAAAAAAAACGGAAGTTGGTGTGGCGATTAATCCGTTTGCTGATGATACGGAGTGAGGTTATCAAGAGCTTGTTGGGTAACAGTTCATCCGGTGTGATTTGACTTGATTTGTTTGCGGATTTAATAAAAGTGGTTTGGTGTTACGAAAGTGCCACGTTTTCATTTTTCATTGTGTTTTTTTTACGGGCGGCTGACGGAGGCTCGTTCGTTTTCTGTTATCGACGGTGGTCGAAATTTGTTACGCACCATATTTTTAACTCGAGGCGCGGTATAACCGGTGCTATAACTTTTAGTTTAATTGGTGCCATAATTACCAACGGTACCACAACTGCCATCGGGTACCGTATTATCGACGTGTGGCTTTATAGTTGAATCGGCATTGCAAGGCCGCAACCCGTTTTGTAATATTGGTATCGGGGAGAGGCCCCGCAACGACAGTGCCCAATCAGGCAAGCGCTCGAGCGCAAGGCGGGGAGTCGCCCAACAAGGGCACCAAGGCCGCATCGGTGGTGTACGGCACATAAAGCCACAACGGTCCGGGCAGGGGTGTCTGTGGCATGACGGCCGCGCAAGGCCGCAACATTTTTTTTTATAAGGTACAATTTTTTTTTAAATTTTTTATTTTAATTTTTTTTTTTTTGAATTTTATTTTCTTATATATTTAAATTTTTGTTTTATATACATATATCATAATTTTCCAAAAATTTTTGTAATCGAGCGCCGCACAGCGGGTGCACGCTCGATGCACATTTTTCTCGCGTCTCGCGTCCTGTTTCTTCTCCTTCGTTTTTTTTTGCCTTTTGATATAATTAAAATGAAATACTAATTTTTTGGATCTGGTATGATGGGAGCGGAGAGTCCCTCTGTGTCGGCATGTTGATTGCGGTCCTTTGGTGCCTGCATCCAATTTCGTAACCAGGGCTTGTCCCCGTTTGAATTCGGAGGGATGCGCGCACCAAGGCACCGCTCTCGGGTTATGATTTCGTTGTTCGTTCCTCAGGTTCTGGCCGACGAGTTTCGGCGGAACATCCGGTTTTTATTATTATTTGCGTTCATCTATTTTATAATTTTCTGTATCATCACGGTGTAAGCCAGGAGCACATGCAAGCCTCAAACCCCACGAACTCAGCACTTCTCCCTGAGAACGTAGCAGGCTAAAATCACCGTGGAGGCCTCTGCATGCGCTTAGTAAAAATCTGCAGGTTGGCAGTAGCCAGCCTGTAACAGTTTTTAGCAATACAAATCATAAAACGATATCATACGACTGGGATATTTGGAGTAGTATACATATCATTTCAAACAATGAGAGCAGTTTTCTTAGATAAATTTGACGAATGGATGGACAATATCATAAACCATAACAAAAATAATTTCATATTCGATGATTTAAATATTGATGTCAAATCCAATGAATATTACAGTGTAAAATTAAATCAATTTATAAGTGATCATAGACTAATGAAAATAATGAAAGAATATAGTAGATTTACAGCAACCAGCGAGAGTTTAATAGATTTAGTGATAACTAATTCAAAAAATGTGAAGTAATTAAAGAGCAACAAATTAGTGACCATTGTATGTTAAGCATTAATTTAAATTGTGGGAAGATAAAAGCAACAAGAAATTGTGACCCGATAGAAATACGTTCGCGAAAAAATTATTCTCACGAATTACTTAACTATGCTTTAAATCAACAATTTCTGGGTCCTAATTTAAACGAAATAAACCAAGAAGCTGAAGAGTTACTTTTAAAGTTAAAAACTTGTATGAAGGCGTTAGCTTGTACAAAATTGATTCATAAAACTAGTAAACTACCATGGTTCTCGGAAAATTTGAAATTACTAAAGCAAGATAAACTACGATCTTATGAAATTATAAACTCAAATGAGAGCTGGAATAATTTTAAAAGAGCTAGAAATATATATAAACAATCTTTAAGGAAGGAGCAGTCCACTTATTTCAAAAACAAATTCATAGAAAATCATAATACTAAAAAAAATAAGTAAAAATTAAATAAACTACAAAATGCAGAAAAACCAAAAAAAAAATAAATAAATATGAAATTGTAATTGAATTTTTGTTCCATATGTAAATAACAAAAATTACAGATTAATCAGTGATTAAAGCTACGGGTTAGAATCCTGATGAGGTATACCGAGTTCGCAGCACTATAGGGTGGCATTGAGCTACATAATATGTAGGCGGTCGCCTTTAGCAGTACGCCTTTTTTGAGGCTACTGCGTAAGGTGCACAGCTGCCCCTAATTTATGTATATTTTACAAAAGAGGTTACATTGGATCATTTTTATTATACCAACATTGTAAGGTAAAAAAAGCATCAGATCATTTTTTGTCTACCATGAAATTTATCTCTATATTTTGTCTATAGTAAAATTTAATTTGATTGCGATTCTAGGTAAATCAGCAACAGAATTACGTAAATAAGCATAATGTATTCGTATCTACCTACATATACGGGTACGATGAATATTTAAAATACGAGTAGCATAATATTTTTTCCCTTGAGGGTGTTTTAAGGGACAAAAATGTAATATGTAATATTTTAACTCGTTGAATTAATCTACCGAAAAATTAAACATTTTTGACCTGAAGTAACCTCAACACATCACATACCTACATAAAATGTATTTTATGTCTAGTGTATGTATAATGTAAGAGCATAAATCTGGACAATAAATATATCGTCAATTCAATCGGAATTTTTATGTTTCATTTTCTGTAATAAAAATCATAAATTTCTATTTTTCCTTTCTATTATTCAACCAAAAAATATATATTACGTAACACAACAACAAACACATTAATAAAAAAAGATGAAGAAAAATCTAAAATTTCAATTAACCAAAAAAAAGAAAAAAGGGAAAATCAAAGCATTTATTCACAAAAGAAAATAAAAATTGAGTGTTCCTTTATTGTAATTCTGATATCATTTAAGAAAATCTCTATTCAGGACAAACAAAATTTTTTATTCAATATAGGGTAGTTTTCCCATTTTACTTTAAAAAATATTTTATTTTTTAATGCTTTTTCTACCTTTTTCTTGAATTTTTTTTATGTAACGATTTTTTATTTTTATTTTATTCTTAAAGGACATAAAGTTTGTAACGATAAATATGTGCGGTTGATACAGATAGTAACGTTATATAAAAAAAAAAATATTTTTTATTTTCATTTCTATGATTATTATTATTGTTATTGTATTTTAAAAATATTTAAGATGGCAATATACACACACACACACACCACTAAAAAAAAAAAAAATAAAAGTTTAAAATTTTTTAATTTAATTTTGGTGCGGTTTACAAAATTTAATGTATAATATCGAGAGGGTGACATGAAATCGTTTTATATCCCATAATGGAACAGAACGAGCTTAAATTAATGTTATGTCATTCCGCAGACAGAACCATCTATCAAATCGGATAATAATAATGAGATTATATTGGGTTAAAAACATTTATACAGTGTTGCATTATACCCCACCATTTCCATATCGTTTTGATTTATATTTTATAATTTGATTTAAAACAATTCGCATTTTTATTATTTATATAAAATCGAAAAAAAAACACAAAAATATATTGTTCGTACAAAACTACTGCATCCAGACGAAAAAGCAATATTTTATTCACTTGGAAACGACATCTTTTTGACAAATAAAATTTTCTAACGACGACGACACAAAAAAAAATCAATTCTTAAATCATATCACAAACTGTTCATCATTCTGATATATTCGACCCATTTTGTTGTTGGTTATTTTTTTGCTGTACTACAGGTACGGATGTAAACATGTATCCCGTATAGTATTCTGTAAATATTTTATTTGTCGCTTATTTTTAGCCTGGTTGTGTACCGTCGGTAGTATATATGGAAAATTTTTAATTTTCTTTTATTTTCAAATAGACAGCGTTTTTAGTTGGAACAAAACTTTAACTTTTCTGTATATATGCAAAATGTACTTTACTATATGGTACATTACATACAGCCATATTTGTGTGCTCAAAAATATTAAACATAATAAATAATTCAAATTGTAGCATAGAAAACAATATGACAGTTTTACTACTAAATGCAGCGATACAGTAAAATTTATTACAACACTTGTGCTCCGAAACTATTACAAAATTCGATCCATATTCATCTTTATATACTCCAATACACGGTTTTATTAAATAAGATTAAAAAAAATGCTGTCATAGTTTTTTTTTATCTTAACAGCTTAAATGTAATTTCAGTAATTAAAAACGAAGTTGTTTTGCCGGTAAACTTAAAAAACATAACGTTAAATTTCTTAATTTTTATTATTTTAAATTTTACAACAATAGTTAAATTATTCGAAAAATTGTATAGCGATTGGAGTTTTGTCGTCCGTGGGCTCCAGATCCTTTTCCTTTTTTTCGGCTCGCACGGTTTCGATAAGTTCTAGAATAATCCGTTTAGTATGTCCTACAGTAGAAACATATGGCCCGAATTATTTTGATAAACAATTTTGAGGAGGGGTTTTCGAGTGCCATGAGTCGTTTTCGATGGGTCCTTATTCATGGGGTTTTGATAAAATGTGGCGAGACAGGGTTTTCGAATGCAAGAAAACGAATCTAAGGAATTCCAATTTCTAGATAATTAGTTGTCGTCCGGATGTGGTAGGAGGTTGATGTTGCCTATTGTTGAGAGGATGTGTAATGTTGCACCATGTTGCGTTATGCTGCATGGTGTGTGGGAATGTTTAGACTCTCATGACTTTTATAAAAATGCTAAATACATAAATGTGGCACCATGTTGCGTGAATGTGTTGCACCATGTTGCGTGATGTTGCGCCTTGTAGCTTGATGTTGCATCTTGTTTTGGTATGTTGTGTAATGTTTCAATATTGCGTTATGTTGCACAAAGTTGCAGACTACTTCATCATGTTGTGGGATCTAGCAACAAGATGTTCACGATTTTTTGTTGTATTTTGTGTTTTTGTTATAATTGCATGGTTGCACTAATCGCGACCTTTTGAAAATAGGGATTGTTATGAGTAATAATTTTGATTTGTAGTATCTAATTAATATTTTGACTTTGGTCCCTTTATCACATTTTTTCGGCTGCAAACAATGTTGATATTGTCTGGTGGGAGAGGGGGTGGATTTTGATAAAAATTAGAGAAAGGGAGTTTTCAAGTGCCAGGAATCGATTTCGATGGGTGTTCATTTCTGGAAAACTCTAGTTTTTCGGGGCGAACGATTTAGATATAAAATGCTTGATAAGGGATTCCTAATACCATGAAATGATTGCGATGAGTCTAATTTTAGGAAAATTCATATGTGTATAGGGTTTTTCGTGGCGAACAATTTTTATAAAAATTAGTAAGATGGGATTTTGATTGGTTAGAATCGATTGTGTTCTCTAAATACGGAAAAAAAATTCGGAAGTTCTTAACCGGGATCTTGGTTCTTATTAAAAAAATAGCTCGAACGATTTTGATAAAAATAACAATTTTGATAGAGAATATTTTTCAGTGTCAAGAACGACTGCACTGGATCATTATTTTGGGAAAAGTGCTCCGGTTTAGTCGTTTTGACGCGTCTTGTTCCGCATATTGTTTCTTTGTCATTTCTCAATGAAAAGGGATGGAACTCAGTTTAATGTTGAAAATAGAAATCTAATATAAATTTTGGAAATGAACCTTAGCCATTTCTTAAACGATTGGAAGGGAGGTAACCAAAATTAGTTCTGGATGTGATGTTGATAAACTTTCTCAAACGAATTGTATTGAATTCGCTTGGTGCTACGAAATACACAATTTTATTGAAACAAAACCGCGAGTTCTTTAAATTAAATAGATATAATCCGTTACATATCTAAGTGTGGGATAATTATTTCTTTATTTTACAAAGTAATAGAAAATGTGGTAATAATGAAAATTTTCAACCTAAAGATTTTTGCACATTTACTATTAGTTTATTATATTTTATTTTAATATATTCTGTATTTCGCCGAAGTCGAAAAAATGGGGTTTGAAATGATGTCTGTTCATCTATGCCCTCTCACCGACCAGAACGATAAAATGAAACTCATAACTACAACAGCTTTTTTATTAATTTGCCCAGTGAAAAGTAGTAGCAGTATCGAACATTCTGGGAACTTAAGGACCAAGTGATTTGTCTCATTAACCAAATTATATAAAAACATGAAAATTATAGGGAACAATTAGATAATTAAGAGACCGATCTGATACTATTCCTAGAGGGAAAAGTAATTTAAAAATTCTATTGCCGTGATTATCGCTAGTTTCCATATCAAACCCCACTAAAAACATGATAATGGATTAAAAAATTTCAAAACATCAAAAAATTCCTACAAAAATTAGCTGATTATTGGGCAATATAAAATTTCGTCGAGAAACAAATTTGAGTTTTTTAATTTTTAGTTTTCGATTTTGGAACTATAACTATATGTCAGAAATTTCTTGTTTTGGCTCTAATTCATCTATTCTGTCTAATTAAATATTTTTGTAGCATTTGATTTGGTTAGAACCGCTATTTATTTGTGTTGCAATTTAAGCTACTTCTGAATATTGTATTTTTTGTTCTATACATTTATGTTTTAGTAAGATGTTTATTAGCTTCAGTTGACGTTTCTTGAATCTCTATTGCGATCGTTATGCGTGTATCCATACAACTGACATTGTTTGCATTGTGGAATGAACCTTTTTTAGGGCTTGCATCATCTTCTTTATCGAATGGTAGCATAAATAAGGACAGACGGGTTTCATCCACTCTCCTCACATTTTTCGCAACTTCATTAATTTTGAGAGGGACGTCTTATTTTACCGCTGGCTGGCAGCATGCATTCAGATTTTTGGCTATAACTTTTATTGGTTGTCTTCATACCATGTTTTAATCTCATTTATACTAAGAGTAATTCTTTGTAGTAAACTCTCCGCTGTTTGGAAATAATGAGATATTATTTTCCACAGATTGTTGAGTTTTCGCTTTATAGCCGCATTGAGATCACCGTTGGTGATTTGTTGTTTTTGCGCCTTTTCCTCTCTACTGAGCCTGTCGCATATTTTTGTGGCAGTTTATCGGTTCGGTAACATTGATATCAGGTTTTCGATGAGCGTATTCTCTCTCTTGAATTCATATTTTTAATTGTTTAACATTTTCTACAAGAATTATTTTTTCTGTTCTTTCCAGACGCACAAATAAAACAGTAAGCATTCTTTTTCTGTAATTACTTCTTCTTCTTTGGTTGTAAGCATCGTTTTTAACTTTTTTCTTCTATTTGCAACGGATGGCGCTCCTCAGAATCTCTAGAGCTGCCTTTTTTTTAAGAAGGCTACGAAATGTTTAGAAACAAATCTGGTTTGAATTGGCTTTTGCGTTTGCTTTACAGGGAGTATTTTATTACCTCCCTACATTTCAATATCCATGGAGACTATGGTGTACAGTTCAATTGTAAAACTGTAAACCAAACCGAACTAATGTTGATTGTAAAATTATCGATCCGTTCTACATTGTAAGCGTCATTGTATATAGTGTAGGCGTTTAAACACGATTAGCACACTGATTTAAATTTTAAAGATATGTAGAATGAAAACGTACAACCATTCAAAATACATTAAATTTTATTCAAAATTAAAATGCAATTACCCTTTTCTAAATAAATACTAAATTTGTAAATAATATTTATATGATTTTTATTCTTTATTTTTCATTTTGTAAATTTTCCAACAAATAAAATACACAAAAAAAATTAATCCTATTAAAACAACATTTTTATGTACTTTTAGAGGTTTCCACATTACATTTTTTTTATGTTGTACATACGAACACAGTACATACCTACGTACATACATATTGATACTTTCGATTCACGTTGAATCGATTTACCTAATATTAAAAAATATTCATATGACTGTAATAATGTATATACATATCTAGATACATTTAAGCAAACCACTTTGCGAGAAACCCAATAAAAAAATTAAAGTAACAAACTGAAGAATAATAAATTTCTTTTGGGAATAATAAATATGAAAAAAAATGTTTTAATATTTTGAATGTGTTCGCAAATAAAAAGAAATTTTTGAATTCTTATTTTGTATCCAATGCGAATGAAAATGTCGATAAGTATATAAATTATTTTTATATTGTGAATGTGAAAATTTCATATTTTACAAACTGTGTTTACAACTTGGTCTAAGTAGATGAAAATGAAAATTGGTTTCTATTTATAAAATGTATCTTGTATAGCCATTAATCATAAGAATACAAAACAAAAATTGGAAATTAACTTTGTCTATCTCTATTATGTAATACATCTTAAATATTGGTTTATCGTTTTAATGCAAATCATTTTAGTCAAAACATCAACCTCTTTGAAATAATGTATACCATAATTTATAATAATTAATAGTTTTAATAGTTAATTGATAGTTTTATTTAAAGATTCAAAAGAAAAACTTGTCTTGGTGCTAGGGTATTTATCAAATGGCGGTCAAATTAGTGTCACTAATGTATTTCAGGCCATTGTAAACTTGTCCTGTAACATAAAATACACATTTGTGCACGTGTTCCATTTCACATGTTACATTTGGCGGATTACACAATAATTGCACGAGTGTGTAATTAAACAAGAAGCAATTCATCGAAAACCATTTAAGGGGACATAGCACCTTCAAATTTTCAAAAAATCGGAATTTCTTTTATGATAGATTATGTTAGAATGAACGTTTAAAAACATGATTTTAATGATATAAACATGAAAATCTCAAAAAAATTAAATTTATTTTATTTATTGCAACCCGGTTTTTTTTTTGTTTCAGACGTTTCTGAGAGTAGTTATGATGCACGCCGCGAATTTTCAATGTTTTTGGAAAACCTAAAAAAAATTAAAAACAATTTTTTTGTATACTTTCAGTTAAATAAAATGTCAATGTAAAGTTTCATTAAAAAATATCTCTTTTTATTCCATTAAAAAAAAATCTTTGAAAAACTTTTTTTTTTCAATTTTGAAGGTGCTATGTCCCTTTAAACGACAATAAATTAGCTAAAAACAATTCTACGAAAAAGTTATTCTTATAAAACTAATTTATCGAATCGCCGAGTGGATTTAATAATTCATCGAAAAATTTCAAATTAAGCGTAGGCACATAAAAGGAAATAATTATTAAAATATCTATGTTGGTCAATATTCTTTTTGAGTGTGTTACTGAGAAGTAAGTGTAGCACTAAATATATTTGTTTTAATTTTTTATTGTGGATAAGAAATTATTAATTATTTAATAAAATTTAATATTTTATTAACAATTAATTAATTACAACGAATTTTTCCTATTTTAAAAATTAAAAATATTTTCCACCTTAATTGTTAATATAATTTTTCATTTGGTTTATAACAAAAAAATTATTTATAATTTATTTATGATTCGGTAAAATCAAATAAGATCTTGATACATAATAAATTTATTTTACGAATAAATTATTTAAGTGAATTTTATTAATTAAAGTTTTGTATAAAAATTAATTCTTTTGTAGTTTTACGTGTTGTCGGAATATTCCTAGGCGATTATGTGCCTTTAACATAATTTATAAAATCAACAATTGTTAATAACAAATTGTTAAAATTAATCAATTTTATTTAATTTTAATAAGGACAGGTTAAAATCAATTAAATTTTTTAGAAGAGAGAGAATGAGAAGTTCCATTGCGAGCAAAGTAAGAAACTACTTATAAATTAATAAAATTAAAAATTTTATTAAAAACTAAAGTGTTTATGAATTTTGTTGCTGTTAAACCATTTTCAATTTATTGATCCACACATATGCACAATTTTGCGAAAATCACGTTTAGAACGAATTTTTCGTATTTTAGAGTACAAAGATATTTTCAACCCTAATTGCTAGATTGCTGGAATTATTCTAAAAAAATTTATTAATTCGTTTCTTTCAAATAATTTTTTAAAATTAATTTCTTCAAATTATTTTATATCTTTAATATCTTCAGTATTTTCTGTTCTAAAAATGTTTTTTTTCATCAATTGTAGAACCATTGCTTGAATTGGTTTAATTTCCTATTCTTTTAAAATAATAATAATTTTTTAAACATTTGTCATTGTCTGAAACGGGAAATTTATATAAAAAACTATTCAAATATTAATGTATTAAAAATTATTTTCATTTCCTATTTTACTTCTATCCTAAACCAATTATTTTAATTTGCTTTTGATATCTTTAATTCTCTGAACTTCTTTAAATTCTGTATTTTTACATCCATGAGCTTTCTCATTCATTGGATTCTAATTTTTATTTTATTTTATTCAGCGTTCGCATTTTCATAATTTGCTTCAATTTTTTTATCAAACTGTAAACTCTCTAATTTTTCCAATTGTTTCTATAAAGGGTGATTTTTTTGTGGTTAGGATTTTCATGCATTAGTATTTGACAGATCACGCGGGATTTCAGACAAGGTGTCAAAGAGAAAGATGCTCAGTATGCTTTGACATTTCATAATGAATAGACTTACTAACGAGCAACGCTTGCAAATAATTGAATTATATTACAAAAATCAGTGTTCGGTTCGAAAAGTGTTTCGCGATTTACGTCCGATTTATGGTCTACATAATCGACCAAGTGAGCAAACAATTAATGCGATTGTGACCAAGTTTCGCACTCAGTTTACTTTATTGGACATTAAACCAACCACACGAATGCGTACAGTGCGTACAGAAGAGAATATTGCGTCTGTTTCTGAGAGTGTTGCTGAAGACCGTGAAATGTCGATTCGTCGCCGTTCGCAGCAATTGGGTTTGTGTTATTCGACGACATGGAAGATTTTACGCAAAGATCTTGGTGTAAAACCGTATAAAATACAGCTCCTGCAAGAACTGAAGCCGAACGATCTGCCACAACGTCGAATTTTCAGTGAATGGGCCCTAGAAAAGTTGGCAGAAAATCCGCTTTTTTATCGACAAATTTTGTTCAGCGATGAGGCTCATTTCTGGTTGAATGGCTACGTAAATAAGCAAAATTGCCGCATTTGGAGTGAAGAGCAACCAGAAGCCGTTCAAGAACTGCCCATGCATCCCGAAAAATGCACTGTTTGGTGTGGTTTGTACGCTGGTGGAATCATTGGACCGTATTTTTTCAAAGATGCTATTGGACGCAACGTTACGGTGAATGGCGATCGCTATCGTTCGATGCTAACAAACTTTTTGTTGCCAAAAATGGAAGAACTGAACTTAGTTGACATGTGGTTTCAACAAGATGGCGCTACATGCCACACAGCTCGCGATTCTATGGCCATTTTGAGGGAAAACTTCGGAGAACAATTCATCTCAAGAAATGGCCCGGTAAGTTGGCCACCAAGATCATGCGATTTGACGCCTTTAGACTATTTTTTGTGGGGCTACGTCAAGTCTAAAGTCTACAGAAATAAGCCAGCAACTATTCCAGTTTTGGAAGACAACATTTCCGAAGAAATTCGGGCTATTCCGGCCGAAATGCTCGAAAAAGTTGCCCAAAATTGGACTTTCCGAATGGACCACCTAAGACGCAGCCGCGGTCAACATTTAAATGAAATTATCTTCAAAAAGTAAATGTCATGGACCAATCTAACGTTTCAAATAAAGAACCGATGAGATTTTGCAAATTTTATGCGTTTTTTTTTAAAAAAAGGTTCTCAAGCTCTTAAAAAATCACCCGTTATATATGCTTAAATATACCAAAATTATTAAGTTTTTAATATTACGATTCTTTTTAGATTTTCAGATTTATCGAATTACCCAATTTTTTAAAAGTTGTAAGATTTTTATTTAAAATTTTGTCTATTTGATGCATTTTTTCTTATTTCTTGATTAAAATTCCGTTGATTTGTTTGATTTAATTTATTTATTTTAATATCAGTCAATTTTTAATTGCTTAAATAATAGTTTTTAAATTTTTTCAGCGTTCTTTTTTCATTAGAATTTTGTATTTACGTTAGTTTTTCCTTTATTTCTTCAATTTAATTAATAACCACATAACTTTTTTAATTTTTTCAACTTTTTTGATCTCCATAATTTCATTTTCCGCTATTACTGAATTTTATTAAATTTTTTAAGGATTTAATTTTATTTAAATTATTTTGTCGTCAAATTCTTTCATGTAAATTAACTAACTTGAATAAATTTTATCATTTTTATGAAATTAGTTGAAATTTTATATGATTTTATCAAATTTAATGAAATTTTCTCAAATTTAATGAAATTTTATCAAATTTTATTAAATTTTATCAAATTATCAAATTTGATCAGATTTTATCAATTTTTAATTAATTTTTTAAAATTTTATCTGTTTTTATAAAATTTTATCAGATTTTATCACATTTTATCAAATTAAATCAAATTTTATCAAATTTATTGAAGTTTTATCAGGTTTTATCCAATTTTATGAAAATTTATCAAGTTGTATCATATTTTATCGTTTTTATGAATAGTTATGAAATTTTATCAGATTTTTGTCAGATTTTATCAAATTTTATCAGATATTATCAAATTTTTTCAAAGTTTATTTAGTTTTATTTAACTTTATTTAATTATATTTATTTTTATTTAATTTTATATAATTTTATATAATTTTATTTGTGTAATTTTGTATAACCAAAATATCTAAAATAGCTAAAGTAGAGAAAATTTAAGATTTAGCTATTTTAGTTATTTAAGATATTTAAGCTATTTCAACTTTTTCAACTATTTCAATTTCAACTACTTCAATTATCAAGTTATTTAATTTATATGAAAAAAAACTGACGAAATTAAAAAAATTTAAATAAAATTGAATCCTTAAAAGATTTAGTGAAAATCAGTAATAGGAGAAAATGAAGTTATGGAGATAGAAAAAGTTGAAATATTAAAAAATATATGTGTTATAAATTGAGGAAATAAAGGAAAAATTAACGTAAAAATCGTATTATAGTTGGAAAAGAAATGCTTAAATAAAATGAATTTGATGCATTTAATAACAAATATTTAAACAAATTATTTTAAGCTTAAATTTTCGATGAAGTTTTGTAACAGAAGTAATATCCAATTTCGATCTGATAAGATCATGAAAAAATTCAATCATCTCATCAGGCCATGGCGACTGAATATTGCTACGTAACGATTACATTTTGTGTTCTATATTATGTAAAGCAACCGTGTAATCGTAACTCTAGTGAATTATATGAATTATATGACACAAGATCGAAACTGGATATTACTTCTGTTACAAAAGTTCATCGAAAATTTAAGCTTAAAATAATTTGTTTAAAAATAAAAAAATGTTTAAATAATTTAAAATGAAATAAATATTTATTAAATTAATAAAGTAAATTAACTAAAATAAAACTAAATAAATTTAAATAAAATTACATAAAATTACATACATAATATTTAATAAAACTATACAAAATTATAGAAATAAAATTATATAAAATTATATAAAATTAAATAAAAATAAATATAATTAAATAAAGTTAAAAAAAATTAAATAAATTTTGATAAAATTTGATAAAATCTGACAAAAATTTGATAAAATTTCATAAAAATGATAAAATTTGATAAAATTTGATAGAACTTGATAAAATTTAATAAAATTGGATAAAATCTGATAAAACTTCATTAAATTTGATAAAATTTGTTTTAATTTGATAAAATGTGATTAAATTTTATAAAATTTTATAAAACCAATCTGATCTGATAAAATCAGATAAAATTTGATAATTTGATAAAATTGAATTGAATTTGATAAAATGTTATAAAACCTCATTAAATTTGATAAAATTTGATAATATTTGATAAAATTATATAAAATTTCATCTAATTTCATAAAAATTATAAAATTTCATAAAATTTGATAAAACATGATAAAATTTGATTAAAATTGATAAAATTTAATAGAACTTGATAAAATTTGATAAAATCTAATAAAATTTCATAAAATTTGGAAAAATTTGATATAATTTGATAAAATTTGATAAATTTGGATAAAATGTGATAAAACTTAATAAAACTTTATTAAATTTGATAAAATTAAATAAAATTTCATAAAAACTGATAAAAGTTGGTACAATTTGATAAAATCTATAATATTAGATACTAATTTAAAAAATTTGATAAAACATGATTGAACTTGATAAAATTTGATTAAACTTGATAAAATTTGATAAAAATTGATAAAATCTGGTAAAATTTCATAAAAATTGATAAAATTTGATGCAATTTGATAAAACCTATAATGTGATAAAATCTATAATATTATAGATACTAATTTGATAAAATTTTATAAAATATGATAAAATTTGATAAAACTTGATAAAACTTCATAAAATTTGATAAAATATGATATAATTTGATAAAATTTGATAAAATTAATTATATTAAACAAATCAAATAAATTAAATAAGCATGTTAAATGAATTAAATGAATTAACACCAAATAAATAAATAAATTAAATGACTTGATGATGTGATTTGATTTTTACAGATTTTTTTTCTGTGAGCTTAAAATTATATTTAGAAATAAAGAAATATTTTCACGGTATTTTGTGGTTTTAACAAGATCTAACGAAAGGTTTCAGAACACCGAAAGACCCGTCTACGTAAGTTACATAACCTCTCAGAAATGCAGAGTGTACGATGGCAACTGATAAACAGCACACTCGGCACTGTATTCTGTAATGCGAATTCCAATAAGGAAAATGCTTTTAAAGAAAAATTGAATATTCAATTGGGGAAATCAATTTGTAGTACCCTTGGTGCCGATAATGCGTGTCTTATCAATCAGGTTATTATTGGTACAAACGTTTTCGATGTAGTGATCACGATCTTTGTAACCAGTCGTGCCCTGGACGGCCTCGAAAGTTTGAAGATGCGGAATGCAAACGCAAAAAGAGCTTGGAGCGCAGCTAGAAGTCACCCAAACAGCTATTTGCAAGCGTTTACACCAAGTTGGAAAAATTTAAACAATTAGAAGGTGGGTCCCACATGTGTTGGCCGAACACAACCCAGGTCACCGTATGAACACGTGTTTTTCACTGCTTGACCTCACGTTGCTCACGTGACTCAAAATACCCTCTAGATCTTGGGATGGAAAGTTCTCCCACACGCGGTATACTCACATGACTTGGCCAAATCTGACTATCATTTGTTCCGGTCAATGCATCATTCCAAAATGAACCTGTATTGCAAAAGACTGGTATACCAGACCATCTTCAAACCAATATGGATGTATAGTGCGCAGCTATGGGGTTGTACACATAATTCCAATAGCGACATTATACAATGAAGCCAAAATAAATTTCTTCGAATGGTCACCAACGCCTATTGATTTGTGACTAACAAGGAAATCCACAATGATTTAGAAATACAATTGATAGACGACGTTATCCGCGAATGTGCCATAAAACATGAAAAGAAACTTCTTACCCACACCAATCTTGAGGCCGTACAACTACTGGACAGTACAAATGAAGTAAGGCGGCTTAAACAAATCAAACCACATGAGCTAACCGTATGAAAATTATAAACCAAGGGAACTGGACACTGGTCCAGCAGACCCACACATGTTTATGCTTATCTCATAAGTACTAACGTCAACCTTACTAATGAATTAATATTGTTTAAGATTGTAGTAGCCATATCAATAAAATTGGTAAAATATATATATATATATATATATATATATATATATATATATATATATATATATATATATATATATATATATATATATATATATATATATATATATATTCATATGTTCCCATTTCTAGTTTATAAAATGAATTCTTTAACAAGAAATAAATGCATTTATTAAATGTGATTAGCTTGTCGAGTAGGCCCATGATGACTCCCGGTGCATTAAATCATTCGCCTTGCACGGGTAACACACCTGATCATAATAAACACACTTTACTGATTATAAATGTATAAGTTGATTAGTTGATTGTGTGGCTTTTGAAATGACATATTTGTATGTTTACTTATTACACACCCTACACTCGTATGTATATTTATCAAAACGAACAAACACGATTCATCAATTATATTAAATTATTTTTTCATTACCTTTCCAAAGATGATAAAAGCAATCAATACTAAACGAATTGAATTACTTCTTAGATAACTGTCGATAAAATATTACTGAACTCAGCTGAATAAAAATGAACAAAAATATTATGAAGATTGATTGATTTTTTCCATATTTTTTTTTGTTCCTTATTTCCTTGGTTAAGATGATAAAATAACCCATAAATTAAATTTAACATAAAAAAAAAAGTTTTCTTTTCAAAAAATTAATTTTTATTTACAAAACACAAACAGAAAAAAAGAGAATAAGGAAATTAATAGATAAAAAAGGGCATCATCAAGTGTTGTTTTTAATTTATCTACCCAACAAAATAATAATATTATGTCAACGAAGTAATTTTTAATTAATATTCAAAGACGTATAAAAAATAAATTGATTTTCTAATTTTTTGCTGAAAAAAAAACTTTGATTTTACTTTTTTTAAGGGGTTAAACTGTAAACTTAATGTTGATATTTATAAAATAAATTTAAGAAACCAATTTGAAACGAGGCTCTTTTGTTGGTCAATTAAGTGTACACAGGGAACGGAGGGATAAAATACAAATTTTGGTGTAAATATTTATTTTACGTTTTTATATAAATATTAAACATTATTTATAGCAAAAAGTGTAATGAAACCTTATAATTTATTAGATTTTCTTCAAACTGATGAAAATCGTTTTTCGTTCTAAATATACACGTACGGTAAAATATTAGGTAGACGTCATAAATTTTTAAAATACTTTCAGCTATAAACAAAATATATAAATCTTTTCATCGCTGATTAAAAATGTAAAATCAATTTGCAGATAATTTCAAAAATTAAAAATTTATACCTATAATGTAAAAGTGGAGAGAAGGTAATTGTATTTGAAATAATAAACAAATATATTCCTAAATCCTTAAAATAAAGTATACCAACGATAAAATATTGAATTGAAATCACTGATTTGATATGTAAATAGGATTCTGAATATTTTATAAAATGCAATCAATTTTTGTGTGCCATATATAGATTTTCGGTTTTCATTTATAATTAAAAATTAAAATTTATTTTGTTCCCTGTGTTTTGGTGTATAACTGAGTACTTCCTTCTACATTTACGAGTACGTATACACATTTTAAATTTGGATGCCTAATGAATATGTCACAATTTGGTTAAAAAAGCGAATTTTTTACAGAGTGTGGATTTAAAACGAAACACGCTGAATAACCTTCAAAAAAATTAATTTTAAATTATTTAGGTATCACAAAATCCCCAGTATCATTTGAGAAAATAACCCCACCTCTTGAGCTAAGGGAGGTTTGTCTAGACATGTGATTTGAATGTTAAAAAATGTGCCAACTTATGGCGGTATGCGGAAGTTTTTTCGCAAACCAAATATTTAGAATTTTTTCAGGGTTTCTATTTGAAATGGATCACTCTGTGTTATTTAATATTTATTAAAATGTAAAAATTGTGTAATAATAAACGATAGCGTGACATAAGAATTTAACAAAAAAAAATAGTTCATCGTTAAATAGACGCGAAAACAAATTGGAAACATTAATATTATTTTCGTTTCGAATTTAATTTTTTTAAACCCAGACAATGTTTGTTGCTATAATATGTAAACGTTCCATTTGAAATGCTATTTTACAACTTTGATTTTTTAACGTTCATCTCATTTATTTTCTAAATCATCAATGTAACATTCCAATCATGTCAGTTAAAATTTTGCATGAATATTCGAGTTAAATTTTTATGTATATGAGGCAAAAAAAAAATATTTATATTTAAAATATGTATATGTATTTAGTTTTACGACATAAATTTTTATGTATCAACAACAATTTTAACTGTTTTCAATTTTTCCGAGCTATCAGATAGAATTGCAACAAAATGGTGTCTTTGTAATACATAATTTCAAATGCGTCATTTAAAATTTCGCTACTTTTAGTTCATATTGAAACACAAACGATACTTGGTAGCCTGTATTGGATAAAGACCTTGACAAGTTGACCACATCTGTAACTTGTAAACTGACCAAACTAAAACAAAAATATATTTTACTGAGAACAATTAAACACATTAAAGCTGACCAAAGTTAGATTTTATTTCAGCTTTACGTTAATTTTTAAGGGCACAATAATCGTAATTCATAAGGTTGGCATACGAGCGCATTGAAATATCACCGTTTCATTTACAGTTTTCTCAAAACATTCAATTTCTAATGAAAATTTTTTTTCTTCAAAATTGAAACCATACAAAGCAGGAGCGAAATTATAAAGTTCGAACGGGAAAATCAATTGTTTCAAAATATTTCAATAAACAAATACAAAATAATTCGAAAAATGGTCAAAGTTGGCCTAGATATTTGGTCTATGATAAATGTTCTACCAAAAATTGAATTTTGAAAATCCCCCAGCAGATTAGTCATTGAAAATATTATAAAAATTACATTTATGTATGTATGTGTCAATCCACATTCACTATGGCAAATTTTAATAGTTTTAATCGAGTGTGTTTGAAAAATTTAAATTTATAATGAAGCTTTGGTGACCATGGAAAAAATGTATTCGGTAGTTAAAATTTATCTATTTATGTACAATTATAACGCTTATCTAATTATTTTAAATTTGTAAAGGAGCTTTATAAACTTTTTATAATGTAACTAAAAAACCTTACAAATGCATGCATTTCTAGCTCCGTATAGATTTAGGAGATGACAACATCTAAAAATGTTATGACAAACAAACATGTAAACAAACATCTATAGTTACATATTTATGTGTTTAAAGCACAGAATAATACTTTGCTACTCGAAGAGTAGCCTAACTCTTTGATATGAACACTAGTTTTCAAAAGTATGTTCTATTTATTTCCAAAAATTGACCACAGATAAGAACCACAGAAAAAACAATTATTTGTTAATCTAGACTCTAGAGCACTTTTTTGCTCGAGTGTGTAACAGAATTTTATCTAATGCTGTTACCGACCTATCCCAATAACATATAGTTTTCCGCATAGCATGACCTCGAAGATAATATCTTCACCTATTCCTAATGTGATAAGACCGTCATGTTTTAATTTTTACATTTTCTTTTAGAGTTTATTTAATTCAAGATAAAATAATTCATTCATATTAGAATACTTTATATGTACCTCGGTTAAATTAACTCAAATATGTACATGAACGTAATTTGATTACGTCGTTTATGCACATATTGAAATGTAATTTTTTTTTTCGTATATACTTGTGCATAAGTAAATGACAATGACCGATGCAATAATAATTGAAAAATTGCATTTGGTGTTGTGCCCAATTTACCGATAATGCAAAAATTATTTACACGCGCGGCAATTTGATTTTATGAATTGGTTGAGACTTTCAATTTAATTACTAAACAAATATTTACCCCCCCTCTCAACCAATTTTAGTCGTGTGTTTTTTTTTTTTTTTTTTTTGGAAACGTTCGGCAGTCAGTTTTTAGCGAGACCAACGTGTGGTCAATTTTTTTTAATAAGTTTTTTTTTAGTGATTTGTTGATTGAAATAGTTTAAGTTTTTTTGATAAGTTTTTTTGTTGAGGGTTAAAGTTTTAGGTTTTTAAATAGTTTCTAAGTGTTTTCAATTTTTTTTGTGTTTTGTTTTGCTGTTAATAAAGTAGTGCCTGCCTGTTTAAATTAGCGACCGTTTTTTTTTTTGTTGTTTTTATTTTCGGTGATTTTTTTTTTCAGGGTGCAGATTTGTTTTGCTGGTTTTACTGATAAGTAAGCAGCGTGGAAGGCGTTTTACTAATTACTAAATAATAATAGGGAGGTTTCTACCGACACAACTTAATAAGAAGTTGTTGATGCCAAGCGGCTCTTTTATTCATTATTTTTTATCTTTATTTAATGCGGTAATCTAGGTCACAATCTGCGGTACCCCTAAACTCACACCATTCCCTCTACCCGACTGGGCTGCGGGAATCAATGCCGCATGGAATACCGAACAGATAGTGGCAAATCTGTGAAACTGAGTTGACTTTAGTGGTAGCTAAGATTCAACCCGTTTCAAGTGAGACAAAAAAACAAATTTTTTGCGCTCGAGTCGCGCACAACATTTTTTCTACGACTTACAATAAAATTACATAAAAAATTGTTTTCAAATATCTAAATATTCTAAACTATTTTGCCAATTCGTCCTGCCTTGCAGTTGTTTAACCGTTTAAATTTTAAGTGCAAAAGCCTACTTTTCACTGAGGTCGCAACAAAAATATAATTTTGGTATCCGCATTAATCTCACATAGCGTGGTACAAGAAATACGCGGCAAAATATTTCCACGTACTTGTTTGGAGTGTTAGCACGATTAACGAACTGTCCTATAATTTGTTTGGTTTGTATTCGTTTTCAAAGCAATTATTTATGTTTGGCGTTGAACATATATACTAACACGTGCTTTTTCCTAAATTAGACAAGCAGAAAACGCCGAATACGGTCTGAGAGAAATAATTTGCTAGTTCGTTATTGCTTTAATAATGAACCACACCAGCCTTCATATTTTTTCTAACCGCGTCACTTAGGGTTAGTTTTTCGGCTGGAACCCAGATTGCAAATGCGCCTTTTCATTATAAGCAACACTTTTATATTTTTGACATGATTTAAAGTTTTAATTTGCCGATGCTACATCGGTCGCACTAAAATTATAAATACCAATTATAGTATTTATTTACTAGATCTAAATTTAACAATCCTAAATAGCAATACCAAAAATATGAATTATTAACTTGTGACAATGAAACAGTCATTTTATTACAATACCTCGAAAAACAAACAAAATGTAAAATTTACTGAACCGTTTGTTGGATTTTATCAACTGTGACGGATGGATGCATTTTAGACATTCTTGTTGTTAAAATTAAATGTATTTAGCGCGAAGAATAAAAATTACATTTGTGCCACTTCTATTAAGGAAATCTGCAAGAATTTGTAAAGAAAATCACAGATTCAGTTGACCGTATTTTGAGTGCGGTACTAATGTAGTTTTCAGAAACTTTTAATAATTTGCTGAAAAACTAGAATTACATTTTTGTAAAATCAGATAGAAAATTATAAATTTTATTTTAAGAAAAATTATTTTTTGAAAACTTACACCAGACTTCTTTATATTTAGTAATAAGATGAATTATCCACTTACCTAAAACAAGAAAAGAAAAGAAATATTCGTTATTTAAGTGTAAATGAATAAAATTTAAAATTTTATTTTAAAAAAATGTACTAAAAGAATACTCCGCCCGTTAGAATCACAATTGCCTACATCCTAATCCATCGGTCATTAATTCCCGAGGCTGACACAAAGACAGAACTAAAAAACTCATAAGACTTTTAGGCAGTACCCATTTTTAAACGATTTGTGCCAAATTTTATGAAATTTCGACATTAAGCGCTTGCTTATTCCATGAGAAAAATGTGCCATTCCATGAGTAAAATATAGATTTTACTGGTTGTGTACGAAACAAAAAATGCTGCCAGTAAAATTTTACTGAAAATGAAAACTGTATTATGACAGCATTGTTCACACATCTACAACAATTGTATGTTAAGATTTTTTTCTCACTCTCATACTAAATAAATGGTTCGCCATTTTTATAGTCAAATGTCCATTTGTTTTTTTTTTCGAGTCCATACTTATCGTTACACACTGTTTGCTGTTTGTTGACCCTAGTAGTCAATCTGGCCCCAAATAAGTTTTCATACGTTCTGTACAAAAAAAATAAAAAATATTTTTTTTGGTTGGTTTTTAATTTTTATTAAAAAAAAAATAATTCATCAAAAATATTTGCATCAATTCATTTTAGAAATCGCATTGTACAATTAAAGGAACATTTAATAAAAAAGTACAAAAATACTTTTTAGTCATAGTCTTCTCGGTCAGTCAATTCTTCTTCTTCGCCAGAATCCGTTTCCGCTTGTTTGATACATTCCGTGCTAGAGACTTAGTGTGATTTTAGTGTGATTTTCACAAGATTGTTTATTACATGAATACATGCCATGGGCAAAGATAACATCTTGAGCGTTTATCTGCTGATATCGCTGTTTCAACGTTACGTGTAACACTTTATACCCTATCTAATTTATATTTATTGCAATTTTAACATTTTTTGTTAGCGCTTTCGGGTTTGACGGCCGCTTCAATATATTTGCGTGTGCCAATTACATGGCTAATTGTTTTAGAAAAAGTTTCTTTTCTGAGGCTTTCCGTTTTTCGAATAACTGAGGATTGGCACACTTATATACAAATTGAATGCTGCTATTCCCGCTAGGTCAACCATATTAAAAAATAAAACTATTGGCCACCGTTTGGTTTTCCTTTTGCATGTGTAAGCCCTCACTAGCTTGTCTAAGGTATCAACCCCGCCTTTTGTTTTGTTGTGGTCCAGAATGATGTTTGGTTGCCCAGTTTCAGTGTCAACGTTAGCATCGTTGTGCAGAGTTGACAATAGACGGACGATTTTGTTTGGCTTGGAATTATAGCTGACTATAGAGTCAAAAGATTGTCAAAACAAAATTTTGAAAAATTGAGCTCTCGGCGTTTTAATTCCAATTTTCCAGTAAGTTCCTTGCGACTCGCTTATAATGAATACTCAAATCATGATATTTCCGTTAAGTGGCTTACAATTTGGTGACATAATACATAGTTGACACTTCAACAAATTCAACGATATGTAGCATGTACTCGTTATTCACCTTTAACATTGAAATTTGCACTTAATTCTTTAAATATTCGTGAATCATTTATGAGGCAGGCAATATTTAAATCATCATATTTCGTTTAATGGGTAATGGTAGTTACATTCAGTTGACATATATATTTCAGGTTTCTTCATCAGAGATGTGATGCGTTAGACAGCTGCATTAGCTTTTCAATCGACATTCATAACGGATTCGTCCACATGGAAATTGGGGCTAAAGCGTACGCGAGTGCATATCTCATAGTTACTGGTCTAGCTTCAGTTGCAGCAGGCAGTACTAAGGGACAGGGGCAAATTCATGTTCCGTGAAAATATGAAATGGCAATGTTTTTTTTTCATTGGCAATCGACTAGATTTAAATTGCCCTTATCAAATTCTGTTTTCACGCAGTAGAAATTAGAATTGCGTGCGAACAAATCAAACTACTAGATTGCTAATGAATAAAACTTTTTATTTTCAATATTTCATGGGACACGACGCCCACCACCCTGATTCTTTAAAAAACACCGTAATGTGTAAACGAAAAAATAAACAAAATTACACGGGACTGTTGTTGTAATTTGTGTAAAGTCGAAAAGCTTAATGCGGTTTTCTTGTTTACACATTGCCTTGTTTTTTAGAGAATCAGTGCGGAGGTCAGTATAACATTATATTCCATACACGATGTCGATTGTCGTAGTAGATGCGCTAATATTAGGTAAGCTTACTAATATGCTACTTTCTCAGGTAACAATACTGAGAATCAGTAATTTCGACAACCTAAAGGAATTTTTACTTGCTCATTCCAAGTTTTACGAACCAAACCCAATTGGTATGATATATACTATATGCATCGATGTTTTCTATGATGAAACACGAAAGGAGTATCATGCAGAAGAACCCAATTTATATCTGCTAAACAGTTTATTAGGTTTGGTCGTTGCTATTGTTATTCCAATGGTTCCATTCCAAAAGCTCTTGCGCGCAATACAACCCAAGTGGCTGATGATGTTAGTTGTTAACATTCATAACATTTCATCCACAGATAAAAAATGTGAACAACAATACACCAATTATCTTCAATTTGCTGACGGTCGTTATGTAGTAGAACGGTCTCTAAAGGATAATGTCGTGCAGTTAGGTAGTAGTTTAAAGGCAGCAAGAGCACGATTGACTTTAACTGATCAAAGGTGAACTCCAAAAATATCCTGAAGAACTATTTTCTAAATTTTTAAATGTTAGATTTTTTTAACAAATAAATATATTGATTGTAATGGAATTTAAATTCCAAAGGGCTGTACAACTCAAGGTACAATCCATTCAGTTTATGTGGTAATACAGGGCACTTGGTTACATGACCCGCATTCCAAACCATGAATTTTTATATATACAAGGCGAGGTTTATTATTTACCACACCACGCTCTTGGTATTTGATGGCCCATATAAATGGAGCAGACACTTTTATCGAAAAAAGGAAAACAGTGTTGGTTTCAAAAAATACTAATCCTCTCGTCAACGAAGATGCGCCACTAATCCTCCTGTCAACGAAGATTCCGGTAAATGTGATGATAATATAAGTTTCTTAACTATTATTGTACTTTAAATTATTATTTACAATTTCATTACGAATATGAAAATTCATTATAGCGAATGTCAATCTAATACGTACTCACGATAAAAAGTTAGGACATACTTCACACCCGAGTTCCAGTTAGGTTGCCAATAATAACGAATCACCTTAAAAATAATCTACATACGAGGACAAATCAAAAAGTCTTGCAATATCATATGAAAAAAAAGAGTGAGTGGGATAGCAATATTTTTATTTTTCGACATAATCTCCTTTAAGGTTTATACATTTGTCACATCGATCAATTAACTTGCCTAAACCCTCTAAAAAAAAGATTTCTTTTGCTCCATAAAATATTAATTTACAACAGACTGTACTTCATAGTCACTGGAATATTTCCGGCCACTTAGTGTTTTTTTCAAATTGGGAAACAGAAAGTAGTCACTGGATGCCAAGTCTGGACTGTACGGTGGATGTGGAATTTCCACGAAGCCGCAGTCCTTTAATGCAGCTTGAGCAATATTAGCCATGTGCACTGGTGCATTATCGTGAAGAAGCAAGATTTTTTTCCTAACTTTCCTTGGCCTTTTTTCCCGGATCGCTTTTTTCAATTTTCGCAAAACCTCTGCGTAATTTATGCCTGTGATTGTGGTTTTCGGTGGCATATAATCGATTATCAAAATTTCTTCAGCATCTCAAAAAATTGTTGCCAAAACCATACCAGCAGACGGTTGAGTTTTGAATTTCTTTAGTGGTGGTTCACTACGTTTAATCCATTGCATCGATTCCGGATCCCAGTGATGAAACCACGTTTCATCGCCTGTTATTATGTTATCCAAGAAATTTTCTGGATCTTCTTTGTACATATCTAAAATCGCCTTTGAAGTTTGAACACGCATTTTTTTGTTCTGCATTCAACAAACGAGGAACCCATCGCGCACTTACTTTCGACATGTGAAGGTGGTCATGTAATATAGTATATGTGGTACCGTATGAAAGAGAAAGTCTTCACGCTAACCGCGGAACAGAAATACGCCGGTCCTCTAATACAATAGATTCGGCCAAAATTACGTTTTCATGGCTAATAGCATCTGTTGGCCGACCCGAGCGGTTGTCGTCTTCTAATGACTCCCGACCACTTTTGAATAATTTTACCCACCTTGTTACTATGGCATATGATGGTGCACATTCGCCGTCAACTTTTGATATATAGTTGAATATATAAATTGCATTTCGTCCATCTTTACAGAAAAATTTAATGACGGCGCAATATTCAATTTCATTCAGTTTAAAAAAAATTTCAAAACACGTGTTACTAAATTGACAAAAACAAACGAACTGTAAAATTTACATCGAAATGTTCATCTAGAAGTTTCATCGCGAAAAAAATGGTTTTGAAAAGTATATTGTTGTCTCACTCACTCTTTTTTTCATATGATATTGTAAGACTTTTTGATATACCCATGTAGTTTTGATAATATAAACGTGTTAGAAATTTTAAAATATGGAATACTAATCAATTTGGTAGACCATATATCGTGGCATTGCAATCCGTAGCATAAAGTCCATTCTATTTCAACAGAAAATTTTGAAATACCCCAATCTCGAAATGTATAATAAATAAAAAAAATGCTGAACTGAAAGCTTTTATAAAATTATAGATTTTTCAAAGAATTAAAAGTATTGCGAGACTATATTAGTATTTTATTATGACAAATGTAATTTTATCAGCCCTAGCTCCGCATTTATATTGGATTAAAAAATCCATAAACATGTAGATATATATATGAGGAAAAAACTTAACAACTTTAAAAATATTTCAAATATTTTGATCACGTTGTATTCAAATCATGAATATTGTATTTTCGTTTCAGTCGTATTTCTATCGCTAATATGGTAGGTATATATTCATGAAATTGGCATGTGTATGTTTGGCCAACCTCCATGCCAACCAATTATAATGAACTTTGTCTTTTTGCATAAAATATGCGGGAAACGGCAAAATTGTGATTTCAAATTTTTTTTGTAGGGTGTTTCTCTAATTTATCAAATCGATATCAATAGAACATAACAGTAATAATATTATGGAAATATGATTGGAAATAAATTATTACAAATCGATTTATATTGAATTTTATATAACATGAAATGATACGCTAAGTTTATCAATTAAGTTATTTTTGCTGCTATTTATATAAATCTGATTACATTTTAAATTCATATATACTTTCTAATTAAAACGGAAATCAACGTTAATTAATTTCTTAAATAAATGTTTAATTTATTTTAAATTAGAATCTATTTTTGAAATAATAACATGGATTTTTATTACTTTACCAAGTATTAAATTTAATTTGACTTTAAGATCTCAATTTTATTTTACCTTGTTATAGCAAAAACAATATTATACAAAACAAGTAACGCTTCTTATTTTCAAGTCTATAAAAAGTAATTGTCTTTCTATTTCTATATACACCTAAATACAATATGTCTGTATATATTTTCTTTGTGATAGTAGAAACAGAGATGTAAATCTACCTTAATAATTAGATTAGTAATACCGAAAAAACCTAGAGGAGAAAAACATAATCGAATTTGATTCGTTACGTCATAAATAAAATAATAAAAGTTTTTGCGGTAGAATGAGGTGGCAGAAAAATTAATTTTATTTTCCTTATTTTTTGTATGTAGTATGTACAGTTTAAAAAATGGTAAACGGAAAATTGACTTAGATTTTAATGATATTTTTGGGGGGCTTTGTTTGGCTAATTTTATTTGCTGGAAATAATCAAATTCAAAGACTGTATTTAGAAAACTCATAACTCAATTTTATAATTATATAATGTTTAATAAATTTATGCCGCGTCCTTATTGAGTACGTGGAGAACCGTTTTGGTCTGCTTCAGATCGATGCTCGTGTCAAACTTTTCTATGGTTTCATTTATTACCGGTCCCCCCATCCCATTGTTTCAGGTCCGGTCCACCATTGTTTCAGAGTACTTAATTTTGATAGTGAAATGCCACGAGATGCATGGTCTGCTGGATTTTGTGTTGAGGCTATGTGTTTCCATCCCCCGATTTTTGTGTTGCTTTGAATTTCTGATACCCGATTAGAGACGAATGTTTTCCATTTTGTTGCTGGTTTTTGTAGCCAAGCCAATACAATGGTAGACTCTGTCCATGCATAAATATTCGTCGGTTGCACTTCTAGCCTTTGGGCCACTTGGTTGATTAAGCGTGACAGATGAAGTGCTCCGCAAAGTTCCAGACGGGTTAAAGTTTGCTTCACTCGGGTAGATGCTACCTTGGTTTTGACAGTCAGTAGCCGTGTGACTATTGCAGTGTCTAACAATTCAATTCGACTGTATGACCGCAGCATATGCCCTTTCTGACGCATCATAGAACCCGTGTAAACACTTTGCTGTAATTTATTTAGGCCCACAGGTCTTGTAATAGAAGTTTGGATGTAATGGTAATTGGCGACAACCAACCTAATGGATCAAATTGTTTTGCAACTTCTGAGGCTAGTTCTCTTTTTGTTAGTTCAGTTTTTGATGATATTTGGTTTACCTTGAAACGAAACCAGTCTGAGATTGGGTTCCAATGGACTCCTAAAATTATAATAGTTTCATCTTCTGCCAACTCCATGTTTCCAATTAATTTATTTGATCCTTTTATAGAGTGCAATAATTGTGGGTGGCTATTCGACCACTTGCTCAGTTGAAATTGGCCTTTTTGAAGTAATCTGATTAGCTGCTCTTGTAGAATTAGTACATCGTGTAGATTATTAGCTTCGGTTAGAACGTCATCAACATAACAGTCTTCACCCATTGCTAACTGATGTTCTTATTGCCAAGAACGGAGCCGCTGATGTGCCATATGTAACGGTATAACGGTAGTTAAGTTGTACTCCCGTAATGGTTGGTTTGGATTCTCCATCCATAGTATTATTTGATAATCTTGGTGTTACTTTGCCATTTTGATTTGTCGATACATTTTGATTATGTCAGCTGCAAATACTATTTTGTGTTTTCTCCACCGTAGAATAAGTGTCAATAAATTATTTTGCAGAGTAGCTCCGACATGCAGAGCATCGTTCAAACTCCAACCCGATGTTGACTTCACTGAAGCGTCAAATACAACGCGAAATTTTGTTTCCTTTGAATTTTCCTTCAATATTACATGAAGTGGAATGTAAAATTGTCCCTTGCAATTGGGTGATGGTGTCATATGCCCCATTTGATGATATTCTCTCATGAATTCTCGATATAATTGTTGCAGTCGTTCATTATTTTGCAACCTTTTCTCAATTTGCAAGAACCGTTGCGTGGCTCTTTGTTTTGAAGCACCAAGGATGCTGGTATCATTTTCCTTGGATGGTAAGGTAACCACGTAGCGTCCATTTGGAATTCGCTTAACCGTTTGTTGATAAATTGTTTCACACTATTCTTTAGATTTTGTTACTGGAGATTCAACCGGTACCTCTTCTAACTCCCAAAATTTGTGAAGCTCTTGAGCTAAGTCTTCCTTGATACTGATGTTAACCATTAGAGTGCTGGGTTGAGCAGTTGTTGCCGGACATACTATCAGCTATCCCAAACTGGTTTTCATTGCATTTTGATTTCCTTGAATGATCTGAGATTCTGATATGTCCGCATAGACGTCTGCTCCTAACAAGATGTATATATGAGCAGGACAATCATATTGTGGATCCGCCAATATTATATTTTTCCACCGAGAGTCGTCATTACGGTTTATTTTCTGCTCTGGCACATCTGATGTTATTTTCCGCAAAACATATGCCTCTATTTGTAGCTTAAACACTGATGGAAAATGTGGTTGAACTTCAAGTTGAACTATAGAGCTACAGGTATTTTTGGTATTGTCTCCAGTTCCGACCAAGCTAGTATACGTATGTTTTTCTGATGTAATCCCAACTGCTTACATGCATTTTCAGTAATGAAGGATACTTAGGATCCTAGATCGATTAATGCTCGTAGCGTAACTGTTTTGTTTGTATAGGTTTTGGTTATCACTTTAGCCGTTGAAAGCAGGGTCGTGGTATTTCCATCGATTGCATTGATTGATATCTTTTTCTTGGCATCATTATTGTAAGTGTGGAGCAATTGATGATGTTTGTTATTGCATATTGTGCACGTTTCTGTTTTGAGGCATGCCTTTGTTGAGCGGTGTGATAGGCAATTGGTACACATTGTTTGCCTATTAGCGAAATCTATTCTGCGGCTTGGGGTGATCTGTTTAAAACAAACACAATTTGGAATTTTGTGTCCCCTTTTGTCGCAGTATTTACAGAATTCACTACTGCAACCTACTTTTTGCTGATTTTCTTGATTGACAAATTTTTTTTTGTGTGAATCAACCTTGAATTGTTTTCTTGCGATGGTGTTTGCACTCTGCAGTGCTTCAAGCACATTCATTCTCTCCATTAAGAGATGTAAAAATTTGTTCAATTGGGGGATTGTCACGACTACCATGAAGAGATTCCTCGTAGTATTTTAGGCTGTTGTAATCCAATTTTTTGACATTAATGTGAATGAGGATGGTGGTCCATTCATCTACGTTGTAGCCAAGGTTTCTTAAAGCTTCGATACACTCCTTTAGTGTATGCATTTTCTTAATATAAGGATATTGCAGCTGCAGTTAGTTGAACTTTTGGAATGTTCAACATGGTGTCAATGTATTCGGCCACAATTTTGCGTTTATTGTCGTACCGCTCCATAATGATGTTGTACACAGTTGTGCACTTTTCTGCTTGCAATGCTAGATGTCCTATTAAGGTAGATGGTTCACCTTTTAAACTTTCCTTAAAATAGGTCAATTTTTCAAAGTCTGATACATGGCTGTTATCATGTACCAGATTGTTGAACGTGTTTATAAATGACGTCCAGATTTTGAAGTTGCCGTCGAATGTTGGTATTTGGATTCGCGGCAATTTTGGCATACTTCTTGTGCCTTGCTTATCTGTTAACTGATTTTGCCTGATGTTTGAGGCTAGTTTTAATTTGATGCTTTCGTATTACCTTTATCACTGTGCCATAGTAGTCATCGACGAAATACGGCAAAGTGGTTTCTGCATCCTCTGCTGCTTCAATGTAGATTTCCTCATGCGGCTTCTCGATTTCCGCATTCTTTGAGGATAGCGCTTCGAGTTTGATGTTCATTAACTCGACATTGCTTGGCTCGTTTTCTAGTGCATTTTTTGACTCCCTTGGCTTGCATTTCGTCCAATTTCTTATTACCGGTTGTTTTATTCCCGCCACTTGAACCTGATGGCTGTTTGGATGATGTTGTCTTCGTCACTAGTGATTTCCTCAGTGTTTCCAATTCCTCTCTGAAGTGTTGCACCAATGGTGCCACTACTTCTCTAGCTTTCCAATACTCATGGGATGGACATTCGTTTTGATACCGACTTATTATTTGTTCATCAGTATCGACGAATTCTTCGTACATATCATCTAACCACACTATTTTGCGGTCGATGTATGTATTTGTCTTCCTGCCGATGGAGTATTTTTTATAGTTGGGCCAGAGGGTTTGTATCTCCTTGAACCTTTGTTGTTGTTCCTTCCATAAATTGTCGATTATGCGAACGCGTAGTTGATGTTTTTATTAGTCACTTTTGATGGTATATGCGCACTTAATTGTTTCGTGGACTGTATTTAATTATTTTAAGCTTGTATGTTGTTCTTGCTCGAAGGACCAATGAATGATTACGTACTGCGAATATTTACATCCTTTTTACACTAACTTTATTAAACTTAATTTTACAAGTTATATACTTAAAATATGCTGATGATAGACAATGTTATAATGCATAAATATATAACAAAAACGAATGTACATAGGAAACACCGCAGAAGATGATATATTTAACATAATTAAAACATATCATACGTCGGCATTTCCCATGACAGTGAATATTACATCTATTAGTTAATGATATAGAGAAACATTATAATAGCAAGGTTGCATTATGCGCAATCAGCTTTTTAACTAGGTCGACCCTAGTTGTTCACTTGAACAAGTGGTGATCTTATTCATCTTTAATTCATTTTATTTAAAGTTTTTTTTTTCCTTGTTGTTGCAAATGTCTATGCAAATTTTGTACAATTTGCGTTCAGATGCTTTGCCCGATTTTTCTTACAAAAATTGTAAACTGATGTTTTGTCAACATGTTTTACTGGGAGTCTTGCAGGGAGTCTTGCAATTTACGAATCTGTCTAAATTCACCCAGTCAAAATTCCCATTAAACTAGCTTCCAGCTTTTAATTGCTTCCAGCATTTATTGAAATTGTATAGCACAGGTGACCGCTGTACCACCTCAAGTCAATTTCAATTCCCTCCATTACGACAAAATATAAACATGTGATCCCCAGCAGTTTACGATTACTTATAACTCTACCTAGTCTAAATTACCATTAAGCCATTAATTTATAAGATTATGACGATCGATAAAATATGCTCTGATTTTTAACACAAATGTTCACTGTTAGTGTCACAACACAAATTCTTTGCTCCCTAATACTACTGACACGCTATTGGTTTCGTAACCATGGTTTCGAATCTAAGTTTCACGAAATGAGATAGGTGGCACATTAGTTATTTCGTTAATCTAGCACAAAAACAAAGCGAGATTTGTACTCAAATCCAAAAAACAAAAGAAAATATTAAAAAAGATGGTCCAGATCGTAAAGCAAAATTGGAATATTTCGTCAAACGTAACGAAAAATTGGACGATTTTTACAACGAGTTTAATCAAAATGACCAACTTATGATCAACAATTTGCATCAAATAAGGACCATGAATATTGGGATACAACACGAAAAATCACAAAAGACATCTATCGTAATCTAACAAATAGTTTAAGTGAGACTATTAAAAATTGGGTACAAGCAGGAAGCTCCCAAGAACAACAAGACATCAAAATGATTCGCAGCATTTAATAGGAACGCAAACATCAATGGGCTGGATTTAATCCGAACAATCCAAGCAATTTAAAAGAATTGGGATACCGATCTAAATTCAAAATCAAACTTACGGCAGAAGCTTCAGAAGTTTCACTTTTTTCAGTTTTACCTATACAGAAAAATATTGTTTTAAAGAGCTGCACTTTTAGGGCAGTTTTTGGCAATTGAACTATTCCAATATATTGTAATTTATTTAGTAAAAACTTCTTGTATAAACCAGTACAATACTATGATTTTAAACGGTTGCTCCCATTTGGGAATGCTGTATAAGATAGCGGAATTTTGACAGCGGAAAATAAGAGATTGCGCTACTCGCCGCAAGTGGCAGCACTATCACTAAAGAGAAATAATTTTGTTATGTAATTACCAGCGGAAATTGTTCATTCATTATGTACCACTTTTTTCAATAAATAAAATATCCCAGCGGAAAAAAATATTAAAAGTGAACCTTAAAATGGCAAATTAATTGATCTCCGAAGTAAAGAAACTCGGTATATGAAATCTTGAAATTTAACAACAATCCGTCTATCCGCCATTTCTTCCAATAGTAACAAATACTTTCGGTTGTTTTTCTAGTAGCTTAGGTCATACTGAGACTATATGGAAAATTTGGGGAAAATTCAGAGACCAGAATTTTCACTAGAATTTTTTGATTTTCTGCGGCCATATGTTTTTTTCAGTTTTTGACCAATAACTCAAAAAACTTCCACTAGTAACCAATACTTTCGGTTATTTTTCTAGTAGCTTAGGTCATACTGAGACTATATGGAAAATTTGGGGAAAATTCAGAACCAGAATTTTCACTAGAATTTTTTGATTTTCTGCGGCCATATGTTATTTTCAGTTTTTGACCAATAACTCAAAAAACTTCCACTAGTAACCAATACTTTCGGTTGTTTTTCTAGTAGCTTAGGTCATACTGAGACTATATGGAAAATTTGGGGAAAATTCAGAGACCAGAATTTTCACTAGAATTTTTTGATTTTCGGCGGCCAAATAAGAGATTTTCAGTTTTTGACCAATAACTCAAAAAACTTCCACTAGTAACCAATACTTTCGGTTGTTTTTCTAGTAGCCTAGGTCATACTGAGACTATATGGAAAATTTGGGGAAAATTCAGAGACCAGAATTTTCACTAGAATTTTTTGATTTTCTGCTGCCATATGTTATTTTCAGTTTTTGACCAATAACTCAAAAAACTTCCACTAGTAACCAATATTTTCGGTTGTTTTTCTAGTAGCTTAGGCCATACTGAGACTATATGGAAAATTTGGGGAAAATTCAGAGACCAGAATTTTCACTAGAATTTTTTGATTTTCTGCGGCCATATGTTTTTTTCAGTTTTTGACCAATAACTCAAAAAACTTCCACTAGTAACCAATACTTTCGGTTATTTTTCTAGTAGCTTAGGTCATACTGAGACTATATGGAAAATTTGGGGAAAATTCAGAACCAGAATTTTCACTAGAATTTTTTGATTTTCTGCGGCCATATGTTATTTTCAGTTTTTGACCAATAACTCAAAAAACTTCCACTAGTAACCAATACTTTCGGTTGTTTTTCTAGTAGCTTAGGTCATACTGAGACTATATGGAAAATTTGGGGAAAATTCAGAGACCAGAATTTTCACTAGAATTTTTTGATTTTCGGCGGCCAAATAAGAGATTTTCAGTTTTTGACCAATAACTCAAAAAACTTCCACTAGTAACCAATACTTTCGGTTGTTTTTCTAGTAGCCTAGGTCATACTGAGACTGTATGGAAAATTTGGGGAAAATTCAGAGACCAGAATTTTCACTAGAATTTTTTGATTTTCTGCGGCCATATGTTATTTTCAGTTTTTGACCAATAACTCAAAAAACTTCCACTAGTAACCAATATTTTCGGTTGGTTTTCTAGTAGCTTAGGTCATACTGAGACTATATGGAAAATTTGGGGAAAATTCAGAGACCAGAATTTTCACTAGAATTTTTTGATTTTCTGCGGCCATATGTTTTTTTCAGTTTTTGACCAATAACTCAAAAAACTTCCACTAGTAACCAATACTTTCGGTTGTTTTTCTAGTAGCTTAGGTCATACTGAGACTATATGGAAAATTTGGGGAAAATTCAGAGACCAGAATTTTCACTAGAATTTTTTGATTTTCTGCGGCCATATGTTATTTTCAGTTTTTGACCAATAACTCAAAAAACTTCCACTAGTAACCAATACTTTCGGTTGTTTTTCTAGTAGCTTAGGTCATACTGAGACTATATGGAAAATTTGGGGAAAATTCAGAGACCAGAATTTTCACTAGAATTTTTTGATTTTCTGCGGCCATATGTTATTTTCAGTTTTTGACCAATAACTCAAAAAACTTCCACTAGTAACCAATGCTTTCGGTTGTTTTTCTAGTAGCTTAGGTCATACTGAGACTATATGGAAAATTTGGGGAAAATTCAGAGACCAGAATTTTCACTAGAATTTTTTGATTTTCTGCGGCCATATGTTATTTTTAGTTTTTGACCAATAACTCAAAAAACTTCCACTAGTAACCAATACTTTCGGTTATTTTTCTAGTAGCTTAGGTCATACTGAGACTATATGGAAAATTTGGGGAAAATTCAGAGACCAGAATTTTCACTAGAATTTTTTGATTTTCTGCGGCCATATGTTATTTTCAGTTTTTGACCAATAACTCAAAAAACTTCCACTAGTAACAAATACTTTCGGTTGTTTTTCTAGTAGCTTAGGTCATACTGAGACTATATGGAAAATTTGGGGAAAATTCAGAGACCAGAATTTTCACTAGAATTTTTTGATTTTCGGCGGCCAAATAAGAGATTTTCAGTTTTTGACCAATAACTCAAAAAACTTCCACTAGTAACCAATACTTTCGGTTGTTTTTCTAGTAGCCTAGGTCATACTGAGACTATATGGAAAATTTGGGGAAAATTCAGAGACCAGAATTTTCACTAGAAATTTTGATTTTCTGCGCCCAAATAAGAGATTTTCAGTTTTTGACCAATAACTCAAAAAACTTCCACTAGTAACCAATACTTTCGGTTGTTTTTCTAGTAGCTTAGGTCATACTGAGACTATATGGAAAATTTGGGGAAAATTCAGAGACCAGAATTTTCACTAGAATTTTTTGATTTTCTGCGGCCATATCAAAATCTCTTATTTGGCCACCGAAAAACAAAAAATTCTAGTGAAAATTCTGGTCTCTGAATTTTCCCCAAATTTTCCATATAGTCTCAGTATGACCTAGGCTACTAGAAAAACAACCGAAAATATTGGTTACTAGTGGAAGTTTTTTGAGTTATTGGTCAAAAACTGAAAATAACATATGGCCGCAGAAAATCAAAAAATTCTAGTGAAAATTCTGGTCTCTGAATTTTCCCCAAATTTTCCATATAGTCTCAGTATGACCTAAGCTACTAGAAAAACAACCGAAAGTATTGGTTACTAGTGGAAGTTTTTTGAGATATTGGTCAAAAACTGAAAATCTCTTATTAGGCCGCCGAAAATCAAAAAATTCTAGTGAAAATTCTAGTCTTTGAATTTTCTTCAAACTTTCCATATAGTCTCAGTATGACCTAGGCTACTAGAAAAATAACCGAAAGTATTGGTTACTAGTGGAAGTTTTTTGAGTTATTGGTCAAAAACTGAAAATAACATATGGCCGCAGAAAATCAAAAAATTCTAGTGAAAATTCTGGTCTCTGAATTTTCCCCAAATTTTCCATATAGTCTCAGTATGACCAAAGCTACTAGAAAAACAACCGAAAGTATTGGTTACTAGTGGAAGTTTTTTGAGTTATTGGTCAAAAACTGAAAATAACACATGGCCGCAGAAAATCAAAATATTCTAGTGAAAATTCTGGTCTCTGAATTTTCCCCAAATTTTCCATATAGTCTCAGTATGACCTAAGCTACTAGAAAAACAACCGAAAGTATTGGTTACTAGTGGAAGTTTTTTGAGTTATTGGTCAAAAACTGAAAATAACATATGGCCGCAGAAAATCAAAAAATTCTAGTGAAAATTCTGGTCTCTGAATTTTCCCCAAATTTTCCATATACAGTAAATGCGCGATTTGTGCAACACATTAAAAACCAAGCCAATTGCAACGAGCGAACATGGCGCATCTATCGAACTAATTTAAAAAATGCCATTTAAAGTTCTCCATTTAGCAGAAACGTTAGAATAAATATAGTAAATACATTTTTAATTTCAAAAATTATTTAACAATACATACTCCTATGTACAAAATTTATATTCATGCATATCCATATTAAAAACAAACAAATGAACAGAAAAGTAGCTTTATGCAAGCTAGTTAGTTAATTTTTCCTAGACATCGCTCTTATTCTTGCTTTATATACATAAATTATTAAAACTAAACACAAACAGAGGCCCTATTCCTGAATACGATATGAAAACGAAAATACAAGATTCTTATTCAATTTTAAATAAGAATCGTACGAATCTGATTCAATTCAAATATGAATCTTAAATTTTCGTTTTCGTATCGTATTCAGGAATAGGACCGCAGGAATAGGGCAACAGGAGTCAGAAAATTGAGAGATGGTAATACATATATATGAATGTAATTTTTTTACACCTACTTATTATATAGATATTCATTTAACAGCGTTCTCCAAACATTTTCAGTACTTTTTCGGCTAGTAAAAACAAAATGTTGCAATTATCGAACTCAAAACAATAAAAATATTGCATTTACCAAAATTTTAGGTTTCTTTTCTTGAATTGCACTTATCGAAATTTGCAAGAATCAAATGTTGCACAAATCGAGCATATACTGTAGTCTCAGTATGACCTAAGCTACTAGAAAAACAACCGAAAGTATTGGTTACTAGTGGAAGTTTTTTGAGATATTGGTCAAAAACTGAAAATCTCTTATTTGGCCGCAGAAAATCAAAAAATTCTAGTGAAAATTCTGGTCTCTGAATTTTCCCCAAATTTTCCATATAGTCTCAGTATGACCTAGGCTACTAGAAAAACAACCGAAAGTATTGGTTACTAGTGGAAGTTTTTTGAGTTATTGGTCAAAAACTGAAAATCTCTTATTTGGCCGCCGAAAATCAAAAAATTCTAGTGAAAATTCTGGTCTCTGAATTTTCCCCAAATTTTCCATATAGTCTCAGTATGACCTAGGCTACTAGAAAAACAACCGAAAGTATTGGTTACAAGTGAAAGTTTTTTGAGTTATTGGTCAAAAACTGAAAATCTCTTATTTGGCCGCAGAAAATCAAAAAATTCTAGTGAAAATTCTGGTCTCTGAATTTTCCCCAAATTTTCCATATAGTCTCAGTATGACCTAGGCTACTAGAAAAACAACCGAAAGTATTGGTTACTAGTGGAAGTTTTTTGAGTTATTGGTCAAAAACTGAAAATAACATATGGCCGCAGAAAATCAAAAAATTCTAGTGAAAATTCTGGTCTCTGAATTTTCCCCAAATTTTTCATATAGTCTCAGTATGACCTAAGCTACTAGAAAAACAACCAAAAGTATTGGTTACTAGTGGAAGTTTTTTGAGTTATTGGTCAAAAACTGAAAATCTCTTATTTGGCCGCCGAAAATCAAAACATTCTAGTGAAAATTCTGGTCTCTGAATTTTCCCCAAATTTTCCATATAGTCTCAGTATGACCTAAGCTACTAGAAAAACAACCGAAAGTATTGGTTACTAGTGGAAGTTTTTTGAGATATTGGTCAAAAACTGAAAATCTCTTATTTGGCCACAGAAAATCAAAAAATTCTAGTAAAAATTCTGGTCTCTGAATTTTCCCCAAATTTTCCATATAGTCTCAGTATGACCTAGGCTACTAGAAAAACAACCGAAAGTATTGGTTACTAGTGGAAGTTTTTTGAGTTATTGGTCAAAAACTGAAAATAACATATGGCCGCAGAAAAAAAAAAATTCTAGTGAAAATTCTGGTCTCTGAATTTTCCCCAAATTTTCCATATAGTCTCAGTATGACCTAAGCTACTAGAAAAACAACCGAAAGTATTGGTTACTAGTGGAAGTTTTTTGAGTTATTGGTCAAAAACTGAAAATAACACATGGCCGCAGAAAATCAAAATATTCTAGTGAAAATTCTGGTCTCTGAATTTTCCCCAAATTTTCCATATAGTCTCAGTATGACCTAGGCTACTAGAAAAACAACCGAAAGTATTGGTTACTAGTGGAAGTTTTTTGAGTTATTGGTCAAAAACTGAAAATCTCTTATTTGGCCGCCGAAAATCAAAAAATTCTAGTGAAAATTCTGGTCTCTGAATTTTCCCCAAATTTTCCATATAGTCTCAGTATGACCTAGGCTACTAGAAAAACAACCGAAAGTATTGGTTACTAGTGAAAGTTTTTTGAGTTATTGGTCAAAAACTGAAAATCTCTTATTTGGCCGCAGAAAATCAAAAAATTCTAGTGAAAATTCTGGTCTCTGAATTTTCCCCAAATTTTCCATATAGTCTCAGTATGACCTAGGCTACTAGAAAAACAACCGAAAGTATTGGTTACTAGTGGAAGTTTTTTGAGTTATTGGTCAAAAACTGAAAATCTCTTATTTGGCCGCCGAAAATCAAAAAATTCTAGTGAAAATTCTGGTCTCTGAATTTTCCCCAAATTTTCCATATAGTCTCAGTATGACCTAAGCTACTAGAAAAACAACCGAAAGTATTGGTTACTAGTGGAAGTTTTTTGAGATATTGGTCAAAAACTGAAAATAACATATAACATATGGCCGCAGAAAATCAAAAAATTCTAGTGAAAATTCTGGTCTCTGAATTTTCCCCAAATTTTCCATATAGTCTCAGTATGACCTAAGCTACTAGAAAAACAACCGAAAGTATTGGTTACTAGTGGAAGTTTTTTGAGATATTGGTCAAAAACTGAAAATAACATATAACATATGGCCGCAGAAAATCAAAAAATTCTAGTGAAAATTCTGGTCTCTGAATTTTCCCCAAATTTTCCATATAGTCTCAGTATGACCTAAGCTACTAGAAAAACAACCGAAAGTATTGGTTACTAGTGGAAGTTTTTTGAGATATTGGTCAAAAACTGAAAATCTCTTATTTGGCCGCAGAAAATCAAAAAATTCTAGTGAAAATTCTGGTCTCTGAATTTTCCCCAAATTTTCCATATAGTCTCAGTATGACCTAGGCTACTAGAAAAACAACCGAAAGTATTGGTTACTAGTGGAAGTTTTTTGAGTTATTGGTCAAAAACTGAAAATCTCTTATTTGGCCGCCGAAAATCAAAAAATTCTAGTGAAAATTCTGGTCTCTGAATTTTCCCCAAATTTTCCATATAGTCTCAGTATGACCTAGGCTACTAGAAAAACAACCGAAAGTCCTGGTTACAAGTGAAAGTTTTTTGAGTTATTGGTCAAAAACTGAAAATCTCTTATTTGGCCGCAGAAAATCAAAAAATTCTAGTGAAAATTCTGGTCTCTGAATTTTCCCCAAATTTTCCATATAGTCTCAGTATGACCTAGGCTACTAGAAAAACAACCGAAAGTATTGGTTACTAGTGGAAGTTTTTTGAGTTATTGGTCAAAAACTGAAAATAACATATGGCCGCAGAAAATCAAAAAATTCTAGTGAAAATTCTGGTCTCTGAATTTTCCCCAAATTTTCCATATAGTCTCAGTATGAACTAGGCTACTAGAAAAACAACCGAAAGTATTGGTTACTAGTGAAAGTTTTTTGAGTTATTGGTCAAAAACTGAAAATCTCTTATTTGGCCGCCGAAAATCAAAAAATTCTAGTGAAAATTCTGGTCTCTGAATTTTCCCCAAATTTTCCATATAGTCTCAGTATGACCTAAGCTACTAGAAAAACAACCGAAAATATTGGTTACTAGTGGAAGTTTTTTGAGTTATTGGTCAAAAACTGAAAATCTCTTATTTGGCCGCCGAAAATCAAAAAATTCTAGTGAAAATTCTGGTCTCTGAATTTTCCCCAAATTTTCCATATAGTCTCAGTATGACCTAAGCTACTAGAAAAACAACCGAAAGTATTGGTTACTAGTGGAAGTTTTTTGAGATATTGGTCAAAAACTGAAAATAACATATAACATATGGCCGCCGAAAATCAAAAAATTATAGTGAAAATTCTGGTCTCTGAATTTTCCCCAAATTTTCCATATAGTCTCAGTATGACCTAAGCTACTAGAAAAATAACCGAAAGTATTGGTTACTAGTGGAAGTTTTTTGAGTTATTGGTCAAAAACTGAAAATAACATATGGCCGCAGAAAATCAAAAAATTCTAGTGAAAATTCTGGTCTCTGAATTTTCCCCAAATTTTCCATATAGTCTCAGTATGACCTAAGCTACTAGAAAAACAACCGAAAGTATTGGTTACTAGTGGAAGTTTTTTGAGATATTGGTCAAAAACTGAAAATCTCTTATTTGGCCGCAGAAAATCAAAAAATTCTAGTGAAAATTCTGGTCTCTGAATTTTCCCCAAATTTTCCATATAGTCTCAGTATGACCTAGGCTACTAGAAAAACAACCGAAAGTATTGGTTACTAGTGGAAGTTTTTTGAGTTATTGGTCAAAAACTGAAAATCTCTTATTTGGCCGCCGAAAATCAAAAAATTCTAGTGAAAATTCTGGTCTCTGAATTTTCCCCAAATTTTCCATATAGTCTCAGTATGACCTAGGCTACTAGAAAAACAACCGAAAGTATTGGTTACAAGTGAAAGTTTTTTGAGTTATTGGTCAAAAACTGAAAATCTCTTATTTGGCCGCAGAAAATCAAAAAATTCTAGTGAAAATTCTGGTCTCTGAATTTTCCCCAAATTTTCCATATAGTCTCAGTATGACCTAGGCTACTAGAAAAACAACCGAAAGTATTGGTTACTAGTGGAAGTTTTTTGAGTTATTGGTCAAAAACTGAAAATAACATATGGCCGCAGAAAATCAAAAAATTCTAGTGAAAATTCTGGTCTCTGAATTTTCCCCAAATTTTTCATATAGTCTCAGTATGACCTAAGCTACTAGAAAAACAACCAAAAGTATTGGTTACTAGTGGAAGTTTTTTGAGTTATTGGTCAAAAACTGAAAATCTCTTATTTGGCCGCCGAAAATCAAAACATTCTAGTGAAAATTCTGGTCTCTGAATTTTCCCCAAATTTTCCATATAGTCTCAGTATGACCTAAGCTACTAGAAAAACAACCGAAAGTATTGGTTACTAGTGGAAGTTTTTTGAGATATTGGTCAAAAACTGAAAATCTCTTATTTGGCCACAGAAAATCAAAAAATTCTAGTAAAAATTCTGGTCTCTGAATTTTCCCCAAATTTTCCATATAGTCTCAGTATGACCTAGGCTACTAGAAAAACAACCGAAAGTATTGGTTACTAGTGGAAGTTTTTTGAGTTATTGGTCAAAAACTGAAAATAACATATGGCCGCAGAAAAAAAAAAATTCTAGTGAAAATTCTGGTCTCTGAATTTTCCCCAAATTTTCCATATAGTCTCAGTATGACCTAAGCTACTAGAAAAACAACCGAAAGTATTGGTTACTAGTGGAAGTTTTTTGAGTTATTGGTCAAAAACTGAAAATAACACATGGCCGCAGAAAATCAAAATATTCTAGTGAAAATTCTGGTCTCTGAATTTTCCCCAAATTTTCCATATAGTCTCAGTATGACCTAGGCTACTAGAAAAACAACCGAAAGTATTGGTTACTAGTGGAAGTTTTTTGAGTTATTGGTCAAAAACTGAAAATCTCTTATTTGGCCGCCGAAAATCAAAAAATTCTAGTGAAAATTCTGGTCTCTGAATTTTCCCCAAATTTTCCATATAGTCTCAGTATGACCTAGGCTACTAGAAAAACAACCGAAAGTATTGGTTACTAGTGAAAGTTTTTTGAGTTATTGGTCAAAAACTGAAAATCTCTTATTTGGCCGCAGAAAATCAAAAAATTCTAGTGAAAATTCTGGTCTCTGAATTTTCCCCAAATTTTCCATATAGTCTCAGTATGACCTAGGCTACTAGAAAAACAACCGAAAGTATTGGTTACTAGTGGAAGTTTTTTGAGTTATTGGTCAAAAACTGAAAATCTCTTATTTGGCCGCCGAAAATCAAAAAATTCTAGTGAAAATTCTGGTCTCTGAATTTTCCCCAAATTTTCCATATAGTCTCAGTATGACCTAAGCTACTAGAAAAACAACCGAAAGTATTGGTTACTAGTGGAAGTTTTTTGAGATATTGGTCAAAAACTGAAAATAACATATAACATATGGCCGCAGAAAATCAAAAAATTCTAGTGAAAATTCTGGTCTCTGAATTTTCCCCAAATTTTCCATATAGTCTCAGTATGACCTAAGCTACTAGAAAAACAACCGAAAGTATTGGTTACTAGTGGAAGTTTTTTGAGATATTGGTCAAAAACTGAAAATAACATATAACATATGGCCGCAGAAAATCAAAAAATTCTAGTGAAAATTCTGGTCTCTGAATTTTCCCCAAATTTTCCATATAGTCTCAGTATGACCTAAGCTACTAGAAAAACAACCGAAAGTATTGGTTACTAGTGGAAGTTTTTTGAGATATTGGTCAAAAACTGAAAATCTCTTATTTGGCCGCAGAAAATCAAAAAATTCTAGTGAAAATTCTGGTCTCTGAATTTTCCCCAAATTTTCCATATAGTCTCAGTATGACCTAGGCTACTAGAAAAACAACCGAAAGTATTGGTTACTAGTGGAAGTTTTTTGAGTTATTGGTCAAAAACTGAAAATCTCTTATTTGGCCGCCGAAAATCAAAAAATTCTAGTGAAAATTCTGGTCTCTGAATTTTCCCCAAATTTTCCATATAGTCTCAGTATGACCTAGGCTACTAGAAAAACAACCGAAAGTCCTGGTTACAAGTGAAAGTTTTTTGAGTTATTGGTCAAAAACTGAAAATCTCTTATTTGGCCGCAGAAAATCAAAAAATTCTAGTGAAAATTCTGGTCTCTGAATTTTCCCCAAATTTTCCATATAGTCTCAGTATGACCTAGGCTACTAGAAAAACAACCGAAAGTATTGGTTACTAGTGGAAGTTTTTTGAGTTATTGGTCAAAAACTGAAAATAACATATGGCCGCAGAAAATCAAAAAATTCTAGTGAAAATTCTGGTCTCTGAATTTTCCCCAAATTTTCCATATAGTCTCAGTATGAACTAGGCTACTAGAAAAACAACCGAAAGTATTGGTTACTAGTGAAAGTTTTTTGAGTTATTGGTCAAAAACTGAAAATCTCTTATTTGGCCGCCGAAAATCAAAAAATTCTAGTGAAAATTCTGGTCTCTGAATTTTCCCCAAATTTTCCATATAGTCTCAGTATGACCTAAGCTACTAGAAAAACAACCGAAAATATTGGTTACTAGTGGAAGTTTTTTGAGTTATTGGTCAAAAACTGAAAATCTCTTATTTGGCCGCCGAAAATCAAAAAATTCTAGTGAAAATTCTGGTCTCTGAATTTTCCCCAAATTTTCCATATAGTCTCAGTATGACCTAAGCTACTAGAAAAACAACCGAAAGTATTGGTTACTAGTGGAAGTTTTTTGAGATATTGGTCAAAAACTGAAAATAACATATAACATATGGCCGCCGAAAATCAAAAAATTATAGTGAAAATTCTGGTCTCTGAATTTTCCCCAAATTTTCCATATAGTCTCAGTATGACCTAAGCTACTAGAAAAATAACCGAAAGTATTGGTTACTAGTGGAAGTTTTTTGAGTTATTGGTCAAAAACTGAAAATAACATATGGCCGCAGAAAATCAAAAAATTCTAGTGAAAATTCTGGTCTCTGAATTTTCCCCAAATTTTCCATATAGTCTCAGTATGACCTAAGCTACTAGAAAAATAACCGAAAGTATTGGTTACTAGTGGAAGTTTTTTGAGTTATTGGTCAAAAACTGAAAAAAACATATGGCCGCAGAAAATCAAAAAATTCTAGTGAAAATTCTGGTCTCTGAATTTTCCCCAAATTTTCCATATAGTCTCAGTATGACCTAAGCTACTAGAAAAACAACCGAAAGTATTGGTTACTATTGGAAGAAATGGCGGATAGACGGATTGTTGTTAAATTTCAAGATTTCATATACCGAGTTTCTTTACTTCGGAGATCAATTAATTTGCCATTTTAAGGTTCACTTTTAATATTTTTTTCCGCTGGGATATTTTATTTATTGAAAAAAGTGGTACATAATGAATGAAAAATTTCCGCTGGTAATTACATAACAAAATTATTTCTCTTTAGTGATAGTGCTGCCACTTGCGGCGAGTAGCGTAATCTCTTATTTTCCGCTGTCAAAATTCCGCTATCTTATACAGCATCATTTGGGATAGTTTTCTATGGGTTTAATTTTGCCATTTTATTGTAATTAATTTGTATAAAAATTCCAGCACTATACAACAAAAATTCACAGAAATGCAAAAGGCGTGGTGTGACGAAAAATAAGGTTTTTAAAAATTGCATCCCTTAGGAAGAGTTTTTTGGGGGTTGAACTATGCCAATATGTTGTAATTAATTTGTAAAAAATTCCAGTACCACCCTCAGAACGATACAATAAATATTAACAAAAATACGAAAAGTGTGGTGTAGCTTTGTCTAACGCCAGCCCACACAAGAATTGCAGGATAACGGGATCTATAAAAAATTTTTCTAACAGTGTAACAAATTTGTAATTAATTTGTAAAAAATTCCAGTACCATTTTCATTGGATTGTGCTACAAGTGCTGGTGCAGCATTAGGGTCATCAATTTACTAGCCTTTGTGTTCGATTCAATAAATCAAAACTTGAATGTGGATATCCCCTTTGAAACGGATAGTCAAGTGATTATTTCCGCCATTTTGTAGTGTCACTGTATGTGCTGCCCTATTTCCACAGTTAAACATTACATTCTTAATGAATTAGGCTACACTTTATTGTGCTATTTTCGTAAACGTCTCTCCGATCTTTTACCAAAATGGGACTAAAGTCCTGAACGTTGCGTTATTATTCCAGGATTATACACTAAGGAATATTTAATTATGAAAATGTATGACTTTGACCTCTAGATAGAGAAAGAGATGGAGAAAGAGAGAGAGGGAGAGAGATTTTACAACTTTATCAGACCGACTAACGTAAATTAACGAGAAAATAATGAGCCAATGGAGTTTTTAATAATAAATCCTAGGTTGTGGACGTTGTCTACATTGTCGACATCAGCCACGTAAGAAATCAAGTTGAAATGTACGTAATACATTACGTGTCGACAACCTCGTAGATTACGTTACGTAATCTGGCCATTCCATGGTGTAAACAGAATGTAGGAATAGGACCGACGGTACTATAGGCACATTGTCCAGTTCTTGGCCCTAGAATGATGTTGTTATGAGCTGGTGCCGGGTATTTTGAACAAAGAACATCCAGTTCATAAAAGGTGAGGTGGTGGTTGATTTGGTAATGGTTTGGTGTTGGTATTTTGGTGTGATAAATAAATACACAGCTTCACAAAATCCTGGTTTTAATTTCTTAATATTTAATTTTTATTTATTTTTTTTGTTTATTCACTTAATGACAAATTGACAACTTGTCGGTTCGATGGTTGATGGTAAAGAGACAGATAAAATTTATTTTCTTTTACAACGTTAATTACAAAAATATTTCTATTTACTATAGAGGGTTCTCGTATAGCTTTATAACAATAACTTAATTGCCGCTAGATGGCATTACATTTACTATGTTGGGTATAAGCCGCACTCTACAATAAATATGGTTTGCATTAGCATTGCATTAGTAGTGGTATACAAAATGAAATGTCAATACAAATAACAATGGTTGACATAATAATAATAATAATATTACATAAGTTTTTATCAAGTTAATATGGATAGTTTATCCAGATAATTACAATTATTGTGCTTTATGGGTAAGTATCTACGAGTTAATAAAGTGAACAGCTTAAATGAATTGAATTTTGTGTTAATACTGTGTCTCCAATATATACAATATAATTTGGTTTGCCAAAATTATCAACTTGAAGTTCAAGTTCAAGGCTAAATTATTTTGTGTATATTGTTTACATCTGATTGGTTTTGATTTGCATTAATAATAATTTGAACTAATTTCTAGATATACAAGATGAATTTTTATAGTAATAAGGCAAGTATTAATAATGAAAAGGTAAGTATAAGTGCTTAAATGCTATGATATTTCTAGGTTTATATTTGATGTGATGTGTTTCAGGCAAATAATGTGTTTCAGGAAAATGATATGTTTCAGCCAGAGAATTTATCCAGAGTAAGTATGAAGACATGACACCATCGCTAACATACCGGCCGCCTTGAATCGGTTGATTCAACTTATGGGTACTAGACATACTTTATGAATTGGACGTTTCATGTTTCCCGATGATGTTTTTATGGTGACAACTCTCGTGTTGTTGTCTGGCCCTGGATGCAGTTCGATTACTTTTCCCAATGGCCACTTTGATGGGGGTGTATTGTTGTCTTTAATTATAACAATATCTTCAATTTTGATGTTGTTGTGTGGCTTATGCCACTTATTGCGTTGTTGTAGGGTGGTCAAATACTCCGATGACCACCTCCTCCAGATGTCCCGATTCATTTTCTGGATCATTTGCCACCTGGAAAGCTTTGACATTTTAACATCTGTGAAATCTTCTGCAGGCAACTGTACGATAGGTCGACCAATAATGAAGTGCCCCGGAGTTAAACAGTCGATCTCTTCTGGTAATGTGCAAATCGGCCTTGAATTTAACATAGATTCCACCTCGGCCAGCAACGTTGTCATTTCTTCAATGGTCAGTGTGTGCCCGTTGGTTACTCTCCTCAGGTGGCATTTTGCACTCTTCACAGCGGCCTCCCACAATCCTCCAAAGTGTGGTGAACTTGGTGGGATAAATTTAAACGTTATGTGATCTGTTGATAAGATGGTAGAAAAAAAATTAGTGTTTTGTCTTAAGAATTTGTAAAGTTCATTTAGGTGATTGCGTGCCCCAATAAAATTTGTCCCGTTGTCGCTTAAGATTTCGTTTGGGAGTCCTCTGCGAGCTGTAAACCGTCTCAGTGCGGCAATATAAGCATCGGTGGTTAGGTCCGATATGAATTCTATATGTACCGCTTTGGTAGCGAGACATACAAAGATGCACATATAACCTTTATATGTTTTCTGACCTCTTCCCCTGACTAGGTGGACTGGGAATGGACCTGCGTAGTCTACGCCGACCTTGTGGAATGGTCTGACAAGTTTCACTCTCTGACTAGGTAGGTCACCCATGACTTGGTTCATTGCTTTGGAGTTGTATCTTATGCATTTCACACAAGTATGCACCGTTTTACGTACTAGATTTTTACCGTCTATAATCCAGTAATTGTTGCGTAACGTTGACATCATGAGGCGTGGACCAGCATGCAGGTACCGTAAATGATGTTCGTGTACAATTAATTTTACCAATGTGTCATTAGCTGGTAAAATAATCGGATGTTTGATGTTGTACGTGATAGCGGCATTTGATAGTCTTCCCCCAACACGTAACGTTCCTGATTTATCGACAAATGGGTTGAGTAGTTTTAATTTGCTGGACGCGGATACGTCTCTTCCCGATTTCAATATGCTGATTTCAGAACTAAAGTGTTTGAATTGTACATGGTTGATTAGTACGCGACGAGTTTTGAGCAGTTCAGACGTTTGTAGGTAAGCTGGCAGGTTTCGAGATCGGTGTAGCGTTGTATCGATGAATCGTAGTACGTAGGCTAATACTCGAAGTATCTTATTGTAGGTTGAATATTTGTTGATGATTTCATCAAGTAGATTTGGTTGGATAGCGCACACGGTTAGCGAGATTTTGCGCATTTCTTCGTTGGTAGATGAATGATTTATGTTATTATTAGGCCAATGATCAGGTGTGTTTAACCATTTTGGACCGTACCACCATAAGGCGAATTCCTCTAATTTATCTGGGTCGAGTCCTCGTGATGCACAATCAGCTGGGTTATCTTGACTGGGAACGTGCCTCCATTGCGCTCGATTCATAGTTGTAAGAATTTCCGCAGTCCTGTTGCCGACGAAAGTGTTCCATTTTGACGGGTGCGACGAAAGCCAATCTAGGACGATGGTGGAGTCTGTCCAGGCCACCACCTCCTTAATGTCTGTTTGTAGTGCCTTTCTGACCATTGAGAGAAGTCGATATAAAAGAACCGCACCGGACAGTTCCAATCTAGGAATCGATATTTGTTTGATTGGTGCCACCTTGGATTTTGCTGACAGAAGCTTGATAACAGAGTCCCCATTTGGTTTGATTACTTGGACGTACACTACCGCTGAATAGGCAAACTTCGATGCATCGGAGAATCCATGCAAAATTATCTCACTATCTGAACATGTCTCCAGATGTCTCACTAGTTTAATGCTTTCGATTGTACACAATTTGTTCCGCATACTTAGCCATTTCGACGCTAACTCGTTCGGTAGTTGGTCATCCCATCCGAGTTGTGTTATCCATAGCTCTTGAAGTAGAATTTTTACAGAAACGATTATAGGTGTGAGCCATCCTAATGGGTCGAATAAACGACTTGCTTCCGACAGGATTCCTCTCTTCGTGATGATTGGTTGGTTGCTCAGATCGACCTTAAATTGGAAGCAGTCTGTATTAGGATTCCAGTGTAGTCCCAATACCTTTGTTGTTTCGGTTTCGTTGATCTCGAGAAGATTTGAGTCGGTTTCGATGAGGTTCAACACAGTTTTGTTGTTTGATAACCACTTCCGTAAGTGAAATCCTGAGTTGGAAAGGATTAGATGGATTTCATCTTTCAATTTCGCTGCCTCTTCGATTGTATCTGCTCCGGTCATTAAATCGTCGACATAAATTTCATTATTAATGTGGTTGCATGCTTTAGGTAATTGGTTGCAGTATTTATTCGCCGCCTCGCTCAGTGCTCTGATGGCCAAATATGGTGCGCTTGCGGTTCCGTAGGTGACAGTTTGGAGCTCGTAAGTGGTAAACGGAATGTCGGGTGATTCTCGCCATATTATTCTTTGGTATCTCGTTTCCTCTGGTGTAATGCGAACTTGTCGATACATCTTCTCGATATCGGCTGTTATAGCAAACTTGTATTTTCTGAAGCGACAAATAATTTCGTAGAGAGATGCTTGGATTGTTGGTCCGACTGCTAGACAATCATTTAGAGATAGTCCACTGGTTGTTTTACAGGAGCCATCAAACACGACTCTCAATTTGGTCGTACTGCTAGTGTGTTTTAACACGCCATGATGTGGTAGATAGTATCCTGATTTTCGTGATTGGTCTTCCGTTATCGCCTTCATATGTCCCAGTCGAATGTATTCATCCATGAACTCCTTATACATGGAAGCAAACTGTTGGTCCCGTTGGAAGCGCCTTTCAATTGAATGTAGTCGCTGCAGAGCGGATTTAAAGGAACATCCTAATGCAGTTGGAGCGAGTTTGAACGGTAACCTTACTTCAAATTGACCGGTTTTGGTAATTACACTGGTTTCGGTAAAATGTTGTTCACAGAATTTCTCTTCTTGTGACATGCGGTTTTCGGTGTTTTCAGTCGATTCAAGTTCCCAGAACTTGCGTAATAATTGGTCAATATTGTCCTCTGACCTTCGCAGACTTGTGGTAAGTGCTTGTCCTGCCTTGTTTCCGGTATATCCTCCTGCGACTACCCATCCGAATATTGTGTTTTGTAGGGTTAGTCCATTAGATGTGGTTTTTCCATCAACGATTAGTTCAAAGAATATATCAGATCCAATAATGATGTCGATTTCTTTGCCCTTGTAAAAGTCTGGATCTGCTAGGTCATATTTGTTGAAGTAATTGAGGTCGATACACGTTCGTGCGGATGGTTGTTTTGCAGTCAGTTTTTGGAATACTAACGCATCGAGTTGAATACTTGGGTTTGGTTTGTTCCAGGGAGTTATATTTAAACGGACTGCCCCTTTCGTGTATCCAGTGGTTGTGGCTCCGATGCCTGATACTGCAAACTTCGCATTGGTCCTAGTCAATTGGAGTCTTTGAGCACAGTTTTCGGTTATAAAAGAACCTTGTGATCCTGAATCTAGTAATGCTCGGCACCATTGGTTTTGGTTCATCTCATTTGTAACATTGACTAACGCCGTGGGTAATAGACAACATCCGTAGTTGATTTTAGTGGTGCAGCCCAGTAAATGTGGTTGGATAGCTTTGAAGGGTGAAACAGCTTTGGCGGAATCTTTGCTTACTAATGAATCGTCGTGAATTAGCGTATGGTGTTTGCGATTACACTTTCTGCATTTGAATTTGGATTGGCAGCTGTAGACGTTGTGGTTGTTGTTAAAACAGTTAAAGCAACGTCCTTCTTTTTTTAGAAACTCTCTGCGATCTTCCAGTGACATGGTTTTGAATTTATCACACTCGAATAATCGGTGTTCTTCAGGAGTGCAGAGTGGACATGGTTGAATATTAACACTTGACACTACATGGCTTTTAATGGTATGCTTTTGTTGTGATGGTTGTTGGTGTACACGTTTAGTTTGATTTCTTAGAGATTCTAGTGCATCAATACGTTTGCTAAGGAAATCAAAAAACTGCTTTAATGTTGGTAGGTCGTAATCTGCAGACGTTTGTGCCCACAAGCTGCCGGTCTCTTCGTCTAATTTACTGACCATTATGTAAATTAACCAATGATCTCGTGATTCCGCGTCTTCTCCTAGCGCCTTGAGTCCTCGTACTATCTCATCTGACGTATCCAGCAGACGTCGCACTTGTGAATTATTTGATGTGGTCACTGATGGTTGGTGCATGAAGTTTTTGATGAAGGCGTTTATCATGTGTTTACGCCGATCGTAGCGTTCTCGCAGTTTTCTTAATGCTTCGATGTAGTTAGCATCCGTTATGCTGAAATGCTTGAGAAGACCTGATGCTTCGTTTCTCAATGACCCTTTGAGGTACTGCAATTTCTGTGATGGTGTTAGTCTTGAGTTATCATGGATTGTTGAACAGAATAAATCATGGAAAGATTGCCATTCTGTATAATCTCCGGAGAACGATGGTATCGATATCCTTGGTAATTTCACTTCAGTGTGAGCTCCAGACATTGTAGTTTCGATCGTTGAGTCATTTAATGAGATTGTTGGTTCTCCTTTAGATCGTAACGCTAGGTTTAAACCGGCTCCGACCTTGTAGTAGGTATCTTCGAAGTCGTAGTCCAGTTCCTCATTTGGGTCGAGTGTAACAATCTTGTCCTCGATTTGTTGAAACTCGTTCCGATATCGTTCAACATTATTTAACCGCATCTTAATATCTTCAGCGGTCGTGGTCTCGTTTATTACAGCAATATAGTTTTGGAGTTTCGTCATGCTGCCTTTAATATAAGCGCGTCGTTTCTTTAATGTCGCGATTTCTGACATGTTGTATTGAAATGTAATTCTAACTTTATTCACTTTTCACGGAAATGTTCACTTTACAATAATGTCACTTTCACTGTATTGATTAATTGTATTTGGTTACTTGCGTTTCGTTTATTTTGGACCGAATATTAAACCACCGAATTGGATTACAAAGTTTTAAATCAACCCAATTTTGCAAGATAAATTTTGTGGGTGAATGGATTTGGTGGTATTATAAATTAATTTAATATTAAAAACAGAAATAAATTTTGTTTGCAGTACTTTATTCATATATAGTGAAATTGTAAAGTTATACTTGCGATTTAATTTCCATGTGGTTTCAGACTCAAAATGTCTGCCGATATTTCCAGATTCCCATCCGGCTCGAAGGACCAATGTTATGAGCTGGTGCCGGGTATTTTGAACAAAGAACATCCAGTTCATAAAAGGTGAGGTGGTGGTTGATTTGGTAATGGTTTGGTGTTGGTATTTTGGTGTGATAAATAAATACACAGCTTCACAAAATCCTGGTTTTAATTTCTTAATATTTAATTTTTATTTATTTTTTTTGTTTATTCACTTAATGACAAATTGACAACTTGTCGGTTCGATGGTTGATGGTAAAGAGACAGATAAAATTTATTTTCTTTTACAACGTTAATTACAAAAATATTTCTATTTACTATAGAGGGTTCTCGTATAGCTTTATAACAATAACTTAATTGCCGCTAGATGGCATTACATTTACTATGTTGGGTATAAGCCGCACTCTACAATAAATATGGTTTGCATTAGCATTGCATTAGTAGTGGTATACAAAATGAAATGTCAATACAAATAACAATGGTTGACATAATAATAATAATAATATTACATAAGTTTTTATCAAGTTAATATGGATAGTTTATCCAGATAATTACAATTATTGTGCTTTATGGGTAAGTATCTACGAGTTAATAAAGTGAACAGCTTAAATGAATTGAATTTTGTGTTAATACTGTGTCTCCAATATATACAATATAATTTGGTTTGCCAAAATTATCAACTTGAAGTTCAAGTTCAAGGCTAAATTATTTTGTGTATATTGTTTACATCTGATTGGTTTTGATTTGCATTAATAATAATTTGAACTAATTTCTAGATATACAAGATGAATTTTTATAGTAATAAGGCAAGTATTAATAATGAAAAGGTAAGTATAAGTGCTTAAATGCTATGATATTTCTAGGTTTATATTTGATGTGATGTGTTTCAGGCAAATAATGTGTTTCAGGAAAATGATATGTTTCAGCCAGAGAATTTATCCAGAGTAAGTATGAAGACATGACACCATCGCTAACAGATGTCATAAAATCTAACGCATTAGTATTTTCAAATCGTTTGGTGTAATACACCTAAAAACTGCCTATGACACTTAGTTTAAAGGTTAAATTCAATTACAAATAACGTGATTAGAAAACTGAAACTCGTCCTAAAAATTTATAAAAAAATTGTAATTTCCTAATTTTCACCAGCGACCGATTCAACAACTCGAAACACTATATAAAAAAATATTGATTTCCTCAAAATTTGTGCACAAAGGCTGTTATGAAAAAAAATTAAATGTTCAACATCAACTAAAAAAAAAAAAGATCAAAACAATTTTTTTTTCCATATACGCTGTCATAAAACGTGGTTTAATTTTACGTTACCTGTGAAGTTAAATTTATGTAAAAAAAGAAAATTTTTATGATACAGCATCGACAACATAATTTAGTGAGGATAGATTTTTTTTAAGCGAAATTACAAAATATAACAGGCAAAATGAACAATTAATTAAAAATTATAATTTACAGTTTTTTTTTGTCTAATTTATAAAAAAAAATTCCCCTTTATTTTTGTCTGTTTTTCATTTATTTATTTTTTTCTGCACAGGAAGGAAAATTGTTATTTTACTGTTAAAAAAATGACGGAAAATGCGAAACAAATATTTTTGTTTTGTGGGGGGTGAAGGAAAACATATAGCACGACGATGAGGGGTTGAGAACCGGGGTATTCGTGGAAAAAGCTTTTTATTTTTTAATAGGAAAATATTTTGTTATGTTTTTCTTTTCAGAATGATTATCTTATTTTGAGGTTGATTTTTATGATATTTTTCGTTTACTAATTTTTGCTTATGATGATTAGGCTTTAGACGCAAATTCAAAATTGATTTTCCTTGATGATTATGTACATACATACACACATATACAAATATAACTTTCTTTAAATTACATAACTTTTTACATAAAGCGATATACGAGCATATTTAAAGTAGAATTGTAATAAGAAATTATACGATTCATGTCGGTAAAACTCAGATTATACTCGTAATTTGGCATCATGCTGTACCAAGTAGAAAATGAATGGTAGAATATTCAGAAAAACAAAAACTATAAAATAATGTTGGAATTAAAGAATTTTATAACTTTATCATCATTCTTAATGTTTCTTGTATAAAATAAGTTGAAATTTTTATTAATTCAAAATTTATTACAAACAAAGAAAATATTTATTTTTAAATATTGAATTCTTTTTTTGTTCCGTTCAACTTTTCTACAACATTTTTTTTATTATAGTTGTTGTTCAAAGTTCAAATTGCAATCATTTTATAATTTTATGCAACTATAACTTACATTTTAATTAAAGGGAACGAAATATTTTTTGTTTGTAAATAATATTAATAATATTTAAAAGCAGCCGAGCATTACATTATCTGCAAATAGGTGACATTTCACGGACGTAAGAGTATTCGCAATATCATTAATAAGCATACAAAATATTATAGGACCTAAGATAGAACCTTTTAAAAAGCCAAATATTAGATGGAAAGGCTCGATCGATCGTGGAAAAAGCTGCGATATGCTCAAAACAAATTTTTCAATATGATCTTTGGGCTTTGAAATGCAACATAATTCATTCATTCCGTTTGGAACATTAATAGTAGACTGCACTTTCTAATTGCAAAATACATAGGCTCCAGCGATACCAGCGAGCGTGAATAACCACATTCATTCTAGTGTTATAATATTAATATTGCAGTTACAAGAAATGATCGAAAGGAAAGTGTAACAACTAGTGGAAATGCCGCCATGTGTGCAACTCATTGTGTTTAAACTTCCGCAAATACTGAGCAGAAATTTTTCAACGCCAGGGTAAATTGGGAATCTACAAAATATTCACATGCCACTAATGAGTTGAATATAGCATCGGTATGAACAATTTGTTAATTTAATGATGATGGATAAGGGAGCAGATCTACATCCTAAATTAATACAAGAATTCATTAAATTACTTGGAAAGTTTTCGGCTGAACAGATTACCCAAATAGTTGCACTTGGTTGGGGCCCCTTTTAATATAATGATCTGAGCCTAACTGGGAAAGGGCCGACTTAATGAGAGCATTAATGCAACAACCTTTGCTAACTTGGTGTCCACGTCCAATTTCGGCGAGTATCGTTAAAGTGAGTAGCTCATTGCTTATATATCAGGGTTTCCCAATAGGGACATAATAATTTTGTATTTTAATTCGAACACATGCTTGAACGTTTTTCATGATCTGTCAAAGTCAAAAGGTCAGTCAAGGTGCACATTTATATTAGGGCAAAGTTCCCGAGCAAGCATCGTTTGCAAATTATTAAAAACTACTACAGCGATTCTAGACTGGTGTAAAGTAAGGACGGAAAAAACTGAACCACGAAAGAGTAGGGACAGCCTTGGTCGCACATTTAAAAAAGCTTACCCATATTTTCGGTTGTATAATCATCCCAACAGACAGGCTGTGCGTGCTATAGTAGATAAGTCCGAGTCAAAATATTTACTATTGGATATTCCTGTGCCAGTGAGATAACGCACCGGTCAAACTACCGAAAATATTGCAGCCGAAATAGAGCCAACTGCTGCTCGGATTCATAGCAATATCATTACGATCTCCGAGCTCCAATTGACGGCATTTGCACGTGCTTTGAGAGTTGTTTTGGGTGGATACGAACTTTGTGCATTGATCGGTCGTTATGTTACCCTGCACATCGAATCTAGAAATGTTTCTTGGAGGTGTCCTTTGCGAACAATATCTAAATGGATGTGCTCAAATCTACCTGTGGCCCTATTCTGGTAGTTCTACGGGAATTGGGTACTTTAGAAAAAATTTACATATAATTTCTATTTAAATTTTTTTTTCTGGCCTACTGACGGAAAAAGTTTAATATAAATTTTTGTAAATTGGGAATAATACTTCCATGGCGAAACTGGCAGTGAAAAATTTTCTCAATTTTGTTTTTAAAAAAATTACCACTAACTTTTTACCTTAGTATGCCATTAAAAAATAATTTAAACATAAATGATATGTAAATTCTTTCGCCAGTTCCCTATCCTCGGGGAATTACCAGAATACGGCCACTGGTGGAATTTCAGGTGATTTGGTGTGGCGTTGCACTTTGCTCTTTTAGCAGGATAAAGCAGATTTCGCCAAATGGATTAAGTCTTTGTTCATACTGAGCCAAGAATATTTTGAAGTAATGAGTTTTTGAAATGCCCGTTCACTTGGATATGAATATTATGCACAGTGCCGAAGCTAGTTAGACGTAAAGTCTCTTAATTATACAGGCGATAGTTGCCTACAGAAATTTCACAGTAAAGTGTTAAATCGAGTTATAGATATTATTCCAATTACCACTTAGAAGGGCGCCGATTTGTAGAACTAGAGGAGATAAGAAAGACTATCCACAAAATAGGAAAGAAATTTAATTGCTTAGAAGATTACAAGAAATTCTCGAATAAATGCGAAATATTTTTTTTCGGCATATGATAACTTCTTGGAGAAAAATGCTAGGGGTTACAAAACCAATGATGCTGTATTTTGTACCGTTTAACGGATGAGCTTAATTAGGAATATATTCTAAACTATTCTTGAGCTGAAGCTATGCATCTTCACTTGTTAATTAGGTGTGAATTAGGACCAGTATCTCTATGAGTTTCGGAATTTACCATACCGACAAGTTGTTCAATTTTTTTGACGTTTTGCGGTGTTGGGAATTGTCTAATTACATTAGTTCGTCCTTCAAAAGACAGAACGCCTATAGGTGTAATTCTTATGGCTGAGAAGGTCAAGATAGCTTGTTCCAAATACAACATTTTGCTGTGTTAATATTGATACAATAATTAGATCGTTTTGGGTAGAGTTACTCTAATTTTGCCCGTATCCGATTCAGATGGCCTTTTACAAGAGAAAAAATGGAAAATCTGAGTGGAAAAGTCGGAAACTTTCGGAAAACCCTAAAGAATTTTTTTTCTAGCGCATCAGTTAAGAACGGCTGAAACGGTTTGGCTCAATCTTGTTTCGTTGTATTTGCAATTGCCAGGATATGGTTCTCACGAAAGAAAATTTTGGGAAAATCCACCGGAACAGTCGGAAAATTCGGGTACTCAAAAAATGATGTTTTTGTACGGGATTTCGCTCGTATCCGATCCAGATGATCTTTTACAAGAGAAAAAATGGAAAATCTAAGTGGAAAATTTAGGAATTTTCGGAAAAAAACGGCTTAATCGATTTTGCTCAATTTTTTTTGTTGTATTCCCAATTGCCATTTGATGGTTCTCACCAAAGAAAATTTTGGGAAAATCTACCCGAACAGTGTTTAATTAGGGAAATCGAGAAATTATGTTTTTGTACGGGATTTTGCACGTATCTGATCAAGAAGGCAAAAATGGAAAATCTGAGTGTAAAACTCGGAAACTTACGGAAAACTCCGAAGAAGATCTAATTATTTTTAGCGCATCAGTTGAGAACGGCTGAACCAATTTGGCTCAATCTTTGTTTGTTGTATTCGCAATTGCCAGAAGACGCTTCTTATGAAAGAAAATTTGGGGAAAATCTACCGGAACAGTCGGAAAAATAATGTTTTTGTACAGCATTTCGAAGAAACGAATAAGAAGGTCAGTTCCATGCATTTTTATGCGTATTGGTTGATAATGCGACAACGCGTGGACAATAATCTTTTGAGATATCATCGCTTGTTTCAACAGTATCGCGTTGATATTTATGCCAAGACCGAAACGGAATGTTTAAATTTCATCCGCTTCAATCAATCAAAACTACTATCCGAGCAGTACATTCATCTGTGCCATGCCATCGCTTCGGACTGAGATGCAACCAACGTCGGTCAATTGACCATTCTCCCAGTGATATATGTTGGCAGCCCACGGCATATTCATGAATATGAGCAGGATGCTATTTATTTATTTATTTATTTAAGAATTCCAATTGGGCGACACACAGACAAAGTCCAATTACGCGTCGCCTCTATCTACAAACAAAGCTAAGAAATATAATAATAAAAATATAAATATACAAAATAATAAGAATAATAGATATAATACTACGAGATACAAAATATAAAAAAAATTAAAATTAATTTTTACTCGAATACAAATTGAAATTAGTCAAATTGAAAGTTTGACATGGGCGCATAACGAAAGTATGCGCTATAGGGTACCAGTTAAACAGCTGCCCTGCGTTGTAACAATCATATCTTTGTATATCATATCTAAACCACAAAAGTTGTACTGTGTTTTGATCATTGATTGATTGATTGATTGATTCTGAATGCACGACCAAGTTCTTACACAGGAGCTCCCGGGTGACGCCGGGCCCACCGTACACTCTTTTTTACATATAACAAAACCGAAGGATTGGATAGGTTAGTTAAGTGGGACAGAATCGGCCCGGTTACAGACACCTAGGTATAGCCGATAGTTAGTAACACAAAGACAGCACAATACTAATCTACTAAGGAAGGATAAAGGTTTAATAGGTTTAATGGATAACGATGGTATTGGTCTTCAACAATTGCTTCTCTAAATCAGCAACCTGAGAAAAAATTTGTATTATTTCACGTACATCTGGAAATTTCCTGAAATGTAATTGTAAATTAATGCAAAATTTAATTGATTAAATCGACCCAGTTGCAGACCCTTAAATAAAGTCGATAGTTATTAATGCAATGACAACACCATTCTAATCTACACAATCAACAATTAATATTTCAAAGAAATATTATTTCACGTCTGTAGATTTCCTGAAATTTAATTCTAAATTAATATTTTCCGGCTTCCTAAATAATATAAACATTTATTAATTTAATCCTCCTGCAATTCCACGACTTACAATAGGATTTCCTGTATCCATAATTATTTAAATTATATCAAACTTAGTCTAAAATTCATTAGTATTTAACCCTTAAATCGAACAAAAAAAAAAAAAAACAACAATTTTAATATGTAAGGCATCCCAAAGGCAATGGTTCCCGGAAAAATATCAATGTTATTCAATACCAGATTAACTACCTGATAGGATATTTCAAACAATTTTAATTTAATTCAAAAATTTCAAATATTTATTAGTTTTGTTCACCAAAGAAGAGAATATTCCATTAATTGCAAAGTATAATTATAGTGCACAGGATATTTATATCATGCTCAATTTAACTTTACTATTCCTCAACCAATAACTGTTAAATATGGTACGCAGAATTGGATTGGCACTATAGCATGTTCAATAGAACTAAGCAAACTCAAAACAAATGATGATCAAATTCGGGTGCAAAGCCGAATTTGACGAAATTTTTGGATTCAGCTATAATGAATGAAACATGCCGTTTCCAACCGAAATTTTCCAGTTCAGATTGTAGAGCTGGGCTAGGATTCTAATAAATTAGGATCAACTTGTATTGGGATTTTAATGTGTCTTTTTGATTTTGATAAAGTTCTAAAATTCGATAATTCTGAATGGAACTTGGCCATACCCCGACCAATTATTGTCAAATCAGGTAAGCAGAATTAAATGTGAATGTAAAAATGGATTTTAGAGAAGTTCTGGAGTTCGGCCGTGCTAAGCAATGTCTTAACTAATCATGTTCAAATCTGATATGTTGAGCTGAACCGGGATTTCAACATAAATCCCGGGTGAAGTACTGGATTTTTCAACAAAATAAATCCGAAAATAATCGGCCAAGGAATTTTCCTATTTCTCCATTTACACGTCAAAACAGCCAGTTGACAGATAACCCAGCCGAACTAAGCCTCTCCCAAATTAATGCTAATTGCTAGAATTGCGATTTGCTAGAATTTTAATTAAGCACAAAAATGATTTTATGCATCTTCCGCAGTATATTGTCTCAATCAAACAAAACGATCATGATTTATGTGAGGTGATGACACGAACGGAAGATAGAACCACGCGGAAGGCTTTTTACACAATTGGTACATAAGCAGGTCGTTGATTAGGATTTAGAATTCAAATCAATCGATATTCGTATATATCATTCCCATGCAAAGACGAACCTGTTTCGAGAAATATTATTGAGCCAGAAATTCTTTTAGATAAAATAGTGCCAGCAGTAAGCAATTTTAAAAAAACTGTCAACATTAAAAGGCCGAAGGATATCACACCAAAGATTTAATTGTCATTACAAATGGAAAAAAAAATTAAAAACCATTTTCCCTTTGCCATGCCGTAACACATATGAGGTCTCATCCCTTTAAATCAATCTACAAAAATTCATGAATATTTATATATACACACATATACATACATATCTACACACATACACACACATATACATACATATATATATATAAAATTTTACTATAAAATGAAATAAAAAATATTTCTGTTCTTTGTCACTCTTATAAAATTTTAAAGTTTTTCTTTTGCGTATTATCAGTAAAAAAATTGCTGTCAGCAAATCTTTCCACGGAATTAATGCATTATTTGTAAAACTGATCAACAAGAAATATGTAAAAAAACAAAAAATATTTTGTTTTACTATTCACTTATCAAGAATAAAGTAGAAAGAAATGATATGTATTCTCTATTCGATCGTTCAATACAAGCAACAATACATTTTATCCAATCAGTACTACAATGAATTTTCGCTTTCTTATTAGAATAGAAAAGTAAAACCAAAAGAGCAGTAGATCCCGTTCGCTAACACAAAAATAAGATCAACCTTTTTAGTTTCTCATTATTCGCTCATTAGACACTATTCGTTTTCTACTGCATAACATTTCTGAAAATTCATTTTACTATTCAAGAGCGAAGAGAAATTAGCATAAAAAATTCATTTAAAAATGAACGGAAAATGAATGACAAGCAACAGAAGAGTATTTTTATTTTCATCCTTTTTGTCTTATTTGACTAAACTAAACTACGTGAATGTACGTACATATATCCATACACACACACAATCGTAAACCATACGACATATCACAAATGCGTATATTAAAAAATATTTATATTAATAAAATTAAAATTTATATAAATTTTTTACAAAAAAATAAAAATTAAACAAAATATAAACTAAACAAAGTATAAATAAAAATATGAAACACAAAAGCACTTAGCTTGTGATGCGTTCACCATTGCTGCGTCAGTGCGTCACACAAATAACAAAACAACCCGTCATAACAACCTAGACACTTTCACGCTAATTCACGTTTCAATTTACTAACACCAATTTATTAACACTTTATATTATATATTTAATATTTAATTTTAATAATTTTTATATATAAAATATTATTTATTTATTTATTTAAAACAGAAAAAAAAATTTAAGTTTTAATTTTCTATACAGAGAAAGACAAAAACGCGTCTTTCTCGTACGACGATCGATCGCCGACCATCCAAAAGTTGTACTGTGTTTTGATCATGGCTCTAAAAGAAAAATCGTAAAAGGCCATCGATCAAAATGCCACATATTTGGTTTAATAAAATCATTTGAAATAAAAAAAATCTTTGTTTCGATGTCGTCCAAACAAGGCCACGAACTTTTTCCTAACCCTATATTTCAGTTTTAAAAACTTCAACAGTTTTAAGGGCAAGAGCTAATTGAAAATTTGTGTTTAATGCATTTAATTTAAACAATCTCGCACTGAGCTTATTTTTACTTAAGCCCTTTTCCATATAAGTCACGTAGTTTAGTCTTTAAACGATAAGCTAAACATGTACCTTATATGAATTTTATTTTGATGAATTCTTTTGATCATTGCTTTTTATAGAGAATAGCATATACTATACGCTATACGCTAAGTACCGGCCTAATTCTTATCATTATCCCTGTTTCAATAATAAATATTCTGTTGAGATTAGAGATGCTTAACGCAGTTTATTGTACGTTAACTTAAACAAAACAACAAAACATTATACATTTTTGTACAAATCTTAAATACTTTTATGAAACGGTTTATCTTTATATAGTGTCTCTGTTCCCATAGCATACTGTGTTTTCAGAAACATAATCTTTCAATCTCTATTTAAACAAACGAAAAAAAAAACAAATCGTTAAATTCTTTACAATAATTGTATCGCAAAAAATATAATCTCTCGTGCTTCAAAAAAAAAAAAATTTTCCAAATTTAATTTCGGTTTCAATGGAAATTACTTTATTTTATTTCAACCAACCGTCAAACACAAAACACAACCGTAATACCCCCGAAAATCTAACTAGTTATAATAAATAATTTGTCGAAATAATTCTGTAATCTCGTCTATTTAGGTTTTTCTATTTTAGAATTTAAAACGGAATAGCTATACACGGCGAACAAAAAAAAAAGAAATTTAATAAATATTTTGTTTGTTGATTGATTTAATTTAAATAAACTGTCACGCAAAATCTAAATTATAATTTGATTTTTTTTTTGCGCTGCTATACAGCTATGCAAATTTTTCCTCATTTTCCTTTTGTCATTCGTTTCATCAAATTGATTTTTATTTTATGCTTTGATTGATATTTTATTAAATACATTTTATTTCTTGTTTTGATTTAAAAAAAATTGTAATAAATGTTATTTTTTTTGGTATATATTCAACAGTCAGTCAGTTTCAGTTTAGTTATTGTCATGTTTAATCGATTTATTAAACGAACAAGAAATTTGTTTTTGTACCAAAAATATTTGAAAACACAATTTCATTCAATTTTGCAAAAAATCAGTTGTATTTTTTTACAACAGTTGAGCTGTTATGAGACACGTATAGTAATCGTGAAAAAAATTGTGTCAGTGTTTTCAAGTCACTCCATGGATTTAGAACTCAGCGACACAATTAAAGAATTCAACATATCAACATGTCGCTCTTGGTAAAAAATTTAGTTATTGTCAAGTCAACTCTTTTGAGAAAATTGAAGACAACAAAATGTTTTGCGCTTAATAACTATTGAAAATCTACCAATCTGTTCTCTAAAGAGTATTTTACTATAGTTTTGAGATAAATGAAGTTAAACCTTGTTATGGGGGTTCAAATTCTAAAGTATTATAACTGTAGATCCAACTTTTTGTCGTAAAAGGTGTGGATGCATGCCTGGCAAATCCAGTGAGTTGAAAAACTCTGTTGGATAATTTACAGCTTCCTTGGCATCACAAATTGTATCGATCGATTTGTATGACACCAAGTCGCCTGGCAACGACTGCTGTGTCTTGAAGTTTAAATCGTCGACATCCAAATTGTTTGCTGCCAAAATGGCTCGTTTTGCCAGCCACGCATGATTTATTTATTGTCGGCCAATGAGAGCATTTTGCGACTAAACGATTGGCAGAAATTATAGTGGGCAATTTTATGCATCCAGTATTTTCATAGACAGCAACTTTTCCATCGCCGATATCTATTAATTGGTTCGAGAATGTGTCAGCGGATGGATCATGTATCATTTGGACGCGCATATGCTTAGCTTTTGCACCATTACGCCACAGTGGCGGTGGAATGACGGGAAGTGTTTGTCTTAAATCACCTGAAACCAGAGTGCTGCCGAATTTTTTATATCTTTGAGTGTTCTATTCAACTCCTCTAGAGAATGTTCGTGTCATTCATCCTAGATGATAATTTTGCATTGTTTCTGCACTATGGCCATGGACGATTGTTTTTTTATGTTGCACACAGCGTCTGGGTTATTTCGAATATTCAGTCGCAGCTTAAATGCTGAATGAGCTGTTCTCTCTCCATCCAATAAAGTTGCTGCAATGCCAGATGATGCAACGGCCAATGCGATGCCATTATCTGATCGTATTTCGGCGAGAATTAGCAAAATGAAAAATGTTTTGCCAGTTCCACATGGTGCATCCAAAAAAAAACAATCCACCTAGTCCCACTGAAACTGCCAGCATAATACTGTCGTATAAATGATTTTTTGTTCATGAGTCAGTAGTGGGACATTGCGAGTAACAATCGCTGCAATTTCTGATTCATTTCGGTGTGAATTGCATCTTTATGTGTTCGATACTGTTGTCCATTCACTTTGCGTTTATCTTGAAATGACAATGATCCGATGACAATAACCATCAATAGTCGCAGATAGAAGCACTCAATCTGCCTTGGAGTGACTGTATAATATACCTGGCCCAAAGTGTTTGATTTGAATAAGCCGAGGCACGCATCAGTTATTGTGCCTTACTTGCGGGGCATCAAATTTTTTGTTTAATGCCAAGTGAAATAGAGTGGTATTTCGGAATAAAGTGGTGTTCGTGCAAGAGCACCGAAAGTACCGTACGATTACACAATTCAAAAAAATCGGTGTTGGAGTTATGGCACGCTGAATTGCTGTCTCGTTGGTGAAAAATACACTCTGGCTATTTTCAAGATGGACGGCTAAATGTATAACTGCTGAGTCCCGTGCAGGAATTGGGAAACCAAAGATACGCCAGACAGCTTCATTGGAGTTGATGTACCGCCCAATTTGGTAGCGCATTATTTTGTCGTCACATAAAGTAGTGCAATATCGGTTTACAAAATCTCGGTTTTCAAAATCCAGGTAATAAAATAAAAATAATTAATAAAGTTTTTTAATTGCCAGATTTGGTACTTGCAACATTTCGAAATTGCAAGATTAATAAAAAAGCAATAGTTTGTTAATGCAACATTTTGAAATGCAATAATTGTAGAGGCTGACAGCTTCGATAACTCTCACGGGCCCTTAGCCCTCCATCCCAATTCCATCCCTATTTGCCGTTTTATAGAACTTTATCGCAATCAAATTTTTGAATTTTGTCAAAAAATCATTTAAGAGGCCCATTGTCTTACATGCTAAATTTTAAAAACCTAAACCGGTACTTCCCAAAAGTCGGGTTTTTTTTATTCAAAACTGGGATTTAGAAAACCGGGGTTTTGAAAGCCGGGATTTTTAAAACCGGGATTTTGGAAACCGAGATTTGGTTACTTACCCTCATAAAACACGTATATATTTCTTATAAATTAAAATAAAAGCTACAAAATTTTGCACGCACTGCGTTGTAAAATACCAAAATCGCGATTAAAAAATGTGAGGGGGGAGGTAGGAGGAAACAATCTTTCTAGATAGAGACACCCTAATCACCTAGCGGTATGAAATATACTTTACGATCTATGCTCATACCTCCCAAATATACATAAAAAAATTCATAAAAATATGTTGAGCTGTTTTGGAAGAGTACGGCCTCAAACACCGTGACACGAGATTTTTATATATCAGTAGAAGATAATATAAAAAGTCAAGTAAGCTCGTTCGTGCGTTTATTTCCATTTAATTAGTAATTAAAAATAATTTTAATTTTTAATCGATTTTTACAAAATATATACTTTTCTTCTGATTTAATGCTCCATGCCTTCGGTTTCAGAACCAAGTTCATCTTGAAAATCTTAGTCAATATTTGGCACATCTTCGTTATAAAAAATTTAAAAAAAATCTCTGGTAAAATTCATTTATTAAAAGGAATTGATGACCCTATTTTTAGACGTGTTTATGGAAATGTGTCATCACTTCATTAATGGGGGTACAGTTTCCAATATCATAACTTTCAACACCCCGTCGACGAATGTTCAATATTTCAAAAGGTTTATCTTCAGAGAGCATTTGAATAGAATTTTATCGAACTCATCATTAAACCATCATTTGTTTGTTATTCATTTAACATCAGGCCATCGGAATTTTCACTATATAATAAAAATCATTTGTTTAACGCTTACTAAACGGCAAAATAAAAAAACATTACAGACGGCAGAGTCCCCCGGGTGATGTGTATGGCCGTAAAGAGAGTGTGAGAAAATTAAGTCGTTTTTTAAATTTCCTAATACATTTTATTTTTTGTTAATTTATAATTTTTAGTTCCACAATAAAATGCCAAATGAAAAAAAGACAGTTTTAAAAAAGAAATTTATTTTTCTTGATACGAAAATAAATATTTTAGATCGCCTTTAAAAACAAGAGAGAACATCAGATATTGCTAGATTATTTAAATTAAACAAACCGACGGTTCGAACGATCAAATTAAACGAAGAAAGAATTCGAAAGTTTGTTGAATCGGGTACGTCTGTTCTGTCCAAAATTATTGCTCGCCCTAGAGCAACCATAATCGAGAATATGGAAAAAGCTCTTGTTCTTTGGATTGGGGATATGATAAAAAAGCGGTCACCGTTATATAAAAACATCATTAAACAGAAATCACTTAAATTATTTAACTATTTGAAACAAACTTTACCTTCACCGATGAAAGCAGCCATCCCCATCAATTTGTTGCCAGCAATGGATGGTTTGAGAAGTTTAAAAAATGGCATGGTCATACAAAGTTGCCTTTGACTTTTGCGTCGGATAGACCGTTTTGTTTTTATTTTTAATACGATTTAAATTAAATTAAATTGATTTTAATGTCAATAATGGACATTGGCGAGTTCCTGCACCTTGCAAGCTAAAAAGTACCAAAAGAGGCAAGATGAATGATCAATTGGAAATATTTTTGAAATCAATACTTTTCAACATATTTGGACTGCACTCCTTATTAAAAATGAGCTTATGTCCTCAAAATGGGGTAGGCAGTTCACAAAATTACCCGTATTTTTATGATTTTACTATGTATGTGACTAAATAAATACACAACGTGAAAATACAGGGAGAGAAAGCATCCGCTAATACTGAGGCAGCTGAGAAATATCCTCCAGAATTGTGAAGAATTGTCCGTGAACAAGGGTATTCAGCAGATCATATATTCAATGCGCACGAGACTGGGTTGTGGTTGAAAAACTGCCTTCGCGAACCTATATTTCCAAAAGTGAAAGAAGTGCTCCTGGATTTAAAACTGCCAAGGATCGGGGAACATTGTTTTTATGCAGTAATGCTTCTGGAGACTTTTTAACTAAGCCGATTTAAGTCCTACTACATTTGCAAATCGTCCGAATTAATTTTGGAGAAAATTGACTCAAACGCAAATATTTCGGTTATGGAAGTTTTGAAACAGTTCACAATTTTAAATTGTGCGGAAATGATTGCGCCATCACTTAAATAAATGTGGCCCTCCACACTAAGCTCTTGCTGGAAATCTTTACTGCCAGACTTGGTGAATCCGAAAGGAGAACTTCAATCAATCCAACATCAATACAACACGATAGTTGATTAAGATATCAATTGATGATATCTTAGAATTAGTAGAGGGAAACGAAATGGCTGAAGCAGGTTTAGTTTCTGTAACCACTGATCATGTACCTCAATCATACAAAGATATTTCTGACGTTTCATTCGATGAAGAAGAAAAAACATATCACTTGAAAATGTCAAAGAAGTTTTAGACATGGCGCAGAAATTGGAAGATTTCGATTTAGAAAAAGACCCTGTAGCAGAGAGAACCGAAATATTTAAAAATAATTTTCATAATTGCCTATCGGCTTATAAGGAAATTTATAAAGATTTGCAAAGCAAAGCGAGGCAATCATTAATAACCGATTTTTTGAAACATACAACGACTGTTGAATCCAGAGACGAATCGGAGGCGGTTCCTGAATCAAGTTCAGACAGCGATAGTATACCTCAAGAATAGCGTCCTCGCGGAACAATCGTATTTTACCTTATCTTTTTATCTACTTTTATCTTTACGATTTGAAATATTTTGTTTATACATTTATTAATGTATTATTACATACTTTATTTATTTGTAACCTGACATACTTTATATTGATTTTTATAATTAATTAAAAAAGAGCAATACAAATGTGATACAAAAACTATCAAAAAACCTTTTTTGCAAATTAAAACATAATCCCGATTTCTGTATGAAGTTATGTTTCATATAGCACGATTTCTTATAACGCAGCAATTTTCAAGAACATATCTATCGCGTTGTAGGAGGTTTACCGTACCCAACATTATATAATTATTGTTTAAAAAATTCAATTGCCTATAGTATAATTTGTATGGAGATTCCATTACATTGCTTCATGAAGAGTTCTAAAATGTAACAAGTTCGAGCTATTACCTTTTGTATCTTCACCACAGAATTGATCATAATACGAATTTTACAAAAACGTTTAAAAAATGAACCGGTTCTTATCTAACACCCACTTACCTAAGATTGGGTTAACATCTCTAGTATATTTCTAGCTGGTGAGTTTCATTGTCGTTTCTAATCGATATGGTCCCAAACTTACACCTAATATACCTGAAGTTGTATTAAGATCTCTATAGATATCTCAGTTGGTCTAAGAATTTTTGATGTATTTAGTCATAACACACAATTGTTTAAATTGACCCGTCTCCTGAATGAGAAGCTTCTGATTACTGATGTGATATTCAACTAACACGCTACATATGAGATTATGTTAATATCTCTAGGGATATCTCAGTTGGCCAAAGAATTAATATTACATATTTGGTCATAATAGAAAATTCACTTCTTGATTGGGAGCTCTTAATGATTTTTGCCAACTAAAATGAACCTCAACTAGTAATTCATATACCTCCGGTTGTGGTTAGATCTCTATGGGTATTTATTGTGACCCTAAAATTTTTCATTTAGGTAATTTATTTCTACTTTTATATTAGGAGTTTTTTGCCTTTAGGGCTTGTTATTTTTTCTAATTTTTCTATTAACCCAACCATATTACTCGAATTATGACCTCTTAGGCTATCTTATTTGATTTCAGTAATTCATGCTAATCGCTGTGTGTGTTGTGTGTGTTAATAACCAGCCGCTTTTATAGATTTTTTAGTTATTTTTTAAAATATTTCTTAACTCCAATATGGTAATGAAATTGTAAATATATTTTCCTTAATTTTTTTAAAGTCTCCAAAATATTTAAAATAATGTAAGTAAATTAAACGTTGCTTTAATTCCGTTTTATATAGGTATAATTTTAATATTCACCAACTCATAAAATTTAGCATAATTTTAGCTTACAAACTTCACACTGCGCTATATAAACATGTGCGATGATTTCTATTGTTTTTACTAGTAAAATATTGGCAGTATCTTACTATTGTCCCTAGATGGCAAATTAATAATTAATAAATGTGTCCAAGATTAGTGATATTAATTTATTATAATCTGCAATGTTTAGAAGCTTTAAATAATGAAAATAAAGAAATAAGTTTATTAATTTTACACATAAGAACAATGAAAGTAAAGTTAATTAAATTTATTGAACGAAATTTGGGTTTTCAAATTTATTAAAGCCACAAACCAGTTTAGGCATTTTATTTGAGCATTTAAATATTGACAACAAAAATAAAATTTGTTTTCTCAGTACCACAGTACAGCGATAAAGCAAAACCATTTTTTTTAAAGTTCGAACAATGTTTTGTTGTAACGACAGGCATATTTTTAATTTTTGTTAAGTCAAAGAAGAATTGATTTTATTTATTTTTATTACTCCGTATCAGTTCAAACTTTATATGGAAAACATGATCCAAATTTTGTTTAAGATCACAAATTTTGATTTTTAATCTAGCAAGCGCCTTTGTGTTCAAGTGAAACTGTTTGTGTCAAGAACAACAGCTTTTATAAACAGCGTATTATTTTCAGGAGAACATTTTTAATGTTTCGATCATCAACGGTTCGAAGCTGCCTAAAAAAGTAGTTTATTCTAGAGACGTGTATTTTTGAACATAGGTGAGCGTTATGATGAAGTTCCTTAAGCATAAGAAAAAAACAAGGTCAAATCTTTATATCTTAGCTATTTTGGCGAAAATATAAGTTGTGACTTTTTATATCTTTCATTATACTACACGGTTTAAAATATGTGAGTTGTTCCTTTTTATATGTGAATTTACTGATATTTACAAACCAAAAAGACAAAAAAGGGAACAAATTAAAATGTTACCTCTTTATAGTTTTTTCAGTTTTAATGTTTTGAATTATTTTTGTAAAATAATTTGAAATTTTGTGAGTTATTCCCTTTTATTGCTTGCAACTTTCAAATGAACTGAGAAGTTACCTTTTTTTAATATTTAATATCTAAATTTGTTTGTAAATACATTTTTTTATTGCGATTTCGATTTGATTAAGAAAAACAAAATGTAACAAAATGGGTTATCACCTTTGCTATCTTGACCATAGAATTAGTGTCAAGGTCATTCAAGATCAGTACTAAACTTCCACATCGACACTTAACTATATTACAAGTAATTTTCATTCTATCTTGCACTTTTTTGTATATGTATAACAACCTGGCGTCGTTAAAAAACATGTATTGGTTTTAAAAGCTCGCTAGCTCCCAGTTCATTTGTTTAAATATATCAAACATGATAATTGTAGATATTAGAAATATTTAACCTCATATAAAAAAAAATATTAAACGCAAATCAGACTTTTCTTTTCAACTGGTTGTTTATAGTTATTGATTTTGAATTTCCATCACCACAAACAACAAAACAACAGCGAAAGTTAACTCTGCAAACAACTTAGTATTCAGCCGTGATCAAAACAAATAATATAAAAAAGAAAATATCGACATAAATTTTCTTATTATTGCAATAACTTTTATCTGTTTTTATTGAATTATAAATAAAGAAAAATTATTATTAAATAATAATAACAGTAATAATAACGATAGTGGAGGGCAAGAAAATCGAGAATAACAAAAATGAAATTGATTTAAAACTATAATAAACAATCGCTAGTAAAACTAATAATGGTATACACTACAAATTACAATAACAATAATAGAATAGGATGCTTCTACACGAACAAGTTGTGTGTGTTTGAATGGCAATGAAAATTTATGGTCGTACGGAAAATATAACGATAACGAATACATCCTTATACGAGTTATGGTATATGTGTATTTAATTTTTTGGCTGAATATTATTTACTATACAACGTTACCTTTTTTCCGAGAAAAATTCTTACCAATCTTATCATCTCGTGCTAGACTATAAAAATATAATACTAGTACATCATTACACTACTAATAGGCGAATAATAGTCTGATCACGTTTCCATTTACTTTCATTGTGTACAGTACATCATCTTTTTAATCATTTACGATTTTCTTTTATTTTATTTTGAATCATTTATCACTATGGGGAACAATTAAGATTTATTTTTTCCACAATCAAATGACAAAATTACATAAATACGATTATATGGGAAACCCGGGATAAGACAGAAATTATTCTTCATTTGGTTGGAGGTGATATTTGATGCTGATTCGAATTACTAGGAAGTGGACAAAAATCAATGTATTGTTTATCCTTAGCGTGGGAAATTAAATATTGGGTTGATGTCTATTTTGAATTTCTCATCTTTTGTCAAAAACCAAGTCAAAAACAGTACAACTGTTGTTTGACTACGACTTCCAAACTAGCATAAAACCTAGTAGTACGAGAAAAAAGTCTTACCATGCATGCATTATTTAGATATTGTTTACTGGGAAACATTAAACTGTGATGTTTACATCTCCTACGGTTAAGTAGCTGGAACAACCGACATTCGGTTGGCATTCAAATTGCACAATGGTTTTGGGCGTATGTCCTCAAAGTGGCTGACAACGGCGTACGGTGGGACCTGAAAAGTGATCCGCGAAAGAGTTTTTGATGCTTCGAGAACAGGAGCTGCTAAAAAAATAATACGAGAACGATGTTTATTACAAAATTAATGCTTTTTCTTAAGCCTTTTAAACGATATGTCACGTGATTCTCTTTTAGAATGAGAAAAATACAACTGCAACCAGCGCCACAACGGTAGTTTTCAGTATTTTGTTGTAACACCGAAGTTTGTGATGTTCTTCAAAATATTTTAATCATTTGAAAGATTTGTATTTTGTGTCATATGTGTTGTAAAGTGTTGCCAACGAGAAAAAGACAGCGTGACAGCTGAAAATTCGGGCCTTAGATTTCGATTAAATGACAATTTTTTCTAGAACAAAATTTATCACAACATATTTACGATTTTGATAAAATGGGCTGTGAAATTTATGCAGCAACTACACGTTAGAATTACAGTATCTCAAATTTCAAAAAAAAGTTTATTTAAGTTATATTGTTCAAATATTCTAAATTCCAAATTGACGTCAATGTCACTGATATTAAATTAGGTGACAATTTTCATCACAATGTCTCGGATTTTCTTGTGATATTTTCAAAATGTTACCTGTGTACTGATTCTCCAAAAAACACGATAATGTGTAAATCTGAAAACCATAGTAAGAGTTTCGACTTTACACAAATTACAACAACAGTCTCATGATACTTTGTTTATTTTTGCATTTACACATTATCGTGTTGTTTAGGGTCCTGAAATCGTTGGAAATTTCCCAAATTAAGCTCAAAACAGAACAAGAGCGAAGGCGGCGAGCGAAATCGCCTGTCATATTAGAAAACACCGAAATCATGCAAAACAAACACAACCATCAACGCAGGCGACGACGATTTTTTCGTTGAAAAAAATTTAGAGTCTATTTCTATTTTTGTTGCCGACGAAACAATGTTGCCAACTGTTTTTTATATATGTATAAGTTGGCATCAATTAACCGTCATATTATTAACCATTTTTTTTTTCAATTTAGTAGCCTAATGCCACAACATCATGTGTCAAAAACACAGAAGGTTATGCCGTTTGGTTGTTTTTTTATCGCCATACGCTGACGCTTTTGTTCTGTTAGCTACAGCGATATCGCGGCAATATTTTTTATTTATTCGTCGACGCTCGCCGTCGTCGCTCTTGTTCTGTTTCTAGCTTTAGAATACAATTTGCTTTAAAATTCTCTATATAATTCGAATATTTCGCCGCCTACTTTAATCATTTTATCAAATTTGTTTTACAGTTTACTAATATTTGTCTCCCTACCAAGGACATAATTTCGAATCAATTTACCCAGTCGAAATTTTTCTCTTACTAGAGGAAACAAATTTTATTTCTTAATTTAAAAAAAGAAAGGAAATTTAATAAAATGATTAAAGCAGCCGGCGAAAAATCCGAATAATTTATAGAATTTCAAAGCAAATTGTATTGATTGGGGAAATTTCTCCCGAATTCAAGAATACGGCCCCAGGGGAGTACAGGTGGCAATCGGATTTTAGAACTTACAAAACAATTTTGTCATTTGTCTGCAGCTCGGTTTTTAGTACTAATTTAGTACCTTGATCATGAATGTAGCCCCCGGTTATTTTTGGAATCTGAAAAAGAGGCGAGGAGGAAGGGGGGTGCGCTGATTATATTATGGAACAAGAACAAGTGGATTTTTATTTTTGAAACAAAATCATTTTTAGCGATGTGGCCCATTTTGTAGCAGTTGGGGTTCAGAAAATCTACGAGTGATTGTTCAGAACCAAATGTCACCACCACGTGTCACGCTTTGAGGCGGATTTTGAACTGTACGAATCATCGGACTATTCTTGTGCGAAAATACGGCTGATCCGGAGAAGCAATTCAGTTAGAACATTTTCCTGGCTGTGCGTAAATTTCTCGTTTTAATGACAAGAATTAGCCGCCCAGGTCAAGTGATTTAACGCCGTTAAACATTTTACTTTGCAGATTTTTGAAGTATTAGGTTTATGCCAATAAGCCCATGGCCACTCTTGAGTTGAAGGAGAAAATTACAATGAAAAACAGACAATTTAGACAAAAGAGTGCATGCGTTAGCCAGAAAAACCGTGGAGGCCATTTATTCGATATGATATCTCACACATAACCTTATACTGTATACTGTATGAATTGATAAAAAATTACCAATTTTTAATTAAAAACCTGTGTGGTGACTTTATGCGTGAATTTTGGAAAACCCTCTATTACACAAGAATTAATACAATATTTTTCCTGATTCCAAAAGAAAAATGTCGCAGATTTTCGAAAACATTGGGATATCATCGTAAAGACAGAGGCTAATACTTGAGAAACAAATGCAATCAGGACCCTGTTAAACAAAACATGATTAACAAAGATGGATATAAGTTATCTAAGGCTTTTAATGTAAGGAACAGGATCAATCAGACTACAAGTTGCCACATTCATTACACTACTACAATAGATGATAGATGAATTTGAGATTTGATAATAAAGAAATTTTAAAATGTGTAACCAAGTGTGTGAATAAAAAACCAAGATCAGTATTAATGCGATTAATTGAAACTAAATCAAAACAATTGAGAACGAGGGAAAATAGATAATTTGGCTGGAACAATACAAAACGATTATTATCGAGTTCAGTTTTCAAAAGATGACCAAAAATGGAAAAGATAACAGCAAAACTCAAGTTGCCAATTGTTGAATGTAACCGGAGAAGAGGTCTTAGAAATACGAGGTGCTATCTTCGAGGCGTCAGAAGCTGATAAAGTAGACATAAAAAATTGATTGCAATGTAATAAATGAGAGCTTTTTGATTATTTGGATGTAGCTGATCTGGCTGTGGGGCGATTGGGCTACCGATTAACAAACTTCACTAACAAAAACTGGCAAATTGAATTAACTTTACACAAAAAACGGTTATATCACAAACAGAGCGAACATTTTGCACTATTTTAAACCGCTTTGAGATGCATCTCATCCTTTTAAGACTTGCAGATACCCTAAACCCTTGAAGCATGCCAATATTTACAGTTATCGGCGATGTGGATATTGACGATTGTGGGTGGGTGTCGGCGATGTGAATGTGTCGGCGACCTGTTTGTGTCAGTTAAATGGGCTTGTACAGATTATTAAGAAAAGTATGTTTAGTTTTAATGCATACTCGATACACAACACTTATGTGCCACTAATGATCTTGGTCTGCTTTCAATACTTCAGGACACCATATTTCGTTTGGTGCTATTCCAATATCCAGACTTTCATTACCTAAATCGACCCTACTTTCATATGTATACTTTAATTTTATCATTTATCGCACCTCTTTTGTCTAACACCAGACAGGAAAACACTGGGACAAAACTTAGTTAATCTGGAGGTATTATTATTTAAAGTAAACTCAACATTAGATAAAACCTGATCCCACTAAATTTTTTTCGATTTATCAACCAATTTTGAACCCATGTGTTTCGACTTGCCTACTGGATTTTGGAGATGCTGTTGCAACTTTCACATGCATGATACAATGATCTTTGTGTCAATGAGTTTTTAAAATTGCCGAAGCAGAATTCGTTGCATATAGCTTAACGTATTTTGTAAAATCGTCAATGATTACTAGAATTTATTGTTTCCTTGAGCGAGAAGGCTTCTCAAAGGGCCCGTAATAATCAGCGTGTACTACTTACTTGAAAAGGTTTGTCTCTCTTTGGAACATTATGCAAATATCCTATTTTGCCACTTGGATTATTATACACAATATACTTTGGACAGTTTTGTGTATATAAGTGGGGACTTTGTTCGCTAGTTCGGGAAAGCAATAATTTCTTCTTAAAACTTCAATAGTTTTAATATCTCTCATGTGACCCATTAGATCATGCACGACCAGTACTTATTACCTGATTTTCCATAATACAGGGGACATAGAATCGGACAATCTTTTTATCAATTTTCTTATAAATTAACCCATCTCTCCACATGTGTGGGCTCTCTTGTTTTACCAATTCAATTTGGAGCTCCTTCAATTTAGGATCTAAACTTTGTAGGATTGTAAGATATATGTAGCTAAGTTTAGTACGAAGCCGGATCCTCTCGAAACGCGATATTTCAAAACGCGATATTTCAAAACGAGATATGACAAAACGAGATGTGGTACAAAACGCAATATTTCAAAATGCGATATTTCAAAATGCGATATGGTACAAAACGCGATATGGTACAAAACGCGATATGGAACAAAACGCGATATTTCAAAATGCGATATTTCAAAACGCGATATGGTACAAAACGCGATATGGTACAAAACGCAATATGGTACAAAACGCGATATGGTACAAAACGCGATATTTCAAATGCGATATTTGAAAACGCGTTATGGTACAGAATGTCCATTGCGAAGCGACGGGAGCGCAGTGACCCGATTGATACCGGTCTTATATACTCTCGCCCCTATCGATTTTTAAATTCCTATAAACTGAAATTAAATTTATCCTTCACCCGCCTGATATAACCCGATCCTAAACTCCCGTTTTGTACCATATCCTGTTTTGTACCATATCCTGTTTTGTACCATATCATGTTTTGAATCGCGTTTCAAATGAGACCCCTTTTATTCTGATGTTATTACTAATGTTACTCACTTATAGCTAAATTTTGTCCGAAGCTATTCTCATTTATTAAAAAAATCGTCTCAACTCTACTAAAAGCGTGTACATACATGCCTCATTTTTGTATCTTTTCTATGCTCCACTTTGTTATCGAAATGTTGTATCTCAAGAACCTATCGAGCTACCTAATCCTCGTAGATTTATAATTTTCTGTTGTGTAAGCGTTAAAGCATTACAATCAGTTAAAATCCTAAAACATCTACCATATAAATATGGACGGAAAAGATTGAGAGCATAAACTATAGTGAACTATAGTGATTCCAATTCGTATGAATGGTATTTTAATTCCAATGGTGCTGTGCGACGAGAAAAATCAAACACATGGTACTATTTTTGTACTGATTTGCAGCTACATCAATTAAGCACCAAATCCAATAGAACTTGCGTCACAATACAGTTCAATCTGCTCAGAGAGATTGAAAATGGCTAACACTGGTTTCTGTTTTAAAATTTCAAAAAAATGCAACTGTGGTACTTCAAATTTAAACTTTGCACCTGTCCTCAATAAATCTTGCAACAGACCCGCTAAATAAACAAACTCAAAAATATACTTTCGGAAATACGAACACATTCCAAGAAATCTGATCAATTTATGATTATCTACTGTCAAGAAACCTCTATACCTAACAAGACATCTACGTTTAAGGTGTTATCTGCCACCACAAAAACATCAAATTTCTGTAGAAATTATTTTCAATAAATCTTTGACATTTTACATTTCCTGTTACTACTAATTTACTATTATTTATTTCAATTAAAATTATATTACTATTTACATTCTTAACTAAATCCGATGATACAACTGTCTCTTTCACCAGACTTATTGGACTTCCACTATCAACTAGTGCATTGAATTTCTGACATTTTAACTTCTGATTTATCAACACAATTATCAATCAACACAGTTTCACTTTACTATTTGGACTACTCGACTACTCGTGTCGTCTTGCCTGTATTTAGAAGCGTTTTCACTTTTGGTAAAACATTTTGAGCTTATTTGTGGCCCAACTATTTTTTTTTGAAAATTCCCAACTGATTGATCCTTATCTTGAAAATTCAAATAGTAACTCCTCTTTTGATGCACAATACTACAAACGCGCTTGCATTTGCAGTGCAGTATTATTCAACCCTTTAATCACTTCGTCCAATACGTTTTCATCTTACATACGCAGTTTATTGGCTATTATTAATCAGGACAAATTATAGGTTACATAATAGGTTACAAAATCCTCGATCCACTTCTGTTTTCTATTTTTCATCTCTAATTTCAATAATTGCTGATTTCCTCCTACATTAAAAATTTTTTGTAGCTCATATAATAATTCATCCGTTGACATGAAAATATGTACTGTGCGGGAATAGTAAAATTGCAAAGCTTTTCCCGACAAACGCGAAATAAAGATTAATTTGAAACTTGTATCTGAAACTTGATACGAACATTGAACAGCGGTAATTTGACCTTTGAATACATTAAAATTACCGGATCCATCGAACTGGGCAACCGCTTTTGAAATATCGAGTTCTTAACGGGATTGATTTTATTGATTTTTCCCCCACAATATCCATGACATCCAATACTTCCGCACAAGCATCTGATTCGTCATCGGAACTAGCATCTGATTCGTCATCACAATGGTTTTTAAGTTTTCTATAAGTATCACTCGAGTGAACTACATCCTTTTCCACAATTTTTTTTATTAGTTCATCCATCTTCCAATTTTTTAATTCTTGCGAATTCACTTTTCTCCCACTATCGCTGTAATTAACTAAATTAGACTACTTTACACTACATTATTTTTAAGATTACCAAACATCTGAATTTATAAGCCGGAAAATAAAACAATACTTTCTTGTTAAAAGACTATTTCACACTACTCTTTATTTTCTGTTTTTTATATTATTCTTTATTGTCCTGTTAACCGAAACCCCACAAACATCTACTCTCAACATACATTTAACCCAAGTTACATTTTTTTATAAAAGCCCTACATAAGATACAAATTTTAATCAAACTATGTAAAACAATTTTTTTATGAAAGACGGAAAACTTATATAAGACGGAAAACTTATGTTACACGGAAAATATTGTGATGAGCGAGAACAAAACAATTTTTTTCTATTTTGGAGAGAAAACATTATGATAGACAGAAAGTTATCAAAAATACAACTATTTTTTTTGTAAGACGGAACCTGTGTATAACGGAAGAATATGAGAGCTTAAAACATGTAAAATAAAACTGACAACGAGACCGAAACAAAGAAAACTCGCTGGTTTGGAATTTGTCTAATGCTCAATAACCATCGAAATCGTTGTTTTCCCCTAAGTTTATGCCTCTTTGAAAAAGTATGCGCAAAGAAATGTAGTAGATTTATAAAAAAATAAACTAAAATAATAGAACGATGTTTTACTCGAATAAGATAAGATTCTTAATTCAAGCTGCAACCTATTATATTTCGAAAAATAAAAACTTGTAACAGAACATAATTGTGCACCGCACAGGTGTAAATAAAATGAAGTTTTGCGTTTGATCAGAAAAGACTCGTTTCGTTGAAATTAGTGGTTTTAATCCCCACATAAACGTGTTATATATAATATTCTCGTGATATTAAGCGATAGACAGGTATAGTAAGTTGTAGACAAACACAAAAAATAATACTAATAACAATAATCATAATAATAGTTTTGAGGTTATAGTCAGTGTAGTAATAATAATCATAAACACAATAATTTTTTTTAAACACGCCATACGATTTTCAGTTTTCTAGCATATTATTTTTGGTTTTACACAAACGGTATATAAAAAGAACATGTCGTTCTAAGTTTCAATAATAATATTATTATATGCCTAATCTGCTATAAACATGTAGCGGTGCGGTACGGGTGGTGGGTGGAACACATGAATGAAATACAATATTGACATGTATAGTATTCATTAATAAAAATTAAGTTGTCTATATACAATAAACCTAATAATTGATATTGTTAAATGGAAATAACCTGTGGGTGATAGTTTGTGCTAGACCTAATTAATAAAAATATTTCTTTTACTTAACATGTATGACATGTTAAGTGTGACAAGATAAGCTTAATTAAGATAGATGACTATTTTAATTTGTATCCACAAATAAACAACAAAATACAATCGGTTATATAAATTAATTAGTGAAAAATGTCTTATTTACCATTAATTTAGGGTTGCAAATATATTTTTGGGAAACAATGCGATGATGAATTGACTGAGATGTGTGATATCTCTTCACAATTCAAACAAAAAATTATAAGTTGGAAAAAGTAAATGTGTGTCATGTTAAGTAAAACCGGGTGCATGGGTAGGCTTTAACCCCTGATTATACAAACGGATTTAAAAACCAAATAAACATAAATTATTGATACAAAACTTTTTTATTGCAAAATGGGGGGTTACAGAAAATAAAAGTTGCATGCAAATATTTTATTAATACGTGAACATATAAAATTATAACCTATTACGAGTATTTTCCAACTACCAAAGTGGCATTTAGCAATGAGTTTTTGTTTGATTTAAATATTTATGCAATTTTTAAACTTAAGTTAGCTTTTTAAAGCAAAGTAGAATGAATGTGTTTTATTCTCACCGTGTATTGAAAATCAATTCGATTTGTAATAATTTATTCTATATCTATCAATCAATGCGGTGTTCGGGCATCGAACATTAGTTTTATTGAAATAAAGTAATATATATTTTAATTACGTAGTAAACGAGCAATACAAATGTTGCTTATAATGTGTTTGTTATACGAGGGTCGATCAATAAGTACACGTATTTGAAAACAGGTGGCATTGCTGAGAAAAACTTGACATTATTATCGTGTACTGTCATCTGCCAAACGACACCATACTATATTTCATTCTAGTTCACCGATTATTTTTTGTTTGGGGGCCAGTTGTATCACTCGTGTTTCGTGTTTCTTAATAAAATGGAAAAAGAGCAATATCGATCTGTTTTTTGCTAAGCGGAGGCCGTAGGCATGTCGTACGGAATAGTAAGTGTTCGCAAGGTGAGTCGCAGATGGGTGCCGTGATTGCTCATTCCAGCCGCTTATTCATCCGGAAATTTCGTGGCCAAATTGCATTAACTGCTCTACGAAAAAAAAAAAAATTCAGCTCAAACGTGGAGATTATTGCCGAGACGGAGGCGTATTTTGAAGAGTTTGAGAAATCTGTTTTTTTTTGTGTTTTTTTTGGAGGGGCTAAATAAATGGCAGACACGCTGGGAAAATTGTATCGACCCTAATAGGACGTTACGACAAAAAAGAAAGAAATTAAAATTTAAAAAAATGACGTTTCGTTCCTAACACGGGCACTTATAGATCGGTCTTCGTATGTTTTAGTGTCTATTTGGTGTAAATAATATTGAATAATGGACTTTTATAATTCTTCTTGATGGTGGTCCTGATTGATTGATATTCGCGTGACCATCGACACTTTGCTGTATTAAATATTTTAGATAATTCATTATTGCGTTCCAAATTACTTCGCGCAACCATTTTAATTCTGACATTACATTTCATTTAAGCTATTCGTTCTTCAGTGTTGTTAATAAATTTTAAAAATATGGTTTTGAAAAATTTTGATTAAATTCCAGAATTGTGTTCGTATGAAATTGATAAATAATTTTTAATATTAGCTAAATGAATCCTTCTACCTGGCATAGTACTAGTTCGAGGTGCGATTTGTATTCAGATTACAGAAAGTTAAAAATTATTTATGCCTTTACAACCTCCGAAATTGAAATTCATATTGTCAAACGTTTTAACCCAAAACTTTGGAACTCCTCCAACTATTTTTAGTTAAAAATCTAAATATGTACTAGCAAAAATTTATCAAAACAACAGATAACTGAAATCAGCCGTTCACCAAAAGAAATGATTTCTACTAGTCCTGATGTCAGGAAAATTCTCTCGTAGGAGATATTATGGTAGTTGTGATTAGCATAGTGATGTTTTAGAGGATTAAAAAATTTGTTTTCGGTTCACTAAGGCCCTGGACAATGAATACTTGAATACGGTTTCTTATTTCTCAGTTTCTGAACAAGATAAAAATTAGTTTCTTGAGAGAGGGGTGTGTTTCTGGAAAGCGTTTCTGGAAATGGAATTCCGTTTATGCGGTGAAATTAGTATCAATTTAGTAACAAATTAATTAAAAAAAAAATTAAGAATAAATTTGTCACTTTTACAAGTAACTGAACACATATTTGGATAAAATTGTGTTTTAAGTTACGGCAGCTAAAGCACACATTCAGCAAAATGTGACATATTGTCCCACGTTGCGCATTCTGTGGTAAATTCTCAATGCAGCAAAATATAGTTTCGAGTGCAGGTATTTTGCAAATGGCGCTTCTCAATATCCATTTCACAGTTAAGAACTCCATTCTCACATTATTGTTAAAATAAATTAAGATATAAAGAGAATGTTTAAACTAAATAATTATTTCTAAGTGTAAATTAAGATTCATTAGAATAGGCATCTGGATTGATAAAATAATTTTTTTAAAATTAAATTTAACATATAATTTAACCCGGCGTTGAAACAGTGGCCAGTCATAACAATCAGTATATACATTTTTTAAGTGAGAAAGTACAAGTCAATTCTCTTAAAAGTATTTTACCCGTGAGAATGAAGTGCGAACAGTAAAAACGTATTTCACTCGTAAGGATCAAAATGAGCTAGAAAGATGCATAATTTTAACGTTTTTCTGTTTAGTTGTATGAGTTTGTAGGGAAGTCCGTAAATTGATTTCTCGCAAATTGTGCTTTAATCAAACAGATTAGTTTTGGACGAAATTTGAACAGTTTCATCTACATCAACAGCAACATACCAACATCACCCTATCAACATAAACATAGCAACAAATCAACATATCACAAATCAACAAATCAACAATCCATTAGTCTACATATCAATAGTCCTTTCACTCCTTTTTAAAATACTAATACTAATTTAGGCTTATTAAACGCCTTTGTATTAGATGAGTCAGTATTGTTGTTTTTACCTTAGTACTCAATACTCTTGTTGATTTAGTTAATGATCTGGAAGATTGCGTAAATCGAGGGGATGGTTTGGCATTGGGACTTTAGAAATAACTCTTCTAGTAGATGGCACCACTGTGGTTATTTTTGAAATTGATCTACGGAAAGGAACGGAATTGAACTGAACTGAACGGAATTGAGTGTAGCGGAACGAAACAAACGTAAATTGAATAAAATTAAACGTAAATACTATTTCAAGATCCCCCAAAAATATATTAATTTCTTCAATGAAATGCGGACCATTCAGGGCCACCTAACATATTGTCAATTCGGTATCGAAAAATGATTTAAGCTACAAAACAAAACTGAAATTACATTGCTAATTTTCTAATATTTGGAAAAACTAAATTGTCAAGACTCACATGATACAAAAAATTTATAACTTTTACTAAGTATCGACCAAACGGCACAGTGGTTAAAGCTTTGGCGTTTGGATCGCAAGGTACCGAGTTCGAATCCCGGTAGGGCCAGAAAGCAAAATTTTTCCGGCAAAATTTATGGGCCGAATAATCTTTTTCATGCCAGTATAGGCAGGTATGGAGCTATGGAATGCCATACAGCTGGTGATAAAATCGGACCTATAGCCGTACGTCCTCGATTTGGCAGCTGTAAAAGGACGCGAAAAGCGACCTGCGAAAGAGTTTGGAGTGCTTCGGTTTCTGGACAGATAGCAAAAATTAAATAATAATAATCCACCTACTACGAAAAACAGGCCTTTACAATCTAAGTTATCAGTTTCTAACTAAGATATCAATTCTACTACAACCTTTGGATTTCCAGTTTTTTAAATGATTGATTTCATAAAGAATTTAAGAACAAATTAGACTCAAAATAAGATGATGAGACATAATTTTACTTTCATTTATGTGAGTGCAGACCAAATCTATGTAGGTTCTCTACAGGCCAGACGGATTGGGTGATCAGGATGAAACTTCATATATAAGCTTTCCTCATAAATTGGAAGATCCTAGTGATTTTTGGCTGAAATAATGCCAAAGTAGGAACTTTGTTTTTTTTTTGCAAATATTTTGAAAAGTATATCATGAACAAGAAAAACGATTAAGAATAAACTGATTCTAAATTGATTTTGCCTCAATATTGGTCCATATCATTTTTCAAAATTTAAGCAAAGGTTTTCAAAGTTTTTGTCAAAAAACTTTTTTTTTTAAATGCGGCTGTACAGCCTAAGTGGAATCATTTTTCGGAATGAAACTTCACACTTAGGCTTTTAACTGCGGAGGGTTTGGTCCAAATCAACGTTAACGCTTACATTTGTTAATAGAATTGGTACTACAACCACGCGCAATAACCCCTGCGACGGAGGTTCGCCTCAGTCAATTCTGTATTTGTGGTTCCAAAATAGACCCCTTCAACATCTTGGAGGATATTCTTTTCAGAAACCCGAAGACAATGGACGTAATTAAGGCCACCGGACCCGATAGAACCCTAGCTCGAATATTGATGAAGTTTGCCAGTGACTTGGCTCCAATATTAACTAAAATGTTCCTCTTTTCCTGTAAGCAAGGATAATACCCGAATGCCTGAAAGAGTGCTATGGTACAACCTGTCCTGAAACGAGGTTGTGATAAAACAGACCCGTCAAAATCCGGCTCTTATCAATTGTGTCAGCAGTCGCTAATTTTTTTTAGAAATGCATTAACCAACATCTACTATGTGTTGCATTAATATTTGTGCTCATGAAAAAATTATTTTAGTTATGTTTCCTAGATTATAAAACTCATGTAATTTTTTTTTTTTTTAAATTTTTTATCACAATGTAATTAATTATTAAATTACGTTTCATTTGGCATACAATTTATAAAAAAAAAATCAGGATTTACGTATAAAAAACCGAATTTACTCTGTTGCAAAAGTAATTGTGTTACAAATTATTGTTGCAAAAGTATTTGTGTTGGGACAGTTTTAATAAAACACGTTACTAATTTATATTACGTTGTTGATTTTATTTAAATTTAATATTAAGTCTGCCCACCGTTATATAATATGACCCCATTTAGTCTTCTGGGTATGCTGTCAAATAATTTGGAAATAAATTCTAGAGGTATTTTACTCCACACCTCAACAATCTCATCCCATAACTCCTGCTTGCTTCGTCCAACTCTATATGGCATATTTCGTTTTACATAAGCCCAAACATTTTCTATAATATTTAAATACGGGCTTTGCGGTGGCCAATTTATGCGTTGTTGGTCTAAATCATTTAAAAACTTGGTCACAATAAATGCTTTATGGGCAGGGGCATTGTCGTGCTGAAAAATAAAGTCAAGCCCAATTATTTTCGAACCAGCTACCAATGACATCATTCAGCAGTTCCAAATAGGTCATTTGGTTCATTTTCCCAGACACCATTGCTAGTGGTCCTACTCCGAGGTTGGTTATACAACCCCAAACCATAAGACTTCCTCCACCGCCTTGACGTTGTGTAGCATAAACACGACGTTTGTTTACCTTTTCTGGCTCCGTATAATAACGATACCGAAGATTCGTCAGTAAACAAAACGTTTCTCCAAAATTCGGAGCGCTTGTTCACATGCTGCTTTGCGAACAACAGCCGTTTTATTTTATTTTTTTTAGAAATATAAAACTTTTTGGTGCATGTATAGGCCTGTACCCCAGCTTCTTTTAAACGACGAGAAATTGTGGAATGGTGTATTTGGAGTTCTTTGTTATCCTTTAAAGTTTTAACGAGACCTCGTTGACTAAAATGTGCATTTGTACGCATACATCGAGTGATTTAAGCATTTTCTCTGGCATTAGTTATTCTTGGTCGTTGGCGTACTCCGATATTTTGCACCGTTCCGCAAATATTTTGCTTCCGAACTTGATACCAAATGGTATTTTTATGGCACTTGTACTTTTTCGCCAGTTCTTCGACTGAGATTCCCAAATTATATTCTGCCGCAATTGCAGATCGGGTTTCAATACTCAGTTCGCGGGTTTTTGGCATATTGTCACGATTTTTAATGCTCACAATTCAATGAAACTTGCAAAACTATTTGAAAACGTGTATTTTTGAAAAACAAATGCTGAAACAGTTATTTCAATGCACCATTTGTTGATTTTTTTTTTAGAATTTTGCTAACACAAATACTTTTGCAACAGTAATTTGTAACACAATTACTTTTGCAACAGAGTAAATTCGTTTTTTTATACGTAAATCCTGGGGCGGAATCATGAAATACGACCGGAAAATTTAAACGGATTTAAAAATATTTTCAAACTTATTAGTTTAAAAGTATTCAAATTTACCATGATGGATACAGACTGATTTTTAAATGCAACTTCTATAATATTTGAAGAACAATGGCTAATCTTCTACGAGATTTTCGAAATTCATTTTTTACCGGTGCAACATTTCCGTTTAAAACTGCTCGACTATGAAATAGTTGTCGAATTAAATTTTTATGTTAAACTTTCATGTATTTGAGTTTTCACACAAAATATCTACGCCAACTTTGACCATCTTTCGAATTTTTTTGTGTTTGTCCATTGAAATATTTTCTAACAATTCATTTTTCAAGTCGGATTTCATGATGTTGCCCCTGTATACATCCAAATAATTATATATTTCCGGAATTTTTACAATTTTGAAATACAAAAGACTTCAATGCCATCTCATAAAATGAAGTGGCGACGAACCTGAGACAAGAAATTTGAAATTCGAAAGAAATTTCGAAAATCTTGTAGGAGATTAACCATTGCTCTTAAAACATTATAGAAGTTGCATTTATACATCAGTCTGCATCCATCATAGTAAATTTGAATACTTTTAATCTATAAAATTTGAAAATATTTTTAAATCCGTTTAAATTTTTCCGGTCGTATTTCATGATTCCGCCTCTGATAATTTTTTTATAAATTATATGCCAAATGAAACGTAATTTAATAATTAATAACATTGTGATAAAAAATTTAAAAAAAAAAATTACATGAGTTTTATAATCTAGGAAACATAACTAAAATAATTTTTTCATGAGCACAAATATTAATGCAACACATAGTAGTGAAGTATTTTGAAATTATTAAAATTTTTCAGGCATACAGCATGGTTTTCGTGATAGCCGCTCTACAAACGATCTATTGTCGTCTGTCGCAAACAAATGAAACCTCATCGTGTAAAAGATGGAGAGACCTTTGCAATCGCATTGAATATATCCAAAGCTTTTGACAAGGTTTAGTATGGGATTGTCATTTGTAAAACTTGTAGCATACGGCTTCAATTCGACGAAAGATCAACGTTGTGCTAAACGGGAGATCATTAATGGCACACCCTCCAAACGCCGGAGTCCTTTTAGGATCAGTTTTATCACCGACTTTGTTTATATTATACATCAATGATTTGCTGTGTAACAAAGTTGAACATAGCTTTGCTGAAGACGCCACATTGCACCCTTCTATTTCATTCCAGATGGAACCTACTCCTTCAGAAGTAGGATACGGTTAGATAAAGATATAAAACAAATCAACCGTTTAGAGGTTATTCTTTATTCTAAGTACAAAATCACATTATTCTGTAATTATTATTCACGATTTGTTTTTTAAATCCAATCAATACTGTGTTAAGCTGACCTTAATTTCAGTGTGTTTTATTGTGACGAAATGCCCTATTTAACACTTTCTGCTCGTGCAAGTTAATAATATTTAAATATAATAGTCCAATGTTGGAATCCGAACTGTTTTTTTTGTAATCTCTGAGTTGTCGTACTAGAGTTCTAAAATTTCGAGTAAAAAACTATACGTTTAAGCAACTAAGCTCATTTAACCATCAAATTTAAAGTTTTTCGAACTCCACCAGTTCTTCATGTTCCTCAATAATTTTTTATGTGCCGGTCTCCAAAAGCACCGGAAATTTATTAATTGAAACCATTACTAGTTATACGATTTAGGGCTAGTAGGATGGACTATCTTGTTTTAACACTTATACTCCTGATGATGGCCTAACAAGTCGAAATCGATCGAGTGATTTCTTTAACTTTTTGAACAAATTTTTTTAATTAAATATTCAAAAATCTAATTTTTGCGAAATAAAAAAACAAATGTTTAATAAAATTTGTTTATTACGTAAAATTTGTTTACTAATTTAAATTTCCTATAGGCATTATTGTAGAGCCTTATACTCGTAGGATTTAGTGTAATGACAAGTTGAAAGGCTTGCTTGTTATGTGAAGAACTGATCTAATAGGTGTTGTCAAATCAGACACTTGAAACACCTAACTTTTATACTTGAAAATTGAGCAATAATGTAATGGCTGTTGCAGTAATCCACAGACCTGAGACCATCTTGTTTTAGGATATTCTACCAATTAAGTCTTTTTTTTCCAATATAAACATAAAATTATAAATAATAAATTTATTTGTTTTGTTGTATTTGTGAAAAGATTGGAGATAAAACTAAGCAAACGTATAGCTAGAAGTGAAGCCGACCGAATAAAATATTCGAATGTTTGACTTTACCGAAAGCATCTTTTAATTCCAACGATAACAGTCCATTTTTATAATTTCACAAATTTATATTCTAAATTGAAATAATTTTGTTACTTTTTAAAGTATCGCAGTTAATTATATATTTAGAGCTTATTTAATGCTAAAATAAAATTATTAACTAAAATATCAAAAATTGCAGTTAATCTTGTTACGGTTAACGTCCGAAATCGGTAAATGTCCTAGATTATAATTTTTTAAATTCGTTTACATGAATACAATCCGACTGTCCAGGAGTATGATGGTTAAGAAATGTTTGTTGACCTTCCCTCTTTATCATCCATCATGTAGGCTAAGCATCTTGAGGGACACAGCATCGTGGGGCGATTTCAAGAATATAGGACTCATTTTTCATAGATTTCGAAGCAATAAAACCGTTCTTTCCAATTTTTATTCGAACATTTACCGATTTCGGGCTTTTACCCTAACGTACACTAGCGGCTAAAAAACGCACAACGATAAGTTTTATTTATTTTCTGAAGTTGGATGAAAAATACATCGACAATACTTGGATCGAACAACATAAGCGACAAATTTTACAGCAGAAGATAAAACCGATCTTAATTTGATATTTAATTAAAAATACACTCTTTTGATTTTTTGAGCAAAAAGATTAAGTTATAGCAAAAAGAAGTGTTTTCGACTATAATGAAGTTTCTGACAAACTAAAAATGATAAAAAACTTTACAACAGCCCAAAAAGTGTAAATCTACACCTTCAAAAAAAACGTGTTATGCAAAACGAAATAACTAGTTAAAAAATAAGTTCACAATATCAAGCTAATTTAGCAAAACCATGTAGAATAACCATTCTTTATATTTTCTAGAAGCCAACATATTTATGCGGAGTCATGGATTTTTTTTAATTTTAAAATTTTTCTATGGAAGAAAGTGTAATCGTGCTTCGATCGTCAATGACAAGGTATCGTAAAGATTTCTAAGTAAATCGAAGCATGCTATCGTGTAGTACTGACCCAATTGCATCTTTTGTAGAAGCCAACATAATAATGAGTGCCGTCGAAGCATTCATTTTCTATCGATAATGAATTCACGCGGTTGGATGATGAATTCACATGGTTGAATTTGCGGCCGTAATTTCGTCAGCATTTGAATTTATCACCGAATTCGAATTGCGTTGAGTAAATCGTAATCTCAAATGGTTCAATATTTTAATAATGTATTGTCAAATAAACATGGTGTGTTTATTGTGTTTCTACATAAATTAGGGACACCGGATTGATTCTGCTTTGCCCTGACGTATTCAATTTTATGGATAGCAAATCGAAAATAACTTCCCAAGATTCACAATTTCTTTTTATATATGATATATAATGGCCAGGGCTTGAAAGTTTTGCTGGTCGTTGGAAGTGAATAAATCCTCTCAAAAGATATGTTTTTGATCCTAAATTAAGTTCTGCCGTAATATCGTCAACTTTTACGTTGTAGTAAGTTTTAATGTCAATAGGTTGCACATCCATTACAACGAATCCATTATGGGACTTGATCTGTAAGGAGGTTGGTTTTTCAAACCATTGACAACAGTTGGTACAAGTGGCCCCTTGAAATTGTGTAAGTTTTTAAAACTTCTTTCTGAAAATATCTGAAAATTTATTGGGACGTAAAAAACGTCTTTGGCTTGAATATTATAACAATTAGGACATGTGGCATCGACATAAATTGACCTTTTGAATAAAAATTCAATTATTTTTGAAATGTGTCAGTCCATGCTCATATTTATATCAGACGTAATATCATTAACGTTAAAACAATTTAAAAGCAAATGTGTTCTTCTTCGAAATGTCGAATGAATTGCTCCATTTATCACAAAATACGATATAAAATCGGAAAAATCAGTATTTGTGGCCTTAAATAACTCCATAACATGATTATTATCTATACAAAACACTCTTATAATATTGGCAAATGCATCGAAAGCGCACGTATTATAAATTGATACTTCAAAGCTTAAAAACATGAAAGAATATTCATTTGGTAGGATGTGCTCGATGTCAATATTCTCGCCTTCCGATTGTTTTTCGATAACTTCGTCAATTTTATTTTTCGCTGTATATCTGGCTAAGACACGTTTCCCCATATGTTTCGGGGAGTCATATAGTCGTATATGTTTATTCCATTTTTCTTCGTTATTAATATCGTCCGGTTCTTCATCGGAATCATGGTTAATGAATTTCCATTTTTTTGGTTTGGGAGTCTGTCGTAGCGCTTGCAAAACTTATATTGCATTTACCAAAAGCTCGGTTTTTGCTTTTGTTAATGCAACAAATCTACCGAATCGTAAAATTTTTTTTTCTATGTAGAAATGTTTTATATGTCGAAACCATAACTCTACATTAGAGTTGGAAATTCGCCCCTTAACTTGTATGCGGTTTGAAAAGCAAGTACCCCATAAAGGAAGATATGCAAGATATCTCTTAACAGAAAAATGTAGAAAATCTTTGCAATAATATGAATTTTTTTCTGAATATTGTCGTTGATTATTTGTCTTTTTAATTGCGTCCAATTTATTCTCATACTCTTTCAAAAACAATTTATAAAATGGACTTTTAGAATAATGAGCTTTACCTACATCGAATTCAACATCTACCATGTCTTCATTATTTATACTGCTATCGTTTAAATTGCAATCATGCTGATAAATAAATGGTCGAAACTTAGCAAATTCTTTTACCCCAACAGTAACTTCGGGAGTTTTAAACTCATTCAAACAAACAGAACAAAAAATGTTGAAGAGATTGACTACGTTTTCCAAAGTTTCACAATTTAGGATAGCACAATCTATGAGAAAATTTCTGGTTTCTTTAGTGGCGTTTGGTAACTTCCTTTTCACTTGAATTACGATTATATTTACGAAATGGTTACAGCAAATGAATACTGCAACCATGTTTTTATAGTTTTCAATATCCCATCTACGACAAACATCATATACATCGCAATCTAGCACGAGATCATCACGCTTTATTACTTCTGACCTTATTTTTCGAAGTACTTCATTAGTGGTCAACTTCATAGTATTACCGGTTTTTATTAATTCAATGTCAGCATTCGACATCATTTGAAGCCCAACATTATGAGCACTATCAAACTCAAGCTGTTTTTTTACAGTAGTACCCCTTATTTGTTCAAAAGGCTTTTTCCCTTCATGGGAACAACAGCTTTCACCTGTAACATATACTCGCATTACATTTTCGGGATTTATAACCATTTTGTACTTTTGTACATGTGACGCGTACTTACACTTTCCATAAGCAACAATATTCTGTTGCAATGTGCTTGAATATCGAACCGTATCGGAAGAAATAACACACGAATTTTTGGAGCATATAAGTGTATCGGATATAGCCATTCTGATACATTTCTTAAATACTAATTGTTCTGTGGACACTTCAGACATTTCTTGAAGAAAATTCCATTTTAAAGCCTTGCTCCACCTTTCTTCGTTTGAATGTTCCGATTTAACTACAGAACTTGTGTGTTGTGGGGCATGGTTAATAACATTCCCATTTTCACTAACAATATCTGTTTGATGAGGAATGACCACAAACATTTCAGAGGATCCCAAAATATTATTTAAGAAATCAGATGGATAATTTCTCTTAGGTTCTTCATTTTGTATCGATTCATTATTAACATTTAACAAAACTGGAATTTTCGCCATTATCGTCCGCCAAGTTAAACATATTTTAATTCGATTTTTCAGTGAGTTTTTAATTTTTAGATGCTTACAAATTACTTCCATAGCAGAAGTAGCCAGTCAGTACTACATGATAGCATGCTTCGATTTACTTAGATATCTCTACGATGCCTTGTCAATGGCCTTCGAATGGTTGAATTTTCGAATTTTTATGATTCAAAACATAATTATATATTTTGTTATTTTTGATTTTAATGAAATAATTTTAATGAATTTAAATAAATATATTTTCCCATATTTTCTTTAATTATCTTGTTGTTCTTAATTACAATTTATGTTTAAAAAGTGTACCATTCTTAATTTGTGAGTGATACATTTCCTCTTACACTTTTTGGCTATTATAAGGTTTTTTGTCAATTTGTCAGAAATTTCACACTGCCTGTTTTTCGCCGCTTGGGTTATATTATTTAATAATTTGGCGCTTATGCTAAGGCGCTTGTGCTAATAATTTTAAATTGTATTTTAGAATTTGTTACGTGGGAGGCAGTTGTGTTTTTAAAAGTTAAAAAAACGGTCGTTGGAGCTTTAAGTTTAAATCAAATTAAGCATCAAATCAAAAAATATTTGCTATTTGCGTTAAAATCATGCTTTAAGTTGCTTTAAAATCATAAACAATAATGGTCGCTTGCGCCATTTTTATTATCTTTCTTTATGAAACACAAACGACAATTTTTTTCATTAACTAAATAATTTTAAACTATTTATTATTCTAAATGTAGTGAATAATTTTATACACATTTAAATGTAATAAACACTTCTCACTTTTATTAATCGTATTCAATCAAGTACCCTACTTCCATCCAAAATAAATTAATATTAGCCCGGAACAAACACAACACTTTCCTTTTAAAATATTGTCCTGGTTTACGATGCTTGGTTGAACCTAAACTAGTAATTTTGTCGCTTAAAAAATTTAAATCAATTCAAACTATCGTATAGCATATGGGTCAGCGCTTTCCAGTGATATGAAATACACAAATTTGAAAAATTGTCATTGTGCTATTCGATCCAAGTATTGTCGATATGTGCAATAAAGGTCAGGGGCCGTATTCTTGAAATATGTGGAAATTTCCCCAATCGAGAAACAAGTTGCTTTGAAATTCTTAATCATTTTTTCAAATTTGTTTTCAAGTTAACTAACATTTGTCTTCCAACTAAGGAAATAATTGCAAATCGATTTACCCGAGAGAAAAAAAAGTATGTTTAATTTAAAAAATAAAAAAAATTTAAAAAAAATGATTAAAGTAGCAGCCGAAAAATTCGAATAATATTGAGAATTTCAATGCAACTTGTTTGTTGAAATGTCCACATGTTTGAAGAATACGACCCCAGGTCATTTTACTGATCTCTCAGAAATCAATTCAAATATTGTTAGGTTTTTATAGATACGTGTTTTAGTATAGTAAATAAAGCCAGTAAATAAACGACAGTCGAAAGAGTAAGACGCATTCAAAATTTTAGTAAAAATGCCACAGGTGTCTTCTTCAATTCTTTATACGCTGAGAATTTGACTTTTTCTGAAAAAGCTCGTAGAATAGGGGTTTTCCATTCTACCATTGTGTGACTAATTCAAAAGCATCAACGGGTTGGAAATGCCGAGTGACAAAGTGATTCTCGCTCAGAATGATTACGATAAGGTTGACCAGCATCTACATCGGATTTCGGTTCAAAACGGATGTGGACTTGAGAAAAGAGTTGGAACCGTTAGAAAACATAAGCATTTCAATAAGAACTACTCGTCGAAGACTTCAGGAGTATGGTTTGCATGGAAGTTGTTCTGTAGAAAAAAACGTTTTTGGACCCGTCAACATGTTGAATCGACTCAGGATCACTGGAATAAAGTTATATTTTTGGATGAATGCAAATTTTACTTGCATGGATTAGAAAAAAGATTTTACGTAAGACAACGCATAGGAAGAAGAATGGAAGCATCATGTTAACAATAAACACACACACCAGAAGCAGGCTGGATTTATGGTTTGAGGTTGTTTTAGTAGCCGTGGACTAAAAAGGTTGGTATTTGAAAGCTATAATATAAATGGTTTGAGCTGTAGGAGTACTTTAAGAGAACATTTACTGTCATCAATAGGATAACAAAAGCTGCAAGAAGATCACAAAGCTGCAGTATTAAGTTTAAATTTAGTTTTGTATATTGGTATCAACGATTACAACAAAAATACATTTCAGCTTTCAATATGGATTCCATAACATTTTTCTATACTTTTTCAGGTTTTAACCTTTTTTGAAGAACGTGTGATTTATGTATCACATTGACCTGCACAGAGCTCAGACTTTAATTCGATAGAAAACTTGTCTTGTCGCATGAAGTATCTTCTTCGAGGAATGCAACCGAAGACAATTGAAAACCTACGAGGAAGTATTATCCTGCATTGGGAATAAACAACGATGGAATAATTTATAGGAGTAAGCTTGATGTATCTTATTGTCATATAACACATTTTAAATTAAGTACTTTACTAAAAATGTCCTTAATTACCTGATGTTAGTGCGTTTTAAAAGAAATCACGACATTATCGGAGAACACAGATTCAATCCCATATTTAAGGTTATTTCTGCTTGAGAGTAAAGTAAACGTTCATTTTCTTTTGGTGAACATAACTCAATAATTCTGACCTTGTCTTCGATTCTACAAATCCAAGGCCAAATTCAAAATCGAATTCAATCATTTCAATAATTTGAAGACGCTCACTTATCCAAATTTACTTCATGGGCAATATGGAGGACAAATTTGATCGGCGTCAAACGATCAATACGGCAATGAAAAAAGCAATTCTTCAAGATATGCAGCAACTACTTCATGCATATGCATTTGTTCGATTATTCAAAACTGCGTCGGATAAACGACCCGCAGGAACACACAACGCTCATTCAATGCTCCAACAATAGAGGAAGTTGCCATTGCGATTGTTGGTAAAAACTTGGAAACTCGTAAAATTGTGCTTACACGTCGTACCACTAGACAATTGCAATAAAAATACAAAACTCACCGTTCATATGGTACATTGTCGAACCCGCTGATGTTTTGAAAAGCAGACGATGGATATCACTTCAATATCAACATCATAATTTTAATTTCAACATGACATTAATTACACTGATTTCATTTCAGTTAAACAAATTAACTACCAAGGAGGTTAGCTCAATGAATTATTACTCAATTATTGCTTCGACATGTATACGTCAAAATCAAAACGGAGTGCCTAACTTTCATTCGGTACCGTCGCCTAACAATGATAGCCCGCGTCATATGTGCATGAATACGCGCAAGATGCCATGACATATGTTCGTTATTATACGGTCGTTCAGATTTATTCCTCACCGTTACGTGTAATCCGAAATGGATAGAAATTGTTCAACTGCTGCTCTCCAGACGAACATCAATCAAGTGATATGACGGTATCAACCCGCCTTGTCTTCAAATAAAAAATCTGGTCGCCTATGAACTACATTATTAAGCATCGCGTCACACATTCTTATTTGGTTAGTCGGAAGAATTCGACCAAACCAAATAGATTACATCATACGTGCCGAGATACACAATTCTATGAATGTTTAATTTGTAGGAAAAATCAGTACTACTGTAAGGCAAACAACTTACAACATTACTTCAGGTATTTGTAAACAAACGTCTTGTAGACGAGTATAAAGCGCGTACGGCCGAGCAAACGAAGATCTACTGCGGCATGCAATCCGCAGGGGAATAGGAAAGTAGGAAAACTAATAGAAACATAGAGGACGACGATTCGAGCTGAAGCGAAACAACTTCATAACATGAAGGACCAACAAGCAATAGCCGCTAATACAGTGATACGGCGCAGTACAATAGACGCGCTGCCTTAACAGGTATATTGCGACACAATGTCGTCATTAGAGATTTTATCTCATTGAGATCTTTACAATCACAAATAAATATAATTAAACATTTGATATCTGCATAACACTTATATAAAATATAAATACGACACGCGTTACACGAGATGAAATAAAATACACTTGATTCTGTTTTATTGCAAAATATACCAATAAATAAATCTCTGTGAATAATTTACAACCGGGATTATAAACACACCGAATAAATCTGAGATTAAATTTGATTGTATTCACTATTCATCACAAAAGATTTTTACCATATAATATATGAGAACACACACACACACAGGTACATACAATTTTTCCTCGTTCATCTTGAATCAATTGATATAAACTTACCTGAAAAGATAAGAGAAAATAATTTATTATTACAGATAATTTTTTTTTTTATTTTTAAATCAAATAAAATTCACAATTTATAACATTTCTCTAACAATCAAAATAAATTTATGCAATTTTTTTGTCAAACAAACTCTAGTGTAACATCTATAAATAATGTCACCTTAGATTTTCCTTAACAAAATAACATCTAATTTATCTAGTTTTGTCACATACAAAGAATAATATTTGTTCCCCCCTTCTTTTCTCATCTCCCATGGCTTGTTCTAGAAGTAGATAATTTATACCTGTACGAAAAGCACAAAATAAGACAACAAATCTCTTGAAATGTCTTGTTCTACTTTAATCCACCAATTTTTATTGTCAATTTTTGTTTTTAGGGAAATTTATCAATGTTTTCCTTTATTTTTTTTTAAATTTACAAATCGAATTTAATAGTTTGGATTTTATGGATAACTAAATGAACGTAGAAAAATAATAATAAAAATAAATTTCAAGTTGGATGAAATACCAGATAAAATCAAATGACATGGAAATACTTAAACTCTTTAGAATTTTTTTGCTGCTGCTCCGCATTTTGAGACGAAAGTTGAATTCATTTTTTATTTTTTCAACTTTCAACTAACACAAAATAAAAATTTTCCTTTATCAGCTAGACTTAGAGGGGGATGCGGTGCGGTGAGACTAGAGCCAGATTTATTTTTTAGTTTTTATTTTTCCCTTTAATGTTCAAATAAAAATCTACTGCACCAATCAATGCCACATATAGATAACCGTCATTATTCTTTTTGATTATATGTATTTTACGTTTATTTTCTATTTTTAAGAGTTTCATTCAGCAAAAAAATATTAAAGAAGCACACACATACAAATAACACAAAAATTCCGTATTTAATCCGTAACCGAAATAAGAAATTCGTTACCATTGGTGGAGAGTTAAGAAAATTTGTTAAAATGGATTTTAGTTTGCAATTTCATGTTTGTGTAATTGAACACAGAGTAAGAAATAAATAAAAATAGAGTTACATTATATATTGAAGAAAAGTGTTTTATTCTTGTTCTGTTATCATGATTAGTCGTTTGGGATTATTACAGTTTTTCTTAATGTTTTATTTTAAGTGAGAAGCTTATGTAGCAGAGTAGCCATCGAAAGAGTAGTTTCCAAACAGTTCTTCATTGATTGTAAAAATAAATTAAAACATTTGTTTCAAGTATATACAGTGTTTTGTTCTATTTATAGAATGGTTTGGTTGAATTTGTGAAATGGCCTTCACATATCTATTTCTATTTTCAACACACTTAGGATGGCTTTATACCAGTAACGAATTAGAGAAACGAATTCGTAAATGTATGATGATAATTATCAGGTTTCAGAATGATTATTACTACCAAGACGTTGGAAGTTTGGTTTCGAACTAATTAAGCAATATTAAATTCATTAAACTAAAAAATTTGTCGTGTCATCAGATGCAGTGACTAAACTACAAAAATATTTAAAACACATTGAACTTACATACAAAATATAATCATAATGCCTTAGTTAAGGCATCCATTCAGCCTAAATGGAACTTTATAACCAGGACGGTAATTTTGTTTCGAATATTTCAATTTTAATTTTGAATTTGGACAAAAGTAGCAAACCGCCATTAACACGTCTTCCCAGAAATTTAAACTAAAGATTTGTGAGCACCTGAAATATAAAGTTAAATTATTCATCCAACCAGCACATTTTAATTTGAATTTTGAGTTTGAGCGAAAATGGCCTTCCAAGAATTTTGAACGAAGGTTTCGATAGCACCTGAAATAGATTTTTAAATTGCTTATCCAGCCAGCCAGATAGCAACTTCACCAAGGCCAGTAAATTTTTACGAATTTTAAAATTCCAATTTTGAGTTTGAGTGAAAATTGCAAAGCACCATTAAAACATTTCTCCTCCAGATATATAGACTCAAGTTCTGATATAATACCTGAAATAGGAAGTAATATTGATCATCTAACTAGCCTAGCTAATTGGAAGTTCCTAACCAGGATTGCAAATTTTTCACGGATTTTTGTAATTTAATTTTGAGTCTGAGTGAAAATGGTGAACTATTATTAACATGTTTCCGCAGAGGTTTGGACTTAGGTTCCGGTTACACCTGAAATATGCTGTTAAAATTGCTTATCCAGCCAGCTTATTTATGACTTCCTTACCAAGAAAGTTAATTTGCAACCATTTTTTATATTTCAATTTTGAGTTTGAGTGAACTTTGAAATCGGCCATTAACACGCCTTTCCTGAGATTTTGACTCAAAATCCAAAAGTACATGAAATACGGATTCACATTGATCATTCAATTCAACCAGCCTAATTTTAGCTTCCTAACCAGGGCGCAAATTCTGGTTTAATGATAAATAACAATGACTAATAGTTTCATTATTTATTGAAAATTTCTGCCTTAGTTTTCAAATATATATCGGGTTTGCTTCTTGACCCAGGATTATGAAGCCTACCTTAAAGGACGGAAAATATAAATATTTTAAAAATTCAAACTAAATGAATAATAAAAACTACAAAGTCATTAGTGATTGAACCGGAATTCATGTCCAGGACAGCAAATTTATTACGAATTTTTTTATTTCAATTTTGAGTTTGAGTGAAAATAATAAATGGCTATTAACATGCCATTCTAGAGATTGGACTCAAATTCCGATACGATAGCACAAGAAAAAAATTGATAAATTGGTCATTAAGCCAGTTTAATTAGAACCTCTTAACGGGGGCAGTAAATTTGTCACGAATTTTTATATTTATATTTTGAGTTTGAACGAAAAATGCAAATGACCTATAAAACACTTCTCCCGATATATAGACTCAAGTTCTGATATAATTCCTGAAACAGGGACCTATAACGATCATCTAACTAGTCTAATTTCAACTTTCTAACCAGGATAGCAAATTTGTAACGAAATTTTTTATTTCAATTTTGAGGCTGAACGAAAATAATAAACGGAATTAACACGCCTTTTCAACGATTTGTACTCACGTTCAATTAGCACCTGAAATAAGTTGTTATATTTATCATCCAACCAGTCTGTCTAAAACTTGCTTACCATGACAGGAAAATTACTACCCATTTTTGTATTTAAATTTCTAGTTTGGGCGAAAAAGGCCAACCGCCATTACAACGCCGTACCAGATATTTGCACTATGTTCCGACAGCATCTGGAATAGGGTGTAAAACTGCTCATCCTGCCAGCTTGATTGAAATTTCTTAAGCAGGATAGCAACTTTATTACGAATTTTTATATTTCAATTTTGAGTTTGAGTGAAAATTAAAATCGGCTATAAACATGCCTTGCCAGAGATTCAGACTCAGGTTCCGATAACACCTGAAGTAGGTTGTTAAAGTTGCTCTTAAGCCGCAATAATTAAAACTTCTTCACGAGGGCAGCATATTTGTTACGAGTTTTTGCATTTGAAATTGAGTTTGAATGAAAATTAAATCGGCCATTAACACGCCTTCCAGAGATTTGACCTCAAAATCACATAGTACCTAAAAATGGAATTAAATTGATTTACTCAGCCAGAATAATTAAACTTCCTAACCAGGACAGCATATTTGTTATACATTTTTGTACTTCAATTTTGAGTGTGAGTGACAATTGTAAACGGCCATTCCACAGGTCCAGAGATTTGGACTCAGGTTCCGTAGGCCTTGGCTAATAGGCTTTAAAATTGTTTATCCAGGATTCCAGGCAGACTAATTGCAATTTTTGTATTAAAATTTTTTGTTTGAGTGACTATTGAGCCGTTTATTTTGTAAGTGGTTTAAGTCCATTTTACAAAAAAAAAAAAAAATTGTTAATGGTAACAATAATCACAATTCCTATAATTGTTTTTATATTTTATAAAATGTATTATACTATGTAATCTAACATCACGTTTTAGGTTATGGTGCTATATGTTTAATAGTCCTAGTGACCATCACTAACTAGTGACATTGGTATAAGAGTTTGGATATTCCTGTGGAAACTACTACAGCAGGAAATGGAAAAGTAAAAAATTAAAATTGTAGTACGGTTTCGGGAACGTATGGGCGTTCTATTCAACTGATACGGCAATGAGGTGGTATTTTTAATATTCCTGGTGACCAGCACTAACTCGGGACATTCGTCGAAGTGTTCTCATATCCCTGTTGAAATTGCTAAAGAAGGAAATGTAATAATGGAATATTACAATTTTGTGTCCCAACCATCATCTAAGGTTCCGGGTAGATAAAAACCTTCTATTAAACTGATATGGTAATGAGGCTACACATTTTAGATTATCGAAGACCAAACTTGTGCCATTAATCGAACTATTCGAATATCTCTTTGGAAACTTCTGCAGAAGGAAATGGAACAGTGAAAATTACATTTTTATATCCCGATCGCCTACTAGGGATTACATATGAGCCGTCCAACTGTTACAGTTATGAGGCTAAATGTTTTATTTTTCTGGTAATCAACACTAACTTGTGACACTGGTCGAAGTTTTCGAACATCTCTCATTTACTACAGAAGAATATGTAACAGATTTTTTTTTTAATTTGTGTACAGTTTAATTCCAGTGTGCAGATTTCCACCAAATTTCGCAAGGATTTCTCAATTAATGGAAAATGTTTTAAGTAGCTATGTAGTTTTATTCCGAATTGTTAATCGGCCTGGACTCTAGGGATGCTAAATTTCGGTGAAATAAAGTTTGTTATCAAAACCCGTCATTTCCGGTAAAATTAAAAAAAAAATCTTAGCTAATTTTGTCGGAAATTTATATAATAATTTTTTTATTCCTAATGGTTTTTCATACATGTTATTTACATTTCAAAATGATTGCAAACAACAACGTAGTTCTTACGGAATCTTTCATTTGAGGAGGACGAATTTGAAGTTTCGCCCGATCCTAGCAGTATTAAACAAATCATTCACCAACTGAAGCGGTGTTCCTCACATATTCCGAAATAGGAGAGACGAAGAAAGCTCTCAAACAGGAGTTCCGAATATATCTTGATTGGTTATAATTATACTTCCTATATATTATTTGATAAGATAATGATCGCATATTTGCAAGACGTCATGTAGTCTTCGATAAATTGATGTAGTGCAGAATTCTAAGAAACACAAATTCACATACACAACATTTCACTGGGAAGAGCATAGGAACAATGAGTCGAGAGATATCGAAAATATTAACGTACACAGAAATCAGGAAAATCCGATCAATAACACTGATGCTGCAGATGATGAAACACATGAAACTTGGGGTGTAACAAATTAAGCTTGGGAAACCTGAACATGGTGCAAAGATAATAAGTTCAAAATGTATATTCAAAAGTAAGCCACATGTTACAGGAAGTTGAACTTGATACAAAGCACTGGCTACATGCAACGTCGTCAAGATTCTGAGGACACTTATTCGCCCGTACCCAGACTTGTTACTATGCGTCTATTGATATCTGTGGCTACGTCAAATTCATATTTAATGTTCAGCATCTAGAACATGTCACTGCTTTTCTTCATGAAAATCTCTCTGTAGACGTGTTTATGATAGTTCCTGATGGTATTAATGTTTCCGATGGTAATTTACTAAAATTGAGACAATCCTTGTACGGGCTGAAACAATCACCAAAGTTCTGGAGTAACCGTTAATTCATGCATCACGAAATTGAAATTTGAACGATCAAACAGGTCTTCCATCTATCTAAATACCTAAGTCGTTAACGGAATTAAAATTACTGGGGACGGTGAAGAGCAGTACGGCAATATTAAATCAAATTTTTTCGATGAACTCGATATGAAGGATGAAACAGAATGTTGAAGTTGATGTGAATGAAAATATTTTAATTGATCAATCACACTATACATGAATATCATCATATAATGTCTGATTGTAATTCATCGCCTACACCAAGGGTCAAAAACTTGGAACTCATCAAGGGCACTGACCCAAAAATTAACAAATTTACCGTACCGTGAATTATTGGGCAGTCAAATGTACTTAATGTAGGGAAGCAGACCAATAATTGTTTTGCACTTACATACTTAAATCGCATCCGAGGTTGTGCAACCGATGAACATTATCAACATTTGAAAATGTTGCGTCAATATCTAAAAAGTACCTCCTACTTTAAGTTAAATTTTCACGAAATGATGCAGATGTTTTGATTGAAGATGACGCTGACTGGTATCGAAAGTCAATTAGTGGATATGTAGTCAAAGTTTTTGGTAACGTAGTCAATTGGGAAACCAAAAACCAATGTCTATATAGTAACACAGTACAGTATTGAGCGAATCATTGTGAGTGAAACCGGTAATTTGTGATATGAAATTAGATATGTCCCCCCAATTAAAATATTCGAAGATAGTTTGGACACGATTATGATTTCCAAGAATCCTGAAACTCGTCGCAATTAACATATTGACATCATGTTCAACTTTCTTCGTGACATGGAATGGAATCAAATCAAAATTATCAAATTGGAACATTTAAGGTCGCAGAACCAGTTGGCTGATATTTTCACAAAAGCAATGGGCAAGCAGCTGCGTGAGAATTTTCACCATATTAAATACTTTCAACCAAAAAAATGGTGCCGGTAATGCAGATTGTGTCTTTGCTATAACAACCAAGGCTACGGGCCAATAGTCGGGTAAATTGTTTACAATTGTAAAAATCGGATTTAGAACAGATTTTTCGATCAGTTTGCCATTGAGTTTTTGATAAATAATTGATTTTACCGAAAAATTTACTTAAAATTGACTTTTACGCTTGGATTGGCCCGCAGCCCAAATAAAGAAATTCGATTAATGCTGCGTACCAATCCAAGGGTAAAAATCAATTTTAAATAAATTTTTCAGTAAATTCAATTATTTTTGAAAAACCTATGGTAAACTGATCGAACAGTCTGTACTAAAATCGATTTTTACCCTAGTAAACAATTTACCCTTGGATTGGTACGCAGCCAAAGTTGATCAATGTATATATAGTTCAGCCCAAAGTTTACCAAAAGTTTTAATTATTATTGTGAAATCAGAAATCAGAATTTTTAGAAAACCAGGATGTTATTTGACAACATTTAATTAATTGAAATATTGCTAAATTCATCAAGCTATCTGATAGACCATAACGCCTATTTATTCGAGCCCAATTGTAAAAAAATTCTGATGTGGATACGTTAGTGTAATTTGACATATTTGTATAGTTTAGTTTCTTGCAAATTCATTGAATGGCTCCATTAATTGAAAATTGATGCCACAAATGCCATTTGATAGGCCATAATGCCTATATTGACTCTAGCCCAGTTGTGAAAAAACTTTGATAAAGATACGGGGTTATAATTTGATAAGATTTCTTAAGTTCAATTTCCTATACTTGTTAATAGGAAAACGATAAAAAAGAGTGAATAATTATTAAGAGGATCCTGGAATTTAATTTGGCTATATTAGACAGATAAATTTCTTTGAGTGAAGAATGGAAAATTACTTGATTAGCTTGGCGCTCTAGGTTGACCTAAATCCGCATTGATGCCACTATGTTCATTTGAGGGAATATGTTACCTGTACCTCAATTGTGCAAAAATTCTGATGGGGATACGGGTTATAATTTTACAAAATTTTGATAGTTCAATTTCTTGCAAGTTCAGTGGATGGGCCAACGGTCTAGGTCAACCTAAATCCGCATATATAAATGTATATGCAGTGAACCTTCGTACATTTCTAATTGTTAAAATAAAATAAAATGAGAAGATGTTCATATTTAAACGAATTTTATAAGAAAACTAAAATGTTCACTACTTTTTTACTGATCAATAGAATTAAACGAGAAATGAAGCAACAAAAAAAATGTTAGTTCATCAAGAAAAATAAAACAAGATTTTGGCAGCTATTTTGAAAGGGAAGAGATGAAACACGGTATCACTTTTTTATTTTTTATAATCCTTATTCATTTCTCTTTAAAATGAGATACTGGGTGTCTGGCGTGTGGATCGACAACATTTTAAGGCGATTGGTCGGGGGGGGGGGGTTCCTCTTTTAGGAGTTTTTACCCCATTGCACATATCTCCTTAGTGCCACGGGAACTGAGATATGATATTTTTAATCAACAATTTAATTACCCAAAATCACACCTTTAAATGGTAATAATTTTTTTCTAAAGTAATTCTAAATTAAATAATAATCTAAATAGATTTTTATTTAATACAATTGGTAAGAAAAATGACTTATGGGCTTGTAGTTCCTAAAAATGTGTAATAGTACGAAAAATGTCACCTTCTCAATTTATTAAAAATAACTAAAGGTTATTTTGAAATAAGCTTTGTTTAAATTTTCTAGATTATGTCCTTTCCAATAAAATATTACATTGTGGTCAAAATAAGAGACAAAATACTATGTCAGGGTTACGAATACACCTTTAAGCTATTGAAGCGTTTTTAAAAATTAGTAAACTGGATGTTAATTACCTTGAGCTGTTGAGTCGATATTCCACTATCTGGTACCGGAAGTGCCCATGTGTTTCAGGTTGCTCTTATTAAATTGTTAAGCGCTTGTTTTCGTATTTATCTTCGCCGTTGTTACGATGCCTAATTTTAGTAATGAAGAGTATGCTGAATTAATCAGGAGCGATATCCTGATCGACGATTACCGCACGACGAAACCTTTACAACAACCTATCGTCGTCTAAGGGAGACCGGCAGCTTACATTTTCACGAGCCTCAGGTGTATGTGTGAGGCTACATAATGTTGCAAAATGAAAGAATAATAGAAGCTTTTGACGAGGATCTTATTACTATAAGCATATACGAGTTGTCGCTGAAAGATTACAGCCTTGCCCAAAAGCACTCTATAAATTTCGAGCGTACACGATAAGTATACTGCAGAAAACAACCCCTATTGTTTATTGATTTTTTTGACACCTAAACAGGGTTAAAAACAAAGACTCACACCGCAGGTGTGGCAATAAACCATCTGATGCAATAAAATTTGTTTTTTTTTTTCATTTTGTATTTATTCATCAGTTCGCTACATTCCAAACGAATCTCTGTTCTCATCACTCGCAGAAGGCTTCAGAAAGCTGATCTGAAAGGTTGTAAAACCAGGAAAAAACCATGTCTCGAAAAAAAAGAATGTTCGGTATAAATGGGCCTTCAAATACCAAAGTTCCACCGAAGAAAATTGATTAAATATGTGTGGTCAGACGAATCAAACTTTGAAGTAAGTTGACAATTCTATACCCTAATAATATTAAATAAATTAATTAAAAAAAAAACTTTATTGATATAAATATTTTAGTTTTCCGAAGTCTTTACATTTGCCATATTTCAAATTTTGGTACAACTGGTGTGCCATACAACCATCCATAAAACACGACAGAGACAGCATAATGGTCTGGGGCTGCATGACTAATTCTGGAGTTGGCAAAATGTTTCCTTGGGAGGGCCACAAGAACTCTTCAAAATACATAATCGTCCTAGAATCTGCGTTGCTGCCCTCATTTTTAGCACTTTTTGGCGATACAAACATGGATGGAGTTAAATTCCAGCAGGATAACGTTCCATGTCATAAATCTGCCTGCACAATGGCATGGTTTCGATAAAATGTCATTGAGGGTCTGGAGTGGCCTACCCAGTTCCCGGACCTGAACCTCATAGAACATTTATGGAGTTTATTAAAACGTAGAGTCAGGTTCCACACAATAAATAACAAAGAAGATCTAAAACGCTGTCTCTACCAAGAATGAAGCGCCATACGTCTTGCAAAATGTAAAAAATTGTAAGTTCTCTACCCAAAAGAATTCTTGCCGCAATTAAGACAAACGGTGGACCAACAAAATATTAATTTATATAAATAAATAGTAATGTGAACCTATATAAATTGTTTGAATTTATTTCAAATTGATACTCCCAAAATTGTAAGATATCATGGGTACTCAATACTTTTAGCCAAGGCTGTAAATTTATCACTCTCGAAAAGGTAGTCGGTTCTACGGGTAGATGGAAGTCATGCATTCCATTACACTCCAGTTCAAGGTAATTACATTCAATTTTTTTTTCTCCCAGTTTACAAAAGTTGTATCATATTTGAGCAATAGTCACAAGCTCACGGATTTAATTAATTGTTCCAGGCCTCGAAGTTGGCGATAACGCTAGACGGCTAAAATTTTGTAGATTTATACTTCATACAGATGTTGAGGATGATAGCTTTTTGAAAAGGATTTTGTAGGTAAATAAGTCTAATTTCAATCGTGAGGGAGATGTGAATTTACACAATCTGCACAATTGGGGCAAAAAAGGCCAACATATCCTCACAAGAAAAGGCAGGATTGTTTCAAAAGAAAATTCAGCGTTAATGTTTGGGCTGATGTTCTTGGTTGAAACCTTATCGGCCCATATTTTTTGCCAGAACGTCTTTCCTGAGATAAGTATCGAATTTATTCAAAATGAGATACCTGACCTGATTTTACAAGTTTTCGAGGAAAGTGAGCCGATTGATTATCAAAATGACGGCTGTCCGGCACTTAAGCAATGGACGGTAAGAGAATACATGTTCAATGATTCATTCCCAAACTCGTGGATGTGCCCCTATTCCTTGCCCCCCCCCCCTATCCTCAAACCTCACTCAACTAGATTTTCACGTCTGGGGTATTGGTGTACCCAACTAGAAATTGGTGTACCCAATAAGCAATTGGTGTACGCAACAGAAGTACTCATGTCATTAAGATGAATTTTTTATCCTAAGAATATAGGATTTTCGTAGGAAATTAAATATGTCGAGATTCAATATATTTAATATCAGGTTCTGTATGATTTAAAAAGTCATTAAACGTACGAAACTATTAAAAAAGCCAATAGGATTCACATGGTCAAATAAATACTTTAATCACCTGTACTACACGATGAATTTAGGATTGTCTTAAGAAATTTAATATCTTGAGTTTCAATAAATTTATTATACCAAGTTCTTTATCATTTTCGGAGAGGTCTTGGTTAGGATTATCAACCTTACAAACCTTAAATGGTTTAGAAGCTAAAAAGTACCAATCTAAACGTTCGTCTACGTGAATCCCTTCAGTTTTACAGATGGTTTAAAAGATTGATAGTTCTAACCAACACCTCTCAAAAAACCATACAAACGTAAGAGGTAAACAACTCACAAGATATTCAATTCCTGAAGCAAATCATAAATTTTTAAACTGTAAAAGGTTAGTAAAGTATTTATTTGAGCTTTTAAATAATTTGGAAGGTTGATAATTTTAACAAAGACTTCTCTGCAGAAAATCATAAAGACGTGGATGATAAACATATTAAATCTTAAGATATTATATTTTTTAATAAAAGCCTTTATTTTAATATTAGTGATGTGTGGCGTTAATGAACTTCTCCCAAAATACTTCAACATTAAAAAAATTAATTCAAATATTTTTAAAGTTCTCCTAAACATCATTTTTTTTTTTATTTTTACCACTACATTTTTATCTTTTTTATATCTGTTTGTTTAGGATCCATTTAGTTTTAATTTGTGCTAAATTATTCCTAAAATAAATTCTACTTTAGTTAGGTCTATCTTCACTTTCATTCTAATTTGGTATTTGGCGTATTTTTCACCATATAAATATTTCAACGACAACAGTCAGCGAGGCCATGAAATTAATGCTTTCCTATATATTTTACACAGAGTTACGAAATTATAATATTTCAATGTTAGATACCATTTCAAAACATCAACCATTTAATTTATTTTTATATAAATCATTGATTTTTTAAGCGTGTATATACGAAACACTTAATTTGTGTAATAACGGCAGCCGATAAAAGCCCAATCAATTTTCCCTCGCCTAATGCACATTTATAACTTTTCATGTAAATTGATCAAAAGTATTTATGTCTATAGTGAATATGATCTGCGTCATTTCGTTTCCGATAAAAATCATTGTTACTTTCTAATTTTCACCCCTTTTTCATTTGGCTTTTCTCCTGTCATTTCATTTACTCGTGTATATACATATATGAAAAAAAAAATTCCTTTTATCCTCCTTTATACACAAAACGGGGTTTTTGTTTTGTTTTATTGTATTACAACAAGTGATTCGCGTAATGAATGTTAATTGAAACCAGCAACACATAACAGGCAAAAAATAAAATAAATCAAGATAAATGTTTTATTGTTATGTGTTACATACTCGAATATCGTATACATAATGTGTGCTTTATTACTATTTTCCCGCAACGATTATTCACATATACGTAGAGACGTATATATTGTCTTCCTCCTGTACATACATTGCTCTATAAAAGCACGAGAATACAACGTTTTTATTTTTTTTTCATTAGGTACGACTGCCTGCATACGTTTGCTACCTACATTGATAAAAAATACAATAATGAATCGAATTTTAGTTAAATTAAAATTAACGTCGCCAATCAAATTTGATTAAAACATATATTTAGCAAATGAAATGACAATTGACAAATTATGGCAATAATGTATGAAGGACATATAAATTGAAAATCATATTTGCTAATTACAATAAAAATTTAACATTTCTTTTAGTAAATTTTATTTTGAAATAAAATCACAATAAAATCATCATAATAAAAATGTTATTAACATTAAAATTATAATTATTATTTTATGGCGGTTCTATACATTCTAATTTTATGTCTGTTTCTGTTTTTTGTTGGTGGAATATTTAATATGTTAATATTAATTTTTATTTTAATTTACAAATTATTATGATTATTGCTGTAAACTTTAGTAATTAATATTAATATTCATTTTATTGGTTAGGATTTTTATTTGATTTTAAAACATATTGTTGGTGGTTTTAAATCAAGTACTAGTGCGGTTTATAAAATAATTTAATGCTGTTTATTATAAACAACAGTAAATATTTTATAGTTTTATAATTTATTAAATTGAATTTTAATAGACGGTCTATATTAATAGGCAGGACTAATGAAATATCCGTTTGTACTTAAAAATCTCGATAATTTCATGAAAATTAGTTATTTGTTAATAAGAACCAGTTTTTATTAATTTATTTCAATTAAACGACTCCGCCTGCTTAGCACCCTATCTAAAGGTTTTGACAAACATGATTATGGAATTCGTTTGATCAAGATTGGCCATTATATTATTTTGGCGTTTGGTCACCAATAGGTCATTTCGCTTAATTGCGAAATTCATTTACAAAATTAATAACAAATCCAATTGGAAGTAATCATTTAGATTTAAATATACACCTAATTCTGTTGTTACGCGATAGATACGTTCCGCAAAAAAATCGTGCAAAAAAAAAAAATCGAGTAAAAAAACAAAATCGCGGAAAAATATTGCATTATATGGAAAGTAGGCGAATCAAAAATTATGATGACATTAGTTTTTAGTATCTCTTCTGTGTGTATGATTGAAATCCGGTTTTTAGATCACAGCTTAAGATAACCAATAAAAAGCTTATATTTGCTTCATGCTATCTGACTCCAGTTATCGGATAACTTTTTATATTTTATATATTCGGTCGATTTTATAATCCGAATGTATCCGTGCACAATATGACTAAAATATTTTATAAGCTGGAGATATTCTTTTCGCAATTATGTGAATACCCCTGTACACATTAATTTTACACGACTTTTATTTATTTTAGTCAGATTAATTATACTTTATTTTTTTGATTAAAAGAAAAAATTTTATACATGAATGCAAACGACTTCGAGAATAAACGTAAGTAGTATATAATTTTTATAGAACCAAAAACAAAAACTATTCGTAAAAACGAACAGCCTTCTATATTTTTATTAACATTTTTGCCCAACAAGACCGCGATACTGTCGATACACTACAAGTTCATTATTTTTTCGTGCTTATGATTTTGAGATTTATTGCATTTGAAAAAATGGCTTATGCGACAAAAAATGATATACCAAATGTGCGAACAAAAATCTGAAGTTTATAAAACGCATTTAAGCGGTTTGTTAGTGTAGTATACTTTTTTATTAAAATCAGTTTGTTGTTATTTTAAATTCGCCTAAAGGCACATAAGCGACTTTTTAAAATTACATTTCTTCATCATTTGAATGCAATAGTGTTTTAAGCGATATTTTTATTTTTAAAATTAAATTTGATTGTGTTAGCGTTTTTCTTAAAATCAATTAAGTGTTTCTTTTGTTTATTGGAGTTTAAATACTTGATATTTAAGTGATCTTAGGCGATTTTATCGTGTGTGAAATATTTCATATCTGTAACTTGATATATTTTAAATTTATTGAAAAGTGAAAAATGAAGTCGTCCAGAGGTCTTAAAATGCTTCAAATGGCTTTAAAAAGCTCTGAGCAGAATACTTCAAAGAAAAGAAAAGTAGACGTTGATGAAGGTAAGTGTGTTTGGTATAAATACTAAGGTTCATACGGTTTTTTATTATTACTAATGCCAATTTCTAACATTTTCAGTCATATCGCCCCATCAGAACAACGAACAACTTGCAGAAATAATACAATTGCAAGCAGAGGCCACTCTGTTTACTTCTAACCTGTCAAGCGAAACTTATACGCCACAATTTTTACATCACGAGAACGTAGAATTATTGGACGACCCGCAGAAATTATTAAATGAAATGGAAACCGATCAATCTTTACTCCATAGAATGACTGAAATGATTGACAATGCTCACTCTGATGATAGTCTTGATACGGTGTTTGACGATAACGATATTGACCCGGATTTCCAGCCGTCTAATTGTAATGTTTCTAGAAGCGAATTAGAAGACGACCCAGATCTACAACAAATGGCGGAAGAAATAGAGCACAATATTGCTTCCCCAACTAAAGTATCGACTAGCCACAAATCTTCGGAACCCGGAATAGAACCCACTCTTACGAGGGTATATCAAAAAGTCTTGCAATATCATATGAAAAAAACGAGTGAGTGAGACAACAATATATTTTTCAAAACCATTTTTTGTCACGATGAAACTTCTAGAAGAACATTTCGATGTAAATTTTACGGTTCGTTTGTTTTTGTCAATTTAGTAACATGTGTTTTGAATTTTTCTTAAAATGAATGAAATTGAATATCGCGCCGTTACTAAATTTTTCTATAAAGATGGACGAAATGCAATTTATATATTCAACTATATATCAAAAGTTTACGGCGAATCTGCACCATCATATGCCACAGTAACAAAGTGGGTAAAATTATTCAAAAGTGGTTGGGAGTCATTATAAGACGATAACCGCTCGGGTCGGCCAGCAGATGCTATTAGCCATGAAAACGTAATTTTGGCTGATTCTATTGTATTGGAGGACCGGCGTATTTCTGTTCCGCGGTTAGCGTGGAGACTTTCTCTTTCATACGGTACCACATATACTATATTACATGACCACCTTCACATGTCGAAAGTAAGTGCGCGATGGGTTCCCCGTTTGTTGAATGCTGAACAAAAAAAAATGCGTGTTTAAACTTCAAAGGCGATTTTAGATATGTACAAAGCAGATCCAGAAAATTTCTTGGGTAACATAATAACAGGCGATGAAACATGGCTTCATCACTGGGATCTGGAATCCAAACAAGAATCGATGCAATGGATTAAACGTAGTGAACCACCACCAAAGAAATTCAAAACTCAACCGTCTGCTGGTAAGGTTTTGGCAACAATTTTTTGGGATGCTGAAGGAATTTTGATAATCGATTATATGCCACCGAAAACCACAATCACAGGCATATATTACGCAGAGGTTTTGCGAAAATTGAAAAAAGCGATCCGGGAAAAACGGCCAAGGAAAGTTAGGAAAAAAATCTTGCTTCTTCACGACAATACACCAGTGCGCAAGGCTAATATTGCTCAAGCTGCATTAAAGGACTGCGGCTTCGTGGAAATTCCGCATCCACCGTACAGTCTAGACTTGGCACCCAGTGACTACTTCTCTTTCCCAATTTGAAAAAAACACTAAGGGGCCGGAAATTTTCCAGTGACTATGAAGTACAGTCTGTTGTTAATGAATATTTTATGGAGCAAAAGAAATCTTTTTTTTTAGAGGGTTTAGGTAAGTTAATTGATCGATGTGACAAATGTATAAACCTTAAAGGAGATTATGTCGAAAAATAATAATATTGCTGTCTCTCTCACTCTTTTTTTTCATATGATATTGCAAGACTTTTTGATTTGCCCTCGTATATCTACAATTTGGAAGTTGACGGAAGTAAACTAAGAGTTTGTCAGAAATGTTTCCGCCGAACCTAAGGTGAGACTGAAAGTTTTCTGAAGACTGTAGCCAAAAAGAAATTATTGGACATCCCTATTGCGGATAATCGAGGAAAAAGGACACCTGTTACTAAATTGACTGAAGAAAAAATAAGAGAAATCACGGATCACATCAACTCATACCCGGCCTATGAGAGCCATTACACGCGGCAACGAACATCAAAGAAATATTTGCAGTCGAATTTAAATCTCGCATTACTATACAAAATGTATAGCTCATCTCACACTAAACCCGTCTCTATTACAAAATATGCGGAAATTTTTAAAGGTATTTCTTTTAATTAATATTTAAATTATCTTACATAAATTATAATTAATTTTCAGGAATGTGTTTGAAGTTTAAGCAGCCAAAATAAGACACATGCTCCAAATGTGACAAATTTAAAATAAAAACCGATATGGTGGGCACAGATCAGAAAAAGGCAGTAACAAGAGACCTGAAAATCGAGCACCATAAAGCGGCCGATTTGGGATACCAGCAGAAAGCGGCAGATAAGGAGTACGCGAAAGCCAACGGGAATGTGAATAAGTTTACATTTGACCTTCAGCAATGTCTCGCAACTCCACTACTTACTTCGAATATCTCTTTCTATAAACGCCAGTTATGGACGTTTAATCTAACGGTCCATGACTGTGTGACGAATGGTGCTGATTGTTACATGTGGTACGAAAGTATAGGTAAACGAGGAGGCAACGAAATAGCATCCTGCCTGTATAAACACTGCTTAGAACAACCCTCTGCAGTTGATCATTTGATTTTCTATAGTGACAGCTGCTCAGGCCAAAATAAAAATTCATACGTTGCTATGATGTTTATAATTTGTATGCAATAATCTGATCACAACATTAAAATAGTCGACCACAAATTCTTTGAGCCAGGTCATACACACATGGAGTGTGATGTAGACCACTCTATAATTGAGCGGAAAAAGAAACGTACTAACTTGCAAATACATCACCCACGTGAATGGTTTCAATTTATACGCTCAATAAATCGGTTCAAGGTAACAGAGGTCGAGCAAGGGGATATCTTCCACTTTTCGTTAACCGTCAAACAAAAATGTATGTGGCGTAATAAAGACACAAATGGGGCTAGATTTGAATGGGCTAAGGTTAAATGGTTACGATTTACTCCAGAATTTGGAAAAATTCAGTTCAAAAACACTCTTAAAGAAGACGAGCCATTTAAAGTACTAAATTTTGCACGCCCCGGAATTAATAAATTATCGATTGCAGAAGTCCCAAAATGTTACGAAGGTCATTTACCCATAAACCACTTAAAAAAGAGAGATCTCATAGATCAGCTTCCAGTAATAAACCCGGTTTATCACAATTTTTATTTGCAATTAAACGATGGACAAAATGTACCGGATATAGATCCTGATTTGGAAGGTATAGAAAATGAAGCTGAGAGTGATATTGATTCTGAATAATTTTGAAGAATTACCGTTAAATTTTAATAATTTAAATGAAGTATTTTGATTTTATTTTTACTATTTTTTATTTATATTGTTTATTTCTAATTTCACTTAAAATATTGAAAAATGTTGAAATGAATTCTTAAAAATAACTTGAAATACTATTAGAATTGGTTTTTACAATAAATAAAAATGAAAAAATGACTTAAGTTACATAAGCGCCTTTTATTAGAAAAGTGTAAAATTGTAAAACCGCTTAAATGCAAAAAAAATAATTTACTAAAATAATTTGATGTTTACATTGGTATTATCATGATGTGTGCTAATAATGATATTAAATACTTCAAATAAAATTGTAACAAGTTCCAAACGTCATTACACTTTTTTCAAAATAAGGATTACATTTTGAAACATTCATTTCTCGAATTAAACAAAATGCACATAAGCGGTTTTGAATTTTTGGTAGAGATATGCACATTAAATAAATTCAAAAATTAAAAAGAGTAAAATATCTAGTGTCTGTAATTCATTCAAAACAGTCAGTCCATTAAAAAAAATGCCACAATATGTAATTATTAATTGCTGTCGCTTACTGAGCCGAGACGCATTCGTTTGCGAAAAACTTGAACATCACTATCATCGCTCGAAATATTTTGGATTTCAGCAGTTTGCCCAATCAGTGCCGGTAGTTTCGTGCGTCTAGTTACAAATTCCGACATTAAACGTTGAGTTCCAGATATATCCTTATATGCTTTATGGTAGTTACCCATCAATAGTTTTAGCTCACGCTGAAACTTTGCAGCTCGTTCATCAATGTGATCATACTTTCGAAAATGGTGGCTGAATTGATTTGCTAATTTTAACTCTTCTTTAAGTTGATCTGCGGTTATGGTGACAACCTCTTCGTCAGTTTCAATATTTTCTTTGACGTCGGGCACCTGAAGCGCAACATCTATAATTTCATCCTCGCTAAGCGGTTTATCCACCAACATTTCTTCGATATCTCCCGATGATAGATCGTCGAATTCTTCTCCGCCTACTTCATGATCTAATGTTATGATGCTCGATTTCTCAACCGTATTAGAAAGCATTGGCTCGTTGTTCATAACGCACTCTGGTCAAACGGACCTCCAACATGCGTTTAACGTTAATGGATAAAGCTAACCCAACATGTTTAATGCAGTCATCAATTGAAAATTTCTTCCAAACATCAATGACAGTTAGTTATTTGTCGCTTACCATTTTATATAAAATATGCCTTGATCCAGTGGTTGTATGAGCGAAGTCGTGTTAGGTGGCAAGAAACAAAATTCAACAGTTGGATGTTCTATTCGTAGATGACCTGGTGCATTGTCTATAATTAATAGAATCTTAAACTCAAGACCTTTGTCTCCCAGATAACGCCGCACTTCCGGCACAAAACATTTACGAAACCAATCTATGAATATTTGAGTTGTCACCCATGCCTTTTTGTTGGCCATCCAATGAACCGTTAGTGTATCAAAATGTATGCCTTTCATCGAACGTGGTTTAAGTGCGCGGTTTACAACTAACGGTTTCAGCATGCGATCCCCAGAAGAATTACAACAAAATAAAAACGTCACCTGGTCTTTAGCAACTTTAAAACCACAGGCAGTTTTCTGCAATTTCGCTACATACGTTCACAGTTAGAAATTTTGCTGCAATTTTTAATGCAACCCTTGCATTAAAGCTTATACGATGCAATCATGTATTACATTCTAATGTAAAGCTTGCATTAAATATAATTATGATGTAGTTGCGTCAAAAATTACTGCAGTACTGCGTTGAAAGAAAATTTTTTTATAATCTGGGGTTAACTAATTTTTCGCGAATTTATAATAATTCGCTAAGTCATTGTGTATACTGTTAATATAACCTTAAAACATTTTTCATATATTTGCTGTGTAAGGACGCCAATTGATTAACGTCAATCGAGTTAGATTGGAAGTAAAAAACCGCAATCTGTGGAATTTGCCTTATACTTTTAGTTTTAATACAAAATAATATAAGTGTTAAAACAGTTATTTGAGAATTTTTAATGTAGTGTGCTTTAGTGTTTAAAGTACTGGACTATAAAATTTAATGCAACTTAATACAAAAAATGATGCTTCCAAATGGATATATTGATTATTTTTTAATGCAATGTGCTATAAATTTTAATATAACTTGTATCAATTTTAACAAAATATTCCGTTAAAATTTAATGTAAACTATACAATAAAAATTAATACAATTAGCATTAAAATCTGATATAATGCAACGTTTGCATTAGTTTGTAATGCAAGCTTGCTCCGGACCTATATGTAATGCAATTTGCATTACATACGGCATATTTTTTCAACTGTGTTCGACTAGGCTTTCTTTTCCAGAAGAGGCTCGTTTCATCTGCATTAAACACCTGGTCAGGAGTATAGTCACCCTCTTCAATTATTTTAGTCAGTATTTGGAGACAATTTTTAGCTGCCTGCTCATCTGCGGAAGCAATTTCACCCTTAATCTTTATGGTATGGATCGCGTAGCTTTGCAGAGAACCTGACATCCACCCCGTATCTCCCGAAAATTCAAATTTTGTGGCCTTCTGATTTGATATTCCAGGTTCTTTTTCTTTAATTTTCTGGTTAATCCTTAACGCTGTCTGCTTAATGGAGTTTCCATTGATTGGTACCCTTTTTTGTGCGCAATCCTCTATTCATATGGCAATAGCCTTTTCCATTTTCTCTTTAATCGCATCTTTGATGTACGACGATGTATATGTGCGCTTAATTTTGTTCCAGAAATAACCGATTTTCTAATAGCATCACCATTTTTATTTATAGTTCTTACTGTAGATTCTCTTAAATCGAAGTGTTTACCTACAGAAGAGGCCCCTGTGCCTGTCGCAAGACGATTCAAAACTTGAATTTTAAGGTCTAAAGAAATTGCTTTCCTTTTCGATTGCTTTGTGGTTGACATAGCATAAGAATGATCTTGCCTATAAAATTGAGTTTAGCGTACGTACGAGGTTATAGTACGGTTATAGTAAGAGCTGAAGTGCCGAAATCTAACTTCATATTTGTAAAGTGCGTAAACCGCTAAATTGGATCAAGATTAACAAGAATATAGGGGTGTCGCATCTGCGAATAAGTCCAAACAACTTTATATTTAGTCTCATCTTGATTGTCTCACGTGGCTTGCTCATACATGGTGGATATCAAATTGACTTCTCTATGAAGGGCTGTACCCAGAACACATTTGTGCCGCAATCCGAGACGAGCGTCATGCCAGAACCTGTGTCCGACAAAGCAAAAAATAACAGAATTAAGCGGTTTTCGCTTTTTTGGAGAAGGATGGGGGGGGGGGGGGTTCTGGATTTACATTACATAGCGGATGATGGTATAAATGTTCTCTGGATGGATTTTGCAACCATTGAACCATTGATAAAAAAAAAACTAATTTGATATTTGCCATTTGTTAGTTTGTTAGATAGAATTTAGGAATATTTGGATTGATGCCTACATAGGTGTGGCATTTGTTTATTTTATTTCGTGGTAAGTCGGATTTTGTATCCCCAGCTCTGCTACTTTGACATATGGAGTAATAAGAAAATGTGTCAAAATTAATTATTTACTGTTTATTGATTTTCGGAAAATTTAAATTCAACTGAATATTTTATTCGATTTTTGTTAATAATTGCACTTTGAACATTAAAGTTAAATTTCGTTTTAACAGGATTAATAAAATGACTGAATTTTGGAATTTTATTAGAATGAAATTTATTATTTTTATTTTTTTTAAATTTTTGATAATTGCTCACTATTATAAACATCACGGAGTAACGCACTATCTGTTACACCAAAACCAACAACAATATAAAGCCATGCTAATGCAACAAATGCAGAAAAAACTACACTATAGATAGTTGTATTAGAATATATGGGTACATATATAATATTCGTCTCTTCAGACTGGAGTAACCAAACTACAAAAATATTTTCGAGTATAATCACAATGCTTTTTAAGTGGTTGCACAGAAAAATGACAAGCGGCATATGTAACGGCCTTATATAAAACATTTAACTGGCGCAAAACGCATTAGTTAGTCCCTTCGTAATATCGAATTTTATTGTATTTGATGCATACCTGCGATTTCTCTATAAATTTTTGGGTTATTCTGGGTGATGGCCAAATATTAGTTTTACATCGATGTGATGGTCCATTCTAGCAAATAATAGATTGTTAATAAATGTAGATATTTTTGTAGTAATTTGTATGTAATCTTTGGATAGTAATAAAAGCAAGAGGTTTACAAACATCTATAAAAAATGTTTTTTTTTTTAAGTTTTTATTGAACGAAGAATATTAACTTATACGCACCGAAAATAATAATTTCGTAGAACTCAGCTTTTTATGTCTCAATAACTTTATATAATTTTAAGTGTTATGTAAAAGAATCTTTAAAGCTAGCTAGGCAAACATATACCAAGCTTTCATATACAGTAGTTTTAAAAAACTATAAAATATTTAATTTATTTGTTATCAGAACAGCAAAATTCTTTCGGTTTATTGCCATATTAAATAAAACCTGGAATGTGTAATTTTGATTTGGCAAAAAAGTCTTAGGAGATGCTGAAAATAAAATTGTTTTATTCGAGATCTCGTAGAGGGCATAAAACAAATTTACTGTGCTATACATATGCACATGAATAGAATAAACTACGATTTAATCTAAATTATTGAATAAGAAAGCGTAAACCTCAAATTTTTGGAAATCATTTATATGTACCGTGTGACCAGAGATAAGCGCCTGGCAATATTCTACCAAGTTTTACAGCACATATAAAAAAAATTATCTTATATTACCACCGCATTTGGTTGGAACACAAGTACAATTTACTTGATGTACCATCTAAAAAAAGACAACGGGCAAAAAAAAAAAAATACAAATCATATATAGGAGCGCAAATAAAAAAGCAGTATTCTTCTCTAACTGTGTCCAGAATTTTATATTTATCACTTTTCTTAAATGTGGTGATAAATAAAACTTTTGCAAAAACGAAAAGAATAAAATAATGTTTTATACTTTTTTAAATAAAGATTTTTATTTGTTTGTGTAACCATAAAAATTATTACACTAAAATACTTGCGATCGTGATAAGAAAAATATTAAAAACAAGACAACCCCGTAAAATCTGTAACATTTTTCTCTAACTTGTTTCGGGATAGCAAAATTGTTATACAGTGAGGGGACAAAATATTCGTACGCTATTAAAATATGTAAATTGAAATTTCTAGCTACACGAAATGAAACTTAGAAGCAATTTGGCATTTGCTGCAAAATATTTTTATTTTTTAATTAAAAAGTTATAATCATGCGAAATATTACAATACAATATTATAATCATGCGAAAACACTATATAGAGGTTTTAAATGGATCTGTTCGTTTTAAGCCCACTCGAATATTTAGACAACACTTTTTGGAGTGGCAGGTATCTTTATATCCATCAGTCTGTCAATTTTGATCAATCTTACACGTTAGGCTAAAAACTTAACTAAATAGATACGATTAAGGCATGGTCCCACTCGAATCGCAACCGGAAACTGGGACATGTAACATGTTGACATTTTGTCAAAGAAGAAAAAAACTTCTGCTGTTTCAGTGCAAAACATGTTTGATTTAGCACGTCCGATTTTAAATAATTATTCGTTATAGAGTTATCCTAGACTTACTATTTTGATGCTAAACGAATTACAGTTTATATTTTGAAGGGTAAAGGCCAAAAATGAAAATGATCTTCTCGAAATAAATAAATTACCTGGTTGCTTAAACGGATTTCAAATATTCGACGGAAACCAAACGCACTACGTTTCCTGGAATTGTAGAACACACAGTATTTTAAAAGTTTATGAAATATGTAGAGAGGAAAGCCAATCCCCCAAAACAATAAAGAGTATTCCACATTGAAACGCGAGAAGAAGAACAATTCTAGGAAAAAATAGCATAATAATTTTCAGATAAATTTACGGCAACGAATTCAGGAATAAAAGCACATTCCGGACCACCTCTATTAGGACTATTTCAATATTTCAATACAATATCAATATTTCCATACTATTTCAACACTTTTTCAATATTTCAATATTATTTCAATATTTACATACTATTTCAAAATTTCAATATTTCAATACTATTTCAATATTTCAATCTTTCAATATTTCAATATTTCAATATATAAATATTTCAATATCTCATTATTTCATTATTTCAATATTTCAATATTCCAATATTTCAATTTTTCAATTTTTAAATTTTTAAATTTTTAATTTTTTGAATTTTTAAATTTTTAAATTTTTAAATTTTTAAATTTTTAAATTTTTAAATTTTTAAATTTTTAAATTTTTAAATTTTTAAATTTTTAAAATTTTTACATTTTTAAATTTTTAAATTTTTAAATTTTTAAATTTTAAAATTTTTAAATTTTTTAATTTTTAAATTTTAAAATTTTTAAATTTTTAAATTTTAAAATTTTAAAATTTTTAAATTTTTAAATTTTTCAATATTTCAATAATTCAATATTTCAATATTTCAATATTTCAATATTTCAATATTTCAATATTTCAATATTTCAATATTTCAAAATTTCAATATTTCAATATTTCAATATTTCAATAATTCAACAATTCAATATTTCAATATTTCAATATTTCAATATTTCAATATTTCAATATTTCAATATTTCAATAATTCAATAAATCAATAATTCAATATTTCAATATTTCAATATTTCAATATTTCAATATTTCAATATTTCAATATTTCAATATTTCAATATTTCAATATTTCAATATTTCAATATTTCAATATTTCAATATTTCAATATTTCAATATTTCAATAGTTCAATATTTCAATATTTCAATATTTCAATATTTCACATTGAAACGCGAGAAGAAGAACAATTCTAGGAAAAAATAGCATAATAATTTTCAGATAAATTTACGGCAACGAATTGAGGAATAAAAGCACATTCCGGACCACCTCTATTAGGACTATTTCAATATTTCAATACAATATCAATATTTCCATACTATTTCAACACTTTTTCAATATTTCAATATTATTTCAATATTTACATACTATTTCAAAATTTCAATATTTCAATACTATTTCAATATTTCAATCATTCAATATTTCAATCTTTCAATATATAAATATTTCAATATCTCATTATTTCAATATTTCAATATTTCAATATTTCAATATTTCAATATTTCAATATTTCAATATTTCAATATTCCAATATTCCAATATTTCAATTTTTCAATTTTTAAATTTTTAAATTTTTAAATTTTTAAATTTTTAAATTTTTAAATTTTTAAATTTTTAAATTTTTAAATTTTTAAATTTTTAAATTTTTAAATTTTTCAATATTTCAATATTTCAATAATTCAATATTTCAATATTTCAATATTTCAATATTTCGATAATTCAATATTTCAATATTTCAATATTTCAATAATTCAATAATTCAATAATTCAATATTTCAATATTTCAATATTTCAATATTTCAATATTTCAATATTTCAATATTTCAATATTTCAATATTTCAATATTTCACATTGAAACGCGAGAAGAAGAACAATTCTAGGAAAAAATAGCATAATAATTTTCAGATAAATTTACGGCAACGAATTCAGGAATAAAAGCACATTCCGGACCACCTCTATTAGGACTATTTCAATATTTCAATACAATATCAATATTTCCATACTATTTCAACACTTTTTCAATATTTCAATATTATTTCAATATTTACATACTATTTCAAAATTTCAATATTTCAATACTATTTCAATATTTCAATCTTTCAATATTTCAATCTTTCAATATATAAATATCTCATTATTTCATTATTTCATTATTTCAATATTTCAATATTCCAATATTTCAATTTTTAAATTTTTAAATTTTTAAATTTTTAAATTTTTAAATTTTTAAATTTTTAAATTTTAAAATTTTAAAATTTTAAAATTTTTAAATTTTTAAATTTTAAAATTTTAAAATTTTTAAGTTTTTAAATTTTAAATTTTTAAATTTTTAAATTTTTAAATTTTTAAATTTTAAAATTTCTAAATTTTTAAATTTTTCAATATTTCAATAATTCAATATTTCAATATTTCAATATTTCAATATTTCAATATTTCAATATTTCAATATTTCAATATTTCAATATTTCAATATTTCAATATTTCAATATTTCAATATTTCAATATTTCAATATTTCAATATTTCAATATTTCAATATTTCAATATTTCACTATTTCAATATTTCTATATTTCAATGTTTCAATATTTCAATATTTCAATTATTCAAAATTTCAATATTTCAATTTTTCAAAATTTCAATATTTTAATATAACAATAATACGGTATTTCAATATTTCAATATTTCAAAATTTAAAAATTTGAAAATTTCAAAATTTGAAAACTTCAAAATTTGAAAATTTGAAAATTTCAAAATATCATAATGTTTAAATTTCAATATTTTAATACATATTAAATAATATTTAAATTATTCAATATTTCAAAATTTCGAAGTTTGAATATTTCAATATTCCCGATTTCAAAATTTCAATTTTTCAATTTTTCAATATTTAAATACTTATTTCAATATTTCAAAATTTCAATATTTCAAAAGTTCAAAATTTCAAAATTTTAAAATTTCAAAATATTTAAATTTCAATATTTCAATACATATTTCAACATTTCAGTATTTCAATATTTCAATATATCTAATATTATACAAATGTAAGCTCCCGCGCAGATTCTCATTGTTATTACTGGGGCCTCACCAAATTGTTTATGTAACATTTATTGGTTTTAGACTTCAATGTGTTAGACATGACTAATGTTTTTTTTTAACATTTCATTGTATGACGTTAAACTGACAGGAAGAAACCAATTTAAATTTAATTTATATTCATTCACGTCGATTATAAAATCCGTACGAGCGAATCGTAGGTGGTTTGGAAAATGTAATCATTGGTCGCATTCAGGGCACCCAACAGTTGGGAACATGTTGAGTAAAATCGCGGCCAACGCTACAAAAAAAAAATCGCGCCATACGTTGTAATGAATTGGAAAATAATTCCTATAAATTAAAGTAGCCTAGAAAATTGGTATTACTTTCCAAAAAAAAAAAAAAAATTTTATGATTCCCCCCGCACAAACGCAATAAAATAGTTGTGGATTAAAAACAAATTTTACTTCACTAATTGTATAAAAATCCAATGGAATTTCTACGATACGTGAATTCTATAATCGACGTGGTAAGTTACAAGAACGACGTAACTACTCACAGATACGGAGAAGCGAAGCCATTCAAAAACCTATTTCAACCAAAGCACAATAATTTTTTAAATTTTTATAGGGACACCAAAAGTAGCCGAAAGGTTTATTAATGGCACGAACAAAACTAAGCTTATAATTTGTTTTGATCGACGTTCCATTTTTGAATTATTTAATTTTTATAAAAGGTGTTTAAAATATAGTAAAAGAAAAATTGTAAACAATAAATTCGGTAGGTTAATTTTATTTTTAATTATTATAAAACCATTGCTTTCGGTGTTTGTTTTTTTCTATGATGCTGTTGACGTTTCGTTTAGTCTAACAATTTAGCAGATCACGGCACACCTAATATTATCAAAATTGTACACTGCCAGAAATCTCTCATCGCGATAACATTATTTGACAAGAGATGCCGCGCAAAGAAAATACTACATTAAAATTCGTTATTCGTCTTTCTCAAAAACAGAAGTTACCCTAGTAGTGATACAAATGAATCATGATTGTTTTTATTCTACAACTGTTATCCGTGTGTCTATTATTTTTTAGATATTTTTTAGTAGCTCGTAACTCGGAAAGTTTTAATTTCGATGATCGAAAAATAGTAACTCAAATCCTTATACCCAATCGGTTTTTTAAATTAAAACACATTTCCAACTATACCAAACCATATTGTGTCATTTATAACCTGATTCGCTTTTAACAAAAGACCTACAAAAGAAAATATTATTAAGTATTAATTATTTTTTTATTCGGGTCCTTAATAATGCATATGAAAATGAAAAAACGGGTGTAAAAACATTATTATTAAAAGTAATGTCGTTCATCTTAATATGGACGGAAAACCAACAAAAAAATTCCTCCTCTACTTTTTTTTTATTATTCCTAAATGAACTTTAAAACAACTGAGTAAATGTACGAGTATATCCAATTTTTTGGGGGCTTCTTAGATAATACTTTTACTGTCTTTTATAGTTAAGAATATTCCCTTCTATAGTACCACACTAAAAAATAAATTGTATAAGACTAAATCATGTAAAAAATGCCGAGTTACAGCAATAATGTCAAAAGGAAAAAAGAAATTATGGTATGGAATTAATGCGACTATGAAGCAAACATCGTCCCTTTATTTGGTTTTTTTTGGTGTTGTATGTTGTTGTTGTTGCCTATAATATTTTCTTTTTATTTATTTTTTAATCTTTAAACCTAAACAATAATTTAGCAAAAAATAAAAATAAAATCAAGTTTATGTTCATTCAAGTTAAACCTTAAAAATTGTAATCACAACACACAAAATAAAAAATAAATAAATAAATAAAATTTTCTAAATGAAAATGAATTTTACTTAACTTTTTTTATATTATTTACATTATATTTGAACTTTTATACACAAAAATAACTTTTATTTGCTTTTTCTTGTGTGTGTGTGCTATATCCTATATAACATTTTCAATGTCCCCTATTGTATGGTTATTATTGTGAAAATTTAAAAGAAAATATGAAAAAGTTTTCCACATTTTTTATGAGCGTTTTTTACATTTGGTATATTGGTACACAGGTAAAAAATTCTTAATAAGGGTTGAATTGTTTTTGACTAATTATCTCGGATAGGTGTAATTGTCTGTACCATGACTGGGAAAATAGTATATACAGGATCTGATTATCCCGAGTAACGTACACCATTTATATGCTTGTATACGAATATATGAAATGGTTGGTATGTGCATAGGAAATGGTTTACGCAGTACTAAACGAAACAAAACAAAAATCATTTAATTTTGAGTTTATTTTATGATATTTTTACTGCTTTTCATTTTATCCATTGGGATTTGGAATAAAGGAAAGCAAAAAAATCTTTTTATATTAAATTTATTACTTGTTTGTTATATGTATTGTTAGGGTATGTGTATATGTAGACTTATCTGCACAAGTAAATGTACCTCACAATCGTTACATATTGGCAGGAAAAAATCGATAAATAATTCAACATAGTTTTCCTTCCCCAGCATTCCTATATAGTACGTACAGACACACATTTAAATGTTTTAAGGGATTGAATTAATTCATTAATATGTGTGCGTTACTTTAATTTTACTAGTATCACCACATTATTTCAAGCGCGGCACTGAAGCTCAGACAGAGCCCTTTCCTGTTTCGAGATTTAAGCATTATATGCGACAGTGATAGAAGACTTTGAGATTTAAGCGTTAAGCGACAGTGAATTTCACATTGATAATATTATCCACCTAACAAACCCTCGACAGGGATTCATTAAACGCTAAACTGAAGAATTTTATGACCGTTATGCAGCATGAGGTCTGTACACAACCGTTTCAAACCTCGTTCTAGAGTATGCCGGATAAATATGGTCATCTTATCACGAAATACACAAAGAGATTTTTTCATTTTAGCTTTACTTTTTACTTTACTTTGGACCTATTCCAATTCATGTAGTCTCCATAAAATGTAAGGTATACCAATAGGTTGTAGTTTTATCTTTGATGTTATGTCATGACCCATAATGATGTACAATAGCACTTAAACATTTGTTAAACTGTTAGAAATGTTTTATGTGTCTTATTAAGCCAATTAATTACAACATATTGGCATAATTAAACCCCCAAAAAACTACCCCAAAGAAATACAAAGGTTTAAAATCATAGTATCGTTCTGGGGGATACTATAAATAAAAGTTCACTCCCAAAAATCAGCCCCTAAGAAGCGAACTTCATTCATATTTGCTATAAATGTAACAACCAACCCTCAAATAAGATAAAACACCCCTTTGTGTTACTAATAATGGATAACCATGAACTTAGTTTCAATTTATAACATCCCATATCCATAAAAATCGATCACAATGCATCGAGTTACCTTCCTCTACAAAAAAGGAACCTTCGAATTAATTACTACGGCCCGCACGCCTAATAAGCGACCATATTGCATCGAGTTGCCTTACTGTATCAAAAATTGGTATCAAATTTATTACAAAAGCTCACTTCTACTAAAATCAATAATTGTCCCTGTACAATAATTTTGTACCCTTAAATTTACTACGTTTCGTGTGTACCCATTTATTGTGCAGGAAGCAATTCGATGCATTTTGATCGATTGTATAGAGGGGTGGGCTGTCATAATAAATTCAGGGTTACTTATTTCTGGTACAGAAAGGTAATTCAATGTAATTATAAATATTACATTTATAATGTAATACACCTATTTCTTGCACCGGAAGGTAATCCGATGCAATATGTTCGATTTGCATGGGTGTGGGATTTTGTAATAAATTTGAGGGGTGCTAATTTCTAACACATGAATGCAATTCGATGCATTATGGTCGATTTATGTGATTGTAAACAGTTATAATAAATACATGGCTACCCACCCAATTCTTTTACATAACGGGCTAGTTATCTTTTTGAAGGTAGCATGCGCATGTGACATTTATATGGAGGCAATAACTTTAAACGCAACTCGGCTCTTGTTAAATGCGCCATCTTTTGATACACTGCTGGCACGTTCTGAGCCAGCTGCGTCATTAAGATTGTGTTTGACAGCCATAGAAAGCAAACAACGTCGTGAATTTTAACGAAAATGAAAAAAAAATGAATTTCGTGATCTGATTAAGAATCATTTTTTGCTTAAAAAACCATCACTTGAACCAAAAAAAGGCTTGATAAATACTATGAACTCTGATAAACTCAATGAAACGATATTGGTGATCGGAGAATGAAAGTACGTGAGGTGGCTGAGGCTATAGTACATGAAAAAGCTGTCCGCGCGACGGTTTCCGCGATTGCTCACACTCGACCATAAGTACAACCGCGTGACCACTTCAGGGGAGTGTTTGGCGATGTTCAGCTGCAGTCTGAACGAGTTTGTGCGTCATTTCGTCGTTACGGATTCAATATCGATTTGAAGCAAAAACGACCGCATTAAGTAGTTTGGTTTCCATCAATGTGTGTTCTTGTTTTACTGTTTCATAATCCTCTATTGGCTTTGACTTTCAAGTTAAGCTCTCGCATATTTTTTTGCGTTAAATTTTATTTAATTAATTTTTAATGAATAATTTCATCAAAATTCTAATTACAACGAAAATAATATTACGATTGTATTTGACACGAAAATCGGCAAAGATGAAGATATCGTGAGATAAACCATTGGGTTTACTGTTTATTTCAAATTCATTATTTCCCAAGCAGCATATCATTTCCAAACCTGCGCTTACAAATGTTGAGCATCGCTGCCCTACTATTGCCACATCTTGCGACAAAGCCGTAAATAATTGATTTAGTTTTAATTAACATGGATTTGGCTGAAATATTTTATTTTTTTTGTTTTTTATTTGAGCAGTTGCTCAAAATGGAATGTGAAATAATTGAATACCCTACGTATCATATTCATTGTCTCATCTGCAAAGTTCTTAGTGCATAGCTTGCTTGCCTGGTTTTTCTTCTAAAATATTTTTGGCCTTTCCTATTTCCCTCTACAATTCCCTCATTTTAAAGTCTTGGCTTCGAAGCAACTGGTTGAGCGTACTGTTGCTGCTTTGATCAGTCAGTATTTTGGCTGATTGATCGGAATTTTTAATACACTTATCTGTCTTTAGTTGAATGAACTGCGCTGTGGTGGTGGTGTCGTTATGGCGCATTCCCAGTGTTTGTAGATTGATGCACCCGTGGCTCGTCGGGTGACGTATGATTGATTTTTATCAATTGGTGGATCAAGGTTCAAATATGTTCATTTTAAGAATTTTTTGTATAGAGATCTATCAGTGGTCCAACTTCGTTTCTAAATATCTCTTCCTTTTGCGGGTTGGTCCATCTTTGTTGTATTTGCTCTCGAAATGAGCCATTATCCTTTAATTTCATTTTGCTGATCAAATAGTTCATCCTATATTATGTTTGAGTTCCCCTGGTAGTTGTGTGTTGTTTGACTGTGGTTGGAAAAATTACTCGTTGTGTAACTGTGTTTTATTTGGGTTAGAGTAACTGCCTAGCCGAATCCGATGGAGATTTGATTAACTTTTTAGCTGATTGTTTTTTGTCGTTCAAATTAATTATCCGGTTGTTTCTTGGCTTTGAAGATTTTATTTAATTGTTTTTGTCGTTAGTTGTTTTTCAGTTTCAAAGGTTTAATGATCATCTAGGGATTACTGCACCTAACATGGGTCGATCTAGTTCACAAACATGTATTTAACAAACTAAGAAGTGATAACGGTAATTAAATTATATTATTTTTTTTACTCAGATTATTACAGTTTATACGTAAAAAGCTTCAGAATCGAATTTTGTATTGGCAATGTAAAGGTTGACTTTCATTATGCCGGTTTTCCAAAACGCCTTGTAGTTATTAGAAAAAATTGAGGTTGCTAGTTTTCAGAAGCTATTTCTTTGGGGCCATTTTTACACAACCAAGTGCGTTTAATATGGTCAAAAGGAGATGATACTTGCTTATTGGCAGGTCTGGACTATAAATTATATGCACAATAGCTTCCAAACTACGCTTCCAAAGCTTCCGGCGGGTCATCATGGACATGTGAGGCCTGGCGTTGTCCTCGTAGAACACAACGCCTCTCTCAGTGACCAATTATGGCCGCTTCTGGCCGATTGCTGCTTTCAGTCGGTTTATAGTTGCACTCAGTAGTGGTTCGAATTGAGCGTTTGGCAATTGGGCAGCAGCTCATAGTAGATGATTCCCAATCCCATTCCCTTGCTTCAGCCATTATCGTTTTCGCTTAACATTATCGTATGATACCTATTTCTCGTCCCTATAATATAAAGCTCTAGCTGTAGCTCATGTTTAACTGTATGAACATGCAAATATTAGAACATTTGAGTGCTTAATTAACTTGGCTATTCTATCGATGAACACAATAAAATTCCAGGGTCAAATACGAAATCTTTGAGGGACACCGGAGGTCACTTTTATAACGTTGAATTTTTCATTCTCAATTAATACATATTGCAATCGGTTTGTTAGATACGATTCGAACCAATTAAAAAATCCGGCTGAAAATCCAATTGAGCGTAGACTTTGAAGTGCTTTGAGGTGGCACATAGCGTTAAATGCCTTGCTTAATTCTGTATACGCTACATCTACTTGATGATGTTCTTTCTCATTCAATACTTTAAAGGTAAATGAACTCTTGTTGGTAGATAGATATGTTACGTATCAATGTAGATTTAAAAGCATTGCGCACAATCAGCTCAAATAATTTTGTAGTTTATGAAGATGTTGAAATTCCTCTGTAACATGAGACATCCTCTCTCTGATCCGATTTAAAGATAGGTGTTATTTTTGAAATTTTCCAGTTTTATCAGGAAAAGAACTGGGGTTATTGATTGGTTGAAAAGTTTGCAGATTGGATTTGTGAAGCGACTCGCAAACCTTTTTAATATAAAAGCGGGTATATCATCCGGTCCACATCCATCTCCAAATTCCTTTAAGGCTGATAGAACATTCTCTTCGTGTATGACAGGAGGAATAATATAAGTATTGTTGTTGCCAATTTGATCAGTGTATCCCATATTATCACAAAGGATATCCCTCGATTTCCCGTTTGGATCGAAACTATTTCCAAAATTCTTTAGGATTTAATCTATTTTTTGTTTCAATACTTGCAAAGTAAGACCAGCACTTAAAATTGAAATAGACGCCAAATTCATCACTGTGCTGTAAACACGCTAGCATGTAGGTTACCAATCGAGAGTTCATCATTTTAGAATAGGCTTTACATTTTCGGTTTTTAAATTGGGTAGCAGGTCATCGAACCACGGATGATGAGTTTTCGGTACTTTGAATGAAGTTATATTGACAATGTGAACGAGAATGCTGATATCTCGTTCACATTGTCAACATTTAAAATTGGATCCCAATTTGCTGCTTCTAAATAATTTTGCAGTCCGGCGTAATTTGCTTTCTTGATGTTGTATTTCATTCTGGAAAGGTATTCAGATTTATGCAGAACACAGTAGGTTGTGTCAAAAACAATGTCCAAAGGTATGTGGTTGATATCGCCTACAAAAAATGTATTCATTGATTCAGTTACTTTTAAATTTAACATGTTATGTTTCCAGTTGAAGGAAGGTTAAAGTCACCCAGTATAAGAACTTGATCCGATGAATTAGATGTTTTCAGGACTTCATCGACTGATTGTCGTTTGATGTGATTTTTCGTTTTAGTGAAGTGGTACTTTCGGTGAATGTCGCTTTCGTTGAATTGTCGTTTTCGTTGGATTGTTGTTTTCAGCGAATTGACATTTTCGTTTATTTAACGTTTTCGATTAATTGATAATTTCCATGAATTTTTGATTCCAGTGAATTGTTGTCAAGATTGTGAATTGCTTTTTTTTCGCTAAGTCCGGTAAACTGTCATTTCCAGCTAATTACTATTTCATTGATTTGCTTTTCAGTAAGTTCTTTTTCAGTAAACTATCGTGCTACCATAAATTACTATTAATTTCTATACATTAAAACAATCCGTGTCATTTCGAAATAACACTAATAAAAGTTTATCTTCATTTTTATTACAGAAAATCGCTTAACATTTGTAATTTAAAGTTAAGCTTAGAACATAATTATGTTGCAAAACTGGTAAAAACGACAAACCGTTTAATACGACATTAATTATTAAAAATGGTAACTTTCACCTAAACCTATTTACATTTTATATACATGTAGTGCATAAATGTGTAAAATCAATTAACTTCTCTATGATAACATAAAAATTACTGTTAAAACATATGCATTTATCATACAATACAGCATCCTACATAACATATACAACAACAAAAATTTATTGCATACAATATTAATTTAAAATTTTTATTTATTATTTTAATATTACATTTTCCACTGTGTTACTTTTCACCTTATCTCTACACACAAGCAGCATAATATGTGTACCATAGTTTATAAAGCTTTTTGTTCTGTTGTTTGATATAAATAATAAAAAAAAAAAGCTCGTTCATATCACGTTTTTTTTATACATAATATACACAATATATGTATATATGTATAATACTAATATTTTTTGTCTTTTTTTGGCATACAATAGATAGAGCACATAAGCAAACAAAAATACGTGCAAACGATAAGTTGGCAACACTTTAAACTGTAAAACAATAAAAAAGTTAAAAAACGAACTTTTTTTTTTGTTCCTGCTCAACTGTATTATTTTTATTATTATTATTATTTTATTTGATTTTTCTTCTAACAGCCAATGCTTTATAATATAATACACATACACACATCCAAACACACATACCAACAACAATAAATGTGCTTTGATAAATTCGGATACCTTTTTTGTTCTCTTGTTTGTAGATGACTTTTCGACTAGTATGCTTTCAGCTTTTTTTGTTTGTATGCTTTTATTGGAGATTTCATTCTCAAACAAAGTGATGAATTCCAATTTGTGGTTTGTCGTCTAGTTCCGATAATTTTAAATTATTTTCATTTTTTTGTCCTCCTCGTTCTTCCCGGTGTTTGTTTGTTAGCGTTGTGGTCTTGTGTTTTTCTTTTTGGTGTTTCCAAATAAAAATTTCGTTTTTTTATTTAATTTTTCAATTTGTTTGGATTCCTTAAAACATTTATTTTGTGTGTTTTAGCAGTACGATTTATTTTAATGCTTACTAACAGAAAATTGGATATTTAGGTTTTAATATCTTAAGCCGTTATCAAGAATTAAGTACCGTTATATTATTTTTTGTACAGGACGCGTTTATATTCAAATACCTATTGTTATCCCTGGTTCGTAGCATGCTTTTCACGAAAATCAAATTTGTACGTTTCCTTAAGCTTCAATTGATTGGAGTTCAATTCATCAGGTGACCACGAACCTTGCAATAATTGTTGACTAACAAAAACAAACTAATCAGTTTCAGGTAAACCTAAATTATTAACCACATAGAATATATTTATTACCGAAAATGTAAAGTAAGAGCCGCACTGGAACCAAGACAATTCCGAAAATTATTTGAAATCGTTTTCTTTTCGATCTCATAATTTAATAAATAAAACACTGCTGCCTAATGTCAAAAAATATTTAAATAATTTTTTCGTTTCTCCCTTGAAATATGAAGTACATTTCCATAATGAACCACATACGAAAACAAATGGAAAATTCGACATATGTCAAACGTAAATAAAACTTAACAAAGTTGTTTTTTTTGTAGCCTAACTGACACTAATTTCAATTTGATTTCCGAAAATTCGAAATTCTAGACAAGGAAGATACATTTTTGCTTTCTCTACTGCATATTATATGTACGATTTGTAGGTATGCCGTATCCATGAGTTATATAAATCAGTGTGCTAACCTAACCAGTGGAATAAAATAAAATTCCTTGTTCTAAATCACTGACATGGGGCCATCACTAACTCAAGGTATATAAAATAATAATGGTATACTATTCCCAAGTTTCATTTTCGTCTTGTTTGCGCATTACGTCATTTGCATGGTACAATTTGTATTGTCTTTATTGAGTTTATTGAAATATATGAAAATGAATACAATTTTAGGTAGTTTTATCATCAGCAAGAATTGAATTCATAGAAATGGAATTGGATAATATATTTATAAATCTTCATTAAAATAAATTACTATTTCAATTTTAATTTATGGTTTTATTTAGTTTTCGTTTTTTGGTATTAACATTTTCCAATAACCTTGCATTTAAAATTCTCATTTTGAAATACATTTTACATCGGAAAAACAATTTTTTTGTTTCTAAATCTAAATTAACGTGTTTTGATATTGATATCAATCCGTTTATAAAATTTCTACCTTCTTTCAATGAAGTGGAATTATAATTATTGAATATATCCTCCAAAATTTTGAGTGATTTAACAAACTTATCATTTGGTTTTTTTAAGCCGTCTTCACTTATAAAGTCTGTCCAAGTAAAACATCCACTAGGTTCAGTTTCGCAGTGATTTTGTACCATATTTGGAATCTTATTTTGTAGGCGCTTTATAATATAACCAGCTAAGTATTCTAAACCATCTTAATGCAAATCACTCATATGATCTTCCGGTAAATCTGTTAAGACAGAGCTTTTTTCTGTAAGACCACCAAGTAACTTTGAAGTCAAAACATTTTCTGGATTGTTCGTCTCTTCCCTATTAATAAATTGTTGGTCATCACGTAGAGTGTGTTTCATTGATTCGCCTAAGTCCATTTGTAAAATTTTGCAGTTATCTCGTTCAACATTTGCCGATTGTGAAACGATACCTTCGTTTCGTCCCAGTAAATAGCTTCGCAGGCGATACTTAAATTGCCATGCCGTAGGGTGGTCATAAAGGCCCCCTTTCGCACGTATAACTCCAAAAAACATTTCTAAAGGGTCTTGATTCAGACGATATGTAAGTATATAGGCAGCGTTGTATTGCTCTTTGACATCGTTGAATAACATTCTCAATGCTTTTATATTCGTAATAATCCCTTTTTGGAATGGTAAAATGGACTTATTACTTCCAATTCGAATTTTTTTACATACATTTTCCATATCACCTAAAATTTCGTCTTGTTCTGGCATTACCAACCCGTAGGCAGCCATTCTGGGACGCGAATCTATTTTAGGAACTCTTGAATTGAAGAAATCGAACCAATCGTTAACCTAAATGATACGAAAATTTTAATGCAAAAAATCAACTGAGCATGTGAAAATTTATGAATTAAATATACCTGTTTAAGTAAAATGGCCAATTCATTCCAGAAATTGAATTTTGCAATACCCAAACTGCCTACTCTAAGTAAAACACAAGAATTGGTGTGTGAAAATAGTTGCGTTGCAAATTTCACCTTCTGCCTTTGGCCACCTTTAACGACTAGATGAGATGCTGTTAAACGATGAGCAATTTTTAAATCTGAAGTAGATTGATTGCTTTATAATTCTTCAAGAGGTTTTTTAGTCAACAGGTTATTATTTAGCAAAATTCCAGAATCCAAAAAATGATTTCTCAGAAGTTTAATGAGGTGAGGAGTTTCACTAAATACATATACTTTGCGATTATCTTTACAAGGATTTGCAAAACAAGGGTGATTTTCGTTTATTCCCATTTGGTTCCACAGCCCTCGGTTACCTCCACCCAAATAACAATGGCCACAACATCATACTCAATGGCACTAAGCTTTATTTAATTGTCTCTAAAATTTCCTTTGTTAATTTTGCATAATAACCTGGACGTAGTTAGTTGGAGCAAGCAACGTGTCAGTTTTTTTTTTTCATATTCGTAAGATTTTTGAATTTTCATTTCATCTGCCATCAGCACACAGACTTTTTGATAACGAGACAAATCCGCGTTTCCCGTAAGCCTAAAAACAACATTTAAATACCCAGGATTGATGTTAATTTTTGAAGCCCAATTTCTTAATGTTGAAACAGCTGGAAACGGATATTTTTTCTTCAATAATAGGCGATATGCTTTCGGCCCGTTTGCATAAATGGCGATGGCCTGTGAAATATCATCCACTTTCCATTGTACTTTTTTTCCTTGATTTTGATTTTTTTTCCATACACTTGCTGTAAATATTTGTTTCACATAGCTATTTTCCTGTTCCAACTGATGACATTTTTTCATAAGCCGTTTATTGTCCTTCATTAAACAGTTTATTTCAGAGTTTTAATCTAAATTTTTGCTGTGTATAGATTAAAATCAAAGCCTTTACATTTGCATGTGTTTTATGACATCTAGTATTTACCTCTCTTTTATCATGTTATCATTTAAATCAGATGTACTGGTAGTTTTATCAAATTGTTTCACAAAGAAATTGTCGGTTAGCGTATTAAAATTTCCAATTCTATTATTTATGGCAGGATTAATAGTAGAGTTTTCACAGACTATTTTCATTTGATTTTCCGAATTATTTAATAAATATTTATTATCTGAGGACGAAGTATCACGAGCTATCAGATTTGATGAAGTTCTTTTCGTATAAAACAGACATGCGTATTAGTTTTTGAATATATGTAATATGTAGGGTTAATATTAAACAAATAAATAAACTTACTACAAATTTCTATAAATATTAAACACTATTTTACTTACAAAATATTATTTACTATTTCCTTACGTTGCTTTTTTTCTTGGCGATCCTGCCGTTTTATAATTGATTCAGTTAACGCTGTAGATAATGACAAATTTTCAGTAGGTATTGCATCGGTTTTTAATTTCCTGCTGTTTTTCGGAGAGTAATTTAATAGTTCATGTTGCAAATTTCGTGCAAAATGAAATTTAGTAAAATGTAATGAACATATGTATGAAGTTTTAACATTAAATTTATCTTCTCTGCAACATTTGTGAATCCAGATTTTAGCAAAATTTGAGTCTTTTGGAAAGCGAAAAAAATTTATTTTATTTTGATTGTCATCAGCGTTTCTTTTCAACCTTTTATCATTGTTGCTCTTGCAACCGAAAACAGCACAAATTACCATATTTCAAAATTTAAACTGAGAAAAGGGGCATCCGCCTTAAAGAAAATTTGCACCAGTTTTCACTCCACTACAAACAAGTGTACACCCTCTATATTTTAGAAATGTTATATTTCTGTAAATTTTTGGCAAACAATTAAATTATATTTCAGTAATTTAATATTTATTTTAAATATTAGTTATCGTTCTTGTACGATTACAACGAAAACAGACAAAAGAACGATGCACGTGACGTTGAAGTGTGAAACAAGGAAAACAAGTTGTATGCGCAAAAGCATACCATGTTTATTATATATATACATACCTAGTAACTAACCTATATTTTATACTATTGTAAACAAAAATTTACACGCCTACTATAAAGTTTTCAAAATTTTCTAAACCTTCAAAAATAAAAAACGAAGTGTGTATTCAAAAAACAAATAGTATCTTAAGTGACTGCGACCCTCTTTTCTTCCATTTGGTTATTATCCCACAGGCTACTCGATTTAATATTTCTACATTTATTCAACAATTTGTAGAAATAGAAATAGAATATAGTATAAAATAAAACAATTGAAGATTTTCGCGAAATCAAAGCCAATGTTTAGAATGGTCATGGAAGGCATTTTACTTCGCTGACCTAAAAACTTTACTAAGCAAATTTGCTTGGTATGTTTACCATTTTTGTGAGTAAGTTATACAAAATTTTGACACTCACAGCAAATTTTCATCATGATATTTCGCTAATAGTTTTCAATGAAATTTAATGTAATGAAATTAAAAGTAAATTTCCAGTTTATGGAGCACAATAAAAATTATTTGAATTTGCTTTCTATATTTAAAACATTTAAAAAAAATGAACGGGGTTCTTGACCCTGACCACACCTTTGAAATTATCGTAATGTTGGCGTTCAGTTGAGCGTACTTCAGAAATAATATTAAAACCTGCTTATTTTGGTGTAAATCCTATGCAGAATTTACATTATTGATGTGGAAACTTATACTAAGGAACCCCTTGCTCCCCGGATTCGGACATGCTACTAATTTCATATAATCCCTTTCATAAACTCGTTTCAGGTAAAAATATTAAAACAAATATATTTTCGGAAATACTTTTACGTCTACTCCGGGACCCCGGGATGCAACCCTTATCAAATATATTGTAAGGTTAGTTCTGGACATGCACCTTATATATGATAATCATTTCAGGATCATTCAGGTCAGCGGGTAAATCTCTCTTTAGGAACAAACCGATATTTCTGGGGGAAAATTGTATCGGGGCATGTAGACCCAGAGAGCTGACGTCTTCAAAAATATTACAAAAACCTGCTTATTTTGATACAAAATGCCTATGCAAAATTAAAAATCCGATTGGATGAATGTACTGGAAACTAATACGAAGGGTTCCCTTGATCCAAGTGATGAGCCATTTCACTAATTTCATCTTACCCTTTTCAAATCTTTTCAGTACCGCAGCCCCTAGACCTCGGGGTTCCACTCTAGTTCTACATTTCCGGGCGTGCAAACAAACCTACCAAAGTTTCAGCGAAATTGGATAGGAAAACATACGAGACACACATATAGCAATATTCATTTATATGAGATTCATTTATATGAGATTCATTTATAGATGCCGCTGGGAAAAAACTAGCAAAAACTATCGACTAACTGATTTAAGAAGTTGTGTGTTAAAAAAATTGCGGAAGAGTCGAACCTTGCTGTTGAAGATATATCAAGAAAAACAGAAACTTTCTAACTATATTCAGTGAACAGAAAAGAATACTGGATAAAACAAAAATCCGGATGTGGGGTTTCTTAAAAAAGAGTTAATATTTTTAAATGAGGTAGTTGTGTTATGTAAAACCACAAGTAATTTTGAATTTAAAACTGTAGACCCATCTTCTCTCAATTCTGTAATACTGTTGTAAGTACTTAGTAATTTTATTTTATTTCGCATTAAATAATAATTATTTTATAATTTAAATAATGGATTTGGGAAAAGGCAATCTATTATTTTTTCGCTGGGTGGCTTTAGTGACATATATCTCGTTGGAAAAGGGGATTCACGTACTTAAAAAACATCTTTTTGTCATTGTTTTGATTGATCGATTCAGTTGTTTAGGAATGTCAAGGATGGAGTAAACAAAATTGGCTATATTTTAGAATTTTCCTTCGATAAAGGCGAAACCGCAAGTTAGGTGACTGATGTTGCTAATGGTGCCTTTGGGTTCTATACTGACACAGCCACAATCATGCGTAATTTAGGTTTCGTCTATTCCGATTATTTCGATATCAAAGATGCACTATGCACTGGAAGGCATATCGTCGTAAATGTTGATAAAATCCTGAAAATTATCAAAGTGGACCTGCATGCGAGCTGCCGTAACATTGCCTAGGAGCTGAAGATTGATGACAAAACAGTTTTTAACCATTTGCGTAAAACTTGTTTAAAAAAAGAATTTTGATGTTTGGGTACCGCACGAGTTGACGCAAGAAAAATTAATGGACCGTGTCTCCATCTGCAAATCTTTGGCCAAATAGAAAGAAATCAAACCATTTATGATCCGGATGGAAACTAGAGACGAGAAATAAGTATCATACGATAAAGTTAAGCGAAAACGATAGTGGCTGAAGGCTGGGGAAGCGGCCCAAACGATCAGCGGAGCGACCAAACCAGGATTGACGGTAAAGAAGATTGTGATGTGTGTTTGTTGGGCTTGGAAGGGAATGATCTTTGGAAGGGAATCATCTACTATGAGCTGCTGCCCAATTGCCAAACGCTCAATACGAACCACTACTGCCAGTAATTAGACCGTCTGAAACCAGTAATCATCTAGAAGCGGCCATAATTAGTTTAATGGGAGATGCTTCGTGTTCCAGCAGGGCAACACACGTCCATGATGACTCACCGGAAAAGTTGAGAACTTGTTTTGGAAGTTATTATGCATATAATTTTTAGTCCGGTCCTTCTTGTCTTCTAAATGGCAACGAGTTAAAGGAGAAAAACGGCGCATATTTGAGTCAAAACGAATGATTCTCCCCCAAAAAACCGTATAGTTTAATTACCGTTATCACTTCTTAGTTTATTAAATATTAGTTGGTGGACTAGCTCGACTCATTGTAGGCGCACTAATCCTTAAATGATCATTACTCGTTTGAAACTTAAAAACAACTAACGACAAAAACAAGTGATTACAAATCTTCAAAGTCAAAAAACAGCCGGATAATTAATTTGAACGCCAAACAACAATCAGCCAACAAGTTAATGAAATCTTCATCGGGTCCGGTTAGGCAGTTACCCTAGCCCAAAGAAAATACAGTTAAGCAACGAGCAAGGTTTCCAACCACAGTCAAACACCACATAACAACCAGCGGAATTCAAATAGAATAGGATAGCCTATTTGATCAGCAAGATGTAATTAAAGGATAATTGCTCATTTCGAGAGCAATTACAAAAAAGATGGGCCAACCCGCAAAAGGAAGAAATATTTAGAAATGTTGGAACTACTGATAGATCTCTATACAAAGGGTTCTTAAAATGAACATATTTGAAAATTGATCCATCAGTTGATAAACATTAAGCATATACACCACCCAACGAACCACGGCGGCATCAATCTACAAACACTGGAAATGCGCCAACGATTGATCAAGGGACTACTACAGACACCGCCACCATGTCGCAATTCATACCTTCAAAGAAAGACAAGTGTATTAAAAATTTCGAACAATCAACCAAAATACTGACTGATCAAAGCAGTAACAATACGCTCAACCAGTTGCTTCGAAGAAAAGATTTTAAAGTTGAATTGTATAGAGAAATAGGAAAGACCAAAAGTATTTTGTTAGAAAAACAAGGTAAGCAAGTTATGCCAGTCACGATGCAGTACATGCAGCATGTTATGAATCAAATAACTAATAGGCACTAAGAATTTCTCAGACGATGAACATGACGGGCTAGAGTATTCATTTATTTCACATTCTATTTTTAGCAAAGGCTCAAATCAAGAAAAAAAAAATATTTAAGCAAAATCCATGTTAATTAAAAATAAAACAATTACTTTCGGGCTTGTCGCTAGATCTGGCAATAGTACACACTCATAACAATCTTACAATCTTAATATAATTTTCGTTATAATTAGATTTTTTATGAAATCATTAAAAAAAAATAATTAAATAAAATTTAACGCCAAAAATATGCGAGAGCTTGACTTAAAAGTCAAGGTGGATTTACATTATGCGATGTGTGACGTGTCACAAGTTGAAATAAACGTGGCGCTTTCTTAACAACAATTTAAAATTTGCGTGCGACGGAAGCCGCCACGCACACTAATTAAAAAATTTTTGTGGTGCATATTTATTGTGTTCTGTCACTAAAAAACAATGTGGCAAAACAATCAGAAATTAAAAAAAAATTGCCGGCATGTTTCTAAATTTTTATGTGTGTGTGTGACCGTCACGAAAAAGATAAAATTTGTTCATGTCTCGGCGTGTAGCGTGTGTCGTGTGACGAATGTCAAAATAGTCGTTTATGATTGGCTATATAGGCACCCGTCACACGTTACACGTCGCATATGTAAATCCACCTTCAAAGCCAATGGGGGATTATGAAACATCGATGGAAAGTATATTACCACTGCGATTGAAGAAACATCATTTACCAATGAAATAACTTAGATAGACTTCCACTTAGATAGACACAGAACCAACTATGGCGATAAGGAAGAAACCGGATGAAACATACGAGCAATATTTTTACGAGATCGGGCAGCTTGGACGAACGGGTAACCTGAAAGATTCATCGATAATTAAATACGTGATATCTGGTTTACGCAATCCTGAAATGTCAAAAATATTAGCCCTAAATTGGTTTACAAATTCAGATCATCTTTTGCATGTTCTTCGTGAATATGATGGGTATTCGGCATATTCTCGACTTGGTAGTTCACCAATAGTATCCACACAGAATCATCAAATTGCGAATAGAGCAATATCTACTGGGGTCAATTCGCGTTCCATGAAATAATGAAAATGAAAAGTTTTTTTCATTTGCAATCTAGTAGTTTGAATTATTTGCACGTAATTTTAAATTCCACTGTGTGAAATCATAATTTCTTATGGGTAATTCAAACCTGCTCGATTGCGAATGAAAAAAACTTTTCATTTTCATTATTTCATGGAACGCGAATTGACTCCCTGAACTGGAAATCAAAAAGCGAGAGTTGAATAATTTTCCATCTGGCAAAACACAACAGAAGCCAGCAGTTGTGTCAAAATTAAGATGTTACACGGAAAAAAATAAGCATACTATCTTAAAGAAATATTTTTCTTTATTTAATAAAAAATATTTTTGCTTACTTTAAAAACCAAATTTCTATGTCGATACCAGTTTTTCTAGTTATAAAAATAGTTTTCTTACGAAGAGAATTATTTCTTGACTGAAGTTTTAAAATTAAATTCCATCTTGAGAATTATTTTTCTTGTATTTATCGTTGCAATAAATTCTTTATAATAAGAGAAAAAATTTAGTTTGAAGAGAAATACTTTTAATTTAATCTTTCATTTTCTTAAAACGAGAAATTTAATATTTTCTTAAATCAAAAACATAAATTTTATTAAAATACAACATTTTAAAATTGAAAACGTTTCTTGATAATAAAAAAATTATTTCTCTTTCTGATAAACTAATGAATTCTAGAATTTCAAAAAAGTTATCTTGATTGAAGAAATAATGAATCTTTACTCATTCCAAGTTTTTTTTAATAAAGATAAAAATTTCAATAATTTCAATACAATTTGCTATGTTACTTCGAGAAATGTTTTTCTTATCACAAAAAAGTAATTTTTTAAACTTTAACATAATATTTCTTGGTTTAATATGTATGTCTCATCCTGAGAGAATACTTTTAATTATACAAAAGGATTTTTTTATGTACACTCTATAATTTTTAAATCAAGAAAACGTTGAAAAATTTGAGAAATATAACTCAAATAAGTAATATTTATTATCTCTTGAACAGTTTAATAGAAACAACGTGTATTTTGTGATTGTCAAATAAAATATTTTTTAGTGGTGTTGAAAAATAATTAAGGTGAAGCTAAGTAATTAAATGTAAGTTATATATACATATATATTACATATATTTATAATTTAAATTAATAAGTGATCGCTCTCTTTTGTGTGTTTTGTGTGAGTAATTTGTGCATAATGAATTTAGGGTTTTATTTAAATTTTTTTAATCAGAGAACTTGCTGACGAAAATACTAAATTTAAATAGTAACAGTAACTGGTTCTGTAAATTCATCGATGTATGACTGGATCAGGACACAGCATTAACCAGCCCCTTCTTCTTTTTCAAGTGGAAAAATGTCATCAGCAGCTTTGACCAGTTTCTCGACTCAACCAAAGGGTTTAAAATCTTAAACATTTTAATGCAGCAACTCCACCACAACTCGATGGAAGGACCCGCAATCTACTAGTATCTACAGTTGGTGATGTATTGGTCAAAAACCCGGTATCAGCTGATTTATTAAAAACAATTGCTAGTGATATCGGGTATTTATTCCTGGAGAAAAGAAGGTAACTAACAATGAGTTATATATAAAAATCTTTGCTATTTATTGTCTTATTTTCAGGAATTGTATTATAGGGCGTGCAAGCCAGCAAGCTTTTTATACAACAAGCATAGAAATTACTAATGTAAGCTCCAGAAGATAGGCTATTTGAAAAATAAATTTAAAAATAGTAATCTTAATGCAAAAAAATCAACAAAAAAATCATTACTGCAGAAACTACAGGTACGACTGTAAACAAAAAACTAATGTTTAGCTGTTAATTTAAATGTTAATTTTTTCAAAACTTATCGACGTTTATTTGTTGCTGCATGTTAAAATATGTGTGAGTTAAGCTATCAAAATATTAAACTGTTCATTATTGTTGATATTGTAAAAACTAGTTGTAAAGCTTTCTTGATAAATCATAGCGTAAATATATTGAAGTCAATTATGTCTTCTGTTTAATTAAATTTTTATTTTATTATTGTATTTATTATTGTAATTTGTATGACATAGCTAATTAATATTAAATCGAATCTTTATATTTCTTATAATAAATTAAAATAAAAAATATATAATTAAATTTTATTGTTATTATTTTGGAAATTTTATTTAATGTTGATCCAATAAACAGGAAAAATAGCTGGAAACAAGAAATACTTTTACAGCTTTCAGAAGTTACTTTCCGCAATCTAGAAATTCAAAAGCTTTTCCAAGAAAGGCGTTTGAAGTATTTAAGCAATTCCTTCTCTACAATTTATAAATGGGTTCTTCTATCACGAAAAAAAAATGTTTTCTGACAGAAAATGCATTTTAATTATAAGAAAATGACTCTTAACTAAAGAAATGTAGATCATACAATGATATGTAAAATTTCTTAATACAAGCCTCAATTTATTGTATTTTGAGATACGGTCACCTTAAGACAAGAATTTGTTATCTTTAATGAAGAAATAGATATTAAAAACTTAGAAAAGCGATTTGCTCTACAAAATAATATTTTCTTGCTTTAAGAAATTGAATTTCTTTCAACAATAAAAAAATTATTAATTCAATATTTAAATAAAAACATCAAATGAAGAAATTGAAAGTTTGCATTATGAAATAGTTATCTTAGCTGAAAATCAAGTGCTCATTTTTCTTGAATCATTCAGTTTTTTCTTCGTTGTAACCAGTTTTTTTTTCCGTGTATAATTGCAACGAGTATGGACACATCGCTACAAAGTGTCCTAATCCATCAAAACGGTTTTGTGATTCGTGTCAGCAACCAGGACATACATCATTGTACTGTACACGCGCTCGATCAAAGGAAGCAGGACTGATTGAAACAAAAATTGAAAAGTTCACCGCTATCATCGAATTGAAGTTCCAGAGGGTTCTAGGGTTGCAACCGCATTAATTGATACGGGCAGTCTTATTAATTTATTAAAATATCATCATATTCCTCCAAATGTGACGTTGTTTCCGTATCAGGACGATATCAGCTACACACGAATTAATGGAGCTAAATTAAATATTTTAGGTTATTTAAATATTAATTGTCAAATTGAAAATTTAATTTATAATTGTGGATTTTATATCGTACCTGACGAAACCATGAATCCTGATTGTATTATTGGACGTGAAGTTTTGCAACAATCTAAGAAGCTTACATTGGGCGGTTCAAGTGTTCTGAAGGTTTTGTTCGAATCAAACGGCAATAATGAAGATGTCCTCAATATGTTAACGGTAGCTTTGTTTGACGAAATTTTGGGGATTGATTTCGATTCGCAGGTATGTGAAGATTATGTTTATGATGTAGGGCCATTTTCAAACGAGTCGAAATGTAACTTTGAGATTGAGAAGCAATTAGTACAAATGTTAGACAATCATTTTTCCAAACCAAAGGTTCAGACACCTGAGGTCAGACATGAATTAAAAATTGCATTGACGTCCGATCAACCGGTTTACTCAGCTCCACGCAAATTATCGTGGAAAGAATGCGAAGTCGTACGAAACATGGTAACCGACTTGCAAAAGCAGGGTGTCGTGAAGGAAAGTAATAGTGATTATGCAAGTCCCATAGTTTTAATAGCGAAGAAAAATGGTGGTCATCGACTGTGTGTTGATTACCGACAATTAAATAAAATCACATTGAAGGATCGTTTTCCTTTACCTGTAATGGACGATTGTATTGAGAAGTTAAGAGGGAAAAAGGTGTTCAGTCTACTGGACTTAAAAAGTGGGTTTCACCATATTCCCGTAGAAAGAAACTCGATTCGTTACACGTCTTTTGTCACACCGGATGGACAATTCGAATACGTTAGGACTCCTTTCGGATTATCCAATGCATCTTCAGTTTTTCAACGCTTTGCTGCCGAAGTTTTTAAACCTCTATTGGAATCAGGTGATTTAACTATTTATATCGATGATATATTAATATCAACCGATACCTTCGAAAATCATTTCAAAGTTTTGAAAAGTGTTTTAGATTTATGTCATAGAATTTGTTTGGAGCTATCAATAGAAAAATGTCATTTCTTGAAACCCAAAATTGAATTTCTAGGGTAAGAAGTTAGCTATGATGGAATTAGACCATCGCGAAGTCATGTGGATGCTATACGTTCGTATCCTATTCCCAAAAACGTGCATGAACTTCACCGATTTCTAGGGTTAGTTAGTTTCTTTAGAAAGTTCATTTTAAATTTTTCATTAGTCTCGAAGCCGTTGTATGAACTTTTAAAGAAAGATGCAAAATTTAGTTTTGGATCGAAAGAACTGGAAACATTTGAGCTATTGTAGCTCAGATTACTAGAATCACCGGTTTTAGCATATTATAATCCATCAGCAGTTATAGAACTGCACACAGATGCCAGTCAAATTGGAACGAGTATGGACACATCGCTACAAAGTGTCCTAATCCATCAAAACGGTTTTGTGATTCGTGTCAGCAACCAGGACAAACATCATTGTACTGTACACGCGCTCGATCAAAGGAAGTAGGACTGATTGACACAAAAGTCCGAGTTCGCAGATGGTTCTAGGGTTGCAACCGCATTAATTGATACGGGCAGTCCTATAGTAGCAATATGGCAGAAGCAATTATCTGGACAGTTCCATCCAGTATTTTATTTTAGTAAGCGAACTACTGATGCTGAAAGCCGATATCACTCTTTTGAATTAGAGACGTTAGCCTTGGTTAACGCAGTTAAGCGGTTTCATATTTATTTATATGGAATACATTTCACAGTTGTGACTGATTGCAATTCTCTGAAGCAGACACTACAGAAGAAGGAATCAAATCCTAAAATTTTAAGATGGACTTTATTTTTAGAACAATATAATTTTGAAATAATTCATATAAATGGAACTCGTATGGCTCATGTCGATGCTCTAAGTCGTGCTTCGGGAGTTATGAACATAACTGAATGCACATAGTCACAAACACTCTCTTATCATCAATTATCTGATCCCATAATTGCCGGTATAAAAGAGTCAGTGAAGTCCACAAATGGGGACAGTAAACATTTTATTGTTAGAGACAATCTTGTATATAAGAAAGATCGAGATAAGTTTTTATTTTATGTTCCACAGTCATTGGAGGAAAATATAATCAGACAGTTTCATGAAATGGGTCATGTTGGAGTTAACAAGACGCATGAACAGATAAGCAGGCAGTATTATTTCCCGTCTATGAAAGATAAAATTATGTCTTTAATTAAAAAATGTATAAAATGTATTGTATTTATATAACCCAAAGGATGGTAAAAAAGAAGGCTATATGAATTTGTATGATCGGTTCGATAACCCTTCCCTTCCATTGCATATAGACCACGTTGGTCCGTTTGAAGTTACAAATAAAAAATACAAATATATATTAGTAGTGGTTGAAGCGTTCTCGAAGTTTTGTTGTTTTTATCCTACAAAGAGTACTAATACTAATGAGCTTATTAATAGTTTAAAAAAGTATTTTAGAGATTATAGTGTTCCTTCGCGTATCATATCAGATCGAGGAACTTTTTTATATCCCACCAGTTTAAAAAGTTTTTAAACAAGTTAGGAATTATAGTGAAGTGCTCAACGCAACCAGCTCACCGCAGTCGAATGGTCAGGCTGAACGAGTGAACCGAAGTTTGGTTCCAATGCTCGGAAAACTCCGTAATACAGAAAATGGGAAAAATTGGGACTCAGTTCTTAGCAACACCGAGTTCGTGTTTAATAATACGATCAATCGTAGTGTAAATAATACCCCATCAATGCTTCTTTTTGGTGTTAATCAAAAATTTGAAAACGACAAAATTCAACAATTGATCGATGAGTTAAATAATGACAACCGAGACTTGAGTAAAATAAGACAGGAAGCTTCTCAGGAAATTGAACGTTCTCAATTGAAAACAAAGGAATATTTCGATTAGAAGCGAAGGGCTGCTCATAAATATGGTATTGGCGACCTAGTATTTTTAAAAAATAATTCAGTAGAAACTGGAATAATCCAGAAACTACTGCCGCGGTTCAAAGGCCCGTATGTGGTGACCAAAATTTTGCCGAATGATCGGTATCAATGTGAAGACATTCCAGGCCAACAGATATCGAACAGACCTTTCAGAGGAGTCAGTGCACCGTTCAACATGAAGCCGTTTGAATATATTGAATATGTGATTCATTTAGTTTAATAATTTTATATGTGAACTTTTATTTTGATTTTCTTTATTTTGCCATTCCAAATCGAGGCGATTGGAGCGTCAGGTATGGCCGAATGTAGTAACTGAATTTTAATTTTAATTTTGCTGTATAATAATAGATGGCACTGCAAACAGTATAGAAATAGTCTGTACTAAAGACATAAAATATATAAGAGGATTGTAATAGATTTATTCTTGATGTGACGTGCAAACAGAATGGTCTCACATTAATTCTTTGTGAATAAAATATTATTTAAAATTTAATTGATTTTTTTTATACGCCCACAACACTATTGATTCCAGTAAATTTATTTATTTATAAATAAAAGTTGTATAATATAGTCTCAGGAATACTACAACAATTCAAAAACATTATCAAAACAAATAATAGTAATTTGCAATAAAACGAAGCAAAATATCATTTTTATTTTTTTCTTATCATTCTGAACAAACAATAAAAATAATGATAATCATAAAAATAACACTAATACTGCTGCTAATTTCGTATTTTTTTATCTTAAAGATGCTATTGTCATTTATAGCAACACAGAGAGAACAACGATCATGAATAAAGGAACAAATTTACTAGAATAATGGAATATCTTAATTTTAATCAATTATTATGTTGAATAAGACAATATTGTAGGTACATTACATATCTATATAGGTACAATGAATAGGTATTCCACTTGTCGAGGTGTGCTCTATATAAAAATGAATATAATGAAGGGATTAAGCCAGGTGAAAAATATTGAAATGAGTTAGGCTTGTATGTAATTAACAAAATAAAGGATTAAAATATTTAATTTTTTTATTGTGCCTATGCCTCCTGTTATATGTTTTATGTGAAATGGTTTAACATAATAATATGCACGTTTTATGCTAATTTTGAGTATTGTAAAATTAAATAATTATGCTAAACTGTATAATTAACGTATTTATTTGTAGGTTTTGAATAATAAAAAATAATCTTTGTTAGACAAAAGGACGACATAGAAAAGGCTTAACTCGTACAGAAAACTATATTTTATAGCCACCAACAAATTTTTCAATTTAAGCCCAAACTGTGGCTTTAAATGCTTGCAAAAGTGAAATATCATAAATAAATCGTTTTCCGGTTGGAAAATAAATTTTAACAAAGTGCTTAAAAGTTTAAATTGGACTAAACTCCTTACTTCGATTGATTAAAATTTTAGTTCTCAGTCGCATAACTTCCTTTAGACAAGAGCAACGACGAATAGACTTTTAAAAAATGACAAATTAAATGGTAAAGGTTACCTAACCGCACGCAGGTATGGCACATTGAGAAGTTCTTGGAAGAACTTACTGAATTGGAAATGCATATTTTTAAGGTAGACTAAGAAAACCAAAGCTATCTTACTATTTCAATTTTGAGTAGGTGCATCCGCAAAAAACTCTCAATCAAAGTGTAATAAATCTGGATACGTTCCAAAATGAAAAGCAAATTTGTTGAACATTCCATGCTTAAGATACCTAAAATACATGTCACATTATTTTATTGGGATAACTCGGAGTAGTAGTACTTCTTCCGAGAGTCGCTGAGCTTGAGTGCAGTTTAGAAGTTCTAAAAACTTAAAGAAGGTTTTTAGTAACTATATTGGCACACTCAGAAAGAAAAACATCATCGATTATTTCAAATAAATTCACAACTCTACTGCAGCTAATATCAAAGGTGTGGTGGACAATTCTGACGAACCCGTACCAAGCTCTTGATGTTTTATTAATTTAGTATATTATACCAAATTGCACTGCATAGCCCCTTCAGACTTGGGTAACTCAAAAATTCGGAAACAAGTTACGGACATACCAAATTGGGTATAATATTCTAGAAAATACTAGAGGGTATGCAGGGTGGAGGGGGGGGGGGGGGCTCTTCAGACTTACTCCAAATTTCGCCTTACTTTACCTACCACCGGCTTACCTAAGATTATGACATATCATAAGATTATGACAAACATAGTAGGGTGATTGGGAAAGTGGGTGACTCAAAATTTATGGAACTGGATTTATTTGAAAACGTAGTGGGGAATTCTAAAGGTAAATCCCCTGGTGAAACTCCCGTCCTAAAAACGACCAGCAACTGACCGGCGTATTCAAAGCATTCAACAATGTACTATAAAATAAGAATTTTATTTGATGGATGTTCTAAATATTGCAGGATGTTTTCCTAAATGATTGTATGGCAGTCGGGGCTATGGTAAAATCCAGTTTGTAAGCAATTATTCTGATCTGATCTGAATAAAATGTACTGCCAGGTTACTATTGCGTATCTTCCAACTCGATATCAAAGGTTATTTGGCGGCAAGAATTAATTCGCAACTCAGAAGATATTTCTAGCTTACGACGGAGAAACAAGTAGCAGGCGCTAATAAAAATTTAGCCAAGAATGCTTCGCTTGGCGAACTTTTGACTGAACCGATCACAAAAATGAAACACCACACCTTACAAGAAATTGTAGTTGAAATTTTATTTACGGCATTTTAATTCTTAGGAAGTTGAACTGCGAAAGTCAACGTTTATTGCACAAAATTTCTAAAGAACTTCAGGAAGTATAGAAGGCATGTATAAATTCAAGACCGTAATCAACAGACGGAGGAATGTTTGAGTATAACGAATCAATTGGAACCGAAAAGCTGATTGTTTCACTATTACCGCTTAACTTCATAACCACATGAAATTTATATAGTAAACGTATTCTCTTCATTAGTTCGCCCCCTAAGCCAATTATCATAGCTTTCAAAATATATCTGCAGATCTCTTCAACATATCATAATATGGAATAAGTTACAAATAAATTTGCAAAATATTAATAATGAATGTCCATTCCCAGATTGATTCAATACACAAATGGTTCTCGATATAAATGGCTTCTGCGATGCAGGCCATAGTGGGCGTGTATTTAGCTGCAGAATATTTTCGCATTATCAATGTAATGAAAAAATGAAAGCCGCACTAATATCTCCAAAAATAATGGAGCAAACGCTTCTTCACCTCGAATTATGTGTATAGCTGTATTACTGACACATCTCATTTCCACTGTTAAAAAGAAGGCAACATAAAAAATCAACAACGTACATGCTTGGATTGATTTACGAATAGTGCTGGCTTGGAAATCATCCAAAATATTGAAGCAATTTTATTGGTAAACGCACTTCCAAAATTCTCTCCACATTGAAAGAAGAAGGGGCTGTTTCCCAGTGAACTTAACTCGCACACACTTTGGTGGAATGGCCATAGCTAGTAAGGAATATGCATTTAATTGTAACAGTATGGCCAAATCTTATAATAAAAGTGAATTCATGTCATCTTTCCATGGTACAAAACACCAAAACTAATGGAATACATCTACGACAGAAAGGGTACAACATTACACAATGACTTACATATTACAAAAAAAATGATAAGTTTGCACTACAATTGACACGAAACATCAACCAGAGGTCATTAAATCCGTTTTAGATGAAGTTGCGCGAAGTAGCGTAGAAGGAAGGCTCCAGAATTTTGTGGTTTTGCTACACCTCCAACTACCTTCAATCATTTTGCGCCCCAAGTCAATGCTACGCTGATCATCATTCGTGACGCGCATGTACACTATTTTTAATCTGCCAAGTATAGGTGGCAAATGAACAAATTAAGGTGTGAAAAGTCGTACATAAATGCATTCGTGTTCAACATTTAAAGCGCCATGTCAACTAGAAAATAAGGGTTTGCTCATTAGCAGAATTGATGCGACCGGTCATAAGAACCAGTTACCACTATGCAGGCCAATTTCCATTAATTAAACAAAAAGACTTTGTCAAAAGACAAATAAATCATACATATGCCTATTTTTATGCCTGATTAGAAATGCATGTCATCGTCATAATTATAGATAACAATCTTGACTAGAAGATTGTTATCTATGATTATGACGATGACATCAAACATAATTGTTGGTTTTCTGGTTTACCATTTCGACAGTGGTTACAAAAACGGAAAAATTCCAGTGGCTCTTCGGCAAAGTCACAAAGCTCCATCCAGGCTGGGATGGTCTAATAAATATAGCCTTATCATAACGACAACGAAATTAAACCTCCGACACATAAACTCAGTCTATTACCATCTGGTAATGTTCTGATTTGTATTTCGATAGTTCATTAAACCAGTCGAACGTTAACCGAATTATGGGGTGAGTTTGATCATGCTTTACTATGCTACGGAAAGTTCTGTCAAATATGTAAGTATTTTATCAAGCAAATATTATTCATAATTCAGTAATTGCAAACTATCACAGTCAAGGGAAGTTCAAGGACTGCATTCGAGAAATTAAGATGATATTTTAGTCAATATAACGTGAGAAATAGTGATCAGCAATAACAATAAAGTTACTGTTTTCATCAACGTGAAAATAGTCGATAATAATAAAATAGATAAATCCTGACTAATTTGGTGATATTTCCGGTATAATTCGATATACCATCACTCTGCTAAAAAATAAAATTTAGTTTTGGGGTTGGCGGGAAATTTTCATTTTTCTAATATTTTATAGTTAAGATGGTTTGCCATTTCAGAATTTGCTAGATAATTCGCGATCTCACTCAGCCATTTCGATTAACCATAACTCTTGGTAAGAGTAGGTTTGATGAACCCATTCCAAACAGAATTTCAACTTTACATTGACGGTATACGAAATTTCCGTCTAAGGGGCTAGTTATATAGCCGAAAACGAAACGGACCGAAACGAATTGAATATGTGGTGATTGTATCACATCAATATGTATATTACATTATTATTATTATTATTTCTGTTTTTTGTTTAATAAATAATGTCTGATATAATACTTACATTTCTTTTAATCCTAAATTCCAAAAACGAAATGTCGATTTTTGATTTCTGACATTTCGTGTTTACCTTTATTGACAAATAATTCGGCAGGTTTTTCCAACCTCATATTTATTTTTGGTTGACCTTTTACTATTCGTCGCGTCATCTATTGTCAAATTGATTGTTAGCATAGAAACCGATTAAGGGGAATTAGAACTATTTATTATTTTCTCGATCGCAGCGACCGTTTTAAATAAAGGAATTAAATCTATAAAAGGCCGATTGTTTTGCAGTAAAAAATATAGTCTAGTGAAAATCTAATGACGTACAACGTCATATATATTAATTGTAAAGAAAAAGATATTTTTATTATATAAAAATGGCTATTGAGTTAAAATCTAATATTAATTATAAAATTAAATAAATATATTATATAAAAAATAAATCAAATTAAATAAGATTTGTTTATTGATTTATTTATTTGTGGGGTTCCGTCGGTATACTAAAAATCCCGTCGAGTATACTAAAAATTTCACCTTGAAGTTGTGTTTGTCGAGTGCCTGAGTGAATTTTATTAAAGTGAATCGACCAGATTGTTATATTAAATATTGTTGATCAAATGTATCATATGAGCTGATGGAGATATTTGTGCAATTGGATTGTAACCATTGAAAATCTAATTTACAATCACGCATCATAACAGAACAACCATAATTAACAGCCCCATAAATACATCAAAACATACTAAACCAATTATATAGACGAAACGAAACGGAAACGGACGGAGAAATTGATTCAATTCAATTTGCTTTCGTTTCGTCTTTTTTTGCGGTTATACACTATCGGTTATGTTTTTTTTTTGTTATCCTTAGTAGAACTTATGTCAAATTGTCTAAATATTTTATATAAATTCATATATTTTGTATATTTCTATTTAGTTCCATGGATTTTCCAAGTTAGTTTTCATTCACACGAGAAGTAAACTTCAAATAATATAAAATTAAAAACAAATATGAAAATGTCAAAACCGTTTCACCAATTCGTCTATATAACCATACCTCCTTCGTCTTTCAACTGGCAAAACCAAATTCCGTTCGAAATAGCATAGTAAGTCGGTGTCCATCTTGAAAATTTTGAATTTCGGGGAAATCTAGACTGTATTCCATGGATCGTAAACAGTCCAAATACATTTGAGTATTCTAGCGTACTGTAAATCAAACTGGCAGAATCAAATTGATGTTCTTAATTGTTGACTCAAAATTTATCAAAACAAATTTTGTTCCTTATACGAGTACAATTCCATCAATGTCCAATCTCTACATAAACCTCGACTTGGATGCAAGTTACATTAAATTTGTATAGGAAAGGCTTGATTTTTATCGATAAGCCGACGGAACCTAGATGGCCTAAATTCATGACTACAAATTCATGGTTGTTTCTGTCGACTTACCAGAATCTTAGCACTTGAACTTTGCTTAACAAAATTGGGAATTACATCTTCCGTACTGTATTCTCACCCCAAACTATGATTAAGAACTACCTATATTGTAGCAAACCCCATTTCATTTAGTTAGACCGATCGAAATATATTTTAATAGATTTCAATATATTAAATCATTTTATTAATAAAAATTAGAAACATTTTAAATTTCGGCTGAATAGGAATCACAACAGTTGCAGTTCAAACTTTAGATATGACCATTTTTACCTATATTGGATTTTTAAATATTCGTAAGATCAGTGGAAGAAACAGTGGAAGAAGAATAGGGATGAATAGTTGTTCATCGTTGTGTTTACGTGCTTCCACTAATACTCCTTCATTAATCTTAAACATTGCTTACCATAAAATAATGAAGGAGCCGCCGATACTTTAAGATCGACGACCAATCTAGAATAATCATGAGGGCCCTTCATAGCTTTTAGTGTGCTTTATCATTATATGTACATTGTCGTGAGTTTTGAATTGGTTATTGTTGAATCTGATTTATCGACATATTAATCTATTGGTAATCTGAATCTGTGTTAACGGCATTATTCCTATAGTGAAATTTTTGCCATATCAATATTTTCAGATAAAATAGTTTTATGTGATAAAATCGATTAGTTGAAAAAAAAATCATCCCAGACAAGGTGAAGTTTTTTTATTTTATCGATTTTACGTTGAATAAATGGAAACCTACTTGTCCTATTAGAATTGGCTGAAATTTAGAAACGATGATGGTGTCTGTGCTATTCTAGCTTAAAGTAAAAAATCGCTAGTTGTATCTTTTCTATCAAAGCCGAAAAGAACTATAAAGAGTTATGGTTTTTCATTCGAGACTTTGCCATATGGATAACGATTTAACCTAGTTCATTTTACCAGTGTAAATTGAAGAAGCTCCAGAATGTAATTATTAATATTCCGAGTTGATTTTGGCCCAAGCTAAAATTGACGATAATTCTATATTGGACCAATTTGAAAAAATTAATAAAAAATTTGTAAGCCTAGGTAAATGTGAAAAGGATAAGACTGGATAAAAATACTATTACATTTTTCGAGGTGGTGCAGTCAGATTGGTATCACGTTTAATAAAAACGGCTGTAATTCAAAGCTGATTTTATCATAAATTTGTTAAACCGACTCCTAATCTGTACTGAAATTTAATTGTATTACAAATATTCAAACGAAAAACTTTTAACGAATCTATTGATTCAGAATTCACCCGCTTGAAGATTTTACTAAAGATAACGAAACCGTACGGTACCTCGCAAAATCTAGAACATTAGCCGTTGAGTATTGTAGAATTATTCAAACTTTGTTTTCGCTGGTGTAACGAATCTTTATGAAAGACATTATTATTGCGAAAAGTCATTTATATCAAGGTAAATAATAAGCAAAATTTTATTTTAAATTTATCCCATAAACAGAACTTTTGATCGTCCACTGAATAAAAGCTATTACATTCGGCATATTTAGTCAACTGATATCAGGCTATATAGTCAAATGATATCTAGCATCATATCTCTAGTTTGATCATTAGCCATATGATAAAATTTTCGATTCAGTTTATGAAGAAAAATGAAGAAAATTTTATTAAAATGAATAACTTAATCAGATTCAACCGCAATAATCTAATTTCACCTAAGGACATTGTTAATTTACTATCCTCAGTTTTGCCCTATTAAAGTTATTCGACTCAAGCCGTAAAATGTCGAGAATGGAGATTCAAACTAATCAAACGAAAATTACAACCGATTTTTGTCGGTAACGTCCCAGCCGGAAAATGTCAATAATGCGGATACAAATTTTATGCCGGAAAGTATTTATTTATATAAGAAAATTGTACTTTGTATCCTAGAAACCAATTAGAAAATTTTTATAAAACATTTTTATTCGAAACAATTAAAAGTAATATACCAAACCAAATCTCTCATTTAAAAACGTCAGGTCAATTTTCATGTGGAGAGAACGGAACACTCGATTGAATATATTGCACATACAAAATTTGAAAATTGTTTGAAGCGTCATGGCTGGAAAACGTCTTATTGATGCTCACACCTGAAAAATTTTTCAGGTCGGTTTTCATGTGGAGAGTCCACAAAAATTCGATTGAATAAAACATATAAAAAGGTTAAAAAATGCACAAAAATACTCAGTCGTAAAATGCCGATAATGCTGATTAAATATAAAAAAGATTAAATAACAGTCGAATAATGTCGATAATGCAGATACATATTTTATGCCGAAAAATAATTTGTTTTATACCTTTCATTCAATTGAGTTTTCCCGGATTTCCAACATGGAAAACGACCTGAATTTTTTTCCAGGTATGACCATCAATTAGACATTTCATTTGAATCCACTTCCAGCCATAACACTTTAAACGGTCAATTTTTAGAAATTATTAAATTTTGTGTGTGCGATATATTTATAGAAATACTCGGAGTCTTCACATGAAAATTGACCTGAAATTTTTGAAGATTTCTTGACTATGTAATTGAGTTTTCTCCTTATTAAATTTTTTTTTTTTTAATATAGTTTTAAAGCATTTAATAAAAAAATATAATTTTGATTAACATACGTCGATGAACCGAAATAAACAGTTTTGATTTAAAAAGAAATTATTGTTTAACATAAAATTTATACAAATCTGTTTTACCAACTTTTACAGACGAATGATAAAATTTGTTTTTGAATCCGCATTATCGACATTTTTAATCGGCATATTTTTGTTATTGCAGCAGACTCTGTTACAGACGAATCTGCATTATCGACATTATTCGGCTGGACCAAGTCGGCTAACAACTTTCAGTAGCTCAGTTTTGTAGTTTTCCTAATTCTCCTCACACATACCATAAAATTGAATATTGCTCAACATGAGCCAAATAAGCAATAGTTTAAGTACGAAAACCCGAAATGATGATGATCCGAAATGATACTACTAAATTTATACCGACAATTACTTTATCGACCAATTGTGAAGGAAATGCAAAATTATATAATACATGTTTTATCGGCATTCCAAGAGGAATTTAGCACCATTACCGACAACATTTTAGAAGAAAACGAAACTTAGAAAACCATGATGACGGCAAAAGAAAATTCAGTCAAAATCTGCATTGTCGACCAATTTTAAGGGGAAGAAATAAAATAATTATTTAACAAATCGATAATATTATACAAATTTATAATTAACCCTTTGCCTTAAAACAACATATGGGAGACGTGATCGTACTGCTGTGCCTAAAATGAGAACCTCGTATCACACACGTGATGATTCTTTCTGGCCAAAAGTGAAAAGCTCGTATCAGACAAGTGTTCGTATTTTACGCGATACTGTTTTTGTTTTTGCGTTATTGTTTCTTACAGTTGCTATATAAGAGTTGTGTTCACCGTCGCTCGATTCATAAGGCAAGGGGTTAAAATGAAGCAGTAAATTCTTAATGTATCGCTATTATGCCTATTAAATTTTAAATACATATACTGTCTATGAAACTTCGCGAAATTCGTTTGTCATGTAAGCGTTCTATAATTATAAGATGAAGCCGTAGTGGACAACATCCATCCATGCAAAGTTTCGGGCCAAAGTTTATGTAGGAAAAAAATAGATCATAGTTAGATTTCCGAAATCCTCAACTATGAGGAAGTTAGTTTGCATTAATCATTTGCGGTGTAAGTGGAATATAATTTTAAGCTCGGGCCACAGCATTTCACGAGAAAGAGATTCGAGACATGGTTAAACATTTCCGGAAATCCAACTATGATCCCACATAAACTTTGACCTGAACCTCTGCATGGATGGACATTGTCCACTACGACCTGAACTTATAACTATAGCACGCTCACATCACAAACGAGTTACGCCAATTTCGCAAATTAATAAGTCTGAATAACTATGATGACATAACATATAATGATTATCCAATTTACTTATTAAAATTTAAATATTGTTAAAAATATTCTATTTCTTCCCCTTAACGTTGGTCTACAATGCAGATTTTTGCTGAATTTTCTGCTAACTTCTGTAGATTTTGACAGTCCGTCAATTACTTTTTGTCTGTTTACCGACATATTTCGATTGATGGTTAATTATTTTTAATATGCATCATCGATATTACTTCGCTGCATTTGGCTAGATGTGCTTTTTTGGCTGTTTCAGTCTACTAAGTTATTGTTGATGCTATTGCTGAGTTATTGTTTCCACTGCAATATCGAAAATTTTTGAACCTACTTTACGTTATGTTATAACTAACAAATCTTCATTATCTTAATTTTTCGAATTTTATTGCAACTCATAATTTGGCGATAATTTTAAAACTGCATTGTCGACAATTTTCCTGCCCATTGCTAAACCTACTTTATTGACATTTTTAATAGATAAGTTTATTTTGTTAGATTTATATGCATTTTGGGCAATTTTTCAAATCTTAATAATCGTGATTTTTCTTGTATTGCAATGCATAATTTGACGCTAATTTGAAACTGCATTGCCGACCATTTTTTCTCGGTTCAGTACTTTGATTGTTATCTTTATTACCGATATTTTTGATTGGAGATTATGTGTTAACGTTAATAGTATTTCTAGTGTTACAAATAGCGAAGAATAAAATATATATTTGACTACGGTAAACCAACCACAAGATCAAACAGTTGCATTTGTTTTGCTAAAATTTTCGAATTGCGGTTCTGCTGTTCACAATATTCTGCAAATTTCTCGCTTTGCCCTATTTATATTTTAAAATACGAAAAATGGTACTATAAAACAGATTCTTACTTAAAGACTAAAAGGTCGTTCAGAATATAAAAAAAATCGATTTCTCAAAATGAGAAACATGTTACTAGATTAAAACATAGTTTCTCAAATTTAAGAATATTTTTTCTTAAATTAAGAAAATGGTTATAAATTACAAAAATATTAATTGATTTAATCAATCATGTTAAAGTGTATATTCGTATTAAGCTCAAATAGCATAAAGAAACATGATACTGTAGTGTGAATAAAATCTTTTGAGACATAAATCACGTAAACCGTTCTTTACTAATCACGCTATATAGTAGATTGAATACTATACAAATTACATTACATTGCATTACAGTTGGACATTTTGATTTTTGTAAATAAAAGTGTAGCTGTAAAAAATAAATTATGATCATAATTCACACACATAACTTAAATCTTAAACTTGAGTATCATATGCGTGTTTGGCCTTTTTCATATCTTGCCGTGATAGAAAATTATAAATTTGATTGTAAAGTACACGCAACAAAGAAATTAAAAATAAGGACGGTTCTTTATTCATTTACATTTGTATATATAATCTCGTATAAAATATAGTCATGCACCAAATCTTTAGCTGTTATGTAGTACGTACATTCGTCTGCAAAACCATGCATATAACCATATACATATATGGTATAGGTAAAAGGGATTTAGTTTTACTAACATAAATCTGTATACAAGATTTCTATAGTGTCTACCAAATATTTTTTTGTCTGTACTTCATTGAAATATGGATGTTGATATTCCAGTAAAATGCCTTAGTGATTTGAACTTAATCCTATTTGTGGGCTCACACCAACAAATAGACACCAAAAAATAAATAAAATACGTATACAAGAATTATGTTGTAAACTATAAATTTTAAAATCTTAAACAAAAATTTGTTCGTTCTTTTGCCAAAAACACCCACTTAAATTAAAAAAAATAATAGCAACAAACAACAACATATATACGTATACAAACATGCATGTACGTATGTTGTATATAGTTAAATCTAAATCTATCTCTAAAATTCAATAATTTATAGTTTCTTGTACAGTCTAGTGTATTATCTATACACATATATGTTATGTACTTTATATTTTCTACTTTAATCCTTTTGTTAGACTTTTTTGCCATGTTAGAAAGCTTACTATAAAATAAAACATTTTATTTATATTCTCTCAACGTTCATTTCTTCCTCTTGTTTTCTGCTAGGAAAAATCTTTTTTCACTCTTCTCCCGATACATTAAACTAAATAAAATACTGGTTCTAAACTAAAAATTCATTTTGCTGTGCACATACTTGGTATAACACTCAGGTGCACGAAAACGGGCCAGTTCATTTAAGAGAACCTTAAAAAATCTTGATGGGCCTGAAAATCATAATTCGGAACTGAAAATGGGCCATCTATAATCAAATAAATGATACAAAAGGCTTGCCTCTGTATATTGGTCTAGATGAATCATCTGTTCTAAAGCAATTTTTTTGCTCTCTTTAAGGCACGTTTATAGTGCTCCTACTCAGTGAAATTTTTTTAACAAAGTCAATACAATCGTCTCTCATTAGTTCAGGAGAAATTGTGCTTAGCAACATAACCTTGATTGGAATGGTTGGAGTTCGGTTTATACAGAAAAATATTAACACTTATAATACTTATAAGTGTCTCCGTCACTTTTGAAGGGCGTCACTCAGAGGCTGAGTAGATCGAATGCGACTCACGAGCCTAGGTTGGTCCTCCATAATCAGAAAAGTGAATACACGCACGTCGCAGGGTGGGGTATTATCACCTCTTCTTTTGAATTAGAATGACCTGTTATGACGCAAGAAGGGTAAGAGTTTAAGGTGGTTGGTTATGCGAATGGTGTTGCTATTGAACTTTTCTTTAAATATACTTGCGCTTTAAGAGAACGCATACAAGGCACACTTGACATTATCTCCAATTGAGCTAATAATTGAGGTTAAATGTGAATCCACACAAAACTGAGTTTTCCGAAACCTTTTCTCCACAAAATATAAAGTTTGTCAGATCGATCTCTCTGGTTTAAATGGTATTTGGTTGACCTTCATTTATAAAGCAAAGTATCTTGATCTCATTCTGGGCTGCAAACTAACATATTACCTAACCTATTAGAAAGGAAATCTAACATATTATAGGCTTATTTTATTTTATGCTTTAAATATTCTGACCAATATATTTTTTGAAATATTTTTTGAAAGTACAGCGAACAGCTGCCTTGTGTGCAGCACATCGCCTTAAGCGTTGGAGGTTTTATTTCATCTCACACCCGTAGATATCTTAGATAAACAAATGGCAGCGACCTTATAGCTAAAAAGCTCAACTCCATATCCACGTGGAACTGTAACAATACAGGACACTTATCTTTTCTAAGAAACCGAGCATCTCAAATACTACCGACTATACGTCACCATCTTTTGATCAGAGATATTTTAACTGGTATTCCCACCAAAGGGGCCAGATTGAGAGGAAAAATTCTGAATGTCTAAGGTGCTATTTTCTTATTTATTGTGTCAAATTTGAATGAGAAGGTTAGGACTAGGGTTTTCGGTTAGGAATTAAATATAAACCTCTATTTTTGTTTTCCGGACTACATCACCGTTTTTCAATCTTAACTAATCGCGAAAAGAGATGCCATTGGCTGTTCAGGTATAATGTAATAACTGAAAAGATATTTGCAATTGTATGGCGTCAGGCTTCATTTAAGACGCTCCAATCGTATTTCCTGGCTTCGAAAGTAGTCCGGAATTATCTCTTATCCACCTGATGTGGATGCTAGTGCATTTTAATGCGATGGATAATGAAAAAGCGGATGATCTCGCTCGACAAGGCTCACTATTCCTCATTTTGCCAAAAAGGACAGATGTTCATATAGTGCTCGCTATGAGCAAATTTCTGCTTCAGCAGAAAACTAAAAGAATAACGAATGACAGATGACCCAATAGTAACCTCATGTAGAATTACTATAGGAAAATCTGTGCAAAACTACACCTGTCAAGATCTAGACCATGCGGTGATGGGTGATATACGAGACACTGTTTCCTACCACTCTCTTCACAGTAAAACGGAAGTCATAATAACCTACTCTTTGATAAGAGCTCAAGTTGGTTCAAAGGGTTGGTCAAGAGAAAAACCAATGTAACATACGGTCCTGATTGTGCCTAGGATAACCACCCAACTAACAATTTTGAAATTTATGAGCGTCATATAAGAGTTAAAATGCATCTTATATTAAACTTTTAAGAGTCTTCTGGCGAACTTTTTGGGCATATAAGGTTAAAATAAGTGACATATAAGGTGTATATAAGTATCATATAAGCCTTATCTTTCTTGTGAAAGAATGATATAAGTTATAAGAATAGTCAGAGAGTAGTCTTTCGTGAGTTTGTTATCAGAATATATAAATTCTTATGTATGAGCGTTTTAAGACTGACGTTGTATTCCTATATTGTTATAATCTTTGGAAATTATGTTATAGGATTATACAACTTTAATAATTCTTAATTCAGTTTTATAACAAACTTGTTATTATCATTGACAATTACAACAGATAAATTAAATTAAAACAGATAATGCTTGAAAAATTAATTGCTTTTTATATAATTAAAATTTACATTGAAATTAGCATAGAATTTAGCTGCGAATTCAAATTTTTCAATTAAAAATAATAGCTACCAGATCTAATTTTTTTGCGCTCTTAAAAATTCGAATAATAAAATAAAGAATTATTATTATTTAAAAAATAAAAATTATAAAAAAAAAAAACAAATATCATAAAATGGACTAATTAAAATAGTACATAGTACTTGTTATGAGAGGAAACTCTATAAAAGCACTTGCTAAGTTCCTAAAATTGCCAAAATATACAAAAATATTCCATTTGAAAAAAAAATTTCTAAAAAATTATAAAATGGATGCTTTTTCCATAATGGAAATTCCTAAACCAATATGCACGAAATGACATTCTACGTGAAATATCTTATAAGTGTCTTATAAGAAAATGTTTAAATTAGTTTCCAGGGTCGGCTTGAGTTTGTATACTTCGGTAAAATTGAAGAAATAAATATAAATTAACCAGCAAAATATGTAAAAAATGCTACACCATGTCCTGGACTTGGCCAGATTCACCTGATACAACAACTCGGTTATACTGTTGCAATACTGTGTATTTGTATACTTTATCACCAAATAATAAAATGCGTTTACCCTGAGCTCGCCACTGACAGAAATGTCACCTAAAATAATATTTTTAATTATTTTCTTATGTAAGAATAAAGTAAATATGTAATAAGGGAGAGGTATGAGTTTTTCTTAAGAGAACTTATCCAAGACTATTAGGAGAATATTTTGCCACTGGCTTATATTTAGAGACATATTTACTATATTATTGAAATAAAAAAACTGAATAAAACAGTAATATGTATATCTAACAATCGATTTATAACATTAATTAGTTTTAGAGTTAAGTCGATCATTAAGTTTTGTTTTCTGCGGTACTCAAACAAATGTCATATTTTCTAAAAGAAACACACTTTAAAGGCTCTTGTTAAAGAATTTAAACAATAAATCTTATAGCGTTCCCCATAAAGATTTGTTTATGTTTTAATCTTATAAAACTCTTGTTCAATAGAAATCCTACAGAACACTTATAAAGAAAAAAATTAAGAGCACTGTAAGACTAAATATGTCTTGGCTAAGAAAAATTTCCACTAAAAACAATAAGAGTATACTAAGTGAGGTGTAAGAAACAGCTTTACAACAGAATCTGGCAAGGTATAAAAATGACATATAAGAATATAATATAGTTTATAAATCGACATTTCTTTGACAAGAAGCTAATAAGTATTCAGTTTTAAACATTCTTGCAGAATGTTATTCTAGGGCTCTTTTAAGTGAAAAATATTCTTAAAAGACATTTTATAAGGCAAAATGTTAGTTGGGCATCGACCTAAACTAACCTATTTAGGCCAATCCAGGGACTTAATCTAGTGAAGTTAGGAACCGCTTAGTCTAGTATTACTTGCTCAAGTAATGAACCTCTTTATAAATTAGCAATTTTTCAGACTTATTAATGATTTCACAGTAGCTGTAATTGAGTTAAAAGAAATATTGGCATCTTACGCTAGGTTCTAGTAATCTTTGCTTATACTTTCCATATGACTCAGAGTATCTTTTTTCAACACAGGAGTTTATGAAGGTTATTAAATACGTTTTACACAATGATATTCAAATCATTGTGGGATGTGATGCAAGTTTGCAAGGCAGGAAGTAGTTTAAATCATTCTTGCCTCTCATAGTCTACTACTGTAAGGGCTTACATGTAACTCAATATGACCACGTCGAATAAAGAATTGAGGAATTTAGATACTCCTGAAATATAGATCCAATATTCACCAAATATTTCACTTTCAGCATATTTGATCAAGACCAAAATGTGTGGTGTAGTGTAAAAAACAGTTGAGATGCTCCTATGATGTCAGCTAAAAAATACTAAAAATAACGATTGAAAAATGATTATCCGACCTCTATAGAGAAAATAGAAGGGTCGTTTACAAGAACCAATCAGGAAGCTTTAAATTTTTTGTTCGATACCAATTTCCAAAAAAGTTAGTAATGATCCAAGAACATTAGAATAACATATACCTATCGACCACAAACTAAGTCCCATTGACTGACAATCTACTAGTAGGTTGATGAGTAGAGAAAGATTACGAAGAAACGTCACATAAAGAGAGCTTATTTTCTTTCTCCAAGCTGAGAATAGTAGGCCTGGATGGTATTTTCCACCTGTTTTACAGAGAGTTGAAATTTATTTTAAACCATCTTTTACATATATCCATAGAGCTCATTTGACTACGTTACGAAATTGGAATTCCAAGGTATGATCTTTCTTAATATGGCAGGCCTACAAGTCCAACCTGCACGATATTTAAACCTGGACAACAAATTAAGATAAACTTCTTTTATGTGATTTCCAATTTATCCTGCACAACATGCCTACCAAAAGGATAATTCTGTTAATAAAGCATTTCATGGAGTCGTAAGACTCCAACGGTATGAATTTGACAATGCGCTTCAATGCAATAATATAAGCATCTTTCATCTATGACATGGGGATGGGACGTATCATTGCAAAGTGCAGTGATAACATGATCGGGTCCAAGAAAATAGCCGACCACTTGAGTTGAGCTTCGACTACTGGGACTGTTTGCAAGGAATGTCTACACGAAAAAGCTCTGTTTTATATGTTGTGGTATCTTGTCGTCAAATTATTGTTCGTTTAGTTAAATGACATCCGATTATACTGTTATACCTGACAAGCCGATGATATCTACGATGTTCTACGTGATCACGTACAAATGGCGATCAATTTAGTAATTCATAGTCAACCTTGTATTGCAAATTTTTCAAAATATTACAATATCTAAAAAAAACTTGAGGGATGTAATATATTACTCTCTTCGGAGTTTAGATATCATGGGTACGTTTCCTCTTTGAGGGTCAGTTAACGACACTTAAAATCCTGACATTTTTTTATTCGTCAAAAGAACAAACCGATTTCGGGTTTAAGTATCCATCGTGATTTTTAAAATGGCCTATTATCACTTGAGTGGATGCGCAGGCCCGGTTGCTCACTGATTTCAAAGCAACATCAGAAATAATTTTTTTGCAGGACAAACATAATTTTTAAAAATTTGAATACAATTATTTCAATTTAACAAAATTCCAAAATAAATTAGAATAATTACAGATTGATTTGGACAAAATGTGTATTAGTTGATTTGAAAATTAATATTTTCATTAAGTGTACAAAAAAAATTAAGTTAAACCATTATAGTGTCTTTTTATTATCTCAAAACAGAATGAGATTCGGTAATCTGAACTCTGATATTTAACAATAAAAGAAAAAAAAAATTATTGACTGCCGCATTATTTTCTAATCACTTACTTCATTCAAACTGTATACATATTTGAAAATCAGATGAAATAATGGTTACTTACCTAAAAAGAAAAAAGAAAGAAAAACATTTATTATTTGTATTAACACTGATATTGGTTTGTTATAAAAATAGCAAAAAAAGTTTGTCTTGATATACTACGTACTCCAACCTGAGGCCGTAATTCTTTATATTATTAAAATTTTTTGCCGGCTACTTTAATAATTTTTTTAAATTTCTTTTCTTTTTTTAAATTAAGAAAAATAATTTTTCCCCCTACTATGGGAAATTTGAAAAAATGATTTAAAAGTGGCCGGTGAAAAATGTTAGTAATATGAAAAATTTCATAGCAAATTGCATTCCGATTTCGAAAATGTTCACCCATTTCAAGAATAACTTTACAGCAGCGATATTACAAAACAAGAAAGAAATCAAATAATTTTAGTACTAAAGGCGATGCCACATTACAATTTTTACGTACGTTTTCTGAAAACGTTTTTTTCATTTATGAATAAATTATTGCATATATTTTATTTAAATCAATGAGATATAATGTAAAATAACTTTATTTATTAGCTAAAATAATAAATTTATAATTATTGAACAATTTTAATTGAAAAATAATCATTTTTCTATTTTGCCGTTCCTAGAAACGTTTTTTTTTTTCATTCAGAAAAATTTTTCAATTAAAATTGTTCAATAATTGTAAATTTATTATTTTGGCTAATAAATAAAGTTATTTTACATTATATATCATTGATTTAAATACAATATATGCGTTAATTTATTCATAAATGAAAAAAACGTTTTCCGAAAACATACGTAAAAATTGTAATGTGGCATCGCCTTAATACTTCTAAGCACTGAAGTACTTATTGTATTGCCAAGAAACATCTGAATAGTCAAAAATAGGAGCACCACAGTTAGTACATTGAATACAACAGATATATGTGCAGGTTTTGATATAAGGTAGCGAACCAATCGGTATTTGTTCAATGTGTACTAATGTGTGTACGGATGATGGAGTTACTACTGTGGTATTTGTTCGTTATAATTAAATTCTTTATTTTATTCACAAAATTAATTTTTATAGAAAATTGATGAAGCTGCTCTTCGGTCAAAAAATAAGAGAACGAGAAAAGTAAATTTGTGGCTTTGACTTTCGCGTCAGCGAGTCGTTTGTTTTTTTCCTCATTATATATTTTTTAATAGTTTTTATTTCAATGGTCAAAATGGGAAAAACAAATATTTTGGACTGGCCTTTTAGCAGTTCTATTCGAAGTCGTTCCTGTAAATCGGAATCGTAAATCGGAAATTGTATGTTTTTGTTGCTGGAGTGAAACACTGCCCCCCCCCCCCCCCCCCCAGTGGAACGTTAAAGTACCCCAACCATGAATTTGAAGAAAGGTAATATTGCGCTTGGCTTCGTAGCTTTTGGCATAAATTCGATGTATTTATTGCTGCTTGCTTGGTTATCATACAATGGCTATATGTATGTCGATCGTGCATGATTTTGGTGCAATTCAGAACAACACAAACTTTTGAAGATGATAGTGAATGGAGCACATCCATTTTATAAATGACCTTACAAATTCCACATAAAACTTTTGGAGGAAGCTATAAACTGCACCCTTGTTATAAATGAGCTTTGATGCTCAAAATGGGGCGTGCGGTTTTGAAAAATTGTATACTGTATAAAAATAAATAAATTTCAACAGCTTGAGCTTATCACCATATAAAAAGCGGTAATCTTAATTCTGAATACTTGTGCTGTCAATTATAAGTTTATCTATTTAAACATAGAGCGCACCTTACAATATCAACTGCCGATAAAACAATTTCCTACATTATCTACATTCATGATGACAATTCTAAATGTCAATAGAACAGCTGATTCATTCAAGATTTTTAGGCATGTAAAATTGATTTAACAAAATTTACAAATAAATTCATAATAACTAATTTACATTTTTAACAATTATAGGCAAATATTTGCCTTTGTTTTTCAATAAATTTATGGCTAATGCCAAAAAATAAAAGGAATTCAATTTCAACTAAATATAAGATAAGTAACATTATTATTTACAATCCATTTTATTTACGTCTTGTATTCACATATTATTCAATAATTTCTTTTCAGCTGCTGATCCTGAACACCGCAAAATATGAAATTTTCGGTAATTCACACAAGGAAAGTTTAGATACAACCATTGACAGATAATCCTGGAGATGGATAAACAGATCTAGGGTGAATATATGAAATACGCCGGAAAATAAATTTGGATTGAAAAATATGTTGAAACAAACATCATAAAATTTATCAAAATTAGTCTTAGTGGATAATATTTTAAGAGCAAAGATTAGTCTGCAATAGAAGATTTTCGAAATTCAATTTATTCCGGTGGTACAATTCCATTTAAAATTACTCGATACTTAAATAGTAGGCGAATAAAATTATTATGTTGTTTGTTGTGAAACTTTTGTTTATTTCTGTGTTCATATAAAATATCTGAGCCAACTCTGACCATTTTTTCGATTTTTGTTGTGTTTATATTATAATTTTATATATTATGTATGTAAAAAAATTTGAAACAATTGATTTTTCCGGTCGGATTTCATGATCCCACCCCTGACTCAGCCATCATGGAAAACAAAGGAGGAATCATGTTGCCACACGGAAATTTCAGTTGGCAATGAAGTTTTATACGAAAACCACCAACAATTCACCGGTTCTGTTCCGTTGTTTCAAAAAAAACCTTACGAAATCGGTGAATTTCTATAAAATTAACGAATGAATTTGAAATTTTGTGGCTTGCGATAGGTCGAAAATTAGAGTAAAACAAAACAATTATATTCAATGGTAACTGTCAGCGTGATAGCATTGAGACATATTCTTTCCTGCCTCAAACGTATAGCGATTCCTTTATAGCCGTGAATTAAATTTTGAACCAAATTCAAGTAGGCTATGGTTGAGAAAATATTATAAAACAAATACATACAGTCAAACCTGTTTTTGTGCTTTCATTGTTTGTGCGATTTTTTTTATGCGGTGTGAAAAAAATTATTCAGCACAATCTAAGTTATTTCAAAATTTCAATCAAATTAGAACATAATTGAATGTGATTAATCTTATTGTTAATTGACTTTGGCCATTTTGTTTTTTCGATTTTTTGATATTTCATAACATTGCGTTAGTATTGCGTCAGGTTGCGTTTTTTTCTACGTGAAACTTTTTTTATGCGGTCACTATTCATCGCATAAAAAACCTTTCTAAATGTGTTGCAAAAACCATTTTTTATACCTACTCGTGAAGTTTCGGAAGATTTTTTGTATGCGTTTTTTTTATGAGGTCCATATTACCGCATAAAAACAGGTTTGACTGTATTTCGATATTGTGTGAAACACGTGGTTCACATACTTCTGAAACGTATTCATTGTGGTGGCTCATTTTGCTCTTTGCTGGTTCGTAGAGCAACTATTTTTTATACAGTTCTTGTCAATACTAAACCAGCGAGGAAACAATATCAAAAATATGACGACAGAACTTTTTGTTTCTTGGGATATTCTTTCCAATTGTCGTAGCAAAAAAAATTACACGGATTCAGCTGTCAGGGTAAAAATTTGACATTGTGGTTCGTGTATTCTAAAATTTTAGTTTTGTGCTAACGTTTATAAATTATTGACATTTGCTTGCTATAATAAAGGGTGTTTTTAGAGGTTCACAATTTTAAATTGAAATAGAACAAAGAAAAACATTTTAAATATCGATGAAACTAGCTTTAACTTTCGGTTGAAGACTAAACGAGTGAGCACCGTTTCATGTTGTTTGTTCCCGTGGTTTTTCGGAGGCCTCAAATCGGAGTCGAAAAACACATATAAGTACATAGTGCAAAATAAAAAATTATTGGCCGTGTGGACTGAATTGTCTAGACCTCAGCAAAAGTATAAACGAAAAAAACAAAAAAACTAAAAAATTGTATGCCATTATCGCTTGCATATGATTTCGGTCATATGGCTGCCGTGGCTGGACGCGTAGATGGCGCATTCTGGATGTCTAATTTTAACACATTTTCGCCATGAATGTTCTGTTTCAAGTGTTCAATCTTCTCTGGTTTATCGGCGTAGACAAGTAACTTAACATATCACTAAAGAAAATAATCTAATGGATGGAGTTAGATGACAAGATCTCGGTGACCAAATAACAGGACCATTACGTGAAATTAGTCATTCATCAAATGTTTCTTTGAGTAAATTAATTGTATCCCACGTTGTGTTGCATGTGACACCTTTATGCTTGAACCGCACATATCAGTATGATTTATGCCAACTAATTGGGGTACAAAGCAATTAGAATTCATGTAACTATTCCGTTCACCTGTAACGTTCAGCCCATTATCGTTTTTAATAACATATGGACCAATGATTCCGCCGGCCATAAAGCGCATCAAAGAATGATTTTATCTAGATGTATTGGTGTTTCGGCAAAGGCTTGTGGATTACCTTCACTCCAAATCTGGCAATAATTCTGTTTATTAACACACTCATTCAAACAAAAGTGAGCTTCATCGCAGAACAAAATTTCCCCATTCAACCAAAACATTGGCCGAATTGGCGACGTGTGCGATGGTCGGATGGCTTTAATTCATATGCAAAATATGAATTTTATAAGCACGTAAACCACTATTCTTAGATAAAATCTTACATAAAGTCGATGGACATATCTCCAGTTGCTGAGAACGATGTCGAATTTATTAATTTGGGTCTTGCTCAATGCAACGCTGTACAGCGTCAAGTTCTGATGTCGACCGTAAAATGGACGTAATGCACGATGAGTTTGGCGAACAAAATCAATATATAAAAAAAAATCAACAATTTGCAAGCATGGCTGCCATGAGTCTATTTATTATGAAATGGTAAATCGAACTAATGACAGAGCAAATGTTAGCTGTAAAATCGGTTGACAAAAAAAACAGTGTTGTTAACTTAAAGATGTGAACCTCTAAAAAAACACTCTTTATATATTTTTACCGGCATGGACTAATTTCGATCACACTACAAGGAATTTGTGATGCCAAAGAGAAATTTATGGATGCTTCTATTGGTGCAATAAGCAAAATCGACGATTCACGAGTATACAAGTTAGCGTTTTTTTTCAAATAGAAGAAGAAGAAATTGAAATATCTGCAGACAAATTTATCCTACTTATTAACTCGCTTCAAAGATTACGGTAATAGTACGGAGAAAAATAATGTTTATAATAAGAAGCAATGCCAAAGTAGAGTGATCATTGGAAACGCTTTTTTTTTCAAAATGCTTAAATTAATATTGGTGTATAATGAAATTTAAAAAGACGTTTAAGAAATGACATATCTCATCGTAGAGGCTTCTAGATATACATACATATACATTTTCGTTAATAAATAATAGGGTGAGGGTAAATTTGAGAATAGGAAATTTCTGCCATGAATTACGTGGAAAAAATATCCTAAAATTAAATGATAAATCATACAAGCCAAATCTTTTTGAGTCGGCCGCATCATAACATTTTACAATATTTCACAGTTACATTTAGATGTGTGATTCGACAAAGGTACGTACAAACCATTAGAATAACTAACCCGAAAGAAAAGTGAGAAGGATCCAAAAGAAGAGCTGCAAAATGCTATGTGTAAATATCTTGCGTGGATATAGATGAGAGTATTGTGTCATAATTGGTCCATCCAGGGTGTCGATTGATTGTTGGGTATTTTTTTAGTTAAATGTCTATTTTCTACAAGAAATATCTTTTGATAGAAAATACTGTTCGTGTAAAATCTAGTTAGTTTTAAGATTATCTTTTGTTTTTCGTAATGTTATGTTCAAATATATTTCATAGCGGCACATTTCGAAGTGGACATATTTTGTGATTATTCTTTGTAAATACTCAAATAAATTGATAATTTATTGACATTATTAATAAGTAGACTATTATAGTCACTGATGACTATAACAGTCCACTATAAAAGTCTAGATGACTTTCAGGTGAAACATTCATTCAAGTTGGTTTTCATTAGATTTGTGTGTTCCGTCATAATTGTGTCGATCTGTGGATAATTTCATTTCGACTAAAAATGCCACCGACATAAAGATCTACTAGACAAGTTACGGCAAGATTGAAGAAGATGAAAGTCACAAGAATATCGGAAACACCTAAATACCGTGACACTGGGCAAAACATTCGCCATAGAAAAACAAAGGGCGGTTACGCAAGAACTTCGGGAGATGGCAAGAAGTGTAGTGTAGTCACTAACTAATAAAGCAGCAATTCTTGGTTTTAAGTACTGATTTAAGTACTGATCAAGCCTGCCCAACCTTAATTTAAACGGGTTGACATACAACATAATCATTTAGATACCATAACGTACCCGATTTTATATCCGACTGGTCAGGAAGGATGCAGCACACAAATTTATTAATTTAAAATTAACATGAAACAAAAGAGATTCCGAATATCTATGAAGGGATATTTTTCTTAATGTTGGCGGTTAGCGAGGATTTTTAGTTATGAAACTTTGCTCGAATAAATAAATCGTGACGTGGACTGTGAAAAGAAGCAGATTGTAAAATGTTGAATATTGCCAACTAAGCTTATAGGTTAGCGCCGGGAATATGCAACAACATTACCAGAATACTATGGGAATATCACATTTTCATTATTTTGAATCTGAAGACATTGACATCATTGTACCTACTGAAATTTATGAACATGTAAATCGCCTTTAATTTTTGGAACAGTTGTTACAAATATGATTCATACACCATGTGGAAACCGTAATATAGAACGACCATGTATGGTGCAAAGGAAATATTCCAAATGTTTTCCAAATTTCAGGATATTACATATGGAAATGTCAAAAAATAATCTAAGTAAAAAAAAGAGACAATCCATACATTGGTGTAAAATTAACTGCTTTATAAACATTGAAATATGTATGTGCCACAATAAAAAGTATGAAATATTTATTTAAATATGTATGTATGTGGATTCGAGCTACGTCAGTTGCTCGGGATACCATTTGGAGAATTTTTTGTTTCACAATACATGATCAAAGTCGTACCACGTATCGATTGCCAGTTCATTTGCAGGAAGAGCAAAACGTTTTCTTTCTCATAAGAAACATGGCGTCTACTTTAAGAGATACGAGACTTCCCGATTGGTTCGAACTCAACGAAAATGGACTAGATGCAAACTACTGAAAATATTTTTAGAAATTACCGTTCACTGTGTTTATGGGACGACAAAAACACATTCAGGCAGAAGCGAGTATGAGATGGAAGCTAAATTACGTATAAAAACATCAGAATGATGGCAGTTACCGAAAGGACCAAATATTGTAAAACGTATACCAGGAAGCAGCAAAGGGAAAATGATATCTGGAAGACAACAAATCGTACTGGAATGAAAATAAAACAGACACGACTAAAGGTATATGCCGCAAACTCTACGGCAGGGTTGGTGCGCATTTTATATTTTAAAGGGCCGCTAAGAATATTAGGATTTACTCTAGAGTGTTTCACAGCCCAGCCTTTGTTGCAAATCAATTACCGTATATTGATTTCATCCAATTCAATTTTGAAAGAGAGAATGAGACTGCTGAAAATATGATCTCTTCTATTCACCCCTTGGGCGTCAAGTGTATTTCAGAAAATAAAATATTATTTTCTTGGTGTTCCTGGATGTACTGGAGAAACTTATTTATGTGAAACATTGATTCGCCATTTTTTCATTTCATTTCATTTTTCAAGATTGAGGATGGAAGGTTATTGTGCAGAGGATATTCGACATGCATAATTTAATATTCCAAATAAATGCTTTATGGCATCTAGTCATTCACAATACAAATGACAAGTTGCTGTTGGTAGGGGTAGGTTTGCGGTGATTAATTCAAGACTTACTCATAACTGGCACCGTTATGAAAAACTTGATTTAGTGGATAATGTATGAGATACGTCGATCAAAATTATAATAATTGGTTGTAACAACTTGGAGCTGGAACACCTGATATTGGGAACAATTTGCCACCTGACACTATCAAAATTCCACAAAACTTAATTTGTGACGATGATTTGGTGACATACATTTTGGAGTAACAATTTCTTTAAATGACATAACCACTTTTTCAAGAAAAGCATTTTTATAACCAAAGAGCGTTGGTTTGGACAGAATCAACAATCTAGCTTCCAGAGCATGTCGAGTCTATTCAAGTACAAATGAAGTCAATACGGAAGACGTGGATTTATATTTAATATTTAAACGAAGACAATTTTCTATTAAAACAGCTTTTGTTATGATCATAAACAAGTCTCATTCTCAAGAATTCGTCGTTTCTATGATGTCAAAGATGATGCCGCCTACTTCACACCAGGAAAAGCTGTTCCAGGAACATTTTTACTAAAAATGTTGTTTATAAAAAAATTGGTCATTTTTGAATTTTAAAGTTTAACCATATTTTAATCTAAGTAACACTAGGGCCACACCCAAAAATTGTGTTGAAAAATTCTTGTTATAACCTAAATTTAAAATTAAATAGTTGACCACATCGGTGAAATTCTCCACTACGATGACCAGCGTAAATAAAATATTGCATTTTAATTATTTTTTTAATTTCTCGCTGTTTACATTCTGCAGGTATACACAATCATTTTCATACATTATCAAGCAGCTTGAATCAAACCAGTTAATAATTTTTAATGAAAATTTAATTTGTGCATTTAGGATAAGTGAATTATACCAAGCAATGCGATACTAAAATGTCGAAATTAAAATGTCAAAATTATCAAAACATTCGCATTAGTATGATAGTGCCACTCGACATATTGCCGCAACACAATCGTTTTTCTTCGCCTCCTCGCCTATACACAAAATTTTAAAGTGGAGGTTTTGCAGCTCGATTGCAGCAATAATTGTGCGGCTCGGGTTGTATTTCCACAACACAAATAAAGAAACAAAAAAAAAAAATTTAGATCCAGAACAGTTTTGTTTTTACGCGATTATTACGAAAATGAATTTTGGTAAAACATAAACACATGAGCCAATGTGAAAAATTTTACATTTTGTTTCAAAACCTACTAGATTCCTTAAATAAAATTTTTTGTTTTTTCTATCCATTGCGCTCAAGCATTTCAATATAAAATGAAAATAATTTTACACATACATAGACACGAGCCACACTTGAGTTATGTGTGGAAATATCGATTTTGCTTCCAAAAGCTACTAGATATTATAATTGATTTTCCTATTTGTTTCAGTCAAGCATCCCACAGTAGGAACATCGTTGACATACAAAGACATTTATCAGAAAATGGAACTAATTTTTTTGTTTGACATGTCTGAGATGCAAGTGCTATGACAATTCATAGATTTATATTATGGGGCAAGCCAAAAATTTATTGTAGATACATAACATGTCTGAGATGATGTGCGAAAATGATATTGACATTTGTAATAAAAATATTTTATTTAAAGGAAGGAAACTATTACTAATTTTTGGAAAAAGTTAATAATGTGCATACATGAAGAAATATAAAAAATTCTACTAACGAATTTAACAATGTTAAAAAAATTTGCAACACTAATGAAACAATCAATAAAGAGGAAAAATTATAGTGGTGGCGACAGATTTATTTATTTATTTAAAGAAATCTATTTTGTAATATACATGTATGATTTCAGATTATTTACAGTTATAGTTAAAATTATATTACAACAAAAAACTTTAGAACAGAAAAAGAAAAATATAAACCAAATTTTGGTTTAAACAATTAAAAATTTAGAAAAAAATCTTTAAGGATATTTTTAAAGTTGTCCTTTGATAAGTTGAAGTCAAATAGGTTGTCGATTAAGTTGAAAGATTTAGACATCCTATTAATGGGGTTGTTTTCTCCATATTTGGTGGAATGGTGTTCAAGTGCTAAAAATTCATGTTTTCGAAATGTTCTGCATGGCACGTGAATTGATATGTTTTCCAAGATGTAAGCTGAATCAACGTGACCAATCAAAACGTTACCAATAAAAGCCGCGCCCATAAGAAGTCGTCTATTTTCGAGCGTGCATATTTTGTAATCCGTGCATCTTGTTGTGTACGGAGGTAAGCGAGCCACATTTTCATGGAATGGTAAGTTGTGGTTGTAATCCCAGTCACTTTTCTTTAATAAAAAAATCAGGAACTTCTTTTGAATGCTTTCAATTCTTTTTATGTGTACAGCATAATATGGGTTCCAGACCGTTACAGCGTATTCCAGTTGTGATCGAACATAAGCGAAATAGAGTGAACATAAGGTTTGAATATCCTTAAATTCACCTGTCCATCTATTAACAAATCCGAATATGGCATTCGCTTTCGCAAGATTGAACACGAGACGCAATATATTTTGTTTTTATTTTTATCGATTGTTTACTAACACCAATTTCAAAGAATAGCGAGAGAACAGAGAAACTTGGACGACTCGTCATACATGTTTCGTTCACGACGTCGATCATCGACAGGTCATAGACATTCCTATTCAATCGCATAATTGGGTTGTGGCCCGTTTTCCATGCACCTGACTGTATACATAAAGTAAATCCAGTTTGTACTCGTACATACATGTATGTATATATAATGTACATATAACTATATATGCATGTGATACAAGATTTTCATTACTTTCTTTAAAATAACAACAATGGGAAATTGTTTAAATTTCTATTTGTATTTTTATTTTTGCTATTATTTCTTTTTAGATTTTAATTTTTTTTTTTTTTTGGTTTGACAATTTTGTGTGTGCTAGAAATGGTCACCCCGAAATGAAAGTTACTATTTTTCGGGTTAGTTTTTATAGTAGTCTGTTGGTAGGTTTTTAATATCACCTTGATTACTCTAGAAAAGCAGTAAAAAAAAAATAAAATCAACTTAGAGGTTAGAGTTGGTGTATTGTGTGTTTGAGTTAAAAATGAACCAACAGTTTCTTTATTAAATTTTTTTTTTTTTGTTTATTTTTTGTGGGAAAAATGGAAAATAGAATCTAATGTAAGAGAATGGAAAAACAAGTAATAAAACTAAATAGAAAGTAAGTCTATTGTTTAGCAGTATAGAATTTGTTATTTTGGCATCTCTGCTTTTTAAAAATGTAAAGAGGTGTTTCTGTTATTATTTTTTTTTTGGTGTGCGGTTTAACTGTAAAAGAATTTTCTGTTTTGTTTCAGATGAAAATATATAAAATACATTGAAAAATGCTAGGTAGATAGGAAAATAGAATACCTGTTTTAATGCTGTAAATGGAAATGAAATTACTGCATTTTGTTATTTCGTGTAATTTTCAACAATAATGCAACATAAGGTTAAATGATTTTTATTATGTTGGAATAGTTTTTGTTGTTTGTTCATCGTAAATTTATATTTTTTTTGGTAAATTTGTGTTTTCAATTTTGGTTAAATAAAAGAGGATTCAAAATGTATGGTGCACACAAAATATTAGTATTTTAAGGTGACCGCCGTATCTTCGTTACAGAAATGGATTCGACAAGTGTGCCACATGGAAATTATTTTTATGTTAATCGTTATGCTTTTACTATGTAAATCACAGACAGATACGTATACATATATTTCTATATCAACGTTGAACAAAAAATATATATTTTCGAAAAATCTAATTTTCTATAATTTATAAAAATTAAATGAAATTTAATTAAAAAAATAGAAATTTTATTGTCTAAAATATAATCAAAAACACTGTGCAGAAAGTTTTTCTAAAAACTTAACAAAAGGTAACTTTTATTTTTACTCTAGTATTTTGTTTTGAAGTTTGATTTTGATATTTTTTGCCAACTAGCATAGTGAAAGGTAGAGAGCATAGAAATGTGCTATAGAATAAAACATAAAAAAGTTCAACGATTGTTAACATATGGGAACCTCAAAAGTTTGTTTTGTTCATTATCCCATTATACTCATGATGTTGTTGAAGCGATATTGGAACGGTTTTGATAGCTGAATAGGTTATAAATTTACATAGACGATATACCTGAATAGGCAAAACAGAATTGAGTTATTTTCCTGTGTTTTTATATTTATACATATATACGAGTAGGTATTTCGAATATGTTTATACTTTGTATCATTTTAATTATGTTGAAGTGGGACCAAAACCTATTTTTTGATTTCGCTATATACTATGGGCGTTCACAAAAGTTTTTGTAATCGATTAAAACTTTTGCACTTGTTGTACGCAACAATGTACATCATTTTGGATTAATATTCCGATACGAATACCTATCATTGCTACGATTGAAGAAAGACCACAATTAGTTTCGATAAAATGGGCCAAATCGGCTATTTTGTACGAAAAACAGTTATCATATTTTGAAATTCACCAAAATTAAATGGAATTCATAAAGCTCAGAAAAGTTTGAAATCCGATACGGTGGTTCATTCAAAAAGGTTTACAGGGTACTTAAAATTAAAGTGTGACTTAAGATCATGAAATTATTGTAGCAATATGAGAATTGTTATAAAATGTTACCTATTAATTATTTTCTAAGCAGGGCTAAGTCTGGAACTAAAGGTGCCAAAGTAACTATCATATATTTTTGTTGTAATGTTATTTTAATTTATGCCTGCCGTAGCAAATGAGCTTTAACTAAAACATGGAGAACGAGTTATGTTCACTTATAGTCGTAGAGTTCAACACGTGAAGCCTTACCTAGATGAAGTATACCTACTAATTAATAAAAATAAAATGGTTTAAATAATTGCTCGTTCTACCTTGATGCTATAGAGAATATTAGAGAAAATTTTCTCATTCGTAGTATTCAGCGATTCACCGATACAGCTTTTGTCTTATTCTAATTCTGGCACCAGAACTAAAATGACAGAATTTGCCTTTGACCAACAGTTGAACCAACTTTGTTCTACATTAGAGCTATACCTATTAAAACTTCAACAAAAATATCACGAGTAATTAGTTTATAAGCAAGAACACAATCAAAGGAACTCAATTTTCAAACGGGTGCGCGAGAACATATAACACGCTCAGAAATCGTAATGTCGCTTTTTCGGAAAAATTTGCGAAACGCATCAGTTCCTATAAATACTGGTCCCAAGTGGTTAGCCGGCCATCAGGATCTTGTATAATCGATGATATTCAGTTTCGTTTAGAAATGTTCAGTTTTAAATGTATTTTCTTTTTTGGCTGATATTAAATTAATCAGACTGAAGAATTTTTTAAGACTGGAACACCATTGAGTTTTTTCCGCGATTGTTGATAAAAGAACATTTTTCAAACTCGTATATTAGATAAATAAAGCTCAAGCTATAGAAATAGTTTAACCATCCAAACTAAAATATAAAACATTTCTGAAGGAGAAGGATAAATGGAATCATATAGGGATGATGATACACTGATTATGATGCCACAAACCAGTAAAAATTTGACAAATTAAGAGAATTGAAAACATATATTTAAAAATAAAGAGAAAAGCTCTCATGTACACGACCGATCGGCGTGAATATCAAAAAAGTTGTTTCTCTATCTTAATGGAAAGCCTTCCATTTCTTGATCAGTACGTTTGAATTTACATCTAATCTACTCCGAGAGACCACAAGGTCGTTCCGCCGAGAAATAGTACTGGTTAATGCTAAGTTACAGTTATTCAAACTGCAAATTTCAAGATCAGCATACGGACTCTGACATTAAACGATCTATTGATATTCAACTTTTGCAGATTTCTAGTGCGAAATTTTAAAAAAATTTTTGGGGCTTGAGGCAACATTTTCTGTTTTAGGCCTGTTGGAGGCCTTGCGAAAGACAGTGCTCTGGAATCCTCATCACTGCACTGAAGTAGTATACAAGTAATTGTAAAATCGGAAGAATACGAGATCATCACCGGTCCAGCAACGCTGGGCACATCCCTGGCAAATAAAATAAAAATTCGGACCAAAAACACGTGGTGAAACATGAAAACTGTTCAAGATTAATGAAATAATTTAGTTAATAATTCTAGTGGCTCGACTTCACGGTCAACCTATGCCGAGCCGTATTACTCTTGTGAAATTCTTGTTCGGTTCCCTTCAATACTTGTTGGAATTATAGCCACTACTTTACCAAGTGCGATATACCAACGAGTTGAAATTTCAGCTACTGCTGCGGAGCACGTGGAGTATGTAGAACTAGTCCGAACAAAGTGAAGCATATAGAAGATTTTTCTGCCCATTCGAATCTATTTAAAAAGAGCAAAAGGTTTCAGAGGCCTGGAGGGATCAAAAAACGTTTGATAATCTGAACTATTCATTAACTTCGACACCTGACTTAATAATGCCATTTTTCACATCTAAATTCAATGCGATGTCAATTCTACTGGAATAGGAATCGTATTATTTCAAATCAAAAATTTAGAGCTTACGTAAAAGGTTAAGCATTGACAGTATTTATCACCTCTGTAAGAATGTTATATATTACTGAAGGAATAATTAGAAATGATGTGAACTCTAATAAACCTATCAGTGATTCTACTAAACAAGCCAAATTTGGCAAAAACATATAATGGGTGGAAACTCTAAGTCTCAGTATACTTGCTTGGCACAACTCTTGTATATAGGACGATTGCATTAGATCTCTACCAAAAATCAGTAGAATTAATATTTTAGATGATATCCATTCTGTGCCTCAGCAGAGAAAATCGTCGAAACCCGTCGGGATTTAAATGGTGCAAACAACAACAAATTCGATTCAGAACGTCGTACCTTTAACGTTTAGCCAATATCCAACAAAACGAGTAGTAAAATGTTTAGAATCTTCGAGGTAACAGTATCAGAACCAATTTTATCTATCAATTTAGAAATTAATGTTTAGAGCTTCAAGCTTTCAATAATAATTTTTAACAAAATTGTTGGACCCTTTGACCGCTGATCAACCACCTTTCATTTTCTACCAGAAACAATACTTAAAGAGGATCTATCATAGGTTTTATGCGCCATGAGGTAGTTATTCCAATCGACCTGAAGATTGTAATTCTGTCAACGTTTTCTATTCCCTAGTAGTTTTTGTGAGTTTTTTTCGACCCAGAGTGTCAAAACGGTACATTTTGATCTTTATATTGATCTTTATATTCAGAGAATATAAATTACTAAATTTTCGAGAATCCGATCCTGATATGCAATACAAGAAAGCGCGGTCGCTGGCTTTTATTATACCGACAGTTGTATTTCATGTAAAATGTAGATAACAAAAACAAACCGAAAAAATATTTGGAATAGTGGCATCCGTATTGAAAATCGTAAATACCATTAAAATCCCAAAGATTAAGTTAACAAAGCAACTGAGACCGCCGGAGGTCAGAAATGCTAAACTAAAATAAATCAATTGCGTACAACACGAATGTCGTTTAATGAAGATATTCAAAATGTGCGGCGATACAAACCTTTAATTAATAAATCGAGGCTTTTACCGTTTGCTCCATTTGTCGACGAAGTTGCAATTTTGCAAGTTGGTGGTCGATTACAAAATTCGGATTGTGACTTTGACAGTAAACATTTTTTAACTTTATCTTAGAAACACATATTTACAACCAAAGCCGTATGGGATGGATGTTCATTTGTCACTACTTCACGCTGCTCCAACCATCGCTTTAAATTATATTATTATTACCCATCAATATTGGGTGATTAACGGACGACGCAGAGTTGGAAATATTTCGATAGAATGCGTTATTTGTACGAAGTACGAAATATCCTGCTAAAATCACTTAACAAATAATATGAAATGTACGACCAGCTATAGGGTCACTCTGATAAGACCATTCGAAAATTGCGGTATAGTTTTTGTGGAGCCAATTTACTTATTTGTGAGAAAAGGGAGAAAAAACAAGATTTTAAAAAAGGGCCGTCATAACCAGTGAAACTTTCTTATCTGCGCTTTAAAACGCTTCACTGCCAGAAGAGAATTACTTCACATCTACACTAATAATGATTCTAATTTATTCGGTGCAACGCGTATTTTGCACCAAGCATGTAGGTTGACAAGAAACATTAATAACGATCTAATTGCAGAATTACTGAGTCAAAATAGCATCGAGTGGTACTTAGTGCCACCAATATCTCCTCATTTTCTATTTTTTGTGACAAGTTGCAGTGAAATCGGTTGAAAACATTTATTCGAGGGTGCACAAACGTCAACCTAGTATTCGAAGAGATTACAAACCTAATTTGCCAAATGAAAAATATATTAGATTCGCGTCCATTGTACACTTCTTTAACCTATGAGGACTATGAAGTTCTAACTTCCTAACTTGAGTTACGGGTTGGACCAGCGTAAAGTTGTAACAAATAAATATCGCATTCGACTCTGTGGTAATAGTTCTTCCAGCAAAGGTAATTTATTGAAATTCTGTCGCAGTGACATTAGGGTTATTAGAAAAAAATACTGCATGCTCCAGCAAATTGTGTTTTATGTACCGCAAACTTTATTAGACCTTATTGAGATATTACGTGAAATAAATGGGTACATGTATTTTTAAGAGGCTGTTGCAAATGCATGGGAAATTCAGGGCTATTGAAACCAAAAACCACTGGAAGGCACACTGCTCCTTGCGTATATTTTTTCCGATATTTCACTTTTCAGTTTCGCAATAAATTTTTGTTATCAACGTCCTAACCCAAAAAAAAAATGCAAACATAAAATCATAAATTAAATTACCATCACTTTATTATATCTATTCAACTATAAATTTAAACACAAATAGTGAAGAGCAGAACAAAAAAAAAATTGCGGAAAGCTTTGAGTTAATAAATATTCTGAAACCAAAGAAGGAAACCTCTTTAAAACGATTTTTTTCCATCTTGTTATTTTAATTTAATATTTTGTTCTCTTCCAACTATAAATGTTGTAAAGAAAGTTTATGTACATGAACCATAGAGTATACGAATATTATAATATATATATAGGTATATAATAATACGTAATATACAACACTATGTACAAAAAGCTTATTTATTTTTATAATATTAAAATAAATTTTAAATATTACAACAGACTTTAGATAATACACAAGACTGAGTGAAAATATATAGAAGACTACATAATCTTTGAAAAAAATTTCTCAGCTCGTATGTGCGCCTTCTTTTTGTATTTTGATACGAATATACATTAAACATTATAACTTGTAAGTTTATCAGTAGTGTAGATATAAGCACTCGACTTGTTGGATATATAAAGTGAGTGGTACTGTGAGAAAATATTTAGTAATGTACAAAAAAATATGTAGTACACAATTTAAGCAACATTTTTCATCCTTGAACCATGCTTTATGCCTAAAACGATTCAGTATTTTGTTTTAAGTATGTTTTTAGTATGAATTATTGATAAAGCGCTACCATCATTTTGGTGAGAAGAAATACGGGAGTACTAAAATTTATACCAAAAAATTATTAGTAAAATTTAGATAAAAACTGTAAAACAATAAACAATGGAAATACTGCTCTAATATACAGGATTTTTCAGATTAACTGTCCCATTGAAAAAGTTAAATAAATCTTTTTCCACTACACTTGCTAATAACAACTTCCAAAATAAAACTTTTAAACGCGGCACTCATGCAATTTTGTGGTATTTCATCCCATTTCTTAAACTATTGGTCTTTAAATTAAAACAATTTACAACAGTTTCTACTTGACCACCAATATTTATATGCATTTTTCAATCGGCATTCATCGTAAAAACAATATCAATATCGAAAAAATCATAATAGACGGGTCTGGAAACTTTCTGGTAATTCCATGGAAATATCAAACTGGGGAAAGATTTTACATAGCTTTTATTTATAAATCAGTTTTTTCTGGCCTACTGAGATAAAAAGTTTCATGTAAATATTTGCAAAATTGGGAATAATTTTTCCATAGCCAAATTATTAGGGAAAGTTATTCTGAATTTTATTTTGTTTTCAAGAAAATTACCACTGTTTTTACCTTAGTAGGCCAGAAAAAAAAATATTTAAATAGAATTTATATGTAAATTCTTTCCAAAATTCCCCATTCCCAGAAAATTTCCATAATAGGGCCATATAGGAGCACTATTTTGCTAAAGCAGTAATAGTCATTTCTGTATTTCGCCTAGCCAAGAGGAATCAAATGAATTTTAAGAACACAGGGAAGCGATATTTTCCTTTTTTCTGATTGTTCCCCAAATAACTATCACAGCTGAAACATATTGAAATATTTTGAAACCATCACATGGTTAATTTTTTTATGGTGGAATGCTTTTCAATATGGCACTTACCATACACGATCATCCTGTTTGTTATTAGGGTCTTGTACTAAGTATATATTTTAAACAGAAAATATAATAATGCCACCATCGTAGAAAGAAAGTTTTTTTTTGTAGGCTTTAAAGTGGAGATCACTGGTAAGTTGGCGACACCATTATGAATGTTCGACGTGTACCACCGGATTTATCCGAACAGTTTTCACTAATTATTTTGTATGCACGCTGTTTGAAGAAACTGAGTTTTCAAATATTCTTAATATTTTAATATTCGGTATATAAATTTGTGGTTCATAACGGTAGTTGCAGCATTTTAAAAATATCGCTTTTTATAAAATCTATGCCATTTTTAAACAAGTCCACGCACATTTTTCATTTATAGTTTAGTTTACTGACGGTAGGTGGCGCTATTTGAAATTTATGAAATGTAGAAATACAGCAATTTACTTTCACTTTCAAAAAATAATCCATTTTCTATTTAGTAGGTCATGATTTTTTATTGTGTATTTAATTTTGAAATGTCAAATCAGTTGAATTATTTATATGAGAAAAAAAGTAAGTTGTGATGTTGAAGTTTAAAATAAATATTATCCAATTTTTTAAAGGAGCGATATTTAGTTTGTGATATCATGAAAGAAGATTGCAATTATAAGGAAAAATAGTTGACTAAATTTAAGTGTTTGAATTTGATAAATTTTCCTTGTGGTTCAGTGTGATAACTGTAAGGATAACCACAATTTGTGATTTTTTTTTCCAAGTAAGTTTTGGTAAACAACTGAAAATGTGAAAAACAAATTGTGATTTTTTGTCCATGTTAGTTAGATTGAAAATTTCTATGCCGTATTGACAAACAACAAATTTCCGCTATATACATTTGTAGATTTCGAAAACACAATTTTTGGTAAGTTTTGTTGATTTTAATCAACAATAAGTGATATTTACCATTTTGTTTTTTATCGACAAAAATTGTTTGTTTCATATTTTAGATCGATATTTGGAAACAATTCCGGCAAAACGAAGTAATCTTTGTCGAGACACGCGTGCAACCAAACTCAGTGACTGAGAATAAAGCTGAAAACGATGAGCAGCGCACAAAGCAAAAACAAATGATCCGACAACGCACTACAAGGAGCACGTAACAGCGGCGAGCAATTAAAAATGAGACGATGAACAACACACAGACAAATGCATGCTACCCGCGGAAATCTACTGGAGTACAATAACAAACGATTACATTTAATATACATATATCCGTGATAATTGACATAATGAAAAAAGTATGCCAACAAATTCAAAAGCATTAAAATTCAGCATTTAGCCCTTAAATGCATCAAGTGCGGTGTAAATGACAACCGGGAAAATCGATTAAAAAGGTAAACAGGGCTGGGATGTTCTAACATCACCATGTTTCGATAATTTATCGAAGTTTATTTCTCGTTTCTGTAGAATAAAATTTATCTCTGTTTCAATTTTTTTATCGTTTACCAGCCTGCTAGATTGCAATATTGTGATGTTTCTACTGTGTTTCTATCACCAAATAATTTTTTTTCGATTGTAGAACGAAAATACGTGAAATAGATATTGTTCAAATATATTCTAGTAGGCTGTGATAGCAATAGAGATAAAATAATTGATAAACGAAACAGAAGTCAAATTAATTCTAGCAGAAAGAGACGTAGACTTCGATAAAATATCGCAAAATGGTGATGTTAGAACATCCCAGCCATACACATTTTTAAGCAAATATGTGTGTGTATGCTTAAAAACAAGTGTAATCTATTTCTAGTCTAGACAGTCGGTTGAAATTATTTTAGTAACAGTCAGTTAGTACTCGATCGGCAAACAAATCATTTCGCATGTGTAGCAAAAATTAAAAATTGCTTTGTTATATGCAATAAAACATTAGTAAGTACAAATAAGTGGCAATAACGGAAAATGGTCGTCACTTTAAACGGGCAATATGCAGTCCATACATATGTAACACATCGCCTAAAAAGTTTTCGATCTAACAAAGAAAATACATTTATTTTGGGGCAAATACATTTTATTGCAAGCAAGAAATAATCGCTGAGGACCAAATCTGGCGTATCCGGTGGATGCGGAAGCAATTCAATGTGCAATAATGTGTTGTCGTTATTGATCCATTGTGAGCAAATGTGGTACAAACTTCGAACACTGCTTTCTCATGTCATTCAAAACAATTTCGTGGATTTTTTTATGTTTTCTGTAGTTACAGCCCTATTTGGGCGGCCAGAGTGTGGTGCATCATCGGTGGTTGTACGACCACGTTTAAATTCAGCATACCAGTCAATGTTAATTTTCCTGGTGCAGAGTCGCCCCTGCATTACTTGGACGTTATTTTATCCCATCAAAAACAGTATTTAATCAACACACGAAATTCTTTTTTTCACTGTTTTAAAATTAACAAAAGTAGCGTCACTAAAACAACTGTAACTTGTAAACTTAATGACTGAAATGTCAAGAAATTTTAACAAATATCATTTGAAGGTTGGTGGTATTTAAAAATAATATAGGTTTTAAATTTATGGCACCATCTATTTGTCAGACCGGGAACTTTTCAGGTGACATAATACAAGTTATGTATATATTACTTTAGTGCATGATTCTTAGTTAAACGGACAAACCAATTTTTCCAAATTTTCTGAAAATCTGGAAAGACCTAATTGGAAAAGAGTTCGGATTCTTATACCGTAGACAGACACAAAATTTATAGCGTTTTTCAGTTATCTAGATACAAAATTAAATTGTAATACAATTGATAAAGAAATTGTGGTGACAGGCAGTCACTTGATTTTTGCGAATGTGAATTTTAATGATTTCATTGAAACAAACCACCATTGAAACAAACGTCTTTAGTTTGAAAGTTGTCGAACGCAACACTTAAACATCTAAAATTTAGAAAAATTGGATACTACGGAAGAAATTAGCCGAATGAATTTTGTTATAAAAGAAAACGAAACCCAAATTCGCAATTTACAAAATATAAGAACTTACATTGAAAATATTTCAAGGTAAAGTAGAAATTTGGCATTGTTTTATGTACTTGGAAAAGTATAGAAGAGCAAAAAATAAAAAATAAAAACCACTTAATTTTAATTGCAACCAGCTACGTACCCCGAAATCGATATGTTTGGCGCTTTCTCAGTAATAAATACATTTAAAGTAATTAAACTAGTAAATGCTTAAGTAATTTATTATTTTTTGTAAAGAACATTTTTGGATGTTTTGGGAAAAGCAAGTGCCGAGTTTTCCTAAGAGAAAATTTAAAGATCGGTTTCAAATGAATAGAGAAACCTTTTAGTATATTTGTGATAATGTGGAAAGATTTATAAAAACGAGAGGACACAAACTATAGAAAAGCGATTTTTGTAGCTAAACGAATTGCAACATTATATTCGTTAGCCTCATCAGCAGAATATGCAACGATGGCTGATCTGTTTGGAGTTGGAAGAACCACTGCAGGTGAAATTACATTAGAATTTTGTGAAGCAATAAATAATCTGCAAAACCAATTTACAAATTGATATCCACCTACTGAACAACATATTAAAAACAACGTTAAAGGTTTTTATGATATTTATTTAATCGTAATTATAGATGGATGCCATGTAGAAATCAGTCCATTAGTAGACGATGCTATCGACTATTATAATTATAAGGGTTGGTATTCATCGGTTTTATCTACGGCGGTAGATTACAGGTAATAATTCGTGTTTCACTTAAGTAAACCTTTAGGATTAACTACTTACACTGTGCTAGTTCAAAAATGTGACAAGCTGGGCACCCGAGGGTAAACCTAATTCGAGTACGCTGAATTCAATGGTGCTAGTCCCATTTCAAAGTTAGTCCCCATTTTTGAGATATCGCTTTCGACATGTTTTTGCTCTGATACCCTCATTTTCACGTTGATAGCTCCTAAACCATTAAGATTTTCGTTATGCTTTCTTTAGCAAAGTTGTGGCGCAAGCCAAGACAAACAACTTTGCCGAACATATCAAGACCGAAAAACCACACCCACCATATATGTTTTTTTTTATTTAGGCCAAAGTTAGGTTGGAGGGGCTGCTTCCGCACATTTAGACCAGTGGTGGCCCGTTGTGATACTACAGGAACCTATTTCCTCTTTATCCGTTTTCAAAACCATTCGGAGCTCCGTACGTAGCGCAAAATATCTCGCACTCTACAGTCAGCAAGATCTGAAAGGCTGGCCATACTGTACACGCCCAAATACCTATACTTTCTGTATGATAGTGCCGGACACGAGCATAGGAAGTTATCTAATGTCTCTTCTTCCTTTTCGTCCTTGCAACTTCTACAAAGTCATTCGTCTGTAGGCCCAGTCTTCTCGCATGCTCTCCAAAAAGGCAGGGTCTTGTCAGTTTTGGCAAAAGCTTCTCACAGAAGACTTCGGCCTACCGAACAAAATCAACACAAAAACCAATAAAATTTACGAACTATTATCCATAACTTAAAAACAAAGGAGGTACCTAACAGCAGCGCCTAGCTACAGTATATAAAGGGCTTCAAAATAAATTATGTAACAGTAGCAAAAAATAATTCGAAGGAGAGACTATTCTCAAAGTCGATATTTCTAAAAAAATTAAAAAATTGGCACAATAAGTTAGAACTAAAAATTGTAATATAAAATTAAAAATAAAAAGTTTTTCATCTAAATATATAAAGTGACAAAAGAACACAAAAAATAAAGTGAAAATCGGCTTGTGAAATCTGGTGAAATAAATAATATGGATAGGTGTTTTAAACTCAAGTTTTTATGTTATGTGTGTGGAAAATTTACAATTATGTGCAATCGCCGCAAAATAAGAGATGAAACCGCTGATTTATATCGACTATACTTTTCACAAAATGTTATTAGTGGTGTAAATTGAGCGCCGTCTTTTGTTTGTACAACATGCATTTCCCATCTGCATAGATGGCAAAACACTAGAGCCGCAATGCCATTTGGTGTCCCGATGATATGGATCGATCCAAAGGACATGATACAGTTCAATGTTATGGGTGCATGAATTATATTCTCGATACAAACAGAAACAAAATTGGTTGTTTGACATACACTGCAACGACAAATACTCAGCTACCGCTGCCGCATTCAGATGAAATACCTGTTCCGGAAAGATCAAACCCAACCGAGGATTATTTACCAACAACATTTGAATCAGGTGATACTGGAGAAACATCTGCAACAATATATCAACCATCAAATGTCACTGCGCCATGCAATCACATTGAAATCTCGCAAAATCGTTTGGATATTATGGTACAACGCCTGAAACTATCGCAGCGGCAAGCCATTCTTTTGTCAAAAGATTTAAAACAAGTAAACATTTTGGCTCCAAATGTTCGGATATATGGAGCAATAAAGCGTCATCGTCATTTTACGAATTTTTTCAAATCATTTGAGAATAATTCACTCGTTTTTTGCACTGATATCCGAGGTTTGGTATCCACAATGCACAATGCATATAATCCCGAAGATTGGCGATTGTTTATCGATTCCTCTAAAAACAGCTTGAAAGCAGTTCTCTTTCACGGTACCAACTCAAAGAATTCCATTCCAATTGCACTCATTACAAACACAAGGTTACCTATGCGTCGATGAAAAAAGTCATTGATTTGATTAAATACAATGACCATCAATGGAAAGTTTGTGCAGATTTAAAAGTGATAGCTGTTTTAAGTGGTTTGCAATTGGGTTACACTAAAAACATGTGTTTTATGTGCTTATGGGATACACGTTTTAAGGGCGACCAATACAACGAACGGAACTGGGCTTTACGTCAGAACATTAGATTGCGATACGACAGCATCGTTGAGGTTCCACTTGTGCCAATTAAAAAAATATTGCTACCACCACTTCATATCAAACTTAGAGTAGTTAAAAATTTTATAAAAGCGCTGAATCCAGATGGAAATGCGTTCGTCGAATTGCGTCGCATTTTTCCACGGTTAAGTGGAATGAAAACAAAAGAAGGTTGGTGTTTACATCTATTCGAATGTAAGTGTTGATCAAATGAATTTCATGTCGCATCTTATTTTTTATTACAGGAATACTTAATGGTCCAGATATTCGTCGTCTGATGAAAGATGATGCATTTGAAAATGCTCTCAGTGAACGAGAGCTTGTGGCATGGAAATGTGTAAAAGACGTTATTAAGAATGTTCTCGGAATTAATCGATCAGATGATTGGCGCAGATATATTGAAAATATGCTGATAGCTTTTCACAATATAAACGTTAGAATGTCATTGAAAATACATTTTTTGCATTGTCATATGGAAAAATTCGCTGAACAATCACCAGCCGAATCCGATGAGCACGGCGAGCGTTTTCACCAAGTGACGGCAAGGCTTGAACATTGGTACAGCAGTAAAAAGCTAGATGCACTCTTGGGTTTTATTTGTTGGAATTTGCAAGAGGAAGAAGAATCCGAAGACGACACGAACGAATCAGAAAATTAAAATTAAAAGTTCGAAATGGAAAGTAATATAAGCTACAACGGTAATATTGGCTTGGAATTTGTATGGTCGGTACCTAATAGACATACATATAGTAATGACATGTGGTAATAAACAGGTTTGGTTTCCGGAACTCTTTGTTTTCAGGAGTTATTAAAGAAAATCCCAGTCAAATGTATTGGCTCATTGAAATATGAGCCTATAGCGGTAATCACAATGGTAGAATTATCTTGGAATTTTTATGGTGAGTAGCGGATATGATTATAAGTGTAGTTATTTACTACCAGGTTTGGTTTCCAGAACTCGCGGTTTTTGAGAACCATGAAGTAAAACATTTTCTTTATTGGGCCAAACACGTGTGTGTCGTTAGCGCCAATCAGAACGGTACGAAAAATATTATGAAATATATTCCACTAAATTTGAACTAGGTCGACAATTTAGGAGTGGAAAATCTTCAAGAATTCCTGGAACCATTTGAATTTACTGTCGAAATTGTTACGAAATTATGCTAGAATAAAATTTAATACAATATTTATCGATGCAATGTTTTTATAATATGAAGAACCATCCGTCAATCCCAAAAAACAAAAAACATTAACTAATTTTGAATCTAATGATTAAAATAAAATCAGATTCTTTTAAATTGAACAGTTTAGTAAGTCATGTGTCTAATTTACAACATTTTGTTAGTTATTGTTATAGAAATAACCAATGGGAGAAATACGACAACTTATTGGAGGGTTCACTTCGAATTAAAATCTCAATTGAGATTTTTGCAAAAAATCATAATGTCATTCCACATTTTCTCGTCTACATCAAACAGGTCTAATATGCGCAATACAGTTTGTTACTGAACATTATACATTTCATTAAGCAATTTTATAACACAATTACAAAAAATTTTGGTCCATACACAGTGAAATAAATTTTATATAAATCGACAAAAGTGGTCCGAGATTCATACATTCTAGTGAGGCCCCCTGAGTAATTCCTCTTCGTAGCCCCAAAATAAATCAGGTAATGCGGTGAAGCCTAGCATACAGATTCTAACCATTCAGAATCAGGTCTGAAAACACTCCCAGTCTTCATGATATGCTTAGCTAAGATATGCTTAAATTATTTCAATTGCACATACATCAAATTTCAGCAGTCTGATATAGCGAGCACAATAGGTAAATGTAAACAATAAAAATGTTTATATAATCCTATAATTGTGATTGGCACTACATGCTCCTGGAAACAAAGAGTTCCGAAAACCAAGCCTAATAGTAACGACTTATTTTTATACTCGTCATTATTAAACCTGTTTATAACCACTTATAACCACGTGACTATCACATTAAAATCACATGCATTTAGTTTAATGAGATTATTTGAATATTTTTCGTTCAAATATGTCTGAGCCCTGAATATATTTTTCCATGCAATATTGGTTTTATTACGAGGTTGTAATATTTCTTGAGCTGAATTAATGTCAATTTAAATAATTTTACTGAAATCCTGTACTGGTATAAAGATATAATTTTAGTGATGCCTGATGCGATAGGCTAACTTCACATACATGTTATTTTTAAATATTTTTGAACAAATTAAAAGATTAAAATTTTATTGATTGTTGTATATCAATTCCCCCGTCAAATTATTTACAAAAAAAGCAAAAGTCTGTAACTAAAGTTGCTAAAATATATTGAAAAGACTTTCATAAAACACTTGGGTGCAAAAAAATCGCACGTTCATCAATTTTCCACAAAAGTTAAAAAAATCAAAACAATCCAATATTTGTTTAGTTTTTTTTAATGCAGATGCAATGTCTATTTCAATACCTATCCAGTGGTACCTTTTTTGTACTTGTACCATGCCAACAAAGTGATTTTTTTTGAAATGCATATATAGCAGGCTTTCGAATTAAATTCTAAAAATAATTTAACAAGATCAATACAATAGCATGCAATGAAATATCTCGCTCGGAATTGTGATCATTCGCATATCGACGCTTAGCCTAAACGATCTTCTATTGATTACGTCTTCAACCGGAGCAAAGAAATGGATATAACACCAGAGGTAGCCGCACAAGTGGTTGCACTAATTTATGCGGGGCAGCACCAAAATGAAGTGGTTCTACAGCTAAATTTGAGCCGAATCTCCGTTCGTTGAGTGTGGCAGAGATATCAGGAAACTGCGGTGGCTTCAGACGGCGACAAGGATCTGGCCAACTTCATGCTACAGCGCAGCGTGTTGACCCCTTCTTGTAACAAATTCGGTTCAACTGGGACGACGGCTCCAAGAAGTTTGTGAAGTCAAAGTCATCCGGTGGACAGTTAGAAGACGACTTTGAGAAGTTATTCGACTGCACACAGACCAGCAAACGGACCGAAATTGATCTCAGCCTACCGTCGAGGCCGCCGTGAGTTCGCTCGAGAGCATTTAAATTGGACAGAAGAAGAATGGAGAACAGTCCTGTTCTCTGATGAGTGCGGGCTGTGTTTATATGACATTGATGGACGCGGAAGAGTATACAGAAGACAAGGAGAGCGATTTGCACAATGTTGCATTGAAGAACGTGTCTCGTATGGCGGTGAATCGTGAATGTTCTGTTCTGGGGATGCATATCATTTGAGGCGAAGACAGATCTTGTATTCATCACACGAGCCAATACTGGCTGTCGATCAAGAGGAATGAATTCTCAAAGGTACATTGAGGAAGTACTCGAGGAGTACGTCGTACCTTTTGCCGGGTTTATTGGTGACTATTTTCTGTTTATGCAGGATAATGCGAGACCGAATACGGCTGGTGTAGTAAAACAGTACCTTCAAGAGGTGGATGTGACTGTTATGGAGTGGCCAGCTTAAAGCCCGGACTTCAATCCCATTTAGGGGACGAGTGGAAAGAAGGGTTCGATAAAGGAATGGGAGGCGATACCTCAAGATTTTGTAAAACTTTGCTGAAATCAATGCAGCATCGAATGGATGCTGTTATTCGGGCCAGGGGAGGGAATACTACTTATTAATAAAACTGTTTTTTTTTTGTTTATTTCTATGCTTTAATTTGATTGTTACCCCTTACTTTTATATGCTTATAAATTCACAAAACCGTGTACCTCAGATGTTTACCGCCCAAAAATCAGTTTGATGACACGTACAAATACAAAAAAGGTACCACTGGATAGATATTGAAATAGACTTTGAATCTGCATTAAAAAAATTAAACAAATATTGGATTTTTTTGACATTTTTGATTTTGTGGAAAGTTGAGCATGTGAGATTTTTTTGCACCCACGTGTAGTTTTTGCATAACGTTTTTAATTTTAAATAAAAGGCTTTGAAAAAAACATTTATGAGCTCGTACGTAGACTTTATTGTGCCACTTTATATAGTTTACTGAAATCTATAATTTTGTCACTGTTAGTCGATTTTTTACTATAAAGATTACAATACAGTGGAATAATTTTTACAAAGCGATGTATTTAAATACTTACTTGTGCCCCATAATCTTAAGTTAAAAGAGGTGTAATAAAAATAAATTACATAATTATTTTCTAAAGAAAAATTTGCCACTCAGCTCAGCTGCTTACATATTTAATTCAACAGAAAGTTGATTTTTATTTGCCTTTGTAAGTACTACTTTTACAAATATTTAACAAACAAATTTATTTTAACGCAACAATACTTCTGAAAATATAAATAATTTAAATTCACTCTAGCGACATTTTATTGTTGTTGCTTGTATTTTATTTATGTTTCTTATTTAAATACACGAAAAGCACAAGATAATTAATATTTCTTCATTAATTTTATTTGCGTTATAGAAGACTAGACTTATGACAAGAACAAAAACACGCATAACATACACAAGTGTCAAAAAATATGTTAACACAATAATTGGTAAAAAAAAAATATATCTCAAGAAGTTGCTACTTGAGTTTTATGCTGAAAAACAAAATTACACAAAATAATAGAATGTGTAAACATACAAGAAATTCTTTTTTGTTTCAAATTAATTTCAAAGCGTTACTAAGATTTTTTTATAGAACTTTTTCTTTCCAAACAATTTCTCTGGTGTTGTTTACATTATTGTAAAATTTTTATTGTATTTTCTTGTTAGTTAACAACCAAAATAAATTTAAATTAAACCATTTTTTGTTGTTGCTGTCACTTTGATTATTATGTAATTTGATTTATAAAAAAAGAAAGGAAATTTGAAGATTGCGTACTCACACCATCTCTTTATAAAAGGAAGACGAGGGTCAAAGTACTTGTTATACATAAACTATAAAAAAATGTGTTGTACAGTATCAGAATAGATATAAGCAATATATATGTATATATACAAATAAGTAAACTGAAGAAATTACAATTTTTTGCTGTCATTTAAAAAATATATAAAATTACAAAGAAATGAAAGCTAAAGAAAATCGAAATAAAAGCTTGTAAACAAAGATTTTTGTTTTTCATTCTCAGACTTCTAAAGCACTTTGGAACAAATAACAAAATAGAAAAAAAAAATCTATGCTAGACAATAAATAGTTTGGTGTGTTAAGTTGTTGTTTTATGTATTTTAACTTTTGAGGAGGGGTGAGAAATAAATAAAATGAAAAACTAAATAGAAACAAAACAAAAAATAAATAAAACTGAAAACTAATTGTAACAAGCAAAATTGTCAGTGACAAATTGGTTTTCAACCATAAGATATAAATAAAATAAGTTTTATGTAAAAAATATACAAAATTATTTTTGATTGTTTGAAAAATAGTTTTGCTGAAATTTAATAAATTACAAGAAGAAACAATTGCAGGGTTCGTAATATGCAAGCAACGAAATATAAAATTTAAAAGTTCATTTAATTTTAACGTAACATAAAGCTATAAAAGCTATAATTTTATATACCATTTACATTTTAAATTAAAGTTCTATATGATTGTTTGCATATTTAAATGGTTTTTGCTTTTTACCCCAATAACGACAGTTAATGACGTAAATCTATAGTTACGGAAAATTTGCATAAGTTAAATACACTAAGATAGAATTAGATGAAATTTAGATTACTTTCATATTTTTAAATTAAATCATTTTGGTCCATTTCGAGTCGTAAACCCTAGATTCGAGTCGTAAACCCTAGGTCGGTTTTCTTTGGATCACGGTATTAGTGTACTTTGATAAAATAAAACCTTGATGCGACGATAGCCTGAAACACGAATAGTGCGAGGTCTGTTTTTGACTGTCTGAATAATCTTTCATGGTGATTAAAATAGCATTCCTAAGTTTCTCCATACCGAATATATTATTCAAGGAATAGTTTTATGCCACAGACAGACTACTGGTTTCATAACTATATTTTCGAGACCACAATTTCTTAAATGATAACTCAAGACACACTAAAATTTCTTTTGTCTCCTCGTTTAGTTTTAAACAGCAATGGAGTAGGCATTGACAAAAATTAGCATGATTTGGCATTGGCACGATTGTACAAACACCTATGTAGTTTAATATAGTTACTTTCCAGGTATCTTGAGGAATTGCTGCGTCTTGGCACATGACTTTCTTAATTTTGTAATTTGAAATATTTACATCAAATTAAACAAAAAATTATAGCAGAAAATTAATTCAAATATAGTCTAGTAATTTTAATTTATTTATAAAATATACAAAAAACAAAATTTGTTGACATTACTCGTCTCTTGTAAAATAAAAATAGTAGTGAACATCTAGGACAAAATTTAACCAAAGTTATCTTATTTAGATCAAACCAATACCTAGGAAACTTCATGCTGTGATCGAATCGACACTAAAAACAATGAAAGGAGTATCCAGGAAGTAAATACAACCGCAGTTTCATTATTCACATCATCAATCAAAGAGTCGTACGCAGTCTTTTGTTGTTGATTCAATAACGGGCATTTGTACGAACTGCGGGCTAATGTTTCAGTGTCGTATTGTTGTTCTCTTTGTAATTCGTAGTCGAATGCATCGTATATTGAACAAATATGACTACCATTTCATTATTCGCCGTCAATAAACACATGTCTTCTAACATAACCAATGCTTCATTGTGCATTCCTGCTGTCGTTTGCAATGTCGGATTTGAAGTTTGGAGACGCACACGATGCAAAACATCCTGACACAAAGCGTCCTTATATTTCACCCACAAATCGTTCGGATTCGAAGGGGGAACATGTGGATATAATAATCGCAAACAATATACGAATTTGATACGGTGATGAAGATATAATGGAATCTTTGAAAACACCAGCAACAATCGAAGAAAGTAACAGTCAGCACTATTTGGATGCACAGTGTAGGTGCGACTCAGAGCGCCTGCGAAGCAAATACATTTGGATATCCTTCAACTGGTGTTCCCTGTTTCGGCTAAAGTTTACTTTACGTAATACATCGAGAAAATTAGGAAAGGAGTATACATTTTAAAAATTTTTAAATGCAGGATATTTTATCAATAGTTTTTAGGAGGGGGAAGCAATAATTTTTCCGGAAAACTTCCAATTTTCCGGGAAAATTGTTACTTAAAAAAATTGCGTATTATTTTATTCAAAAACATACGAATGTGTAATTTTTATAAAAAATGTTGTATTAGGATTGTATCTTAACAGTTTTTTGACAGTACAAGTAATTCTTCCGGGAAAATTTTGCAATTTTTTCAGGAAAATTTTTAAATTTTTTCAATTTTTTTTTACTTTATAAATTCTTGAAAAGTGGGGTTTGGGACGGTACTCCCATCTTCTAAACTATACGACGAATTAAAATTGTACATTAAAAAAAATTGTATTTACAAAACAGGGTGTTTTTAATAATTGTGGCATTATCAGAATAAACGCTAAGTGCGATAGAAACTCTTTGATCTTTATCTGCAAGATTGACGAAACAATCATTATTAACAAAAAAAGTGAAAAATTTTCCTGAAAATCAAAAAAATTCTGGAAAAATTTAGCTTTCCCTCCTAAAAACTGATAATAAACAATCCTGCAGTTAAAAATTTCCAAAATTTATACTCCTTACCTGATTTTCTCGATGTATACGTAAAGTAAATTTATGCTCTTGTTTCCAACGCTGAAACGATTTCAATGAAGTGTTCGGAATCATCTGTTGTGGCCGTGCTGCTCTTTCTGCTTCATTCTCTGAACACAAGTTATCCGTTTTTGAGATGTACTGCCGAATGTACAACAGTAGGGTGTCTTTTAGGTACGCAAAGGAAATGGCGTACCAAATCGCATTGTTGCTGCTCACATAGCGACCCATCTGATACTAAGATACATCGTAGTTTGCATTTTTCACACTAAAAACAGCCATATGCGCTGCCTTTGTTGGATCACACATTGATGTGATCCTCAAAAACCTTGAACAGTATCTGCGAATGCAGTTCCACGATTGTCGACATCATTGTTCACAACTAATCGCCTACGATACAATGGATTTCTGTCATTGCTTGTGATGGTGTCGGCAATCTGGTCTCTCGGATATCGAATGGAACACTTTGTCATCGATCAGACAGGGTGAGTCATTGTTGAAAACTTGCGCAAGGTCCATGGATCATATTCCTTGTCACCAATGCCTGCAATTTCGATTGAGCAGCTTCATCCGAATGTTTGACTGAGATGATGAAATCGATTTCACCCGGTCTGATTTTTTGATCGTACCAAACCAAAAAGTGAACGAATATATGTCAGAACAGACGGTGACACTTTAAAATGTGATTTTTTTTTATCTTCACGGATCATAAGTCTGTATGCATAAAAATTTATAGGACTGACTTTTTTATTGATTTCGGTGCTTATAATAGCCATCGACATATGGTTCGATGTAAGAAACTAGACCAATAAATTATTGAGATTGTTACATTTACCTATGGATTAACTATTTTGAAGTGAAAATGACAAAAGATCAACGGTATTGTAGCGCATCATAAGCATGATGTCTCTAGATGGAAAATTTTCACCGACAATAACACAGCCACAGTCGATTGACGGCGAACTTAATCTTTTTGTTTGTCAGCCGCCGGGGTTTTGTTAGCCCTTATGACGGTGTTATGGCTGTCGGATGGTATCCGTTCCAACGAAATTTTAAACAATTCGATCAACTCGTTGTTCTGATAAAGAATCGTTTGCAATTCTTCGACAATCGATCGCTTCATTGCCGCATTATGAGCGCCCCTACTAAATGACAAATTTGCCCTCGAATCTGCGATGGAGATGTAAAATTGAGTGTGGTAAACATTATGCGAAACATTATGATTCGCTAAGGCATTGTGATTATAATTTGTATATAAGTTCAAAGTGTTTTCAATATTTATGTAATTTGGTCACTGCAGTCAAATGCAAATTCATTGTTTCATTAGATCGAAACCAAACTACCAACGTCTTGGATAACCTCACCTTGATGTTAGTTTTTTGTGAGAACTATTTGGAAGTATTGTTATTTCCATTTTCAGTGTTTCGCGAAATGACTATATATTCTTGTAAAAGTCCTACATTCAATTTTCATCATGAAAGTAGCAAATCATTTTTGCTTAGTAATTGAATAAAGCTGGCGAATTATCTAACTTCAAGCGTGTGAAGTTGATCCCTTAACAGGATTTGTAAAATCATCATGGTCAACCCATTAACTAATATTGATATAACAGAAACGTTTAAGAACCGGACCCGCCGTTGTGGCCGAATTTGCGATCCAGACTATACCTTCTTTATATATATTTTACATTTTTAAGTCGCATAATTGTTGCGTTCATTTTTTTGTTTTCATTTTCACCAACAGTTTCCAAACTTTTGGTTAAATCACTTATCTTTTTTTATTGTTTAAAATTGTTTAAATATTATTTAAATTTCCAGAATCCTGGAGGAACGAATCAATACTGGAAAACGAGTTTGTGTAATTTTCCACGGACGGTTCTAAGCTAGACGGCAAGGTAGGAGCCGGAATCTTCTGTGAGAAGCTTAATGTTAATATTTCTGTTCGTCTCAATCACTACTGCACCGTGCACCAAGCTGAAGTGGTGGCGATAGGCAAATTCGTGACATGGTTGAAGCATAACGTGGTATCTGTGAGGGATATCGAAATCTATGTCGACAGGCAGACAGTGGTCACGTCACTAGATGCGGTTTGTCTGAAGTCACTATTCTTTAAATGACATGAGCGAGGATTTCAGCAGCTAGGTAATCTGGGTCCAGAGCAGACGAACTAGCTAGGTGGTACGACTATCCAGATTCAGACGGAAAGAGCAGGTCTGGGGAGACCTATAGCAGCGTTCACACTCTCCCGCGTGGCGTAGCAACACTGGCTTGGTCAAACTGGACTTGCGGCACTCTAAACTTGGGAAAACGGGAGACGTAGGATTGGTCGTAGGGGTACTGACAAGACACTGCCTTTTTGGGAAACGTGCGAGAAGGCTGTGTCTACAGACGAATGACTTTTGTAGAAGTTAAATGGACGAAGAGGAGGAAGAGACTTTAGATCACTTCATGCTCGCGTCCAGCACTATAACACAAAAGGCATAAGTACTTAGGTGTGTACGGTATGGACTTTCGGAACTCGCGGACTGTAGAGTGCGAGATATGTCACGCAATATAAGTAGCTCTGGATGGTTTCAGTGGAAGTAAAGGGGAGATAGGATCTAACCTAACCTAACCTTACCTATTTAAATATGATTTATTATATGGCATAAGTGAGTTAAATGAAATTTATAAATTATGGCAAAATAACAATTTTCGAATGTGTGCAAATATAATAAATTGTTACTAGTAATTGTGCGGAAGCTACATAAGGCCCTAACCCAGTAAAGATTATCTGCAACATGTTTCTAATATAAATCGAATATTGATTAAAATTTCAAACTAATATTAACTCAAAACTTCAAATGAGTTAATTATTTGTTGTAACAAAAAAAAAATATCCGGAAGTCATACTATTAATCAATATTTTCTCTTTTACTCAAACATGAATACATTCGTACATAACATTTTCATGCATGTGTATCACATAAACGATAACATACATATGTATAATGATACGAACAGAATGATAGCTTGAGGGGTTACTTGAAAAAATAATAAACCCTTTAAATTTTGTTTTACTCTTTTTTATGTGTACCAAAAAAAAAAATAAAATAAAAAAAAAATGCGAGAAGCAGATAAAAATAACAGAAAATCATAGCCTCTTTTATGCTTATTTTCCACTTGCTGTTTTCTTTAACTTTCTATATTACACTTATCTATCTTTAACAACAAAATAAAAGAATCTAATAAAATATAATATAGAACCAACCAGCAACTCACACAAACAAAAAAAAGAGGAAGAACTGAAAACTCTATAAAAGCACAACTCACAGAGAATAAAACCGTAGATACATTTAAAACAAAAGCGAAACAAATATAAAAGCACAAACCCTGCTAAGGTTGATGTGCGCGAGACGCTATAAAAATTCTTTTACTGCCCTCAAGGGATACTAAAGATGATAAATAAAAATATCTAGGTGATATCATATAATATTTTATATCTACTTCTAACAAGCACAACAACAGCAGCAACATGGCATACACAAAAAAACTACACAGCATAAATAAACATAAGACCCCATACACACGTATAAAATGGAAAATTATGTGTACACATACAACGCTCGCTATGTTTTTCCACTTTTTTTTTTATTCTTTTGTTCCACCAAAACAATATAAAATGAATTAAATTATGAATCTGTTATTTATTTATTTTTATTTTATTTTTATTCTCTTAAAGAACACTTAAAGAATTGAAATTTAAAAGGTTCATAAAAATGGAAAAGTTATTATGATTTGAAGAGTGTTGTACGAAAACTTTTTTTTTTTTCAAAATGTGTATGCACACATACGGTATATTGTTTGTTGTACGTTACGTTACGCTTTCATCAACTTTATACTTTATGAATATACTACAAGTGATACGTTACACTCAAGCCTATTTCGGTACATTTACATAATGAAAATTGGTGGGAAATTTAGTGTCTACATAACTGTAGCATTTATGAGTGTTATATATAGTATAATTATAAAATTAAACCTAATGACCCAGTTTATGTTTGGAGAGTTAATTTTTATTATGCACAAGCTTAATCAATACGGAATATGTAACGTTTTATTTGTCCAGCTCCTCCAATAAAACTTTTTGCATGATACCTATTGTCAATACCTCAGAACGTGGTGTTTTGTCTAAACCGCGTAGCTAATAAATATTCTACGTGCGTAAAGAAATGTATGCAGTCAATTAAAAATTTGGCGTCAACAATGTAGAAATTGTAGACAATGTCGAGAATTATCCTTTCTTTTATCAATTAGTAAATTTCAATGATTTCTTTGTTTATTTGACCATTTTGGCTTCACGGAAAAAAAATTACCAGATTTTATCCTAATTGGATGTAGGAAGAAAATGAGTTGGGTACGAAATTCGGATTTTCATAATTCGGCTACACGTATTGGAAGTTTTTACAAAACTTTTGCGACTCGTTTTAATTGCATATGTATTAGTGTTATTACCTGTACAAGACGAAACTGGAATTATACTCGACAAATTTCAACATAATTGGTACAAAGTATAGAATTAACAAATAGAAACATGACTTCCGAAATAATCTATTTCAAATCCCAATTGATTTAATCAGTCATATAATGTATTTAATATAATAATTTTTGCTCTTTTAATATGACAAAAAATTCTCTAAGTAAGATGGTACCAGATAAATAAAAAAAATTGTATGAAATAATACGAATCTGGCCCAAAAGTCATCTACACAGTAAAAAAGATAAGAGCTATCCAATATTGACTATTACGCAACAAGTCTTTGAAACGTCAGAGCAACCAGCCCTGGTTCGTTCGATTTTCATAATTAGAATGAAAAGGTTCGCAAATGGAAATTCTGTGGAGCGAGTCCTGGAGATTTTGCCACATGGCCACACACATAGTGCAATAGAATAAATTTGTTACACTTCACAAAAATACGCCACATGTCTATGCGGATCGCCAGAGTGCTTCATTCTGGCCTTTTCATTTTATAATAATTAGAACGAAAAGGTTCGCAAAAGGAAATTCTGTGGAGCGAATCCTGGAGATTTTGTCACGTGGCCACATAGACGTGTGTGGTATTTTTCTGAAGTATAACAACTTTAATCTATTGCACTATGTATCTGGCTATGTGGCAAAATCTTCAGGATTCGCTCCACAGAATTTCCATTTTAGGACTTTTTCGTTCTCATTCTTATAAAATGAAAGGGCCAGAATGGAGCACTCTGACGATCCGCATAGACATGTGGCGTAATTTTGTGAAGTGTAACAACTTTAATCTATTGCACTATGTATGTGGCCATGTGGCCATAGTTTTTACATTTTTAATATTTGATATTAAAAATCATATTTAACGGTCATTTGAAATAAAATTTATAATGATAACCTTGTTTTTCGTCTTATACAGGGTTAACTCACTAATACATGTAAAGAAAAATATGGCTTCGTGAATACTTCTCATGATCCATCCGATTCGAGAAATTTTTACTAAAAATTTTGCTAAACAATTCGTAAAGAAATTAGTAAAATTTTCTCGGACATTTCGGCTACACAAAATTCTGTTTCATATAATTCTGCTAAAATCAATTCTGCTATTAATTTTTTTGCGTACGTATTTATATAATTTTTATATAAATACAAAGTGTTTATATAGTAAGAATGTAATTTAGTATTGAATATTGTATTGACGTATTATCTTTCTATTATGTCTTTGTAGACAAAATATAAGATTCATTTCTTTTCTGGTTCATACATATATACTGAACACGTAGTGAAACACAAATTAAAAAATCAAATCAAAATGAACATTAAGATCGCTAAAAGTACCAAAGGGCAAACCAAACTTAATGTTAACGGTTACTTCTATTATTTTGAAAGGAAGCACAAAAAAATCATTTTTAGCTGGGCTTGTGCTAAAAGAATATCCTTGCATAGTGACCACTATAATAGAAAATGGGATACAGTTTTGAAAGAACAATCTGATACGCGTATGCATCAACGAGTGGCCAGTAATTTGGAAATTGCGTTACAAACAACAACATCAAAACTTTAGCCACAACATCAGACAATAAACCATCACAAATTAATGTGCCCAAAAAAGGAAAATTTATCGGATAAGAAAGAATATAATTGCTGAGTCACAAAACCTTGCCCTTATTGACATCCCTGAAGAATTACGTCAATTGGAAGAGTAATTGTGTCTCTTGTGTCAGTTTGAAGTCGACGGAGAAATGATTTTCATAATGGGTACTACATCATCTCTACAACTTCTAGCAGATTCAACATGCTGGATAATGGATAGCACTTTTGAAGTGGTACCATCCATAATGTGTCCATTATTTTCCATCCACAGTTTTTACTTTAATGAGCCAAAAAACTTTAAAATTATACAACTACTTCTTTTTTAATTAAAAAAATATTTTTAAAATTCGGAATTGAACCATTGAGGGGATGAAAAAACTATATTATGGAAATTCAGTATCGTTATCATTGGAAATTAGGATGATAAAAAGCCTACTTAGCCTTTGTTCCGGAAGATAAAATATATTCATATTACTTAGAGTTACAAGAGAAGTTTGAACACAGAGAATCTGCAAAGTTTGGAGGCTTGAAAAAAAATATTGAACTGCAACAAATCAGTCTGTATATTCTAAAATATTTTGGACAGTGTACCAACGCAAACCCGGGACGGACTATTTCCTAAGAACGCAAAACAGCGGTGGAGCAAGGGACCGACGTTTGAAAGTGGTAGTCGGGAAACGCCATGCGGGGCTTTATAAATTGATAGGTGGTTTATCAAAGGAGATGGTAATATCAAAAATGCAGAATATTAGAAAGAAATAGTCGATCATATGTAAAAGAAAAAAATAGAAACGCCTATAAGTAAGTTAAATTAAATAACGTTCTTCTATGTAAATAATATGAGATGCTTTGCTCAGAAACGGAATGATATGAAAAAAATGGTATTTCATAAATACTATACGTTTGTTGTATTAGTACAATTGAGTAAAAATTCGAAAAAGGTCCGAAAACTATGTTAAAAAGTAGAACTTTATATACTTAGTAAAAAGGACTTGTCTCATTATTTAAAACATATTAAAACATTATGGTCCATTCACGCGTTTTCCCCAAAAAAATATAAACGAACTAAAATTTTGTTTTGGTTACATTAAGACGTGGTGTTATGTACTGGGTGTCCCGAATTGGGAGATCAAACAAAACATCGTGATAAGGAAGTTCATTTATTCTAACAAAAAGATGAGTAAAGTTTTCCCGAATTGTTGATGGTGCAAAATTGTTCCACTTTTATTGTTTTTAGTGAAATCGCAAGCGCACCGACAAAAAAATAAATTAAAAAAAAAAAAAAGTTTTTTTGTATGCAATTTTTTTTTGTTGGTGTTTAAGTTATGCCAGCAAGAAATCAATGTATTACAATGTATTATAAATGAATAAAATAAATTTTTTTTTTATTTATTTTAAATATTATAATTAGTGGTCGATGTGTCCACCATTTGCCAAAGTACATAATCGGCATCACCGTATAAAATTTTACTTAATCCATCGAAATGCACGTTCCTTATTTGAAATAAGATTTGTCACTTCGATTATACGTTGGCACATTTCCTGCTCGGTCTGGTCTACTTTATCATTAGCTCTTCATAATAAGCTCACAGAAAAAATTCTAAAGGATTTCAAACAGGAACATGTATCGTCACTCCTTAAAATGTTACGTACGTTTTGAAATACTCTGTAATTGAGAGAGAGTTACCGATTTAGATATTGTCTCTGGTGTTCTGTTGCTGCACGTCGTCTCGACACTGCTCCGGCGTTGCCATTACAAACACCATAAATGAAATGCATTTCTGCATAATCGCGGTGGGAATAAGCCACATGATTTATTGAAATTTTAGTAATTATAAGCTTTCTAGTATGTATGGAACTACTAATATGAATTAAGAAATGTTTTTCGTTGTATACCACAAATTTTGTTTAATTCGGGCTACTAGATTTTTGCTTCAAAAAATTGGTACACTCTAGTTTACCATTGTATTCATCATTTTGTTTTATATTGACAAAGCATGTATTTTAGAGCCCGAAATTTTGTTTTTTTTCTAATAAACACGACTTACTTTGTGAAAAACATTGATAAAAAATATTCTGTTGTGAATAGCGCGATGTGGCTCCATTAGTATCGCATATTTTCCTGATAATGGGTCAAGCTCAATTAGTATCGCATATTTTTCTGATAATATGGGTCCTGATAATGGGTCTTTGGTGTGTGCGCATGCTCACAATTTCACTAAAAAACACTAAAAGGGGAATAATTTTAGCAGCATCAAACAATTCGAAAAAACTTTATTTGGCTGTTTTTGTTAGAAATGAGCTCTCCTATCACCCTACTTCGTTTGATCCCTCAATTCTGGGACATCTAGTATATTAAAAATACTATTTAATACCTTAAAATAAGAAGAATATTGTTCTTATTGTCAAGAAATGGTTTTAAACACTGTTCTTTTAAAATTGTTCTTACTATCAAGAAATGGTGTTAATTAAAATTTATATATTTCGACATTCGCTTCGATGTTGTTTCTATAATATTCGATATTTTTATAATAAATTTCTTACCTTTTGCGGTTAGTAAAAAGAGACTAAACTAAAAAGATAAAATTATTTATACAGATAAGGTGTACTTTATGCCTTGACTAACTGGTACGATCTCATATTTCTATAGCCATTGTATTTCAACGTCAACAATTTGATGTGACTGTCCCCTGTGATTGTCGCATTTTAGCTTTAGAATAATTTGTGTGTATTGATTTCGGTTAATGCAAGGTCCTATTTTTTCTGTTCGCCACACAAGTACTGTGTAACATAGTTTGAAGAAGAATATTACACAACGCTGGATCAGTTTTTAGACCTCGATTTTTCGCGCACATAACAGTTTTTAACCATCTGCCAAAGTACACAACCTGTTAACCTGGATGCGTCGAAATTTTATTTATTGAAATTCCACTGTATAAACAAATTTTGACATGTCTAAAACTATACACTTTACGACGTTTTCGATAAGGCCTTTAAACTTTATGCGAAAGATACGTAGTACCTAATCAGAACGAACAGGGCTTTTTTCCTTGAAACAAATTACTACGAAAACTCCTCACAGTTAAATTGCAGATCATCAGTATATGAGAACTTTGCGGATCTTTGTTTTACAACTATCCTTTACTACATGGAAGCACCTGTTGAGGCAGATTATGATGATTTACGATCATTTTTTCAACATTTTCCTAGGGAAATCTTTTGTTTCTATAACATTCGAATAGATGAGGCCGTTTCCAATTTCGCTGAGATCGCGAAACACTTGGAATGAATAAATAAATACTATCATCATTTTCCAAGCCTAATCCAAATTCTAAAATCTTTTCAACGGAAACTGCCGAAGCTGCTAAAACAAAATAAATCTACTCACAAGAAATATAAGCAGAACGAAATTTCTGTTGAGGAATAGAAGGTCCCAGGAAATACATTAAAAAAAATCTGTAATAAGACTGTGACCCTAAAGCCTGAAAGAGTGTGATAATATAACCAGTTCAGAAACGTTGTTGTAATGAATCAGATCCCTCGCACTGCCGGCAAATAACAATTGAGTTAGCCTTCGCCAAAGTTTTTTAGGTGTGTAACATCTTGAAATTAATAAAATAATATTCGCTTGGCAGTTTACTCTTATTAATATGAGCGGACAAATCAATCCACGATCAAAATATAACTAATAATAATACGGTGAATTTTGATAAAATTAATAATTACTTTTTTGTTGAATCAGCTAACAGGGTTCCAATCAATTCTTTGTATTAAAACTAGAATGAAAAAATGTAGAATTAAACTGCTCGTAACGCAGCCGGTACAGGAACATATATAACACATATTTGCGCAATATATGGTTTTTGAAAGGGAATCCGCAGAAGCCGGAATCGTACCAGGTGGACCTTATAAAATATGTGGTCCACATTGCATTTTGGGTGGATCCAAATAAAATCAGTGATATGTATCCGGATCATTGCACAATGAGCACGAAATTGGTGAACGAATTTATATGTGATTTATATAAAAAAAAAATTCTGGCATACTGAGGTAAAAAACTAGTATTAATTTTCTTTAAAACAAAATTAAATTTGGAATAATTTTCCCTTCCAATTTAGATATGGAAAAATTATTCCCAATTTATAAAAATTTACATCAAACTTTTCGCCTCAGTAGGCTGAAAAAAAATATTTGAACAGAAATTGTGTATAAATTCTTTTCCCAGTTCCTTATTCCCCGGGAATTACCAGAATAGTGCCACTGGCCGGAAAATTGGTTGGCATCTAATTAGACCCAGAACTGCTGTTCATTGAATTATAAACGGGAACAAATTTATATGCCTCAAACATTTAGCAAGACCATTCCTTTTAGATTAAAACCAACACTACTTTCTGAAACCATTATTAACATAACCATCAGGCAGATAGGATCTAGAGATACGTCTTTCATTCCAACGAAAAAGTTAAATAAAATACTTTTCGCCAATTTTGCAAAACATATATAATATATACAGAAATCCAAAGTGTTTTGGTCCGGAGATGTAGGAGGCCATTTTTAAATGGCGGACAATCAGACCATTTACGGCAAAAAATCATTCTTGAGTTTATTTCGCTATATGCAAAAAGCACCATCAGGAAGCAATAATATTCGTTCCGGACATCGCCTTGGCATGGGAATTAAATGACTTTTAGGAACATTTTCAATATAGTAATCGTTGTTGATTTTGCCAAACCTTTCGATGAACAGCAGCGAAAACTTCCCTGCTTTTAAGGCATATAGTTGCAAATATAATTAGTTATTTGATATATTGCTATTTCATTTATGAAAATATTTAGTTTATGTTGGTTTGCAAAATATTACAATAATGCGGTAAAAATAATTCCAACCAAATGGCACATTGGTTAAAGCTGTGGCGTTTGGATCGGGGGAGGTACTGGGTTCGGATCTCGATAGGGGCAAGATGCAAAAGAGAATTTCTGATCTGTGAAGAAAAGGAACATAGTTGTGTCCTCCTGTCGCAGTGCAATTTTAATTTCATCATGATTAATGAAGAAACGATCGAGCTCTATTTCGGATTACCATATTTTAGAACTGCAGCTAAAATTAATTTTAGAATCTTTTTTCCTCTTACAACACGAAAAAATGATCATTGTTAAGAATTATTTTGTAATGTCAATTCTATAATAATTTCATTATAATCGGTTAAAATTGGATTTATTTGAACTGTGTGGGGCCAATAATAAGAAGTTTTAAATTTCAGGCAAAAATATAAACGTTTAACGGAATTAATTTTTAATTATTAACAGTTTTCGATGTTTGACATAAAACTATACCACAGTCATAGGCGAATCAGAAATAGTAAAAAAAGTAAATCATGTCAACCGTTACGAAGTAGATATTGTATGTAAGCATGAACCATATATGTATTCACTGATCGTAAAGTAGCATGTCCCGGAAAAGTGTGGGTAACTGCAGCAGGGACACTTTCGAATTTCCCGTTTTTTAGGCTCCTGGACTATCACTAATTTTTTCCCATGAGCAGTAATTAGCACAAATTAGGCTTAATCAGTATACGCCCAATTTGTGTTAATTAGTGCTCACGGGAAAAAATAGTGCTAGTCCATGGAGTAGGAGCAAAAAAATGAGAAAAGAAAATTCCAAATTTCACCTGAAAGACGAAACAAATCAAACCCAATTTCTAGAAAAAACCAGACATAATTTAAGCCCAATTTTAAAAATTTCCAAAGGCGGCTAAACAGACGAAAATTGTGCTTATCATAGAAATATGATTTTCATAAATTGAGGAAAAACAAACTAGACCCTTATAGATACTATATTAAACAAACAAAATACAGAAGTATATACCGTTCAATAATATTCTTGTTGAATAACAAATTAAAAAATAGAAACAAAATATTATAAAACTTATAAGAATAAGCAATTCAGATAGCATATTCGTGTCAGGCATGTTTATTGACATCCGAAAAAATATTGTGGCCGAATTTAATACACATAGTGACTAATCCAGAATTGGTCTTCAACAAAGACCATTGAATTAACAACATTCTAATAAAAAGTGTTCTAGAAGCCAACGACGTTGGCACTTCTAATTACATATTCGTATCAGGCATGTTCATTGCCATTTGAAGAATATAATGGCTGAATTTGTGCTTATCCAGAATTGGCCCAATTGCGTTGAACAACCGACCGTTGAATGAACAATATTCTGACAAAAAGTGTTCTAGAAACCAATGAAGTTGGCACTTATGATTACATGTTCACATGATCACATATTCATAGTGGTCTTTGTTGTTAAATGGAATTGCCCCAATTCTGGACTGCACAAATTCAGTCTCTATATGTTTCGGATGGCAATGAACATGCCTGACAGGAATATGCCATATGAATTGCTTATTCTTGGATGTTATAATAAATGCTGTATAAGATAGCGGAATTTTGACAGCGGAAAATAAGAGATTGCGCTACTCTCCGCAAGTGGCAGCACTATCACTAAAGAGAAAAAATTTTGTTATGTACATAATTACCAGCGGAAATTTTTCATTCATTATGTACCACTTTTTTCACTAAATAAAATATCCCAGCGGAAAAAATATTAAAAGTGAACCTTAAATTGGCAAATTAATTGATCTCCGAAGTAAAGAAACTCGATATACGAAATCTTGAAATTTAACAACAATCCGTCTATCCACCATTTCTTCCAATAGTAACCAATACTTTCGGTTGTTTTTCTAGTAGCCTAGGTCATACTGAGACTATATGGAAAATTTGGGGAAAATTCAGAGACCCGAATTTTCAGTTGAATTTTTTGATTTTCGGCGGCCAAATAAGAGATTTTCAGTTTTTGACCAATAACTCAAAATCACGTCGATTATAGAACTCGCCGGATTTACTGCGGCGGGAGTCCAAACTCCATATAAAAAAAAATTAAAATCATGAATTTAGATCAAGGTTGCATGTAAAACTGGTTTTATGTTTACACAAATCAAACAAAAACATTCGTTCGAAATCCGCAGCATAATCATTACGAATGGTTTGCGAAGCGTAAAAACTGAATTATATGAAAATAAATCAGTTTTTCACCGCAGCCTTGATTGAAATTAATGATTTAAATTTTTTTTATATGGAGTTTGGACTCCCGCCGCAGTAAATCCGGCGAGTTCTATAATCGACGTGAATATATGTACATAGTCGTACCCATAAAAATTTCATAAAACTAGATTGAATGTGAAAGATCTCAACTTTGAACTAATATTGGATTCCACTACCGTAAGTACATATAAATTTCATTATATTCAGAAATTCTCAAAATAAATTTAAAGGCGGGTTCACATTTACAAAAATTTGTGCCAAACACATTCGGCAAAAATATTTTTGCAACAAATCGTCGTGTGGAGTATTATAGTGACATATACGCCACTTGTAAAATTGTTGTTACCAATTGTATTGGTTACTATTGGACATCAAATTTTAAACTTTAAAAGAAAATTAACTTGGTTTAAAGATACAATTTCAAGTCAATGTTCATTTTTTTCGTTAGTTTAATCATTTCTTTATTTGAAACTAATTTAAATATTTTGCTAAATCATACCGTTTTAAAGAAAATTAACATTTGCTGAAAAGTGGTGAAAATAGATTTAGGACATCTCAAATATATTTGTAAAACTCATACTTTTTTTTATTTTTATTTTTATTTAAAGCACGCAGGCTTATTATTTATTTTCAATACGATTTTTTGTCACATATAATAATAATAATATACAAAAGAAAATAAATGAGTAGGGTAATCATCACCGATTTAACGGCAGTATTGATCTACCATTTAACAAGAAAAATTATGAAAAAAAGTTATGAATATTACAAATAAAAATTTAACAATAAAAATATAAAAAATAAAAATATCAAAAAGATAAACAATTGAAACTAAAATTAAACTGCATCAGACAAAAACTCTAAAAAGGAAATCGATAATAGGGTGCTCAAAAAGCCAAACTTTAAGTAATTGGAGAAATGATTTTGAATTTATTTGTTGCTGTATGCTAAATGGAAGTTTGTTAAATAAGGAAGGAGCAGTTACCAGGAAATATTTTCTAAAATGTTCACTAAAAAAATGTGGAACAACAAATAAGAACTGATCATTGTTCCTAATGTTGTATCGCACATTTGATCTCAATGATCGGTGCCCACTTCGCAAATAAAATAAACGTAAAACCTTATAAACATATAAATGTTGTAATGGTAAAGCTTTAAAACTCAAAAATAATGGCCATGCAGAAACCCATGAAGACTTAAAACACATGATACGAATAGCATATTTCTGAACAGTAATGAGAATTTTAAAAGTTGAATGATAGCAACCACCCCAACACGATAAAGCATATTCGAGCCTAGAGTTAATGCAGGCATAGTAGAATTTTAGCAATATCGATTTAGGAGCTACAGGTCTTAATAGATATAAGGTTCGTAATGCATTGCTGAGAGACTTTTTTAATTTATCGACATGATGCTTCCAACTCAGATTACAATCAACAATAATTCCAAGATACAGGGCTATCCAATTCGAGGTTGATAAAGTAAACTTAAAAAAAACACACAAAATATTCGGAATGTATTGTAATTTTTATTTCATTTTACAGATTGATCCTTGCCATTTTTAGTTAAACAAGATATCATTCAAATGTCCTCCACGGGACTTCTTACAGGCCTTGATTCTTTTTGAGGTAACTTTCAATGACTTTTCGGCACATTTCGGGCGGTATCTCGGCCATTACCTTACGAATATTAGTTTTCAATTCGTCAAGAGTTTGAGGATTGTTTGCGTAAACACGATCTTTCGCGTAGCCCCACAAAAAGAAATTCAAAGGCGTTAAATCACAGGATCTTGGAGGCCAATTGACATCAGCCAATCGCGAAATCAAACGTCCAGGAAATTTCTCATGCAAAAGGTCTCGATTTGCTCGTGTTACGTGACTGGTTGCTCCATCCTGCTGGAACCACATATCGTCAAGATCATAATCTTCGATTTTCGTAAAAAAATAATCGGTTAACATGCGGCCATAGCGCTCAGAATTGACGGTAACGGTTCGTCCATGGTTGTTCTCAAAAAAATACGGCCCAATCACACCACCAGACCACAATGCGCACCAAACAGTGACTTTTTCCGGGTGTAATGGCTTCTCTACAATCAATTGTGGATTTTCTGAGCCCCAAATTCTACAGTTTTGCTTATTAACGTATCCACCAAACGAAAAATGAGCTTCATCACTGAAGAAAATTTTGCTCGAAAAATCAGCATCGACGGCCTGTTTTACCAACACCCACATTTAATAATTTTAACGCGTTGGTCGATTGTTAAATGCTCCATATTCTTAAATGGCAGAATGTCAACTAAATAAATGACAGCGTACTTGACGTTTATCTTTGACAGATGTCGGTATACAGATTTCTACTTTATCAACCTCGAATTGGATAACCCTTTACTTGAAACTCTCAACAGCTTCAATGGAAATGCACAAGCTGGAGCAATTAACGGTATTACAAAAACTGGAATGATACGTTAACGGTGAATGTAAAATACTGCTACACAAACTAAAATGCATAATCTTAGTTTTGTCACTTAAAATTAAGAAATGCTGGTCAAACCATTTCCTTAAAACTAAAAGGTCCGCTGCAATTTTACGGCGAACGTCAGTTTGTGAGGACTCACGATATAATAAGCTCATATCGTCTGCAAAGGCAACAATCGTGCTTGCCAAATTTGTACTAAAAATTGAGTTTATGTAAATCAAAAATAAAAGGGGTCCCAAGACGGAACCTTGAGGAATACCAATGTTTAAAACATAAGGACAGCTCATAGTTTCATTCACCTTAACAACATGATTACGATTTGCAAGATATGATTTAAACCAATTATTAATCTATTAACCAATTAATCTATGAATTTTCCCCAAATTTTCCATATAGTCTCAGTATGATCTAAGCTACTAGAAAAACAACCGAAAGTATTGGTTACTATTGGAAGAAATGGCGGATAGACGGATTTTTGTTAAACTTCAAGATTTCATATACCGAGTTTCTTTACTTCGGAGATCAATTAATTTGCCATTTTAAGGTTCACTTTTAATATTTTTTCCGCTGGGATATTTTATTTAGTGAAAAAAGTGGTACATAATGAATGAAAAATTTCCACTGGTAATTACATAACAAAATTATTTCTCTTTAGTGATAGTGCTGCCACTTGCGGAGAGTAGCGCAATCTCTTATTTTCCGCTGTCAAAATTCCGCTATCTTATACAGCATTTATAATAATTTATTTCTATTTTTTTATTTGTTGTTCAACAAAAATTTTATTGAACGGTATATACTTCTGTATTTTGTTTGTTTAATATAGTATCTATTAGGGGCTAGTTTGTTTTTCCTTAATTTATGAATGGAAATTTACGTAAACCATATTTGTATAAGTACCAATTTCGTCAGTGTAGCCGCCTTTGTAAAGTTTTAAAATAAGGCTTTAATTATTTCTGGTTTTTTCTAGAAATTGGGTTTTATTTGTATCTTTCAGGCGAAATTAGAAATTTTCTTTTCCCGTTTTTTCGGGTCCTGGACTAGCACTAATTTTTTCCCGTGAGCACTATAATTAGCACAAATTGGGTTTAATTGGTTCAGTTACCCACACCCCGGCTAACTATAAACCATAATGGAAACGTTGGTACATCCCCAGGAATGATTTATTCATATTAAAAAAACAAGAGAGATTTGAATAGTTGCGTCAAAGTTATTGTTGAAAAAAATTTTAAAATTGTAAAATAATGCTCATGTTTAACTGATTTCAACATTGCGATTTTCAATTCCAAGAATACACTAACTGAATTAAAAATTATTAGCTCGTATTTATTCCAATAATTTAGTTGCTTAAATTTTAAAAATGTTAATTTCAATGCTTTATCCAAATAATTATTATGGTTATATCGGTACTATCCCTCTAACGATATAAATATTAGACGTGTTTCTAAATTTCCTCAGATAAGCAATTGAAACTAAAAGGTATATTTCTAAATATGAAAGTACATATATTCGTTTCGATATTGGTTAAAGTACCTAAAGTTTTTGAAACTTAGTGTTTTTTAATAATTGTTGTAATTACAGTTCCAAGATACTCATCACCGCCTTTACCCAACTCTGTATAGGGTTAGTATTCGTGCCAGGATCAGATTTATATGTTAATTTGATCTCTTAGTAAACCGTAAATACGTAAATACGATGAAGGTGAATTTTACCCTTTAGCTTACTTGTGGATGATCACTCCATTTATCACCTTCCCATTTGCATTTGCAATAATCAAAAGAGTACAAAAATATTATAATGAAGAATATTTTCTGTATATAGTATTATGTATGTTAAGCAAGACGCTTCGTACAGTAAAATTTCCTTTATATCGTTTTTAACAAATATGTACCTACAAACATATTGACAAACAGATTCAGTCAGATGAACTCCTTGAAACATATACACTATTTACATATATTACATATCATGTACATAACTTTGTGTATATAATCTTACTGCTTTTGTTATGTTGATATAAATAGAAATACATAAGCAAACGAAGAAAATAAGGATAATTCAAAATCACACACGAAGGTATACGAATGTCATTTTTTTTTATTCCAATCAACATCATGATCATCATCACCATCAACAAAATTTTCAACTTTTTTCTCTTCTCGTTAGATTGTTGTGCTTTTGTCTTCGTATATTATATAGCTTTGATATTATGGCGGAATTGAATAGTGTAGAACGAGTACTTGTATACCGTTACCATACACCAAGAATGTAAAATGAAATCACAATTTGTTGTAGGCGAAAAGCTTAGATTTTTTTTTTTTTTTTGCTATTTTTTCTGTTTAAATAATTCTGATCCATTTTCATTTTATGTGTACGTAACGTAGCATTTTTTGTTTTCATAACCAAGAGGTATATACTGTGGAAAACAAATATGCTTTAATTTAAAGCAGTAGATAACTTCTAATAATATACTTTGATGTTATCATCGCGCTATTTTTTGCTTTATATTTTGTAATTACGTATTCATATTGCTTTTGTTGGAACATTTTCTATTTTCTAATCATACCCGTAGCTTATAATATTTTGCGTAAAACACTTTCTCCTATATATACATATATTTTATAACTTTTGGTGCAGAATAATAAATAACGTTTAAAATTTGTTAGGGATAAATATAAAGATTACCCAATTATTAAGGTTGAACGTAACGGTATCCACGCGCAAGATGTATTGTCAAGTACAAATTCATAACGTAAATGCTGTCATTGTAAAATATTCAGAAGAATTCGTAAGGAGTACATCATTTTTTGAGTACAGACCATAGTTTTGTTAAATAATTTAACCAATAATGCCGGAATTCGCTTGTTGAGTAACTAAATTCAAAAGAAATATTGTTAAATACTCAACATATTGTATACGTCTAAGTTTTATTTTTTTTTTTGTGTGGGGGAATTTCTTAACTAAGCCTACTCGATGCTTTTTTACATTTTTTTTCGTTTGTTCTCCCAATTAGAAATTTGCCAGCTTGCATGTGAATATTTTTTTTTACGAAAACGTACAAAAACAAAAAATACTTCTTGGTCGATTTTTGTTGGTATGTTGACTAAATAATTAATTAATGACAAGTCGTAATATTTTTTTTTAAATCTCTTATTCAATTGCAGTTCACGTTCGACGACAAGTGTGAGACATGTCATGTACATTTCATTTTTCATGAAAAGAATTTCTACATCAGCGTAGGTAAACAATCGAGAGAATTGAAATATTTTGCATTTTATTTCAAGTTCTCGCTTTGTGACAAAACATTTGGAAATTGTTTTTGTTCGGGAAATTTTAAAATACTTAACCAAAATTTTTGGTTCATGTTCATGTCGTAACACACAAGCCGGAATCTCAATTATACTATTTTTAAAATAAATAAATTAGAAAACTAAAGTAAATTAGAAAATTAGTGTTCATTTAAATAAAATATTCATTTTCAAATGCAATATAAAACGAAAAAAATGTTTTTATAACAACAAAAAATCGGTATAGCAAAATCTAAAAAACGAGGTTTAGATAGTAAAACCGTATATTTTAGACACTTTTAAAAAACGATTTTAAAAATCGATTTTTGGAAGTGCACTACATAGCCGAACTCTGTGTAAAAATGTTGTACAAATAAACTTAAAATTAATATGTAAATAAGACAAAAAACAACAATAATTAGAAATTTAAATTATATGTATTTAAAATTTTTGTTTTCTTTTTTCAGAATTTTGATATTATCTAATGTAATTTTATGATTAGTATCTCTTATATGTTGTGTAAGTGCACTACAATTTTGGTTACGATTATTTATATTTTTATGTTGGTGCATCAAAAAAATATTACTAATTAAATTTGTCGCAGAAAATCCAATAACTTTGAAATTATAATTTTCGAATAAATTTTTAATGTACGGAATTGACAAACATTTTGAAATTTCATTTTGTGGCCTAGAGTTAGAATTTATACTAAAATAAATTTCTTTATAAATAGTACTATCTATTAATTTTTTGGGATAATGATTTTGAAGTAATGCATCATTTAACATTTTAAAATTTTTATAATGAAATTTATTGTCCGAGAGTTGTAAAAATTTTTGATTTACAATTTTAAATTTTACTCGGTGTTAATTTTGTACGAGATGGGAAGACATATAAAATTTATATAGCGACCAGACCAAGTATTTTTGTGGAACCAATCACAAGAAATTTTTGCCATTAGGTTCATTTATCAAAAGAATATCTAAAAATGAAATTTTGTTCTCTGATTCTTTTTCTAACGTGAATTTAATTCTATTACTTTTATCGATTGAATTACTTTTATCTATTGAATGATTGTCGTATTTCAGCAGTTGCATCTCTCAACATGCACCTTGATATGTATTGAACACTTGTCCATTGACTGTTCACAAAAATTGGAAAGACGTTGGTCTTGGAACATACGCCTACAAAAAACTCAAAAAGAAACTTTTACTTTGTTTTAAATGTATTGTGTAAAGTTGTCTCAATGTATTGGCTTTGAATACGCCCGCGATTTTATACGATGTGGTTCGCCTTGTCTATGTGGATCCCATTTCTTACTTGACTTATTGCATGGAAAATAGCGTGGAACGTCTGTTATAATAATGTTTTTGCGAATTGTCCGAAAACATCAAGTTTTTGTCACAGTTTGCAAAATTCGCTAAGTGTCATTTTTTGTGGCTCGAATACTCGTTGGAGAGCATTTTCTTGAGTGAAATATACACGTCGGACCATGCTCGACACTTTGGTTGCGTTCGTGTATGGGAACACTAAGAAAACGTCAGACAGCTTCGTTGCTGATGATATATCTGCTCATTTGGTCTCATGATATTTCGTCGTTTTAATTTATATTTTGTGCTTCAAATACTGCCAAATTACTGCCTTTATTAACATATTTGCAAATGTACTCCATGGGCTGTACAGAACTGCAAAACTTGACAATAATATGAGCCTTGTACGTTTTTGAAAGTATTGGTGAGGATGGTACCACCAACTGATTATCAATTTCAATTTGATTTGTAGCGTACGACATTCGCATTGTTAGTGTGGCCAACATTCTCTGCGTTTCTGCGTCGATAAAATGAATAACGGCCGATATCAGTAATGGTATCAATAATACATTGCTTTGGGAAACGCTTTGTACTTTTTCCATTTTTCGATGTCATATTAAAAGCACCGCACGGGATGGATTATATTTGTGGTAACAATATCGAACAATTCGGAGATTAGCGTGTACGAATATCGTGTCACGTGATATTAATGTATTAAGAATTAAGAAAATAGATTAAAAAAATATTTATGGGTGGAGTAGACAAGTTAAAATTTGTGGTTGTGTTTATTTTTAAATGAGAAATCATAAAAATGAAAAAAAAAAAAAATGGAAAAAATTAACAGATTTTTTAAATCTCGACAACAGCGCCACCTATCGGCTCCAAAACTATCCTATCTTGTAAGCTTGAATTAACCACCATAGGCATTCACAAAATTTCATTGAAATCGGTTGGGCGTTTTCGGAGATTAGCGTGTACGAACATCGTGACACGTGATTTTAATATGTATAGAGATATCTAAAGCGGTTAAAATTGTAATTTTGTTAATTTTGATTTCGAATTTTTCTTTATACATATTTCTCAATTATTTCTTATAATATTTTTTACCAATTTGTTATCCACATTTGTGATATTGCTTTAGAAAATGACACCGAAAGGATGTCAAAAGCTAAAGCAAAAATAAATTAATTTTGTAACAATGAGTTAAATATCATTAAAAAATTAAAATAAAAAGCAAATAGGTGTTATGCTTGAATGTCGCTGATCAGCCATAAGTCCTCCAGCTGGGCTGTTATTCTATTTAGCTATAGCTAGTTAACTTAATTTTTTTATCAAATGAAACCACATATTTCATGTTAACCAATAACAAAACTGATATGGGAAACAACTCGGTGAGGTTGAAGATTGGTTAGGTATAAACGATCTAGAGATAGTTCTAAATTGTAACTGTTCTTGACATCCTCTCATGAACATCATCTATATCGAACCGCAAACTCATTTCTATTTTAACCTCGCGATATGGGAACCACAATTCACATGTATTGTCAGCTTATTTCTTAGATTAGAGTTAACAATACTAAATAAAGAAAACGCATTTTACTTTACATAAACTGAAACTATTGAAGTCGAACTGTAACTAAACATTGTCTCAAAAAATTGTGACATTACCATTATATGGGCCAGTCGTATGGTTTAGACAAGCTTTTGTTAACAACGGACTATTTTTTGCCATATACGGAAATGTTGAATGTTACATATTATATGTTCAACAATCAGATGAATATAAAAACGTCTAAAAATTATTTAAATATACCGTCAAACATACCACAGCTCGCCGTCATCACTAAATGTTAGTTTCATAAAAATCAGTAAATCTATATGCATTATATATCCAAGATTCCTCAAGTAAACCACAAAACTTCAAGAGACTTTATCTTGAAAGATGTAAATTATTACGGAAGCGGAGTAGGAGCAAAAGTATAGAAAAATTCTACATACCCGATGACAATTTGGCCCGAATTTAACAATGCTGCAATCGCCAAAATATAACCGTATTTGGTCGAAAACACCTCTAGCAGCATTATTCCGGTTTTCCCTGGGAATATCAAAATTATATGTGTCTGACCTATTGTTGAAATTAATTGGGCTTAACTATTATTGTAGCAAATATATATATTGAGAACTATTTTTCCCTATAAAAATTTTGTGGAACAAAAGTTCCGAATGCCACTTTTTTCGAAAACATTTACACCAAACTAGTTCCAACATGTCAAAAAAATATAATTTAGACAAAAATGCTATGAAAATATTTTTTTCATTTTCGTATTCCCAGGTTAAACCAGAATAGTGCCACAGTATATGCTTGATTTTTCCCCAAAAGCCAAAAAGCTAAACTAAACCAGCGATACGTTTCGGGCTGGATTTACTGCTACGAGAAAACTTTCGTTAAAGGAATGAAAATAACGAATTAATGTGTAGTATTGAAATTTTCGGGAAACTTGTGCTACCTTGAGCCTACTACGGTTTACAAAAAGTTAGGCTTGCAGTTAGTATTAACTGAATAATCAGGCTGCGATAGTTGTTTATGATATAAAGTAAATTCAGTTTCGCATCGATCTTTGTAATATACTTGCCGCAAATCAGGTCAGTTAGGCTCCTCCTTTTAGGAGGCACTAAGAACTAAGAGAGCACCGCTTTTTTTTTTTGTAAATTCGAAATAAGTGAAATCGACCTCCACGAGCTTAGCTTAATTCACTTGAGGCACATATTCATTTTAATGCATTAGTTAAACCTGTGGGAAACAAACATAGCTCAGCATCGTAGATTTTCGAAGGAAGGAATAATTGTAATTACCGAAAATGCAACATTTTAGTATATTGCTGCATGAATTGGGTTGACCCACAAAGTTTTTCTGATTTGAGTTTTCGAGATGAAAACACAAAACGGTGAGATCAAAACATAATTAACAACAAGCCAAAAAACAAAGCTGAAGTGTGCATCGGGTGAAAAACTTTAAAAAATAAATTAATATTAAAATTACTAATCCGAAACTTTATATATGTTTACTATAGATCCTTTTAGGTTAGAATTAAAGTCAGATTTAAGGTAAAAAGCCTGTGTTTCAGAAATACGTTTTTTGTCAGAATCGAAAAAGGGCAAGTGATAATAATTTTTAAGAAGTCTTTGGTAAAGATTTTTACCCAATATTTCACGAAAGAGAGTATCTGGTCTTTTTCTATAGAAAATTCAGCAAAAAAAAATTACAATTTGTATGCATTAAATGTCAGTCATCAATGTTCAATTCAACTTCTTAATAAGTTTCTATTTTATAAATGCACTCAACAATTTAAATAAAGAATAGAAAGAGGCTTTTGGAAACAAAAATTGCAATAGAAATTTTTATTTCACTAGTACTGCAAGTCTATATATGTGTTTTGTCTATCTGCCCCGCCATTTAAGAAGTCCCGAGGTTAGACTTTATCCATCAACATAGTTTCCTTCAGGAGTGATACATTCATTCTAATTTGTCTCTAGGATGTCGATGCTTTTTTATAGAATGATTTATTTTTGACCTCAAAATCGATTCCCTCGAGCAGTTTTAGAGCTCTGCGAGCCAGATCCGGAGAGTGCAATCTGCAGAAAAGCAATTCAAACATCAATGCGTGCAATTTTGTCATCGGGGCTAACGATTTGTGATACGATGCAAGGGATTGCTTTGCTTGAACTACTTGAACTTACTTTGCTTACTACCACAACTTTTCTATCGTTGGTTGAAGGTTCCGTAAAATTAGGGTAGTGGTATCCTGAATACTTAGTAATTGACCATAGGAAATTGAACGATAAAACGATCTTCGACAAATTCCCTATGCCTCAGATTGAAGAAATGTTAGACAGTTTAGGGAAATCCGCCTATTGTATAACATAAGACTTAAAATTCTCTCAAGAGGAAACCGCATTCTTAACCCCGATCTAGAGCACTTCGAGTTCATCCGATTGCAATTTGAGCTTAGAATTGACCTTGCAACTTTCCAGCGAGCTATGTGAATAACGTCCTACACAGACTGGTAGGGAAACTTGCTATTTGTGTTTAGATTTTATAGTCGTCTGATCCAATTTGCCCTTCAAAAAATACTCAATAGATCGTCAAATTTTAACTTACGAGTATTGAAAAAGAGAGACCGAATTTCTTGGGTATATTCTTGGGCATTCCAAACTATTTGGAACAATTCTGTAACTAAGGAGGCTTTTCCACCTCGTCAATGTGTGTTTTTCTGTTAGTATTTGTACATGTTAAAGAAATTCCGTATAACAGACGGTTTAAAAAAGCTGATTTCAAAAACGAAACCAAGGACGACTTTTCTTCATCCCACGGAGCAGTTATAGTCATATGATAGATAAATATTTCAATTATTTATCCATGGAAAGTTTGAATCGGGAGGTACCGGGTTCGAATCCCGATAAGGGCAAGATGCAAAATGGTTTTTCATCATCTGATTACGACCGGTGATGGAAATGAACACAACTATGACCCCCTGTCGGAGTGCACAGGTCATGGGCCGACCCATCTTACATGCCAGTACTATAGGCTGGCATGGAGCTACGCAATGTGTAGATGGTTCTACGTAAATCGGACCTATAGACGATTGTCCTCGATTTGGCAAGCAATGCGTAAGGTAGGACGTCAAAAGTTAACCACGAAAGAGTTGGGACTTGGGAGTGCATAGGCCCCAGAACAGATTGCATAGAATAATACAATAAAACTATATTCAATGGAATGTGGTCAACTGAATGTCAGCGTGACCAAGGAGCTACGTGGGGTTTTCTGTAACTTTAGTTTTAACAAAAGTAGACACATTAGTTGAAATTTGGATTCGAAATGTGTAACCTAAATTAAATAATAAATTGTGTACAGAATTTGCAAAATAAATAATTTTTTTTTTCACGTTCACCTAAAGCAACAACTCGTAATTATATATAAAGGTCTTACAACAGGGACGCTCGAAATTTGTTAGGTTGTAGTAGCCCAGTTATAACAGTAAAGAAAAGTAGAGAAAGTTACGGAAAATCACCATGAAAGGTTAAAGTATTACACAACGTACGCAAATTATCAAAGTTTATTTTCAAAATCAGTGCTCCGCTCGAGAAAGGTATACCGTGCATTACATGATTTTTATCGTCACCACAACCATTCTGCAGCGTCAGCTTAATAAACGTTCGGTGGCTAGATTTGCATCAACTGGTTGATAAATAATCAGTGAGTACACGTACACCACCGAAACGGAAGGTCAGCTGTGTGCGGCAAACACCGAGTTCATTTCTTGTCGTTCACACATTTTGCGCCAAGACTTCAGTTGTATAAAATCCAAGTGCCCAGGACTTCGCTGATTAGGCTCTTGGAGCAAGCAAGGGGAGTTGACCCCATTTTTGAACAAATCAATTATCATAACGACAAAGCCCTATTTTGGATGAATTTGGATATCTGAACAAGTAAAATTGTCGGATTTGAGGCGATACCAATCCACAAGAGATACGCCAGCATCAAATGCATCCCGAGAAAGTCACTATTTGGTGCGCATTTTAATCTGGCGAAATCACCAACGACTTGTGGTTCTGACAAGACGGTGACACGTGCCACACAGCTCATGAACGAGTAATAGGTCACCGAGATCGTGTGATTTAACATCTTTATACACTTCTTTCATTGGGGCTATCTTAAATCGCAGGTCTATGAGAATAAACTGCAACCAGTTGATGCGCTTGAAGTCAATATAACGAAGCCACCCAGTCATCGAAAATTAAACCTCCTAAAAACGTGCCACGTTATATATACAGGGTGGTCCAAAAGTCTGGAAACCGTGAATTTATTTCGCGCACGGGTGGAAAACCGGAAATCTGATACTGGTGTCTTTAGTAATTTCATCCGAGGAATCAAATAGGCCCATCAGATTTTGGGCCCGATGGGGTCTTATACGAGATATGAGACCCAACTTTGAAATTTCAAATGCAAGCCCATCTTTTTTATTGCACACAGTGGGAAATTTTACCTTCGAATTGGTTAAAACCCGAATTCTGCTGGTACATTTAAAGACCTCATTTTTTCTCGACAATCACCACTCCTGACTAATTTAGTTTGTTGTTTGGACTTAGGAAGTCTCAAAGCGATGTTTTCTTTCGCACTCACTATAAGCAAAATGAATACAATAAGACTCGACGCACATGCGCCCATACCACACACGGGAAATATTTTCATGCGTGGTACTGGATTTATGTTATCATATATAATATTGAAATCAATACCGTCAATACAATGTTCCACGGTAGTAAACATTTGTCCTCGGTCCTCGCAAATCATTTTGTGTTTGAAAATCATAGTCACCATCTGGGGCCGAATTTTGTTCAAAAAATGGAAATAAAAATTATGAGAATTGCAGTTGTTTTACTTACCTACTAGACCTAAAACATTAAATCATATAATTGTTTAATACAACCAGCGAAAAAAATCAATATTTAGGTCTAGACGTATGTGATGTACGTATGTGTGCATTAATTGTTTCATAAGTTTTTTCTTCGAGCTAAATATGCACTTAACTACCCGTCAGAGAATAGAGATCTTGATAATGCGTGAACACGGTGACAAACAGAGGTCATATGTGAGTGCTGCGAATTTGTTTAACGAGACCCATCCTGAAGTGCCACCGATTTCAAAATCAACGGTGAAAAAAACGGTTGACCGCTTTGCGGCGACCGGGTCTGTAGCAGAATTGCCGAGATCGGGCCGGGGTAAAAGTGCAACTAATGAGAAGAAAGCCTTGGAGGTTCTTTTCAGTGTCATCGAGGATCCTCATGTGAGCCAAAGAAGGTTGTCCCAAACTCTTGGGGTGAGTAAATCATCCGTCCAAAGAATCTTAAATACGAATGGTTGGCATCCCTTTAAAATTCGCTTTGTGCAGGAGATCACCCCAGAGGACTTTGATCGTCGTCTGGAATATTGCGATGTAATGATGGAGAGATATCTTGCTAATAATTTCACCGTTTTTTTGGACGGATTCAGTTTGAATGAGGAGGTTAATCGCCACAATATGACATATTGGGCCGATGAAAATCCTCGCTGGATGCGAGATACACACTCGCAATGGCAGGATAAAATCAATGTTTGGGCTGGTATTTTGAATAACCAAATAATTGGGCCGTTTTTTCTACATGAAAATTTCACTCACGCCTGTTTCTTGGAGATGCTAGAATGGGATATCATTCCAGCAATTCGTGCTGTTGTTGGAGATCAATTGGAGAACGTATGGTATCAACAAGATGGAGCACCTGCGCATTTTGCATTACGTGTAGAACGATTTTCCAAATATATTGACGTCCAATATAAGTTTTATGCAGAATCCAAATCCAAATTAGACTTTCGAATGATTGTAACAACTCCAGTGAAAGTTTAGTTAATCTACCAGTAGTAACACACTGTAGAACTTGAAAACTGATCCGTTCAGTTCAAGGGTTTATTGCAAAGGGAACATTTTACATTTTGTATTTACAATTATTGACAAGCATAATTTATAAAAATCTAAATTATAATTTATAAACATTTTATAAAGTTTTATCGAAAATTTGATGAAAAGTGCGCTAAGTTTAAATTAATTATAACAGAAATTTATACTAGTATAATAATATGAGTATCAAACGCACTCTCTATACCGAATACTAAATGATATAATCTATTACATTTTGTTTTTTAATTTAACAGCTTTCTTAATTGTCAATGTTTACAGTTTACTTTTGTTTGTTTATTTAGTGTAATAATAAAATTATATTTAGTTTTAAATAAACTATGTTGAATTAATTAATGGTAAGTAATCATAATACATTTACATAATTTAAACTATTTTCTCTTTTAGATTATACGCTTCAAGGCAATGCTGGAGTTGGGCGATCCCGATACTGGAGTTTAGTGTTTGATAAATAAAGTGTATTAACATAGATGTTATTGTTGTTGTTATTTATTGATTGTGAAATTCTCCAAACATTACGCGTTAGGCAGCTTCTCAATGTTATATTTCCTGGGCGGTGGATAGGTAAAAGAGGCGCCATCGAGTGGCCACCAAGATCTCTCGACCTCACCCCTTTAGATTTTTTTATTGGGGCTATTTCAAAAATAGAGTCTACGAAACCAGGCCTGCGAATATCGAACAACTCCAGAGAAGGATAGTGGAGGTCTCAACTACGATAACCCCGGAGATGTTGGCACGAGTGAATTAGGAAATCTACCAACGATTCGCGCACTGCACTGCTTCAATTGAGCCCTGTAACAGCGAAAATCTCCAGTATCAGAATATCGATATGTGCCCCCTGGTCTGAATGATTCAGACGCTCTCGGATTTTTTAATAAAAAACGCTACATAGGACCCGAAAATGGACGAAAAATTTTTTGGTTTTAACCAATTCGGATGTAAAATTTCCCGCTGAATCCGAATCTGCAATAAAAAGATGGGTTTGCATTTGAAATTTCAAAGTTGGGCCTCATATCTCGTATAACGCCCCATCGGGCCCAAAATCTAATGGGCCTATTTGATTCCTCGGATAAAATTACTAAAGACCCCAGTATCAGAATTCCGATTTTCCACCCGTGCGCGAAATAAATTCACCGTCTCCAAACTTTTGGACCAGCCTGTATATGTGCCACGGTACAATACCATTAATCACATATTGCCAAATATCATGTACTAACTCAACAGAGATTGCAACTTGGTAAGATAGAAAAAATCTGTTACCAGACGGCCGAAGTACAGCTCTAAGGGTCACTTTCAACGTACACATACACAGCTGCAATATTTTCGAAACGAGCAGTTGCCGTGGAAAAAACTCAGAAACTTCCGATTTCATTTTATTTGATTCTGATCTAGCTTTTGACACTATAGAGAACAATACATGTGGAACTCTTGAATTTAAAAATTACGGTCACACAATTTGCAAGATTAGAATTGAAAGATAAATTCATGCTGTAATCTCAGTTTATATTTATTTAAGATGTTTAATGATTTTAAAAAACTTGACGTAAGTTGTTTTAGAAATGGTTCTCGATTTTTTGAACGAGGAAGTGAAGTCGTTCCCATCTTTGTGGGACATTGTGTGGTTTGTGTAGTAGCAGTTACCGCTGAACATAGGTTGAACTTTTCTAATGTTACATTGTAACTGGTCGTGATTATTTTAGTTTTTATATGGAATGTTGATGATAAATCTTCATGATTGATTTGATCGATTCGATTTCTTTATGGGAAAAAACTGCAAGGAAAATTGTTTTTTAGCCTCAACACGATTCGGAGAAAACACAGAATATTTAGAACCAATTTATAATGGTACTCGTTCAGGATAGATATGGGTGTAGTTTTCAACCTCTCATCTCGTCCAAGAGTATAAAATATTTGTATGCGGAAATAGCTTTTGTTTCTCAGGGTTGTATTTCTCTCAAAATAATAATTTTAATCAGCTTAAACTGTTTAGTTTAGTGGTTGGGAAAATGCAACATGGAAAGAACACTTTATACACAAAAATTAATGATGTCGATTATAGAATCCGCATGAACGAATCGATTGCCGTTTAAAAACTGCATATAAAAAATATAAAACAAAATTTAACATCATCATAGAAATTCCGACAGATTTTCATACATTTAGCGTAAAATTTGTTTAGATCCGCAACTGTTTTATTGCGTTTGCGCGGAGAATCGCAAGTCGCTACAAATTTTTCAGGCTACTTTGATTTATACCAATTTGCTCTCAGGGACTCTATAATCGACTGAATGTTGTAATTTCTTCTGGAGTTGTCTGGAATTACTTCTGGAGTTCTGGTATTTTTGACGTCATTTGTGTGGCATATACTCGTTTTTCGAATGAAATTTAAAACATGAATAAACTAATTGGTTAAGTGAAAGAAATTTGACAACAACCTCTGAAAATCCTATAAATTTTTATTATATGGTTTTTCGAGAATCGAAAAATGTTTATCTGCGTAGTGTGAACTTACAGTTTAAACTAAACTAGTTTTTATTGTTTTGGTGCGTTATGTGAATTTAACACAAGTTTTATAAATCAACTGATTTTGCTGCTAGATGATTTTTATTTTTTTTGAAACATCAACAAATAAATCTTGCTTAAATTTATTTTTTAACAGTAAACAAAAAGAAAAATACGCCTAAAATTGTTAAAACACAACTGTGGAAAAACCCATAAATCTATTTTCTTGTTATCATCAGAAACAAAAAGAAAAACCTTTTTTCTCTATACTCGAACGAAATACCCTAAAAACGTTTTCGATGCTGTTTGTTGTTATTTTTTTTTTTATTTTTTATTTTGCCATTCTCAGGACACTAAATAGTCGAAGTGGATCTAAAATCGATTAAATTAATGATGACAGATTTTATTACCGTTACGTTTTTTGCCGCATACTCATAGTTTTTCTTAATTCATATTATAAGAATGTAGTATAGAAGAAGTGTTTATTACAGGGTTCATATTTTGTTTATTGTCTGCACGTTTCGCAAATAAGGAAAAAAAAAATTAGGCTAATTATAAAGCCGCGCGTAATTGTTTTATTAAGTAGATAACATTTTTCTTCCGTTTCTTCGTACCGTTATTTATGTATATAAGTTGGGGGGTAAATGGAAAATTCCTTAATATATCGCAAATCAGTCTAAAAACAGAAATACTGAATGCCTCCCCTAATACCTATGAACATTTTAACGAATATAGACTTCACACATCTTCATACGTACATACATTTACTTCTTTTCTTTCCAGATATCGAACTTATGTATATGTGAGCTTTTTTATATACCGAACCGCATATAAGGAAACTTTGTATACAGAAAGAAGTGTATTTTTCAGAAATAGAAAAAATTGAAAGAGAAAATGGAAAATTGAATAAAATTCCTGGCTTCTGTTATTCATTACACACGATTATAGTATTTCTGTGTATTTCATTTACTCTGATTTCGGCAGAATTTTTTTTTTGTTGTTGCTCTCCGTTTCGGAGAATAAAACATTTTATTTAGCGGAAGATGTGTTTTAATGTTATGAAACGAAATTTTATGTTTTTGATTTGTGGTTTTACCAAGATTTTTTTTTTATTATAAATCAATTTTTATGTATCATCTCTATTGAACAGAAAAGAAATTGGTATTAAATTGTGTGTATAGATTATGGCAGAAATTTGTTAGCTGCCTGACATTTAAAGCTACGAGTCTGTGTGTATTAAATGTATAATACTTTCGTGTTACTTTGTACTGAAAATGAAACAACGTTTTGTGGTTAGTATTTAGTTATGTCGTCCATTCTCAAAATGTCTAGCGCTTGTTGACACAGCTAAAGTTGGCATACGGTCGGTAAAAATTCGTAAGAAACGTAAGATCAGAATAACCTGTGGCAAAATAAGATAAATACAATACGGATAATTATCTCAACAAGCAATTATAAGAAAGGAAGTCATACGTTCCAGTGAATCAAACACAAATTTATGGCCCTCTAATGGTGTTGCGGCTAATGTTGATTCTTTCACTGATTTTCAGGTATTAATAGAAAATCTGGAGCTCAAGAATTAGTTTTGATGTTAGCTCGGAGGTTGATGGAGACATGGCTAGAACCTGCTTAATAAATCAAAATCGCCTTGATCGAAGATATTTTAAGGTTATACATATGTATATAACTAGTATGTGGAAATCAAGAAGCGGCTCATTGGGTGGTGAAACTTGAACCGGGAAACATGTTGCCAAATTGTGGAGTAATACACTTGGACTGGTTGCGATGCCGTGTCAGAGTGGTTGTGACTCCAACTAGGTGTTTTAGGTGCCTGCGCTTTAGCCATATTGCAAAGAATTGCAGGCATGCACAGAGACCCGAAATGGTTATAAGATTGTCCAAATAAAGACTAACATGGCAGTTGGGCAAGCTACAAAAAAAAAATGCAAAAACCACACGTCCACCAAATGTGCTACAAATAACGCGTACAAAAATGCAGTGTAACGTCGGAAATTTAATCGCCCAACATTCAAATGTGGAGATTCGTTCCTTCTACCGTCGCATTGTTAAATATACGCCCAATATTGAATTGGTCCTAGGCCTAGGTCCTAAGCTATTTACTGGATCAACACCAAAAGGTACTGTTCACTGGAGACTTCAATGCTAGAACTAAAATGTAGACAAATATAGATATGACTGTCTAACTGATAGGAGTAACCTTTTCATAATAAACAAGCAGGGTTAATAATAATATAGCAGTTCCCATTTGACGTTCTCGTCAAATGGGAACTGCTATATTATTCTGACAAAAGGCAATGGCGCCTTATTGGGCTCGATAGTTGGGTGTTTCTGGAGAAACAGTTGGGCATCTATCTAGTGACCACAGAGCCATAACGTTCGAGTTATCAAACCTCCTACAGAGTAGACCGCTCGCTAATAGCTAAACTTCGAGATTTGCCATTAAATAGCGAACTGGAGTCTATTTGCTGAGTTAATTGACTACTGAGATGGTGTAGAAGAGATTGGAACGAACTAGGTGACTTTGTAGTACGGAAATAGGGGCAATGGTGATTACCCCATGGCAAAGAAGGTGCAATGAATGGGACAATGATATAGACATACATTCGACTTCATTTCCGACATCAAAGAAAAACTGAAAATGAAATTACATTATCGAGGTCGATCAATCAAGTGATATCGGGACATGGTAAGTTAAAGCCTACCTTTAGAGATTTAATAATGTATGATAAATAACCAATTTCAATGCATGACGACGATGTTCTTCTTTAGCAAACCCGGCCTCTACATGTTTCCACGTGGCTAGGTATGGAAACGTCAACATGTTTAATTGTGAATGGTTAGTTGACAAGGCACTGATATGGGTTAACTATGCCAATTAAAATAAACTATATTCATTCAATAAGTTAAATTGATTATATTTAAAATAATTCCAAGTTAAAGGTTTCACCTACCGACCAAATGGCACAGTGGTTAAAGCTTTGGCGTTTGGATCGGGAGGTACCGGGTTCGAATCCCGATAGGGGCAGGATGCAAAGTGAAATTTCATCAACAGATTTCGATCTGTGGTGAAATGTAACACATCTATGACCCCCTGTCGGTGTGCAAAACCCATGGGCCGACCCATCTTCCATGCCGGTATAGGCTGGCATGGAGCTTGCAATGTGCAGATGGTCTTAAATCGGTCCTATAGCCGTACGTCCTCGAGTTGGCCGGAAGGCGTAAAGTAAGGACGTAAAAAGCATAACCGCGGAAGAGCAGGGTGAGCCTTGAGCCCCAAAACAGATCGCATAGTTACCAATAAAAAAAAAAAATAAAAATAAAAAAAAAAAAAAAAAAAAGGGTCTCCAATATTTTCCGACATGTAATATTTACTTAAAAAATTTTTGTAGGAAAACATTTCGGCGTAAATACATTTTAAAAAAATAAAATAAAAAAATTCGACTCATAAAAAATATTTCTTAATTTAAATTTAATTTTAATTTCTTCGACAGCGCGTTAAAAATAATAAAATTAATTAACAATTAAAAATGTGACATAAAAGCAGCATCCACGATCAAAATAAATTAAAAGTTAAATTAATGTTTGTTGAATTTTTTGGATTTCATGAACAAGTGTCGAGATTTCGCAAAGTCGTAATCGGTTTCAACATATTTTTATGTTTAATATATCAAATGTTCATGACCATGATGATTTTCAGAATAATGTCATAAAAACGACATGAGAAAAAATTGGACTTGAAACGAATGAAGTTTTTTGGTTAGGTCTTACAAATTCCACTGTCCATGATAATTTTCAAATTTTGTCGTAGTGCTGGCACAGCTAAATATATCTCCCTCCCCACCCACTCGCTACCGTATGAGTTCATAAAATTAATGTGGGCCACATCTGAATATGTCACAACTATCATGACAGCATCCTACAACTATTTAATAAAATTCTAATTTTATAGGGCTAACTAGAAAACAGAAAGGAATTGATGAGAATCTGGTAAAACTTCGAGCTCTATTCAGTTGCAGCAAATCAAAATAAAAAAGTTCACCCTTCGAGAGCAATATCTCAACATTTCACAGCTATGAGAGGACTTGAAACTTCTAAATGACACTGGTGTTAGATAGTGCTAACCGAGAAACAAAGTGGAATCGGTGAGAACAGGGCAAAGTCTCTAGATGTATTCAGTTGATTTGTACACAAATCAAAATAAGCGAATTCCGAGCTTCTAGGCCAAATTTATGACAGTACATTGATAAGTTTTATATCAAAGGGCCGAATGTCGAAGGGCCAAATGTCGAAAGGCTGAATGTGTCGAAGGGCCGAATGTGTCGAAGGGCCAAATATCGAATGGCCAAATGTCGAAGGGCTGAATCTGTCGAAGAGATGAATGTGTCGAAGGGCCGAATGGGTCAAAGATTCGAATGGGTCGAAGGACCGATTTTTTTTGTTTGAATTTTTTGTTTTTAGAACTATTTTTTTTTTTATTTATTATTATCAGAAACCTGACATAGGGCCAAATGACTCAGATGGCGTATTGTAATGAACAAGTTCATTATAGAAGAAACATATTTTTGTTTGTGAGAAATGTCCTAACTAAACCATACTACTCGTCTTGCATTATATTTAATCATTCGAATTATAGTGCAGTCGAATTATACTTTTAATTACCATACCAATAAAATCAAAATACAATTACCAGTATGCCTTATCATCAAAATCCAAGCAATGTGTAATGCGTATACGATCACTGAAGCACATTGACACACCTCCAAAGGTATTTCAGTTAGTCTTTCTTGTATAATGCTTAGTAATTATAGTATGTCGCTATTGCTTCACTACGATGTCTTGACGGAGAATATTTTTTACCACTTATCGATTTTAAAATTTAGAACAATCAGTCTTGCCAATGTTTTCAAATAGTTGTTACTACTTACATTCTTAAAGACCAGGATTTAGGACGTTCAACTATAAATACTTGCGGCCGTTTTATTTGGAATACATAAATTATATTTACACAGCAGGTAATTATTTTTGTGTCTTATTTTAGCTTTAATTACAAAAAAAATCTAATCTTCGGTTTCGGTTTTGTTCTTGTTAAAAGAACGTGTGTAGTGCAAAAAGATTCACGATTGCGTGTGAAGAAATCGCGGCCATAAAGGGATAATACATTTACCAGATTTCAAGGATCAACTCAAACACCCATTCGGCCCTTAAATACATCCGGCCCTTTGACACATTCTCCTTCAATATTCGGCTCTGTGACATTCGGCCTTTCAACACATTCGGTTCTTCGACACATTGGGTCCTTCGACGTTTGGTCCTCCGACATTTGGCCTTTTGAAATTCGGCTCTTTGTACCCATTCCCATTGAAACATTATAGGCCTAACCAAGAAACAAACTATTTTGATACGATTTTGATTGAAATATCATTTTGTCTGAAAGTTTGCTTGTCAACTTTGATATCACTACCATTAACAAACATAGAATTTGAAAGTTTTGAAATTGTGAAATTTTTTTAAACCGTTTCTAAAAAATATTTACAGTTTGGTAAGTAGTAAATTAAGATTTACTAAATATTTCAAGCGCATAAATATTTTGAAGTTTACTGTCAAGTTGTTTCTCTGGACAAGTTTACTATTTAAGATAAAACCAATATGTGTGACGGTGTCTGGTCTTATGGTCATTTTCCCAAAAAACAAAATGTTTAACGCATCAGCTTTTATCCTTCTAGTAAAGACCAGTACTGAGGTGTTAGATGAATTAACTCGTAACACTTTTCTCAGGACGCCCTAACTCTACAATTTTCGCATTTAGACAGAACATTTAAGTGTTCATCAACATAACTCTGAATAATAAACTCAAATTGATTGATAAGTAATACATCAACAACAAAGAACGACAGGAAATAAGAGAAAAAACCTTCCTCAGGAGAACTTTTAAAGATTTCAGTGAAGGCTGAATCGCAAAACAGGTCGGCCTCAGTAATATAAGCAACAATGGTTTGATTAATATCCACATTTTTGCAGAGCTTAAGAATGGTAGAGATCGATGTGCTTTTAAATTCATCTGCAATATCCAAAAAAGTGTCCAACAGAAATGTTTACTATGCTTATTATTAAGATATTTCGACTAAGCTTTCGACTATATGCAGCATATATATTATCGAGTGAGAAGTTACATAAATGACGATCTCAAACAAATCTGTCAGCAATTCTTTTAAGGGGTTTGATTAAACTTATGAAGTGACTAATAAGTCAAAATGATTTTGGGTTCTACTCCTATTCCAAGATTCTTGCAAAAGTTCAAATGAAATGCGAGTTTTAGAGAATTGACAGTGACAAGCCTGCATGTGCTAACCCGAATCTAGTATCGGTTAACAATAGTGTTCGATTGATCAGACGGAACCGAATGGCAACCAGAGTTGATAATGGGTTAGATACTTGATCGGCTAGCAATCAAGCAATTTGCTAGCCAAAATCCTGGCTACTCAATCAATTTTACTAAGGAAATTTGAATTTCAAATTATGTTTTTCAAAAATTTTTTTTTTTTTTTGCGATTGCATTAAATTCGCATTATACTCGTACCACGAAGTTGGGGTTGGTGTTTCATTGCATAATGCATTAAATTTAGAAAACCCATCTAAAGTCGGGGAAGATACAGTGTTGTAGTATTGCATTAATATTATTTATTACCTTGTGAACAATTCAACCACCATCCGACTAAATCTAATCCAGAAACAACGCCATCAAGAAGATGATGATCATAAATTTGAAAGAAAAAATCTGGAAAGCTGTAGCCTAAGTTCAAAACTTGCTGCTTTACTGTCAAGCAAAATGATCTTTTTAGATACGAACAAAAGGGTCTTTGATCAGGAGACTGAGATGTCTTCGATCTTATTAACTTCTCTACAAAACTAAGTGAACGTTCCATCGTTGAGGCAGAAATATCTTAGTTATTCTCGCGAACTCATAGTATTTTTACTTTCCAGTTGGCTACAGTTTGAGTATGAAAGTGATGTTTTTAGTAAGCGTTATCGGCTAGCTTTTATTTGAAACGAAACGGTGTGATTTGTATTAAAAATCGTCGCCATCCGATTTAAAATATCAATCTCCGAAACGGAATTCACATCCGAATGGAAACCATTAACACTAGAAGTGTCAAGATCATCTTGTTCTTCCTACTTTTAATTAGTTTTTTAATCAATTCTTATATTAAAAATTTAGTTTAATATCGATTTTTGGTAAGTTTTGATATGCTAACACGTGGTATACATGGTTATACAGAAAAGCTAAGGGGGTACATTTTTAATTTTCAGTTTAATTTTGGTTATGTATACGAGTAAGTCAAACTGACAAGTAACGCGGAGTGCGAAATGAAGTGGAACGGAATCGATATCAACAATGTAAAAATGTTGCGTGTAATCCCTATCGAGCTGTGGCCAAGTCAAATACACGCCATGGGCACCGCCACCAGAGCTATTATATTCATTGGTTTTCGGAAATGGGCCAGATTCTAAAAATTTTTGGACTTATATCCAGTAATATACAATAATTACTTTCAAATGACGTTATTTGGCGCAACAACAATTATTCGAGATTATTATATTGTTGAGGGGGGAATCGCAGTGCATCCAACGTATTTTGGAGCGCCACATGGCGGTAAAAGCACTTTGATATACAATTACCTATATTACATCTGTTTACCTTTGCAGATTCAGGGTCAAATCATCAATCATCATCGAACAGATTGCCAACGCCGGATAGTGACTAAAAAATTTTGCAAATTTATTTTATGGGCGATTCAGCAAGACGAAATCGATCAGCGTTGTGCACACCACAATTCGGTAAAAAAGACCAATTGCGGAACAACTTCAAACATTTTTCAATCATCACAACCAACTGGTTTTATTATTCAAGACCGCATTATACCGCATGCCATCTGATAATCACAAATTTTTCATTAGAGCAGATACGAGGTCTGCAGGACAACACGCAAAACGTTTTAATGCGCTAATAATTGATGAAGTCACTTTTGTCATCGTGGGTGAAAATCTAGAAAACAGAGATATTATTTTGCATTGGCAGAACGATCAACTGCAGCATGTGTCCGAAACACATCGATCATATCATACGTTACAATATCTTTATTGGTTATCATTTTTCAATGAAGATGATAAATTCAGTTACAAGTAAATTACTAATATACCTTTACGACCTTACTCACAACTTTACTCTATCTTATTAACACAAACATTTATTTACAGGCGCCAAAACTAACAAAAAGATAGTTGAATTAATTTATTTATCACGTCCACTTGCAATACTCAGTGGACAGAAATGTTGATAATCGTAGGGTTGTTCCGTTTTCGCCATCACTCTCCAAGACATTTAAAGCACACATAAATGTCGAATTTTGCCATTCCGTAAAATTTAAATACATTTGCAAGCACGTGAACAAAGGTAGTGACATGGCTGTGTTCGAAGGTGCATCCGAAAATTCATACGGTAAAATCACTCAATTTTAAATGGGCCGCTATGTTAGCAGTAACGAAGTGAGGTGGCGTTGTTTTTCATTCGCTATACATGAAAGACATCGCAAGAAATGCCAACGACGGAAACAAGGACAGTCAGGTTACTCACAAGTATTTTCCATCGATGCACTAGGACGTCTTTACACAGTACATGCCAGTCAAGAAGAGTGTTTTTATTTGCGTTTCACTATCTGCAGTTAATGAGGTATTGTGCGCACATATATACAGAGAAGCCTGTCAACGTTTGGAATTGCTAGATAATGGCATTCATTGGGGCTCTTTTATGCGGGACAAATATTTTAAAGATCATATGGCCCAAGATATATTGCATCAGATGCGACTCAGAACATCGAATGAAGATTTGCAAATGAAATAAGAAATTCACAATGAAGCATTAATTTTAATTGATGACATGTACTTAATGCTTACCACCAAAGGATTAATACAACTAGGAATGAAAATGAACAAATCGCTCAATGCACGATGCATTTAATCAAGAGTTGAGACGCGAACCCCAATACGATTCCGAGGCATTGAGAGAAACTGTTCAAAGAAACGTTATCCTTTTAAAATCGCAACAAAATATAAATACGATACGCTCATGGAAGTAGTGAACGATGGAACTTTTTTCTTAGATGCTCCTGGTGGAACTGGTAAAACCTTTTTAATATCATTGATTTTGGCAACGATTCGATCGCAAAATGGAATTGCACTTGCACTAGCTACATCCATGTGCCGCAGTTACGTTGTTGGAAGGCGGTCGAACAGCTCAATCAGCACTCAAGTTGCCGTTGAACATGCAAACTAACGAAACTCCAACTTGCAACGTTTCAAGGAATTCGGTTTTGTGGTGCGATGATTTGATTGGCAGGTGATTTTGACAAATATTGCCAGTGATTCTACGATCAACGCCAGCCGGCGAACTTAATGCATGTCTGAATTCGTCCATTTTAACGAAATATGTCAAAACACTTAAATTTAATATGAATATGCGAGTGGAATTGCAGAACGACCGATCTAAATAAGTTTTGGCTCAATTTGACTAATTGCTCGGCACTGGTATTTGCAAAATTCCTATTGACACTTCGTCTGGATACATTACATTCTCGACCAATTTTAGTCACTTTAGTGAGTCAAAGTCCGAACTCATCGAGATAGTATTGCCAAATATTGCTCAAAATTACAAAAAATCATGTATGGTTGAGCGAACGTGTTATATAATATCGGCTGCAAGAAACGAAATGAATTTTCAGATTCAAAATAAGATAACTTGCGAATTGATGAGTTTTACAAACCGGTTGACTCCATTACTAACCAATATGATGTTGTCGACTATATCCAACCATGTTTTTAAATTCACTAGAATTGTCCGGTTACCACCTCATAATCTACAATTTAAAGTCGGATCGGTAGTCATTATGTTGCGAAACATAAACCATGCACGTCTTTGTAGTGGCACCTAGCTTGCGCGGAAGAAATTAATGAAAAACGACATCGAAGCCACAATTTTGAAAGGAAACACAAAGGCGAAGACGTTTTAATTCCACGTATCCCTGTGATCCCGAACGACATGCCATTCGACTTTAAACGGTTACAATTTCCAGTGCGGCTTCCATTTGCAATGTCGATAAATAAATCGCAAGGGCAGTCATTATTTATTTACGAACAGAATTGTTTTTAAAATTCCCAAATTTAGCAGATTCCAAACTCAACTGATTAAATCACAGTTTCATACACATTTACAATTCAATTTATGTATTTCAAAAGTGTTTATAATTTCGTATATATACGAATGTTAAATATTTTCCATCGACTAAGAAAAGAAAACAAAAAGCGCAGGTGAGCCACCCCACTTCACCTAATACCTTTTAAATAACTGACCTTTTTTGGTTTGATTTTGTGCTTTTCACAAAATTTTCCTTACATAATATTATAATTCATCATTCAACGTAAAAATTTAATACATTTATGAAATATTAAAATTATATATATATAGAAGAAAATTCATGGAAATTAAGTGTGCGAGAAAAGGAGCAAAAATAATTTTTAATAAAATTTATTCCTTTTCAGAATTCGAAACAGTAACATAAAAAAGCGAACAAACCAAAAAAAAAAGTATATAGGAAAAATTATTTATTTTTTTAAGGTTGACTTCATTTTTGTTCCGTCTTCTTAATAAATTTAAATTTTAAATTCAAACAGTCAAATATTCAAATACGAGTAGTAGAGTAGCGTAAAAAGTGAGGAAAAGCTATTTAGGGAAAGCTTTTTTTATTTCACTGTGAATAAGAAAAATATTATGATTATTATATTTATTTTGCTTCTTAGGTTTATTTATTTCTTGTACGTTTTTGTTGTTGTTTTTATTTTATTTAAACAGAAAAGTCTAGTCAAAAATCAATTAATTTATTTAAATGAAAAAAGAAAATCGAGTTTTTTTCGTTCTACACTCCTACGTATGTATTTGGCAAGTGAAATTTTTGTGCGGGATTTCATCGCAACCCCTCTGCTTTAAAATAAAATAAAAAATATTTTGTATTTCGTATAAAATATTATTGTTTAGCATAAATTATTTTATTATTATAAAGAAGAAAATAATAAAAGTTAATTAGTTTTAATTAAAAATTATGGAAAAGTTAATTTGGTTTTATTAAAAAGGAAAATACTTTAATAGTCATTTTGGTGTATATATATAGGTCTATGTACAAATTTGCTTTTTGGTTGATTGCGACTTGTTCAAAATGTTTTGGAAAATTAAAATAATTTCCCGATGATAACAATTATTCGGTACGCGTTGTAAATAGTTATTGTTTAAAACCGAATAATTTGAATTTTTATTAATTTAAAGCAATAAACGGATTTTATATTTTTCCAGTTTCGTAACTATAGGAGAGGGGGGAGGGGCAGAATATTTTTCTAAATTTATTTATTTAAGATCTATGTAAGTTTACGTACATTCAATCAATTTGAAATGTTGATATATAAATATAGTTGATAGCAATTCGGAGAATTGAGGCAAAATCAATATTAAAATGTAAAAAACAAATTTATAAAATTTCATGTTTTTGAAATAGTTGTTTGTAAAAAATATGTTATTTAGTAAAACGAGCATAGCATATACGACGTACGTGTATAGGTTCTTCGATATATTATAAAATTCACAGAAAACATTTATTTTTTATTTTTATAGTTCAATTCTAGGAAGAGGGTGTTTTCAAATTTGTCGAAGTATTTGATATACATAAATATTTTTTAAATTAGGCAAAAATGTCGTACAATTCTTAAAAATGTAATGAAAATTTTTTAAGCATCTTGGATGAGCGACTCATAAAATGTAAACAGTGGCTTATTTAGTACATCAGGTACATCGTCCAGTTGGAAATCGTGAACAAAATTAAGTTTTCCGGATTCAGAGCATTGCTAACTACTCCTGAAGCATTTCACAATGGTCGAGGAAATATAAATGTTCGTGGAATCTAATTTTTGCTTTAAATAATAATAAATATATAAATAAAATAATATATTTTGGTTCGTCTTTTTCTTCAGTTTCTGAGTCAAATTTAAATATATATTTTTTCATTGGCGCTACTTCCCACGAAAGAATTTATCTTCTCATTTTTGACGTTACATAAACAAATTATCGGACTAATGATTGATTGGCCCATTGAATTCTAACCAGGGTTGCTAAATGAGGTTAATTGTCAACACAAACAAACAAATATTTCAAAAACAATACGTTTTGTAAAATGTTTCTCTTTTAAATGGGTTCCGTATTACAGGAGTCCCAGCAGAGATGAAATATTTTAGCTCTACTTTAACGTTTACAAAAAACCAAGATTATTTCTACTGTACATGACTTTAATTAGTATAATAAATACGTTTTATATTATTGGTCTAGTTTTGGAAACTAATCGGTAACCGTGAAAAACCATTAAGCTAGTCAGAGGTCAAACAATTAAAAGGTTGTTATTCATGTACAATTAACAGCCCGGTTTATATGAATGTTGTGGCAATAATTTTGTATTTTTTGCGATAGATCAATAAATCGTTTCCGTCTTAAAAGAAAGTCCGTTTTAGAGAATTTCGCTATATTTCTTGTAATTATAGGACGATCTTGTTATCCTTGGTTCCAATTTCTGTAGTTGTTTTAGAATAAAATAGAAATTAGATTTACATGATTGGTCTAGTCTAACATTGGGACATTTTTACTTTCAAATTCCAGTTTTTTAGTAACAATCCTTTTATTATTTAAATTAATATTTACACAATAATATTTTTTTTCGCAGAATTTAAAACGAGTTCGCCTTCATGGAGTTCCGTCTTATACGATTTTTACGAATATCTCTTTTTTATTAATGAACTTTGTATTTTTACGTCTATATTTAAAATTTTAATAAACTTAAAATTGTATTTATATTTCTCATGCCATTATTTAGGATAATAAAGTATTTAGTTTTAAATTGTTGGCCTAATATTACAATTCTATGGGTGACAATGATTACCATGAAAAATTGCATTTTTTATGTCGTGATTGAGAATAAGAAAGGATCTAGATGAAAATTATTGGCCAGTGCTGAAATGTCATCGGTGTCTGTGAAAACGTTATTTTAATAGGTTTCGTTTTAAAGAAATTCCGTCTTAAAGAATTTTCACGAATAACTGTTTATTTATTTCTGGATGGTTTGTACCATTATGTTTCATTGTAACACTTTAACAAAACTAAAACATTGTTCCTCAACCAGTCAAGGATCAAATACATGGATAGTCGTTATACAGTGATGCTTGTCATCGTGCGCCGGAATCGTGCGTGGCCGGATAAAATTTTCGCCACCGGGAAGTTTCCGCCTCTTGAAAGTTCTAAACTAAATTTGCTCTAAATTAAAGTCTAGTTTTAGATTTTAATGTACATACATAGTACGTATTTTACATATCAAAAAAAATTCAGTTTGGTCATGCAATGCTTTAAAATAGAAATACATAATTATATTAAATAAAAACAAATTTAATTGCATTCAATATATTGGTTGTTGTTTCATTAAATCAGATACTTTTGACACTGTATACATTGCAGACAACACTATTTGAAGCGTAACTTATCTATAGTTTTGCAATTATACCGGCATCTGAAGGTTGTAGAGAAATTAACAGGATGACACGTTACTTGTCGAGAAACAGCCCAATGTTTATGTTTTGCTTGATTATTTCGTTGTTAAAATCCCGTAGAATTTGTTCAAAGATCATAAATCTCATCCACCCTTAATTGAAATTTTTTTCGATGGGCAAAGATCTATTGTCTATTCTTTTACTGGCATATGGATTATTTGAATAACTATTAAAACGTATAGAATTCGATTCCGCCATACACAAGTACTAAATAATGAAAACTTAAATTTTCGTACCAAAAAGTTGTTCCGGCTTCTGGGTTTGAGAAGTTTCCGGTATATGCAAGTTCAATTTAGGGTTAAATTTCAGTCCGAGGAAATCATTCCGTGTAGTAAAATTTTCCGGCACATCAAAGTTAAGGTTTAGACAGGTTTTACTGTAATACTTTTTATGTAGAAAAGAAAAGCGTTCCGTCTTAATGCATTTCCGTCTTATAAAAATCTCGTTTTTTATTTAGTGATCATTCTATTTTTAGGTTTTTTTTAACATGTTAACAAACATGTGTGTTTTCTATCTCTTCATTTAGAATAACAAAAAATTTATTAATAATTTGTTGGTATAAAATTAGTCCCGCGGGTTGGTCAGGTCACCATTAATAGTTGATTTAATTAGTCAGAAGGCGGACATTTGAATAATTGTTATTTTGGATAATAATGGTGCCGTTTTATATGAATGATATGAAAATATTAATTTTGTGGAATTTATTGTAAATAAGTGATTTCCGTCTTAAGGAAGGTCCGTCTACGAGAATATGATGTACCATATTTTAGTTTGTGCATATTTGTTTTTCAAGTTTCACGTTAACATTTTAACTGAACAGAATGTTTATTTGTATTTTTGGTCTTTTGCAGTTTCGATTTAGAGAATGTTCACGTTCATCTATTTTATAATTTTGGGACGTTATAGTTTTTAGATATCACTTTAAAAAATTTAATTCGTTGAGTTTATTTTAAATATATAATTAAGAATAACTAGTTGTATTTGTTTTACGTTATTAAGCAAAAATGTTGAAATGCCGGAGTGAATCGGTTTCAGACACCGAACTTTCAAATGTTTGTAGTTCATGAGCGTTGAAGAGCCTAATAATTGAAAATAATTTCGAAAACAATAATTTTTGGCCAATTTTCAAGTATAATTTGGCAATTCAGGTACCTTTTTACTTTTAATCAAAGCAGAATTTTTTCACTTTTTCATGTAATTATTTAGAATAACATAGCATGTAATTTTTCATTACCGTCCCAATGTTGTAATGCCATTGAGCTACGTTAAAAAAGACACATTAGACGGTCGGTCTCTGCGTCAACTTATTAAAGAACGTGTATTGCAATAAAAATTATGAAAAATTTAATTACAAATAGTGGTTGTACCACAAAATATATCAGCACGTCATATTTCGTAAAGATGTTTAGTTAAGCTAACACTAAAGCGATTAATAAATTTTGGATACCTTAACATTGATAATAGATTTAAGTTTACTTAAGTATTAATTTTAAGTTTCAAGCAGTTTCGAGTTGAATCTTTAACTATGCTCCCAAGAAAATTGGATACCTAAAAAAACAATAGTTTTTAGAAACATTATACAATTTTGTTGTTTGAAATTTTCAAACATGTCCAATTTTAAATTTAATACAAATTTACAAAAACTAAAATGTTTTCATAATTTTTCATTAATGTTCAATTTATAAATTTGAAAGCTTACGTTAGCTCTACAAATAGAGAACTAGTGAAATTATTTTTAAAGAAATTGGAAATGCAATACACTCAAGCAATCCAGCTTAGGCGTATACCCAATGTCTTGAAATGTAACTTTTTTTCCATTTCCTTTGAAATGTTTAGAATATCAGGCTACTTGAGTAATATCAATATTTTTCTAAATGGTGGAGTAAACCTGCAAATAGAATAAATCGAAAATGTTGCAATCAGCTCTACGGAGCTGATATTTACGAACGATACTAACGGAGTAACAATATGAAACACTTAGGACAGCGGAATACAAATTTACACGTTTTATGCATTTTGCTAACAAGAATATCAAAACTCTTACACTCTTGTACTTTAATAAGTTAAATATTTAAAGTCAGACTGCCATATTATGGAAATACAAAAAATTTCAATGCAATCTCTCAAGAACAATTAGTATTGATCTAAGGATGGAACAGATGTATTCCTATAAATAGTATAACTTTATGTAGCCCGCATAATAGGAAAAGGCACTCCAAGGATTATAATTGTAATTGCAAAATGCTTCAAAATATGTTTTTGGCAGTTTATCAGAGTATACATCTTAGCAGGTGCAGACATTTTTATTTTTAACACAATAGATTGAAATAGCAGTATTCCAGGCAACCATACATAAATCCTTCAAGAAACGAACCTCCTTGAAACACGGATGTCAATCTAACCAATTAATTTATTGTATATTAATAATATTAGTTCTTCCAATTAAAAAGGTAAACACGTTATTTTTGCTGATGGCACATTATTAATATACAAAGAAATTAATGCTTATAGATTAGAAGAGCTAATGAACAACGATCTTAAAATATTTAAGGCATGGCTTGACGGTAATAAATTAAGCATAAACAAAATGAAAACGAAATATATTATGATTTTTAAACAAAAAGGGAAAAGGTCGGTTAATTTAGAAATTAGAATCGATAACACATTGTCAGAGAGAGTCCATCAATATAAATATTTAGGAATGGTTATAGATGAGAGTCTTAATTGGGTTGCTCATATAGAGAGATTAGAAAGAAAAATTCTCTCTTTAATAGGATCGATAAGAAAAAAATCATTTATTAGTAAGAAAATGCAAATTTAATCTATAACCCGTATGTACTAACAACAATAAGACATAATATATTTTCTTGGACACATTGTTCTGAAAATTCTAAAGATAGAATTGAGAAATTAATAAGGCGATCTCTAAAAGCACTGTTTAATTATCCATGGAGTACCCCAACAACTTATATGAATCAACAAATAAGTTTAATCTAAATAAAATTATTTATATGGAACGAGCTATATACATATATGTACAAAATTATCCACGGAGATCTAAAAAATAATGTTACACTTTATACTGGATTAAATCTTCACTCACATAATACCAGAACTCAAAATAATTACAGAAAAAACAAACCTAGAACTGACCAAATAAAAGGCAGTTAAAAGAGTGCAAAAGTATAAGGCAAATGCAACGCTAACCAGCTATTTCTTAAAAGTTGAAATTGCAACTACAGTGCATTCTCTTAGACGTACTCAATGAGTTAACCGCATTTGTTGCAACCAATTTATCAACAGCATCACTATTACAAATTATACACTACTGTTTAATGAACATAATCCGAATTATTTAGAATCCAAAATGGATAAAACTTCATTAGAAGCGCTGGATAATAATGAAAATAATAGAAATACTCGAGTGGTAGTTGACCGGTAATATTATGATGAGTTTATTACATTTAATGGAGAGATAACCTAATGGCGAAGTTACATTGAGGCATTCGATACTCGCATACATAGCAATCGGAAATTAAGTGAATTTACAAAGTGTTAGTACCCTAAAAATACGGTCCACTGGGTGAAACTCGTGAAACTTGAATCTACGCATTATATTCAATTAAAACACTGAAAAAAGCGCTAGCGCAAAATTACTTGATGAGGCTAATACTTATTTACGTTCTTCAAAAATATTGGGACGGTCTGCCGATTACAAGTATAACTTAATCGTTTACCTCATATCAATAAATTTTGATGTCGAGACATAATTCAAATTTCAAAAACAAGGTCCATAAAGAAATTTATTACGTTACGTTGCCACAAGTTAAATATGGAGACAACCCACCTTAATATCGTCCAACAGTCAAAATTTCGGAATCAAGAGCCGGCAATTTTATTAAAACAACTTGATGCTTCTTTTCTTTCTATTAAGACTATAATTACATTTATTTTAATACGACTGGTCATTCTATTCATAACATCATCAGAAGAGATGGAAATCACGCCTCAAGCGTTAGCAATTAAAACAGTTTTTCTAGCACCATTTTGATTGAAGTATTGAATTTTCGTGGTAGATATTTAAGAAAAACAAATCAAAATATTTTCTGTAAAAATACTTGTAAACAGCACCAATAAACACCAATAAACTTACGTTCGCGAATAAATGCCTATAAGAATGAAAGGTCCTGCCAACATTAAACTGGTTGATCAGAATATTTACTAGCCGCAAAAAATTTATTTTTTGTTAAGTGTGGAAATATTTGCTGAAATTCAAACAATTGAAGAAATTAAGTTGGGTGACAAGTATTACTAGCAACATAATTGTATCGTTAAGTCTGACTCTGCCACAACTAAACCAAAAGAAGTTTTTGACGGATCAGCCAAAACTACTACTGGTATATCTCAAAATGATGTTCAAAAAGAATTATTCATGACACTCGTACACATGCGTTTGAAATCAGTGCCGATATAACTAAAATGTTTAGACAAATTCGAATTCACAAAGACGATCAAATGTACAGTACATATAGAAAAAATTCTATATCAATCAAAATAATTCTTTTAATTAAATTCTAATTCGAAGCACTTCGAAATTGGTATAATTATCAAGATTTCCTTTTAAAAAATAAGCACTAGTTTCAAAAAAAAAACAATTAAATAAAAACCACTTTAATAGGCCAGAAATATTTTGTTTCATTATGAAATAAAAAATATTGTTTCACTTCACAAAAGCTACCATATAGTTATCAATAAATTCGAATTGATAGAAAATGAAACGAAATTAATTGTTTTTTTTTAAATGTTGCAATTTTGGCATAAGAAATGGCCAATAAATATAATCCTCAAGCAATTGCAAATAAATTATGCTATTGGAACAGCCCAAAGGAATTGTAATGGTTATAAGGTGTCATTTCGGATTATATTTAGATTTCAAAGAGAATTACTCTGATGGTGATATATTTATCATACATTTTTTTTTAAATTTTCAAAAAAAAATAGGTTTTTGTTTTTACAACTTTCACTACTAAAGGAAGTACAAATATATTGTACAATTAAATTACGCAAGAAAATGTGAGAAAAATAATTGCGCAATTTTTATGTACTCACGATAAATTTGATTGTGCAATATCATCTTTTCGTTGTTTGTTTGATATTTAAAATTTAGGAGTGTGGTAAAATACAATACATTTAATTAGTTAAACATGAGTAGAAAAATGGGATTATCTTTTATCATAATTGGAATGGTCATGTTACGCAAAACGGAGAAAAAGGCAAGAAGATTGTGATCCAAAAGTTGGAATTTAAACAGAAGCAATCATTCAGATATGCAACTTTTAAAAGAGCTAAATGCTTTGCTTTGCAATACTTTTGGGAAAAGTGGTTCCAAACATTAAAAAAAACAATATACGGTAATGAGACATACTATTTCATCAGCGCAAAAATTAGCCACAACGCTTAGACTTTTGGCCAATGGAAGAAATTTTACACTGTATACTAGTAGAAACTGATTCTGAATCACTGTGTTATCTATACTCATCTGGAGAAATAGCTGAAATCACTATCAAATGCTCATGTGGTTGTACTATGTACAATGATTGGCATAATGATGGTCGCGAATATAGTCACGAAGGTGGTCGAGATAATTTGCCTTGAACACACTTAGTAGTAGCTCCAGAAAGCCGATTCAATTGGCCTTGTAATATAATTTCATGAACTAATCGATCGGCATACAAACGTTGTTGTTCCTCCATTTTTTTTTAAATTTGATTGCTTAAGCCTTCATAATCACATATTTGAGGTCTTCTTTTAAACATTTCGTCTGATGTGTCGGTTTCTTTACGACGCTTTGGCTTCGGACTTCGATCAATTTCTTCAATTGTTTCTGACGTGTCCAATTCGGTAGTTTAAAAATAAGTTTTCTTTAATATTGTCTTTTTTTAGCTGCCAAAAAATCAAACGGAATGGAAACGGATTGCGCAGAACCTTGGTAATTTTTGGAATTATCGCCACTGTCTAGGCTCAGTTGATGGAAAACATATTGTCATAAGGAAACCACCAAGGATATTTTCGCGATACTTTAACTATAAAGTTACTCATAGCATTGTTTTACTAGGTATAGTAAATGCAAACTATGAGTTCATTTATGCTGCGTATTGGCACAAATGGAAGAGTTTCCGATGGAGGTGTTATAAATAATACCAAATTCTACCACCGGTTTAGAAAAAATAAATTAAATATTCCTCGCCCTGTAAATCGCACTTAATTGAAACAACGCAAAATGCAACTAACAAAATTCCATCGAGCCCAACATTTGAGAGATTACAGAGCAATGTAAATCATAGGTCAGCGCTACCCGCCGAAATCGTACATCAAAAATTTGTAAATTACCTAAACAACGATGGTAGTTTTCCTTGGCAATATAACATAATTTTGATAATGAATAAATATATAATAAATATTTTCTTAATTTTCCAACAATGCAACTTCTTGTTCATCCCCTACAGTCGATCTGGTAGAATCTGGAGTTTCTTGACCTGTTAGAAGTAACTGACCGTTAAAATACCGTAAGGTATATAGGTATATAAACATTTTTCGTAGCCACCGGCACGTTTCCAACCGTTGACTCTTTTAAGTCCTTACGGAAATTAGTTCGCAAGGAATACATTTTTTTACAATACTCGCCCGAGTCGCTGTTGCATAATATTTGTTGAATAATTGCAACAATTTCTCGTATTCTAAAGATTTTGCGTTTCTACTGTTGTATTTTGGGCAGTTCATATTCCATAACTCGGGCAAATTCCGATATTCCGCAATAAAATTGACAACCAATTTTTTTTTGTCGTAGGAAGACATTTTGTACAAATTTATAAAAAATACACAGGTTCAAGTTATTGTGAAATGCACTTAATTTTTATTCAAAATTTTCGACTTTTTTCATCATTTTTTTCATTCCGCAAACAGGAGAAATAGCACAATACATTGTGCAATAATGACGTCACATAATTATATTGCGCAATTTTCTTGTACGTGTATACCGACCGACCCTAATAAACAGTAACGAAAATTATTATTCAATAGAAACAGTTGACAGCAGATGTCTATGGTTACTGTTTCGTTGGAAATTTAATTGTGTTTTTTATGTACCTATAAAAAAAACAAAACTTAAAATCAACTGTTTTAAAATATTTTATTAACTTATGTAAGCAACCCAAGAGAGCGATATAATACTAGAACCGCATAAACGGAAAAATTCAGCAATTTGGTGGTTAATTTTCAAGGTCAGTTTATAAATGTACATAATTATTTATTGGCAGGTAAAGGAAAAGGGACAATGCTCGACATTATTAGATATAGTCACGAAATTATTCAACGAACAAATTAAACTGTTTAGCATCAACAAGCTGGCTGCCAGCTCCTTCAAAATTCGCCATTGAGTCCAAATTTTAAATTTCCTTAAAATGTTTTTGACATTGCGGTGTGTAATAATTTGCGATAAGGTCAAATTCTTATTGTGTATAAATGCGAATTTACGTTTATAAACGAGCATAAATTTCAAACAGGCAACAGCGGGGCCACCTACATTATATTTAAACTTTCAAGTATAAATATCGATTATTACTAATATTATTCATACATTTTTATGTTATCTCACTTTTATATCTCTGTATTTTAAAACAAACAAACAAACTAAAAGCATTAAGCACCCAAAAAAAAGGAAATATGTTTTGATTTATCTTAAAAATAATTTTATTTCTGTGTGCCCTTAATAATCGGTAGGTATATAGGAGTGACGCAGTTTTATAATATTATTATAATTTTAATTTCCTATATGAAATAGAATTATAATAGAAAATCATTTATTATTTAAATAATTTAAATTATTTTTTTTGCTACCTAGCTTATTTCTATATATAACAAGAAAAAAATATTTTTTATATTTATAAAGGAAACGAACGATTAAGACTAAACACCTGCTGTGTGAAAAATTGATTTTTTCTTAACGTAAAAAATTATTTATTTTTCGTATTTTTCATATAATTTTTATTTTTTTATTTTTTGTGCTTAAAGATTTCGGGTCAAAGACTTTCTCGTATACAAAGGTATATACACACAAAGTATAGATACATTTTTCAATTTAAGTATTTTAGCATGCGGTATTGAATGGAAAGCATTAATATTACTTACGATATATCTCCAAATGGTGCAAACGCATCCTTTAGCTGTTGCGTTTCAATTTCTGGACTTAAATCCCCTACAAATATGTGATAATGTTCTGAAAATAAAAGAAATAAAAATATAAAGTACAATAAATAACAGTAAATTCGGAAAATTATGGTTCTTCCATATAAATATAACTTTTTTTTTCATTCAATTCATTCTCATTCAACTAAATTCATAAAATATCACGTGTTATTTCGCACGGATTGCGGTTTTTTATTGTATTTTGTATGAAATTTTCATCAGATTTTCAAACCAAGATAAAACATAAATTTGTGGAGTATATTTTTTTTTTGATATTGTTGTTGTTGTGTGCTTTTTGACACAGGATGAATCATAAATATGTAATGTATCTAGGCATGTGGGCAAAAAAGCGATTCACACGGATTTACTATTTTGTGATATAGCTACCGGAGTATGTAATACACCTAAGTAGAGAAAATAATCCATATTTTGATAATTTAATTTAAGATTTCCCTTAATTCGTACGTACGAAAGAATTTCAAAAGAAGCAAAATATAAAATTTGCTTTATTCGTAAAAATAAAAATGGGGTTCGCCTACACAAACTCCCCATAACACACAACACCAACAAGAACAAAAAAGCTGAATTAATTAATAAATATATTTCGGTAAATTAGAAGTGTTTATACTTTTATTATTTATTACACGACTTACCTAGAATTTTCATTTATACTAGATCGAAACTGCCTAAAGCGAAATACTTAAATAAAGAATTGGAAATACATAAAAAGGAAAAAAAAAAATCACAATCAGTCAGCAATTAATGAATGTGAAGTTCGTGTTCAGACTGATTAATTGAATGTAAGGTATTTATATATTTTATTTTTGTCTATGCTTAACGTTATTGTTGTTATATAAATGAAGTGAAAATTCAAATACAGATTCTTTTCAAAGATTTTCCGTATTTATTGTTTAGGTTTTTGTTTTATGTATTTAATACGATTTAAGCACCTAGTTCTGTTAAATATAAATGATTTATTATATTATAGATATAGATACGATGTGCAGATAAAATAAAATTTATTAATCACCCAATATTTATTGACATAATTTTCAGGCGAATCGGCACAAAGAAATAATAACAACAGAATAAAATAAACAATCAAAAGTGACCTGGAAAAAACTACGTTATCGGAAAACCAATGGAAAATTATTCAAAATAATTCTATATTCGGTGTACCGGTTTTACCATGATATGGGAGTATGTCGTCTTGTGTATATCAATGTTTACACGTATTTACCGCGAAATTTAAAGTTGGCTTGTGGTGTAATTGAAACATTTTAGATTATTTTTACACCACTCTTAGAAACAGATACGATTCCATAATGGTATCATGCTACTCTGTTATAGTTTTTAAACCGAAAGGCAATTGTTTTAAATTTCATTTCAAAATTACGGCCCCTATTACGATTCTCACCTCACTTAAAGTTACTCTCTGTTATTGAAAATTGGGCTAAAAATCTTGCACTCGAGCTTGTCTTGCTTAGAATGGGAGATCCAAGCAAGACAAGCTCGAGTGCAAGATTTTTAGCAAAATTTGAAGTAACCGAGAAATAAATTTAAATCTCTAGAATACGAAGAGGACTGATATTATAAATTTTGATCGAGAACATTATGGAATGTAGAGGAAACGAAATTTCTAGCATCTTGAGTATATTCGAGCTCGGGTATTAGGTTATATGTTCACCAAACGTACGTGTTGTTGAGTAAAATAAATCGTGTTAATTTTTCAACGTCACAAGTGGAGATAAACGTGACACTTTCTTGACAACAATTTACATTTGTGACTCTGTGGTACCGGTACGCACACTTCATAACAAAATAGCCTTTCTCAAGGCCATACTAATAATTTGGTGGCAGAAATTAGGCTCTATGAAAATGAGAAGTTTTTTGATTACCAGAGAATGTCGGTTGAATTGTTTGAAAAATTGCTCAAAACAATTAAAAACAGAATAGAAAAGTTACGCATAAGTCGAAAACCAATATCTGCAGGAGCCCGAGTTATCGTTGAGATAAATATGCTGACGATAAAAATAATTGGAAAATTTAATAAATATTTTGATTATCAAGTGGCGGCATGATGAAGTCACTTGCTTATAACTATACAGACTGTCTGAAGCGTCAGCAAGTAATATTATTTCCGAAACATGTGAGGTAATACAAGATGGTAATATGAGAATCAGTGAATCGTGAGTTCAATAATACAATAAATGGAATTTATTGTATTAACCCAAACTGGATTGGGGCTCTTGACGTGAGACATATCAGAGTTTAGGTATTTTTTTAATTCGCTGCCCTGTTATCAAGATAATTTTGTCCTAATTTTAGGCGTTTAAAAATAGTAGTAGCAACTCTTACAAATATAAATCATCGCACAGTATTGAATTGATGGCAATTTGTGACGCTGATTACAACTTCTCAGTATGCTGCGGCGTATTTTGGTATTATGAATTTTTTATTTCTATCGGATAATTCGAAATCGACAAATTCGCCAGATTATGAAACAAAAAAAAAATACGAATCGAATTAAACGAAAATGTGACGTCATAATCCGACTGGTCTTTAGATGGCGAATATCGTATTGTGCCAATATTGTTTGAAAATAATAATGTCGTGTATTTTTATATTTTTTAATTGCCTTAATTATAATTATTGTTTTTAAATATCATTAGATATATTTACCAAGATGCAAGTTGTAAAATAATTAAATAATGTACTACAAATAACGTATGTATTTTAATAATATATAAAATTGATTCAATAGGTCCACAAAAAATGGACGATACGCTTTGATCCATAATAGCAATATTCAAAACGTATCGAATTTTTCGAAAGCGAATAATGTTTCATAATATACAGCAGTATAAGTGCACCACACGGTTCTATTAATTGAGTTTCGAAAATTTAGGAATTTCTAGTATATTACAACACATTACCACCCCCTATCCATTCCCCTTGAACTTACCCTAAATTCCGCCTGAGCTTTCTCAGGAGTATAGCTTACCCGGGTAACTCAAAAATTACAGAAACTTTTATTAATTAAGTATTGGGAATTTCTGAATGTGTTGTAATTATATGATTAGGACCAATTTGGTAAAACTATATAGCTAATAATAGATTTTTTGTGTAGTTTGATTATTTGGAGGTGATATTTTATCTAGATATACTGTGTTGTCGGCTATAAACATTGTATTCGCCTAGGCTACCAAAGACACTATCTGCATTCCCATTTTTTCTTCTGGAAACTCTCAGTTAATTGAGTATCATATATCTGTCTACTATTTGTCCGTTGAAATTGAAAGTTCCATCCTCATAACTTTCTCTAATGAAATGACATCGCCCACCAAATGATAACAGAGGCTTAGTTTTCTTTTGAAGTTCCTGAATTAAGATGAGTTGAATCGCCATTGCAATCAAACCGTCATCGACATAAACTGGAAGTACAGGGTTATCCAATTCGAGGTTGATAAAATAGAAATCTGTATACCGACATCTGTCAAAGATAAACGTCAAGTACGCTGTCATTTATTTAGTTGACATTCTGCCATTTAAGAATATGGAGCATTTAACAATCGACCAACGCGTTAAAATTAAACGCGGAAAAACAGGCCGTCGATGCTGATTTTTCGAACAAAATTTTCTTCAGTGATGAAGCTCATTTTTCGCTTGGTGGATACGTTAATAAGCAAAACTGTAGAATTTGGGGCTCAGAAAATCCACAATTGATTGTAGAGAAGCCATTACACCCGGAAAAAGTCACTGTTTGGTGCGCATTGTGGTCTGGTGGTGTGATTGGGCCGTATTTTTTTGAGAACAACCATGGACGAACCGTTACCGTCAATTCTGAGCGCTATGGCCGCATGTTAACCGATTTTTTTTTTACGAAAATCGAAGATTATGATCTTGACGATATGTGGTTCCAGCAGGATGGAGCAACCAGTCACGTAACATGAGCAAATCGAGATCTTTTGCAAGAGAAATTTCCAGGACGTTTGATTTCGCGATTGGCTGATGTCAATTGGCCTCCAAGATCCTGTGATTTAACGCCTTTGGATTTCTTTTTGTGGGGCTACGCGAAAGATCGTGTTTACGCAAACAATCCTCAAACTCTTGACGAATTGAAAACTAATATTCGTAAGGTAATGGCCGAGATACCGAAAATTACCTCAAAAGAATCAAGGCCTGTAGGAAGTCCCGTGGAGGACATTTGAATGATATCTTGTTTAACTAAAAATGGCAAGGATCAATCTGTAAAATGAAATAAAAATTACAATACATTCCGAATATTTTGTGTGTTTTTTTTAAGTTTACTTTATCAAGCTTGAATTGGATAACCCTTTATCATCATTACATATGAGTCCTTCAAAAACAAATGAATTCGATTCATTGACCACAAAGTGGAATTTGTTAATCGATAACGTAAACTTTCTGTTTCAGCAGCGTGACGCTTGTTTCAATTCATATACAAACTCTTCGATATCTTGAACAGACGTCCGCAAACTTAACTACAAGGCTGACATTTCAGTGTAATGTCATACTCCTGTGTAAACCCCTACACTATTAATCATACTTTGTATCGATTAAAGCTTCCATCTGCGGATTTTGTTTTATTTTGATGACGCAACCCAAGTAGCATTTTAAGTTGTCAAACGATCCCTACATCGTTGTCACAACTAATTTCATCGCTGTTTGGATGTGGCGAACCGTTGATCACAACGGCTCCACGTGGTTGTCACAGCCAATTTGACGAAAATAATCGGTTGTCACAACATTGTGACAGCGTTGTGAGCAAGTTATGGTTATATCCCACAACTGTTTGAATTTGTCGTGAAACGGGGATGAAGCTGTTGTTAAACTACTTTTATCACAACGGAAAAGAATAACTATATGATAGTATGAACATATAATAATAATGAATAATAATAATATATTATATTAATCTGAGTTCATATATAATTCAATTTGATTATTTATCGCACATATACGTGAAAAATCATGGGAAATGTAAATTTTACTGTAAAAGAGGGATTTTTAGTTTGAAAATAAAGATTCGCCCCATTTTATTTGCTTTTTCAAATAAATTAATTTATGGAAAAAATATTAAAAAAATTAATTTACATGAACTAAAAGATCTATGCACTGCTGATTGTAGGTTAAGATTTTTTTTTTTTTCAAAATGGTGGCACGTATTCTTCCTATAGAAATATTTAATCCGCCATATTATAGTATAGTTGTGCCTGCAACCGTTCTAGATCAAGACGAACAATACAATTTTGTGAAATGGTTGTGTTTGGAACTAGTTTAAAGAAAATAAACCGTGAATCGGTTGCGAAGCGAACTTTCTGTATTGATTAATTGTTTTGAGAACTAGTCTAACTATGATTATTTGTGTATGGGTTGTGAAACAGTCTAGTGAAAAACTATTTTCACCATTAGAATTTTGATATTGTTGACAAAGTTTTCAAACTCTTCATTCAGACTAATGATTTCGATATCGTTTACGCTGTTAAATGGAAATGAAGGCACGTTCTGGTTACTCAAGGATAAAACACTTTCAAATGGAGACTGTGAATTTTCTACTACCGCGTATTCACAAGGAACAATGTCTATGTTACGAACTTTGAAATTTAACCAATTCCTAATCAGTAACCGTCTGTATGTACCACTTTTTTTCATTTTTTCCATTCAAAAATCAATTTTCGGCTTGAACATTTTGAATTGAAATATACGCTAACGTTTCGTGAAATTGCAACTTCTTAAATTGTCAAATGACATATAAACAAAATGACTATTCGTAGTTTTCAATCTCAATTTTCACATCCAATGTACAACTAAACAAATAAACTACAACTAAAATTGTTCGCAAAATGAGTTTTGAGTTTATTTCACAACTTATTATGCACTCGATTAAGAACTTATCTTAAATGGTGATTGTAACCAGTTGTTAGAACTGTTTCACAATTAATTTAATGAAACATTTAATTTAGTTCGTTATTGGTGATTAAATTAGTTGTGGCATGTATGTCTTATCAAACGCAGCGAACCAATTGGTGGTAGTTCGCAACTGGTAGCTTTTTTAGTTGTGACATGCGTGTGCGAACCAATTTTGTCAACCAATATGTGGCCTTTCGTAACTGGTAACCTTTTTAGTTGTGACATGTATGTCCGAACTAATGTGACAAACTAATTGGTTGTGGTGACCATTCAGCTGTGGATATTATAAGAGACAACAACTCTACAAACATAATTTAACAATAAAGTTATTGCAAAATTTGACAACCATTTCACAAGCAATTTCGGGTTGTGACAATTATGCGACAACCATCAATTAGTTGTACACAACTAACTAGTTGTAAGATGCTTCCTGGGAAATATCATCAATCACCCTTTGATCTTTTGGTGAATTTACCAAGTTCTTTCTTCATTATCTGTCATTATTTATCAGAGCACTGATTCTTTCATAAGAAAAACTACGACTTGGACGAACTCCAATTTTTTTATCTCTGAATTACACACCCGATACATTTTCGAATGATTATCATATCCGTTAAACACACGTGTGTACGCCAAATCCGCAAATCATTAATTTTCTTCTTTTCTCAGGCACTGTGATTATTATCAGTCGATTCAGTATATGTCCTGTCAAATTGACCGCCTCCGCCCAAAAGTTGTTGTCCATGTGCTTCGTATGAATTGTTCCAATCTGTATGCTTTCAGTTCACTGATACGCAATGTCCATCTCAATGAAAAATTATTCCAATTATTACGAACTGTCAACTCTGTCCCGTTGTCTGATCGAAAACTGCATGACTTGTGTTGGTTCTCTTACTGCTTCACATTAGATCTTCGATACCGCAAATTTGATCTTTGTCACAAACTCTGGCATTTGCTTTAAAAGCAAACAAACACCTCGACCAGTTAATGGAATTCGTTTACATTGTTTTCTCTTCACGAAGTTTATAATTTCAATGACGATTCTTTCCGTAGATCACGCTTCACACGTCACATCCTCATCCACGAAATTAACTTCGTCATTTCCTGAATAAAATAAATTCATATAAACTTCCGGTACATACACATCCACTACGCGTCTACGAATCCACGAATTACCGTCAAAGGCAAGAATGTTGATATCGCCTTTTCCTCGTGCAATGATCTTTTTACCATTTTCCACCGTTATGAGTGACGATGACACCACAAAGTACTCGGACTATTCATGTCGATGACAATAATCACTAGCTCGCAAGAATTCTTTTGTCCAATTAATGTGAAACCTTGACACATAAATGCATCGTCATTTGTCTGCTTCTTGTTATCCGAAATATTTTTTTATTTCTTTTGTGTACAGCCGCATTTCCAATGACCTCTCTCACCACAATGAAAGCAACTGCCTTTTAGCCCGCTATTACCGCCCTTAGCTTTTCCATTGTTGTTGTGTTCCGATAAATGACCTTTTCTTTTAAAAATTAAGTTTGGTCATTTTAACTTTTCCGTTCTTTCAATCTGACCCTGCGCCTTCAATCGAGGTTTTTCCATTTTTAACCGCCCACGTATAATTACCATAGTTTGGTTGTCCGCACTCGTTGATTCCCACGCACTACGAAAATAGTTATATTTATTTGGCACGGGCTTTAAAATCTTCGTCATAACCATTGAATCGGAAAACTTTTCACCTTGATTCATTAATTGTTGCAAGACTTTTTTGAGTTTTGCATTACACGTAGCAATATCCTCGCTTGTCTCCTTTGTGAAATTATATTACCACTGTTGCAAAAAGCGTCGCCCACATTGAAGCTACCGATAACCATTAAACCAATGGTTGATTTTTGCACGTCGTCAAAATTGCAAGCCTTTGCCTTGGAATAATTATGTTTCCATGTCTTAATATTTGTCGCATCATATGCATTCAAAACCGTTGATTTTTGATCCGTGCTATCAAATACGAGAAACAAAGCTAATTTCTAATACTTTTCAATTTTTTAATGTTCACTCGATTGACTCCCATTTTGTTTCGCTCGAAATTCCGAACGTATAAGAACGTGATCCAAAAAAAATACCACGATGTCGCTAGATAAAACGCCGATTTAATGAAATCGTTAGAAAACTTAATGCAACTCAGTGGGCTGTTCATAAAAATGGGAACAACTTAAAAAAGAAATTACTATAAACAAAAATGAAAATCATGCCAAAGAAAATGTTATAGCTACGAGTATACCAATATGAAACAGATGAAGATGAAATTGGTACATGAAAAGAGTTTTTACGCAGACAAATCAAAACTAAATGTCAAAACAAAAAAAGAAAGACAGATTCATCGCTTGAGGTGGAGCTATCAACACAGAGCCTAAGAAAACTACAACCTCAATGATCTGCTCAGTCATCCAATCAGAATATGGAACAAACTGATTGCTAGAGGGCTACATCATAACATGCCCAAACGAAGAAATAATTGGGGAATGGTTCTGTCTCAGTTCCAAAAGATTCAAAACCCTAAATGCTATATGTATTAGCATACTAAAGAAAAAGGGCACTAAAAACGAAAAGGGTGAAACAGAAACTACCAAACTTGACCTCCCGCGTTTCATGCTAACGTTTAACCACGCTGAATGATTGATAGGGTATATGGAATCCTAAACAGCTACAAAGAATAAGAGACAACAAGAGAAATTAAACAAGTAAAAGTTCTCAATTTATAAAATGCAATCCTACCCAAATCAAATCCCTTTTAATCGTGAAAAAACAAGGATAGAAACTAGAAATACTAGAAAGTATATCGATGAGCCAAGATAAAAAAACAACGGAAACGACAAGTAAAACATAGTCATTGACCACCATAATTTTAGTCCATATACAAACTTAACAAGAAAAAATAATGACACTATTTACGAATTGCTATACTAAAATTTGTTTTATCGCATACTATATGGTAAACATTATGGTGTACATTTTTTCAAAAACAAAATTAAATTGGGAATACTTTTCCTATCCAATTTCAACACGGAAAAAATATTTCCCAAATTATAAAAAATTTAAATCAAACATGATTTCTCAGTAGGCCAGAAAATGATATTTTTGACAAAAATGCTATGTAAATATTTTTCATAATTCTTTTTTAGTATAGCAAAGCCAGAATCGACCTGCTGGAATGCAAATGGCCTTGAACAATGCATTTTAGAATTATAAGTATGTGTTATATAAACAAAAAAAATTGATATAGCTCACCTAATCTCAAAAATCGTATTACCAGAACCTCGTGTGCCAAAATACGTGGATAAGTTGTGCTATCAACACTTTATATCCAGCAGAAAGAGCTAGAATAATATTTATCGAGGATAATATTAAACACGACGATCTTCTAGATTCCTATATATCAAGGGGTATCTTCAAAAATTACTTAGCAGACGAAAATAAGGAATGGCTATCATAAGACCATTTTCCAGTATTAATGACACTAAGTTCCACGGTAATAAGGATAGTAAGTCCTCCAAGACTAACAACTAACAAAATAAACGAGGAATACTTTCGGCAGCTACTCGAAGAAACCGTCAATCTACCGGTATTGATCTCGGACGCTTATATAAGAGAAAGAAGAACTAGAAAGCCTCATCGAAAGTGTACAAAAAGCAGTCTGTGTAGTACCTCTGATCACCAAAAAATATACTATCAAGTTGAAGCGAGAGAGTTGTCTAACGAAAAAAGAAAGAGCTCGAGGGACTTTTGTAAGTTGGTGCTATAAACTTAAACTACTTATAGGAGGGATTAAGAATGAGACAGTTGCTAGCTTGGTAACCAAACTGACAGGTAAACCTTATACGGACAAAATTCTCTGTGAAAAAACCAGCAAAGGTATATAAAAAGGCCTTAAATGCAAGTGATACCCATAAATGATGGAACCTGTGCTCGCAACGATAAACAAACATACCAGATCTGTTTGCCAAACATCTAAAAAAATACCTTCATCCAATACACTGGACAAGCGGATACTGAATATTTAACATACAAAACAACAAAACTCAAACATGAAGTAAAAAAGATAAAAAATCGCCTAGATACGACTGGATAATGGGCAAATAATCAAAGCCCTACCAGAACAAGTACTAAGGAAACTACAGCGCATAATCAATGCTAGCTTTAGACTAAGTTATGTTCCGAAGCAGTGGACTGTAGGAAAAGATTTCAAAGCCTAATATACTGATATACGACAAAACATCGTATAGGCCAAATTCTTTTCTAACAACAACATTAAAGCTTTTCGAAAGACTGTTTCTCTAGAGACTAAAGTCAACTATAGGGAGCAGAAATTGTATACCGGCACGTAAACTTGGGTTCCGAGAAAGGTACTTAACGATAGGACAGGTACATATGATCACTGATAAAATTGAGGAGGCGCTGAAAAAAAAATGATTTATATTATCATTTAGGCATTTGATAAGGTTTGGCATCGTGCTTTGTAATTAAAGCTCCAACAATATTTTCCAAAAATATATTTTGAATTGCAAATTTCTTACATCAAAGACCGACACCGGGTGAGACAAGAAGAGAAATACTCAAAACTAAATAAAACATTGGCAAAAGTTCCAAAAGGTAACGCTTTGAGCCCTGTATTATGACATGATCTACCAAACATAGTAGAACCTGAAATAGGAACGTTTGCTTATGACACATGTGCTACTATTGTTGAGTCAACACGGAAACTACAAAATACTATTAAATCAACATACATACTACTGTGGACAAAAAGTAGTAAGACATTTTAATTTTAATTTCGCGCGGAAAAACCATTCGTCGAAATGTTTTTTTTATATGTTGGTATGACTGATCTGTGCCAAATGTCACATCAAAATAATCATTAGTGTTTAGTATACGCTTGTCTTTCTGAAGTACAAAAGTGCATTCGGCGATTTTTACGTAATGAGTGAAATTATTCAACAAAGAAGTTCCATTAAATTTTGTGTGCGGAATCAATTTTGTGGTGCCGAAATGTTCAGAATGTTGCAAAAGGCCTTCGGTGTATGTCGTGAGCAAGTGTTTTTGATTGGTACAAATTGTTGAAAGAGGGTCGAGAACGTGTTGACGACGAACCACGTCTAGGACGGCCATCAACATCAACTGATGATCAACATGTTAATAAAATCAAGGAATTCGTGCTTAAGAATCGATTAACAGTCAGAGAACTTACTGGCATCGTTGAAATATCGGAAGGGTCAGTGAAAACCCTTGGTTTTTGCATCACGATAATGCAACTTCTCATACTGTATTGGTTTTACGTGATTTTTTCGCCAAAAACTCCACCCATATCGTTCCGCAACCACTATTTTCGCCTTATTTAGCTCGTTTTGAGTCAATTGAAGACATTAAACGTGAATCGCTACGCGCATTGGGGGCTATTCCGGAAAGTGACTTTAACAACTGTTTCGAGGATTGGAAAAAACGTTGGTACAGGTGTATTATAGTCGGGGGGGATTACTTTGAGGGGGAAAAAATAGATTTGGAGAAATAAATAAAGAATTTTAAAATTATTAACAAAGTCTTACTATTTTTTGCCCACAGTATAGTATATAAAAATCACAAATAAAATAAATTAAAATATATTCTGATTAGACTGAATTCGCAACAAATTACATATTCTCATACCGCTAAGCAATTAAATGCACTGGCTTATTTGAAGAACCTCTGAAGTGACAACGCACAAAAAACTACTGTTATATAAACAAATCGTAAAACCGCGTGGACGTATATGATATATTAAGGTTTGGGGCTGCGCAAACAAAACTACAGTTTGCGTTGTAAATGCTCCATAGCACATTAGAAATGATAACCTCCTTCGAGACTAGAACATGGAATATGTCAGCGATGAAATAGAAAAATTTGCAAGAAGCCATGTACTGCGGTGCGACTGCAACAGCATAACAAGGAGGAGCTGCGGAATTTATTGGATCAGACCAATGAAGCAACCGAAGTGCTTAAAGTACAAAGCCTTTGGAATTGGTTAGTCCTTGAATCGCTGAAACTAAAGGACTGGTAGGGCTGAGATGAACCGATTGAACTAATAAAACAATTACGAGTTAATCACTGAGATTAGTTGTAATATGATACAGAAATAAAACTTTAAAAAAAAAAAAAATAAATAATAAAAATTTAAGTTTGGATGTTCCGTAAAATAGCGGTTGAACAAATTTGCAGTACAAAATAAACATGGGGCCAAACCACGCTAACTATATTATTTTTATTCTTGTCGTTTCATCAATATATTTTCTAAATGGATTATTTATGTGTAAGAAATACTTAAAAAATAATTAATTGCAATTGAAATATACTAAGAACATGGGCATATTTGGGGGCTTACCGGCATCTGGAAACCCTTCCCGAGAAATAGTTGCTCGAGTAGATATAAGACAGAAAACAGACTGGTCGAAAGAAACCCACAGGAAAATATCAGTTATCTCTGCTAGAAATTTGAAAGGTAAAAGGTAAACGATTCGCATGTAACAATTCGAATAGCTCTGCTAAAATTCAGAGTTCCTTCAAACTCAGCCTGAATGTAACATAGGTTCCGTAGTTTTTGGAAGATAACTGTAACTAGAAGTTTATACAAAATAGGTTGCGAAATCACAGTTAACAGTTCGCCAGCAGACGAATGAGATTAGATTTCTCAGAAAAATGTACACAACACAAAAGAAAAACTGCATAAGAGAACGTCTCGTAGGATATTTTGGACTATTTTTGTACACATTTATGGTAGTTTGAACACAGCATTCCTCATGCGACAAACGTTTATTTTGGGTTAATAGTAACAAGCAAAATTCACTTTCTGTGGACATATTGTCGGGCCATTCTAACATTAACATCTGTACATGGCGCTCATTAGACCAGCGTTGTTGTACTTGAGTGTAAAATAATTAGTTGTGAATATAAAACTAATTAGGAAAAGCGTTAAATACAAATTTCGAAAGAAATATGAGATACGGAATCGTCTCGAAAAATTGAATTAAAAATTTACTATATATATTCTGCATCAACTCTACTCTAACGAAAGCTGAACTCGATTCTACTTCCGGTAGTAATAATGTATTATTTAGAAAACTTTCAGTTTACACCAAAAATTTAAAAACAGAAACAAAAGAAATATTTTAAAATTGTTAATGCAAGTAATCTACAATATATAATATACAAATTATTAGAGAATACGATTACCCCTGCAGTTATCTTAAATCTTGAGGTCTTAAGGGTGTAAATATCCGGATCCGCTCGAAACGCGATATTTCAAAACGCGATATTTCGAAACGAGATATGACAAAACGAGAAATGGTACAAAACGCGATATTTCAAAATGCGATATTTCAAAACACGATATGGTACAAAACGCGATATAGTACAAAACGTGATATTTTAAAACACGATAATTCAAAATGCGATATAGTACAAAACGCGATATGGTACAAAATGCATTATTCCAAAACGCAACGCAATGCGCATTGCGAAGCGACCCGATTGATACCGATCCTATATACTTTCGCTCCTATCGATTTTCAAATTCCTATAAACTGAAATTAAATTTCCCTTTCACCCGCCTGATATAACCCGATCCTTAACTCCCGTTTTGTACCATATCGCGTTTTGCACCGTATCGGATTTTGAAATATCACGTTTTGAAATATCGCGTTTTGTATCATATCACGTTTTGTACCATATCGCGTTTTGAAATATCGCGTTTTGAAATATCGCGTTTCAAATGGGACCCGTAAATATCCATATCGATTACGCTCTACCTTCCAAAAATTTTAATATAAATTCTCTCAAACGTCTGAATATTTAAATAAATTTTAATCAATATTATGGACCTGGAAGATGTAAAAATTAGCTATGTAAAGCAAAAATGCTCTGAACTGTTATTGTTGAGCCATTATCTTCTTCTATTTGTTAAATTAATATCCAGAATTTGCAATAAATTCAGGTCCAAGAACCACATACAGAAAGAGATACATTTTATTATTGTCCGTAGTTTTTTTCACAAATTCGTAAACAGGGTGAGTTTTTAATAAATGGCAGTCTTTTATATCAAAAACACTGCAAGACATGAAAAAATGATTTGGAATTGAAATTGTTCAGTGTCAAGGGGGGGGGGGGGGGGGGGGGGGGTATGTTTAGTGGTGATCTTGCGAATGTTAGTGCCCCTTATGATTAGGGAGTTAAAAATAAATAAATATACTAGTTTTAGATAGATTACGGCGCCATATCTGCTCAAGGCACAACATTTCCTCAACTTTTAGGGCGCATTGTATTAAATCAGATAGTTCGTTTCGGTGTTTAGCTCTGATATATGAAGATAGATCGTTGTTGTTTAAAAAGTGGTTCCATAATAACCAATAACAATGCGCAATATCAATGCGAGACCTTGGGTTTGGTCAATGCCAGAATTTCTGCAGGCCATCGTGGTTGAAGAAAAAAATTTACTACCAAAGGTACCTACAATATCCAGGATTGTGCGGATGAGGAACTCCTGATTATCCCTTAAGCGGTCAATAAATCCTAGCAAGCAGTAAAATTTAGTGAAATAGCAAAATCGGTTAAACCTTTTACAATTCAAACACGTCGTGAGTTGTTAAATAACGAACACTATTGAAACTTTCAATTCAAGCTTCAATCCGTATTACTCAATTTTATATTGGGAACTAATGCTCAAATTGGATCTGCCGATGGTTTAAACCGAAGTTCATTCTAACCAAGATTTATTTTTTGGTATGATTTGCAACGGCAAGTATGTACCCAATTTTTTGTCATAATCTCTTGGTCTATATTATCAAGTCGTATTTTAGGAATAGGTACAAAGGGCCGAATGTCGAAGGGCCGAATGTCGAAGGGCCAAATGTGTCGAAGGGCCGAATGTTGAAGGGCCGAATGTGTCGAAGGGTCGAATATCGAAGGGCCGAATGGGTCGAAGGGCCGATTATTATTTGTTTTTAGAAATATAATTTTTTAAATTTGTTGTTTTATGGAATATTTTGTAATTTTATTTTTTTATTAAACATAAATGAATTTCTTATGAATTTATGTATTTTAATATTTTTCATCTTTGAATATTTATGAAATTCCTCGTATCCAGTCAGCGATTTGGTGAAGGAAAATTTTGTCATGCACCACCAGAGACATTCGGCCCTATGTGTCAGCCTTCTGATAATAGGTATATGGTACAAAAAATAAAAAAAAATCAATAATTAAATTAAATAAAAAAATAATAAAAAAGGAACAGCTTTAGTATCGCAGTCAAATTTGTTGACAGTCTGAGCGACGGTGGCACCACTTTGATCAAAAGCGGATTTTTATAACTTAAAAAGTATGTCTTTGCTTAGCACTTTTTGTGTCTCAAGATAACTCCATCTATCGGAATAAAAATGAAACAAAATTTAAAATTTTACGTTAAGCCGTGATATAATAATTTTTAATAAATTAAACAAGGCAAATCTCTGCTTGACAATATTGAAATTACCGTATATTTGATTTGCATTTGTTTATGCTTCGTCAACCTTGCAGACACAGATCAAATAGATAGTGTCGCGCATATCGCTTCTTCTGATAGATGTACCACAAATGTTAGCTTAATCCGTTGCATAAGAGAGGAATCTATGAATACATAGAATCGAATTAAGCATTTGATTTGAATTTGTGCGTGCTTCGTCAACCTTGCAGATGAAAGAGAAAGTATCGCTCGTATCGCTTCTTCTAATAGATGTTGCACAAATAAAAAATAAAAAAAAAAAAATAAAAAATAAAAATCGGCCCTTCGACCCATTCGGCCCTTCGACCCATTCGGTCCTTCGACACATTCGGCCTTTTGAAATTCGGCCCTTCGACATTCGGCCCTTTGATATCATACCGTATTTTATATATTTTGAATAGTGAAAATCGGAAAATGCACAAAATATATTTATCATACATCATAGAGTTTGTTGCATTCAAAATTTATTGGGGAAACCACTTTTTTCTCAAACACGCAGATTTTTAATCAACAAAACATATTCAATAAAAAAAAATTAGTTTCGTAACAAAATACAAAAGTAATACTCGTAAACTGGATATTTAAATTGTATTGTTGGGAGACATCCTTCATGCTTCATTTAAGTTCATCAGTTTGTAAACAAACTCGAAAATTTCTAATTGACTTTCCGTTTGCGTTCATGGGCAATGACGTACTAAATTTTATTTTATTTTCTTATTTTTTTAAATTTTTTTGAACAAATAAAACACGAAAAAAATTTAACAAATGCAGTGAATGAATTGAGAATACAATCAGTGCGTACACCACTAAATGATAATTTTCCTCTATCGGTATTTGTCAAAACTTATTTTCACAAAAACTTTTGTTTTTCTGGCGTTATCTGTTTTTATTTTAATTATTTGGGTGATTAAGAGAAAATATATTGACAAAAGAAAAAAACATGGCTCCAGAAAACAGGTTCAATTTATTGTGAAAAAACGGAGCCTACCGTTGTTATGTCTCCCGATCGAACCTGCATACTTTGAGAACTAATAACAAATTATTGAAAGAAAATGTTGGAAACACAAAAAAACTAAGTACGATTTTTATATATTATCTGTAGGGTCTATACCTTTTAGAGATTGACCCTCGCATCGTGTACAAAATTTCAAATACCTACGCCACTGCGTAATGATTATATACTAATCGATAATTCGTAAATTATGGATTAGTCACTTATCTACAACAATCGCAGCGGTACTTATGGCTGGTGGAATTGACGATCTTAGTAAATGTTTGATTCAGCCGATAATATTTGGGGACTTCGAAATCCTTCTACTAACCCATTTTGTGGTTCGATGAATCATGACCAACCATCCACAACTAGTCCGAATTTTAGTGTAGAGAAACTAATGGCTTCTATTAATGAGATTAAATCTCGGTTAAATAAATTCGAGTCTTATCGTATCGTAATGAAAAAAGTCGATCAAATTCGAGAGCCCGTTATTACCACAATCGACCTCGTTCTAGGTCTAACAGAATATAAAACTGCAAGAAGACCTTACGCTTGTTGGTATCACTGGAAATTTCAGAATAAAGCTCGCAAATGTAATGGGGTTTCTTGTATCTATAAAAATCAGTTTTCGTCATCTCAAAATAAGGAGACGGAAAACTAGATCCTTCCGACGTTGTTGCGGCAAACGTCGGAATCAGCAGTTCTCGCCGTCTTTTCTTTAAATGTTCAAATACAAAAATTACTTTTCTTATCGACACAGAAGCTGATTTATCAGTTATTCCTGCGAGAAATTTTAAAAATCTTATTCAAGACGAGCATTACAAACACTAACAGTAGCAAACAATACCATAATTACAACTTTTGGTTCAAAACTTCCCAATCTAAATTTAGGTTTTCGGCGTTAATTGTGACATGTATTCGTGGTAGCATCCGTTGATAAACCTATAATAGGGACCGATTTTTTTACAAAGTTCGGTATTATAGTTGATCTCAAGAGAAAGCGACTGATCGATGGCATCACAGACATATTATATGTAAATGCATCGATTAGTTATGATGTTAGTCTTTCACCAATACAATATTCTGCACCTGGTGTATATGAAGATATCATTCAAGAATTTCCAACTCTTATAAAAGAACCTCGATATGATATACCGGTTAAACACAAAGTTGTACTTAAAACACTTACACAAGGTAAACTCCCATTTTCAAGACCGCGAAGGCTGGATAAAATTAAATATAATATTGCTAAAAATGAGTTCCAGTATATGACACAATTGGGTATTTGTCGCCCGTCTTCCTCTTCCGTTTCGTCGCCATTACATTTGGTCCCGAAGAAAGAATAAAATGTCTGGCGACCGTGTGGGGACTATCGTCGATTAAATCAGGTAACAGTACCAGACCGATTTTTCATACCACATATACATGACTTCTCTTCCAATTTGGAAGGATGTACAACATTTTCGAATGTGGACTTAGTAAGGGATTACCATCAAATTCCGGTAGCCACAGAAGATGTACATAAAACCGCCATAACCGTCCCTTTTGGGCTATTTGAATTTGTACGTATGCCGTACGGATTACGTAACGCAACCAACATTGGTAATCGCCAAGTAAAGCATGATAAATTATTATCACCGTTTTGTACCACATCTAGCTGAACATATTTTTTCTCTTCACGAGCACCTAAATGAGTTGGGTAGAAGAAAGAAAAAGATTAAGTTTAGCTGGACTCCAGAATGTGAACAGGCTATGAATAACGTTAAGCAGCGCTGATTAATTCAACTCTCCTGTCATTTCCTAACGAAAATGTCAATTATAGCATTGAAGCCGATGCATCTGGGAAAACTGTAGGAGCAGTTTTAGAACAAAGTAACAATGGAAATTGGAAAATGCTTGGGTTCTTTTCGCAAAAGCAAACGCCAGCTGAACGCAAATACTCTGCATTTGACTGAGAGCTTTAGGCGATCTATCTAGCTGTGAAACACTTTCGTTATTTTGTTCGTCAAGCGAGGCATTTGAATAGCCCAATTTTCCACTGATATATATAAGGCATATAAAAGGGTCGGATAATTTAGTAACAGATACTTTATCACGATCTACCGAGAATTATGCTATTCAATTAGTTGAACTAGACATAGAAAACCTCATCAAACTGCAAAATCTAAATAATGAACTTATTGAGTATACTACGGAACCGTTTCGTTCAATCGGCTATAAAATAGTGTTGAAGCTTTTGATAATGTCCATAAACCTATTTGGTGTGAGACATCAACGGATGTTAATCGTCCTTATATTTTTAAGCCAGGTTTTTAAATCATATCATTGGCTCATCCTGGAATTAAGACCATATCAGAAAAATTATTACTGCGAAATGTTTCTGGCCTTCTATGAATATAGACATAGGGTTTTGGGCAAAAACTGGCGTAGCTTGTCAAAAGTCAAAAGTAACACGTCATACCCATTCCTTCGAGCAGATTTGCTCACGCTCATTTGGATTTGGTTGGTCCTTTACCACCATCAAATAATTATACTTATATCTTAACAATCGAAGATCGGATTGCACTGCGGTTATAGTAATTAGAGCATTCATCCAACAATATGTTGCTCGATTTAGAATTCCATTGAAAATTACAACTGATCAGGGTAGCCAATTTCAGTCTAAAATGTTTCAAGAACTATCAAAAGTACTAGGCTCACATAAAATTAAAACTACGGCTTATCACCCCCAATCGAATAGTTTAGTTGAGCGATTTCATAGGCAACTAAAGGCTTCACTTAAAGCTCACACATAAAAATATTGGCCACCAGGAAATTAACACCCTGTTTATATCTACTGCTACTTTATCATCTCATAAATTCAAATAAAAATTTGTGATTTTGATTAGGATTTATCGGTTTCATTTTATTAAAAAAAAAAAATTAATATAAAGTGTATGCGGTATATAGATTTTTACAACAAAAAAGTTTATTATAAAGTATCTCTCTACAGAAAAAAAAAAATATATTTTTTTTGTGCCTTGGTATTCGTTCCTCATTCAGAATAACTAAGGGGCCAGTACGAAAATAAATAATAAAAAACGTGTTTTGAATTAAAATAAAATATGTATATATTGTATCTGTATCTATCTATCTGTATATATTGTACACACACCATCAGACGAGGAAAATGAAAAATATACTACCTCTAAATTCAATATAAAATAAATAATTCAATATAAGGCCAAAAACACCCGAGAAAATTCTTTTTTGGTTTAACAATAAAATGTATCAAAAGTTAAACCACCATTATCATCATCATCATCTTTATTTGTATATTTTTTTGTTTTACTTTATTAAGAATATTAAAAAAAAAATGTATAAGCAGAACGGAAGAAAGTTCAGAAGAAAATATTTAACCACTGAACCATGTTATTGTTGTATACGAGTAATATACAGAAAAACCTGGCACATTCAAATTTCATTCATTGTAACTTTTTGGAGATCTTATATACGTGATAAAGTGTATTATTATTATTACTATTATGTAGAATGATTTGTAGTTTTTCGTGTGTGAATTTTCTTTATTCACGAACTACGAAAATTTTTCAATATACTCGTATATAGCACTGAGTTGCTCTCGACTGTTAACCGTTGTTGTATATGTACATTTAAAAGAGCGATAAAAAATATATAGAAAAGTCAACCCTATATTTAAATGAAATTTATATCGCGCCCTCCTTGGCAAAGCAACACCAACGCTAGATGATTTATAACTGATTTTTTTTTTTGTATTGTGTATACATAAGATATATTGTATGGAAGCAGAAGTGGCTGCGCTAGTTATATATTTGGACAAGTCTTTTACACAAATATTTGTTATTTTACAAAAAAAGAAAAATATTATTATTAATTACAGCTATTATAAAGTACAGCGCAAAAAACTGTGTGAAAATATTTTGTACCAGAAGTATTGTGAATTAAACATGTTAATATCCTTATACCTTGCTTGATTGCGTCTACCAACCAAGGTAAGTTAAATAAACTACTGTGGACTACAATTTCATATATAATATTATAAACTACGATTTTCTGTGCATTATAAGTATATAAAAAAAAATTAAAGCTTATAAATAAATTAAAAATAATTTTTTTTTGCAGACCAAGCTAAAGATGTTTACCAAGTAAGATACGACACGTATTTATTGGACATCTCTTTTATGATATATTAACAATACGAATTGAAAGCAGTTTTCTAACTACTCATCGTCTACCTCTCCTTATATAATATTATTATTATTATAATGCAAAAGTTCATTTTAAAAATCATGCTTAAAAACTATAATAATAATATTAATAACACACAATTTAGCTATATATATTTTTTATTATGGTGTCAAGAGAGATATAAAATAAAATTAGCGTAAGAAAAATAAAAAATAAAAAAAAAATTCACCCAATTTATTAAAAACAAAATGAAAAAAATTTAATTTTATTAAATAGAACATACGTTGTTGCCTAGGTGATTGTTGTATGATATATGGAAAGCTGTCAGCCCAACAAGAATAAACTGAAATTAAAATTATTTTATTTTTCTAATTATTATATTTTTTTATTATTAATTAATTTGTACTAAATAAAATAACTAAAAAATTTTATATTTTTAACAATAACAATAATAAAATAATAATTTGATTAACATAAAAAATTTATAAAGTTTTCGAATACATCCGCCTTATTACATTTTCATTTTTCTACTTCATATAATGATTAATTATATTGTTAGAAATGTAAAAGGAATTACCCTCAAGTACATATTAAAATTATACCTTTTCAAACTACTTTGCTGATATTTTATTGTTATACATGATGACATAAGAAATCATATAACGTACATTACATATATAAATGTAATAATATTTTGAAATATCATTATTTAGTTGGCGTGATTAAATCGTAAAAATGAAATTGATACAAAGAAAAACACTAACGTAGCATTTTTATAACACGGCCAATCTAATCTAAATGTCACATGAAAATGAAGTTGTATAATTTTTATAACATTAATATTATGATGCCTTAAAATTGAGTTTTCTTTGTATTAAAATTGAGCTTTTCATATATCAAAACCTTACTATTAAGTCACAGAAAAATAAAATCGTACTTGAAGCTTTACTTTGTCCCTACATTTCCGTTACGTTGGGTGTGTACGGGTGACAATGTAACCCCACATTTTTTTCATTCATGTTATATGAATCAATTAAAAAATTAGCCCCCAAACATAGAGCAACAACCCAGAGGATCATCTCTGGGTATTCCTAGGCAGCACTTATGTAGCCGCGTCGGTGGTAGCAAATTACTATGAAAAGCCTCATCGGAGACTGGTCCAATATTACTATATTCTGGGCTGGGCTGATCTTTAATCCATTTGGACTAAGCTCAAAATTATTAAGATTAACTGAAAATATATTTCAGTACGAGGAGCAAAACGCTGAACTCCGTGACCAAATAAGTGAAATAAAAGGATTTATAGCTAAGTTGGAAGGAGAAATAATAATTTTGAAGAACTCAGAAAATTAGTTGAGGCACGTGCAACTCCTGGTATGACACCTAAACACGATGATGACATTAATCCATTCCATACGGATGAAGGAGAATTAAAAAGACAAACAATAAATTAGACGTTGAACAAGAATAAAAAGATCAAGCAAGAAAAGGAAAGCTCAACACTCTGCAGAAATGGTAGAAACTTTCTCATCAACTTCAAAAGTGGTTTTAAGAAGCCAGTTAAATATCAAGAAACAACTAGCTTTAGAACAACAACCAGCTAAACCAAAAGTGAAATCATTTCCATCACATAACAATGAGTGTGAAGTTTATACCAATTAACAAAAATACGTCTGTATTGGAAATCACACCGTTAAAATATTTCTTATAGGCACTTTGAGTGAAAATTTAAATTTCATCCAATTTAAAATTAGAATAATATTTAATAAATTAATTATTCTAGTACTATGGTGCGAATGTATAGAGAGGAAAAATCTCACATTGTTCAGAAAACTTTTTTGAGTAAAACTATTATCGGCTCCTTTTGATTTTCAGTGTATCCAATTCTGGCAAACGACAAGACATCACGGACACTACACCAAAAATCAATCATATATAAGTTGTTTTTTAAAGCCTGACTTGGCACGGAAAAATATCACAATGGACCTTGGACTATGGAAATATTTCGTTTAAGTAAAACAGTCATAATAATTTTTTATTTTTGAGTGAATTTGAGATTGCACCACAATGAAACCATATAGGAATTACTTCTACAGGTTTAGACCCGTTACACATTTCAGCTAAGCTAAGCGAGAAACGTTGTTTCTATTAGCATAGTTTAGCTCGCACAGTTCATTCCGCTGCACATTTGAACTAATTACATCGCTTTACATCGCTCACACATACATTTCAATACAAATAAAATGCTGTGCTTGCCAAAATATTATTAGAATCACATAGGCGGGAACAACAATACTCAAATATCATCCAAATTTTAATATGTTATAAATATGTACACAATAAAACAATGTATGCGTGAGCGATATAGTTGACTTTTGCAATCAAAAGACAACCCGAGCTTAGTTAGTTTGCATCGCTCAAAACAGAAAAACATAGCTTGCATAGTTTAACTAAAGTGTGCATCGCTCCATTAAAACTCCTTATTTACAACCGAGAGCGATGAACATCGCTCACATCGCTTAGCTTAGCTGAAATGTGCAACGGGCCATAACCTATCAAGCGAGGCAAATTTCGTTCCGATGTATATTGGCTTAGGACGTTTTTTCGAGTAAACTTCTCATGGGCTCCTTATGAATTTTGAGTGAATCTCGTTTATTCTCACAATGACAAGACATCGTGGAGATTGCAAAATTTAATTTTTTAATTTTTGTTCGAGTATAAAAGGAGAGGAAAAAATCGATATTATTTTAATACTATTTCAGACTTTGAGCGGTATGCTTCGTTTAGATTTTTATTATGTGTTTTAGTGTTTTGCTGAGATTATTTCAAAAGTTTTTTTCCAAACTACATTTTCAGAAATTGTTTCCTGTATAGAAATTACGTTTAATATAGATTTTGGCTTAATTATTTGTGCTTTAAAGTTCCTTTCGAGTTTTTTTTTTGTTTTACATAATTTGAATATTTTTCCAAAATGTCAAGTTACATTAAATATTTTATATTTAATTTATTTTAGTTTTATAGCTAAAATGAAAGTATACAACTACAATTATAAAAAGAAAAAAGCGATTGACAAGAACTTGTTGATTCGCATTTTGCAAGATATGAATGAATCATATTTTAATTTATCATTAAATACGTAATTTATTAAAATGATTTGTCGGCGCATGAATTTAAAGCAAAATAAACTTTATGAAAATAAAGTATAATTGGCAGTTTCCCATATTTTCCAAAATAAAGAATTGCTATCGAATAATTCAATTGATATTAACTTTTCAAATTTTCAACCAGCACAGCTGAATAATAGTTGTTTAGAAAATCATATTTATACTTTGGATTATAATGATTTACAAAAAGCTTTTGAGCAAACATTGACGATTAACGATGACGACCGTTCAAATGATAGAGAACTCACGCTAAAGCCGAATGATAATAATATACCTAAGCCAAAAGATTTTTTGGAAATGAATGCAACAGAATTGCAACCCTTTATGGAAACAAAATGCGCCACTGCAAAAAACGATGAGTGCAGGCTAAAATTTGAAATCCAATTAGAATATATTAAAAACTCTAAGGAACACATTCGCAATACTATCAATTATGCTTTGATAGAAGTCGGTAACCCCTGTGTTGTATCGTTTGGAATGATACACCTACAAAATTTATTACAAAAGAATTATGTAATTTATGGTCAATGTTAATATGGTAAGCATAATCAAAAATATAAATTTGTTATAAACAAAGTTCTAATGCTTTTTGTTTCTGTCCGAGGTGACGATGTTGTGGTTCATTTGGTTCCTAAACTATTTACCCAAATTAGAGGGGATCGTCGAAAAAAAATAAAAAACGAACTGAGTAATAAAAGATCGCACAATTATGAATTGGAAGTGTTTAAAAAATCGGACTTAAGGAAACACGCAACTATTTAACTACCGTAACAACCTGCGACGTCACGGATATTTTTCAAAAATGTGTTAATGAGCAAAATAAAAAAGATAATATATTTATTTCATCGCTTATCCCCGCAAAGTAATTTTAATTCGGTTTAGCCAAATCGAGCTGTTACAAAACTATCGACCAACCGTAATACATACACATGGATGCTACAGGTAGCGTAGTAAAAAATCCAACTTGTTGTCTTCATAACCTTAAGCGTATATTGTACTATGCGTGCGTTATTAAAATCAATAACATAATTGTACCAATTGCGGAGATGGTTTCAAGTCAACATGACTCGAAAACTATAACGAAATTCCTAATTGACGTGCAATCTCAAATGCTAAAACTACCTAAACCTCCATCAATAAACTGCTATGTTTTGGATTGGTCTTGGGCATCGCTAATTGCAATTTTAAGTGCTATTAATTTAATGAGTATATCTGTTTACATTGATTATACTTTAAAATATTGATCCATCATGACCTACCGCAAAAAACTAAAGCAGCAGTGTTTATTTGTTGTGCACATTTTATTAATATAATCGACAAGCAAATTATCAAGAAATATGTAAATATTAGTATCAGCCAAAAAAATTTAATATTATATTTTTTCTGTGCTTTTCTCAATTGTGACAAGTTAGAAGAAATCGAGGAACTTTTTACCACTTTTTGTAACATGTTCTTTAGTTCATTTATCTCAACGGATGTAATTGAATCCATGGAAACTTTCAATAGACTGACGCATACATTTTATTCGTCCAACGAGCCTCGATTTTCGGAGTCTGACGCACCTAATAAAAAGTTTTATATAAGGAGTTAATTGAACATAAGCATACAAGTAGCCCATTTTATAGAATGTTTGCAAAGATGCATGAAAACATCATATCGAAGATCAATGTCAATAGTTTTAATGAAATTTTAAATAAAAATTTGAGTACTTTTATCCAGATTTTGTTAAATTTGTCATCAGAAAATATTTTTCATATTCATCGTTCTGGGCCACCTGCTATTCTAAAAAACTCAGTATGCCTGGCCGCTTATCCAATGCTATTATAAACAGTTCAAAATAGGGCGGTTTATTGATCTAATCAAAGAAAAATTGATGGATCTCTATTAAGAATTCAATATTCCCACATCTCACCACCAACGAAAAAATTACGAAAAATTGTTGACAAAGAAAAAATTACGAAACAATTAAATGTATCACCCGATCCTGTTGAGCAAAATAATGCAGTAAACTCCAAAGAAATATGGAATAAGAAAAATAAAACCGTTAGGCCGCCTAGACATATAGGTAAAAGGGTGCTAAAAAGATATGCTACGCATGCATTATTTACCAAGAAATTAAAAAATAAAAATACTTAAATTTTAATAAAAATAAAACAACCCATTCTAAATTGCTATGCTATCAAAGCAAATTGAATTTAATAAAAAATATGAATATTGAAAAATTATTTTTATTAACGAATGGGTTCCAATATATGGATGATAGTAAAGTTCGAATTGAAGTTACAAACACTTGCGCGTTTGACTCATTGTCACAAATATTTTATTCAACGGCCGTAGATATTGAATTTTATAAACTTTTATTCGAAAGTACTAAATTTTGGTATTTTAATTTTATTTTGGATTTAGAAAAAAATGGAATTAAACATCACAGTTATGTGAAGCGCAATTTTAATGAATTGCTTTCCAAATTCTATCTCAAACACAAATTCAAAATTGCATTTATCATCTGTTTGCAATGTACTTGAATTAGTTAGTCATTTACAAATTCCAACATTATGCGTGAATTACGTTTGTTCTGACAGTTGTAATGCAATTACAAAGGAAATCAGGTACCTTTTGGGATTATGATACTGAGTTTCAATTCATAGAGAATAGAGTTAACTCACGGTAAATGTGAAACCTGTGACAAGCGCATCAAAGAAAAAAAATCAATTTCACCTTCGAGTATTGTAATTGTTGATGTCGAACCTCTAAATAGCGCAACTATTTATAAAGTCAAACTATCCGAAATTCAACCAATTCTAAATATTTTAGATGAGACTATGTATTTCAAAGGGATAATAAATTACTATCCACTTGCTGGTGGCATTGGGCATTACATATCTATTATAAAATGACCAAACGGGCAGTGGGAATCACATGACTACTTGACCAATTTTATTTCCCTTATTACACCCGACCGCGTAGTAAATCCATCGTTACTGATCTACACAAGAAACTAAAATAATCTGTTATGTTTAGTCTACTACTCATATTCCAAACCATATCCAAATATTATTAATTTTGCATCAATCGTTAATCAGCGACTTATCAATAAATTATATCTGAAATAACACCGACCAAATGGCACAGTGGCTAAAGCTTTGGCGTTTTGATCGAGAGGTACCGGATTCGAATCCGGATAGGGGCATAATGCAAAAGGCTGACCCATCTTCCATGTCCAGTACTATAGGCTGGCATGGCGCTATATGCAATGAGCAAATTGTAACTTAAAATCTGTCCTATAGCCGTACGTCTTCGATTTGGAATAACTGCCAATATGAGCCAATTCGAAGTTTGCTCGAAAAAACGTCCTGAGCCAATCTACATCGGTTCGAAATATGCCTCGCTTGATAGGTTAAACCCGTAGGAGTTATTTCTATATGGTTTCATTGTTTTGCAATCTCGAATTCACTCAAAAATACAAAAATCTTATGACTGTTTTAGTTAAACGAAATATTTTGCAAGTCCATTGTGATATTTTTCCGCACCAAGTCAGGCCTTAAAAAATAATTTATATATGATTGATTTTTGGTGTATTGACCGTGATGTCTTGTCATTTGCGAGAATTGGATACACTGAACATCAAAAAGAGCCGATAATAGTTTTACTCAAAAACTTTTCTGAGCAATGTGAGAGTATTCCACAAAAAACCACGTCGATTATAGAACTCGCCGGATTTACTGCGGCGGGAGTCCAAACTCCATATAAAAAAAATTAAAATCATGAATTTCGATCAAGGTTGCATGTAAAACTGGTTTTATTTTTACGCAAATCAAACAAAAACATTCGTTCGAAATCCGCAGCTATAACATTACGAATGGTTTGCGAATCGTAAAAACAGAATCTTATGAAAATAAACCTGTTTTGCAACGCAACTTTGATTCAAATTAATGATTTTAGTTTTTTTTATATGGAGTTTGGACTCCCGCCGCAGTAAATCCGGCGAGTTCTATAATCGACGTGAACATCTTTATACATTCGCACCATAGTAATTAATTGATTTATTAAATGTTATTCTAATTTTAAATTTCCATTAATTCAAAACTCTGATTTTGTGTATTTAAAAAACTATAGATTATTAAAATATAAGATTGAACAATATTGCCATATACATTTATAAATCTAATAAGAAAAAACATAACATTCTGTTTGTCTCTTTCTAACATTGACTGTTTGTCTCACTATCTATACTCAACAGTGTAAAAACTAACACATACTTAGTTTTCAGGAATTCTTGTTGGAATCTTGTTGTTATTTTTTTTGTTAAAAACTTCACACTCATAAATAACATCGATATGAAAACAATAAACAATCGACTATGAAATCGGGTACAATAACCGGGTCTCCCTGAATTAAAAAAGCTGAAATTAAAAAGGTTGACTTAAAAATGGTGTTGGTATATGAAAAAATGGGAACTTTTTTAAGTCATATAATAAATTTTCTGACTTAACAAAGGTATTTTACAAAAACAAATTTAATTTCAAAATGACACAAGAAAGGCATATTTTATGTCATTTTACAAAGCGTAACGACTAGAGTTATTGGCACTGTGTAAATTTAATGTAATTATTGGCACTACTAAAAATCATAGCATTTTTATCTTAACGTAAATATATAGTATATGTTTTATATATGTTATAGTGAGAATTAGAGATTATCTTGTCGTATGGAAACAAGAAAAAATACGTATCACGAATCAGTCAAACTCTTAATCTGACAACATATCGAACGTCAACTCTCTTATTTCTAGAAAAAATAGTGTGTTCTAGGAAGCCAGAAATGTAAGTACTTATTTTATATTAAAAATGTAATATCTTAATACTATGTTAATCGAATATGTCAATTATATGTGTTATCTTAAGTGAAATTAGTTAGATTTAATGTAAAAAAATCAAAGATTTTCTATATTCCAAGATCTACACTGCAGTTCAGATTAGGGTCTAATTTTTCGAAAGTTCGCCTAGGCCCATTTACGGTTCTTACAATCGAGGAGGAAGAACGAATAGTTCACTGGTTCACTTCAATTCAAAATTTCCCAACAAAAAGGTTTTCCTAAACGAAGAGAAAATGTTATACTCAAGCAGTAAAACAGTGTTTAGTACAGAATGATAAACCACATCCTTTTGGGGAAGAAAACATGCCAGATAAAGGGTGGTTCAAATCATTTTTAACGCGAAACTCATCTCTATCGTTCAGAGCGCCAGACCCAGTATCTTCGGCGAGCGCTACGGTAGCAATTTCTGACAATTCGTGGTTTGATATCGAAAAGTTTTTAACAGACCAGGATTATTTTGATATCTTGAAAGATCCCATACGAAATTTCAACGGTGACGAGACAAGTTTTTTATTATGTCAGAAAACAAAAAATGTTTTGGCAGCAAAAGGGTCTAGGGATGTCTATGAAGTTGATAGAGGATTGGCCAAAGCCAACTTAACAGTAATGTTTACTTTTTAGGCTGCGGGAGTGGTATTACCGCCTATGGTTATTTACCCTTATAAAAGACTGCCTGATGAAATAATAAAATCGTTGCCCAAAGGATGGGCCATGGGTGTTAGTGATAATAGATGGATGACAAAGGAGATATTCTATGAATATATCTCCAAAGTTCTCCATCCATATCTTGTGCAGATAGGTACTTAATTTCCCATAATTTATTTTGTAGATGGGCATGCTACACATTTGACATTATCAGTCAGTGAGTTGTGGGTTAGGTTGCAAATTATTTTAATAGCCCTGTACCCCAACCACCACGAGAATACTGCAACCGGCCGATTTCGCTGCATTTAAACCACTCAAAAGATGTTGGAACAATAAAGTCGAGTGGCTAAGATGTAATCCATTGGGTTGGCTTACAAAGGAAAAATTTGCTCCTCCTTTATTCGAGGTTATTGGTAACAGCATTAGTGCGGAAACAATTAAAAATGGGTTTAAATCCTGTGGTCTTTAACTTAAACGGGAAGCAAGCAATTAATATATCAAAATGCCTGGGAAGATCTACCACAAAATCTAATGAAAACCTTAAGCAAAATCTCAATGGAATTCAAGATGATGCATTTATAAAGCGTTGTGTAACTGTTGGTGAAAGCAAGCTCGAAGACTTAAAAAAAACTGGAGAAAAATGACACTGAAACTAGCAACTATTATGAAGATTTTCTTATTTTATTCGATCTGTACAAATAATTTAAATGTGGAATAAACCCGAAACAAATTTGCCATACTGCTAATAAATCAACGCAAACTGATCCGGAGTACAAGATTATAGAAGATATGACTATAGGTATTGGTTCAATCAACGAATTTTTAATATTAAAATATCAACCAAACCAGCAGATTCAAATCGAAACATTTAGTGCTACCGATGCTACATTTCAACCTAACGATTATTTAGGCACCGAAGTTAGAGCAAACTCCAACGCTAAACCATGCATAGTTGTACCATCGGAGACAACCAGGTCAATAGAAGAATACTTAGATTATCCAGAAACCCCTTTGAAGAAGGGATGCAAACCAAACAAAACAAAAAAAAACATTTATTCTCACTTCACCTTTGTGGATTAAACAAGAAGAAGCCAAAAGAGAACAGAAGCAGAAAATAGAAAAGGATAAAGAGAACCAGAAAGCAGAAAGAATTAAAATCAAACAATTAAAAGAATTACAAAAAAACTCCAAACCCAGGCATGTGAGGAAGACCAATTAGAAAATTCAGCAATCGACCAAATCTCAAACTCACACAAGAACGACCGACAAAATATTAGTTTCAATAGAAAATGATATTGCAAATGAATTTTTTGTAACACCCACTCACTTGGGAATAATTTAACGGAAGACATGAATAGGTGCTTCAACAAAAATATATCTCCACCCGTACATAGTGAAATGAGCATTTGTGAACCTGCATCCGAACATCATATTCGAAAACTTTTTCCAGTTGACACGACATTTGACATTGGGAACAAATCTCCTGCAAGCGGTGATATGGGTTACAACTGTACCTATATGCATTATCTAGAAATTCTAGTTCCGAAAATTTTGGACTACAGTACCATAATTGTACTCGCGAATTTCATTTGAAATGCATCATAAAATTTATGTGCAATTACATTCCATTATTTAGATGCAGTGAATGCAAAACCTGGGAATAATGAAACTTTGTGATAACTGACAGTATTGAATCTACGTACTGATTATATTTTGATACTAGTAGGACTAGCTATTTATATTATTTTAAGATTTTATTTGAAATATATGTTTTGACTGTTTTTAGCACTTTACAAATTCGAATTTTATTAACTATCCCAAAAATAACCTACTATTTTCACGTTACTGTTAGAGCTACGAGATTATCCGGCATTCAATTAACCGGACTCAGTTAACCTGAATTTTCATTTTTAATAATTTTTTATTTTAATTTTATCTCCTTCACATGCATTTTTTAATACATTTTGAAATATGCAATTGTTTTTTCGACATTTTCATTAATCAAAGCATTAGTTGAAAATTTTGTATGGCTTTAATTTTCATATTACAAAAAAAAAACCGATTATCCGCCATCAAATTAACCGGAACAATCAGTTAACTGGAAATTTCATTTTTTGTAATGTTTTAAAAAAAAATCCGGTTAATTAGATGCCAGGTAATCTGTAATATGTTAATTTTCAGCCATTCAAAATTTTCAACTAATGCTTTCATTAATGAACATGTACAAGAAACAATTGCAAATTTCAAAATGAATTACAAAATGCGTATGAAAGAGGCTAGAAAGAAAAAAGCCCAAAAAAAAATCGCAAAAATGAAAATTTCGGTTAACTTAGTGTTCCGGTTAATTAGATGCCGGGTAATCAGGCTTTTACTGTTGTACATTTTAACGGTTTATTCCGATTTTAAATAACATTTTATTTCATTTTCAAAATGACTTAAATAGGCATATTTTATGTCATTTATAAACACACTTCTTAAATCATTTTCAAAATGATGTGCATTAATAAAGTCAGCTTTTTTTTGAATGTCATTACAGATTTTATGTCAATTTTAAAATGAAATAAAAACGATGGTTTTAAGTCCGCAAAACACCATATTTGAGTCAGGCTTTTTTAATTCGGGGAGCCCAATAACCAAGTGAAAAACCAATTTTAAGTTTGTACTAAATTTGACACATACAATGTAAAATGGTGGTTTGGATTCGTGAAATGTAAACATTTAGGCGATCACACGATATATTTCAATTATTAATAGACATTTGAAAACTATAGTTATAATTTTTAAAATGAATATTTAGTTAAAGGTTACTTTATTACCACTAAATAAAAGCATCATTAAAAATTTGTTCAAATTCAAATTATTAAATAAATGCAAAATATAGACCGTGAGTAAATATGTTAAAAACTAGTTAAAAAATGGAACTTTTGACAAGTTAAAAAAAAAATAATTTGACCACAAAAAAATAAAAAAATATAGCCGGTAGGAACCGTATATAAATTTTGACGACTGAGTTAACTTTAAAAAAGAAGGTTTTTTTAATTATTAAAAACGTGCCGACAACTTTGTTCGTCATAGATAATGGATTTAAATAATAAAAAAGCGAAAAGGACCATAAAGAAACCGTACGCAACATGTAATTAAAATAATATTATAATGTTTTAAGTAAAGTTTCAAATTGTTTTTTTTATTCAATCAGGGTCATTTTTGTAGAATTTATTTAAAGTAAACACGGGAAACGGTGCCGGAGACGAAGCTTCTGAAGAAAAAGTAAATATGGAGGATTGACCATATTTTAATATTATACATCAATATGCAAGTGAGAAGGTCACTATGCTTCACATTTTCTATCAAATAGTATAAATGCAACAAGGCCAACGACTCCTACGTCTCACAGCAATGATGGGAATGGAGATGTAATATTTAGCCCGACGCCTTTTACATCTCGCGACACTGATGGTGATACACGTGAAATTTTTAGACCAACCCCTTTTTCATCTCGTGGCCGTTGTAAATCAAGACAAACTTTAAGTAGACAAGAAATTTATGTGAAAAGACGAGATCGGCTTCTAAAAAAAAATTAATGCGCTGTTGGGCGTCTTTGGACAGCTCCTCAAAATACAACATTCCAACACTAATGTGGACGCTCTGTTAATTTCATCAGAATCTGAGGATTCAGAGGAATAAAAAAAGGACTTCCCGTTTATTTTTTATTTTTATTTTTTTTTTTTTTTTTTTAAATTTAATTAAACAAATGTGAGGTCTGAAAGAGGTCTGAAATAAAATATGAATTAAAAAATTATGTTATGCTTTAAATTATGTTATGCTTTATTGTTCCAAAAGTGTATGACGGAAAATAATTTTTCTCTCTCTCTCTTTCTCTCTGGAACTGTATCCCATCAAATGAGATTTCATAATCATATTTTCATTTCGGATAATGGATGGTAAAACCAGCCGTGAACATTTTTCCTTGTCACCACCGGGAATTGAAACCAGGACCACCGGTCGCTGAAGCAAGCATGCTGACCACTTTGCCACCGGGGCCGCGGAAAATAATTGGTTCTGATGTATATCTTTGGTCCGTAAAATTACGTTCATCGACTTGTATATTGATTTGATCCACAAGTTCATTAACTTCGGGTGGTAGTCTCATATCAGAACTGGTTACACATTTATTATGCAGTATACATGCCGCAAATATCGTCTTTGTGCCGTTTTCGATTTTTAATTCAAGCGACCGATTAAAAAAATTTCGCCATATCATTTTCAATGTTCCATAAGACGCATTTCACAATGTGCCCTATACAACGTTTTTACATGGAGTAATTACAGCTACGGATCGTAATTTGCAAGGATAGTCACTATCTCCAAGCAAATACGAATTATTATTTGTGAAGCTGGCGCTTTGGTATAAAGGACTGTTTTTAAATACTCTTCTGTCATGTACCGTTCCAGGAAAACCAACGAAAACATCATTAAAAATGTAGTTGCTGTCAACTATGGCTTGTAACTGGATTAAGTAGTTTGACATATAGTTGGTATATTCGTCATGTTTATCCACCAGACATTTCAATCAAAATACGATTATCATACGATTATCTCGCGAGACTACTATTAAAATAAAATAAATAAAAATGAAAGACATCAATCCCTACAGTTAAAATGCAAAGGCGACGAACCTGACATTACTTAAATAATGGAAAAGTAATTGATTCAAAATGGCGTAAAATACTGCTCATAGCGTACTATAAATGATTGGATATTGCGCAGTGCCACCGAACACTAAGCTGTTCTGTATGTTTGAGTGCTCTAGCCAGTCAAGAAGTTGGTGAAAACTCGATTTCAAAATACCACGAATAGACAAGCAAATACGGAAGCGAGCTAAGTAAAATGTACCTGGACCAAGAAGAGATTTTATTTTAGGAAATAAAAAAATAAAATAATTTGTAGTAAGGCTTAAAAAACGAGTGTGAAATTTCATTTTCAGATTGGAAAATAAAAATTGGTCTACATAACGAGGACCAAATTGATCGGGAGTTGAAAAAACACATTCCTGCATTCATGGAATGGTAAAACATTTTGAAACCAAAAATATGTGCATGGCGGAAAGAACCAGAAATAATTTATAAAATTAAGGTGAACCGTTAGTTGACCAAGAACTGCCCCCAAAATGTTCTTTTTCCATAAAAAGTAGGTCTAGGAATAGTGCACAAAGTACCTACTACGCGGGGCTAAATATCACGTTCGTATCGAAAATGAAAATAAATGACAAACACCCTTCATTTCGCCGGCTAGGCCTCTACCAAGTAATATTTACTGACAAAAGTAAATTTAATATATCGGATAGGATGGGCTTACTATTGTCCGGGAAAGCCAAATTGCGAAGTTGGCAAACACTATTTAATACCATCGTGGTATTAAATACCAATACGTGGCAGAAACGATATGGTGTGAGGTACTATATCAGCAAACGGTGTCGGAAAAATCATGTGTGTAGAATCGACTATGAACACATTTATACATTTAGATATTTTAAGAGATCATTTACATGAGAGTGCTAATAATCTTGAGTTGGACCACAATAAAATATTCCAGCAGGATAATGACCTCAAGCATAATGCATATATTACTCAGAAATGGTAAACCCAACCAAAATCATGAAACAATAGATTTTAGATCATTATACAACGCCCATGAACATTTGAGTGTCCTCTTAAAATTGACCTGAAGCAAAAGCTTATAGAAGAATGGGGAAAAGTCATTGCGGGACATACATTAAAGTTGGTTAACAGGATGAATATAAAATAAGCTGATGTTATTAAAAGAAAAGGATATTCAGCAAAATATTAAGCCAAAAATATACTACATCTCCCCCCTACTGTAAATTCTTATCCAAAATCGAAATTTCTGGTTAATAGTCCCGATAATAGCATGACCAAAGTAAACGAACCAATTGACTTAATAACGACAACCAATATTCAGTAATGTTTTTTTATATATCACAACAAAAGTTTCTTAATTATGTATAGACGAGTATATTGCTCTCAGTCAAGTAGTTGCCAGTGTCACCCACACGAAATGCTCATTTAACCCAAAAACTAAAACTGCTCGTATATACCTAGATACGTATCTAAATGTTAATATAATACAAATTTAACTAGATTGACATGAAGTTAAAATTTTCACCATCGAAGAACTCGAAACAACAACAAATTAATTTGAAAATGAGAAAACAGCTTATTTCATGTTAATAAAATGACACAAAATAAAAATAAAGAACTCGATTGATTTTGTGTAATCACATTCCCAGACAATAGAAGACAGAAGTATTTTTTTAGTTTTCGCACAAAGAGAAACGTTCCACATAATATATAACACAAAATTTATAACGTAAATTGAAAAACTTGTAGAAAATTGAAAATACAAAAACAGCATAGCAAAAAACCGTTAAATTATATACAGAATATATACATTTTGCTCGTACGATGTTATACAGAATCAACAAATATTTTTTTGTTCTCTACATATCTTATATTTTTGTTTCTTATATGAATAATTCAAAGATGACCAATGATGAAGAATGATGAATGGTTTTATTTCCCTTTCTTATTTTACTTCTGCTCACTCCTTCAAATGTCTGAAGAAACATTCAAGAGATTAAACTTTTCGTTTCGTTGGTTTGTTCTTTACACAACACAACACAACACAAAAAAATGCTAAATTTAAATTTTCCGACTGTTGATTCCGTACCATATTTATACGATAGTAGCTCTCTATATAAATACTGACTATAGGTTTAAAAGTTCGTCATCATTTTTTTCATCATATATACATACATTGACGTATTTAAATCTGATGATGATTTATATAACGATATTCAAATTAGAGTAATGATAAAAAGTGATATAAATTTCCCGTTCGTCTTGTGTCGAGCTACTTAGTATATTATGTAGTAAGTAGCAACAGCATTATAAATAATCGGATGATTTTAAATCAATGTTCTGTAGCATTATATAGACAGCGTCATATTCAATAAACTCATTTATATAGGATCCCAAACAGACACGAGTATACAAAAATTGATTTTGATAAATATTTACTTATATTTCATTTGCCATTCCGAAAAAAAAATGAAAAACGACGAGCTCTTTGAAAAACAAAAGAAAAACTTGTAATAAAACATAATAAAACAAAAAGCGCTAAACAAAGAGGGAAATGACTGTTATCTGATAGAGGGTATTTTGCTTCCTTTCGCATTTTTTTTTGAGTAATTTTTACTTACGTTCTGCGGTGTAATACATTTTTTGTGCTCTTTTCGCTTTTACTGATAAGACAGGTGTTAAGTGATTACATGAAATAAATTTATAATGTGATATGTTGTTTTGAGGGTTGAAAAATATAAAATGTATACATATATAACCATAAAATTTATCGGAAGTTGATTTGAAAATTTATATAGCGCGTTCCCTGAACTTTTTGCAGTTTTGTTGGTTAAGACATTATATGTGCGTGATGTATAACAGGAGCAAAACTATAAAATATATTAGGTCTGTTCTTCTTACAAAGAGTGTTGGGCTATGCAAATGATCTACGACTCTTCATGTAGTGGTATAATTTATAAATATATATATTTTACACCCCAAATTTTATTTAAATAAATTAAATAACGCGTTCATATGCACAACTACTTTTGTTTGCAATAAAGGGTCAGCTAACTGAGCTGAGTTCGAGGCAATATCACAATTTTATAATTATAATATTTCAATTTTACGGGAGGTAATCGATTCTAGATTGTCTGCTAGATAGAGTTTATAAATTCAGAAACAATTGACGGTTTACCTAAGGTTCTCGAACAAATCCCTGCCACAGTGCAGTTGATATTACTAATTCCATTTCACTGAGGCATATTCAAGTTTGTGCATTTAAAAAGTCTGTATTATAAATCAACCTGAGCACGATTTCCAATGGTCTCCAAACCATGTTAACGCGAATTTAATCTATTTGCTATGTGCGCTTCTATCAGCATGGAGCAATGGGAATAATAAACGATGTTTTTCAAATATCAGGAAACACTCTGCTGGTGCAAGACAACAATTGAGGTTTCCACAACGACCGAGTTTAATTAAGATCATGGGTGCAGTACTATCGGGACTTGTCCCACTTGTCGTGTTTAAGCCCGTCTAAGACAATTACAATTTCTGAGGCATCGAATTGAATAACTGTATTATAATTAATAGAGTCAAAAAAATTTACCTGGCAAGCTAAACAAATCAGAAAGATCAAAGGAATTTTGGAAAAAATTTGCGAATGCGTTAACATATAAAAATGAAACCTTTATATCGGAAACTGTGATTAATATTTACGAATTTAATATTTAAGAATGCAAAAAAATCGTTCACTTTCAAATATGTAAAATATACAATTAAAATATACATTTAACCAAATCATAATCTAACCCCATACATAATTTAATGAAAAGTTGTGTGTGGTATATACTAGAGTGTCCTGTTAAATCCGGACAAAATTCAACTTAAATAAAATCCCACGAGTTAAAAGCCAAGTTTAAAATGCGCCCACAATCATTGAAAACATTTGATATTCAGTTCAGGTTTAAGGACAATAACTTTTGGAGACAGGAAAAGCAGTTGTTCTTTAAATAAACCAACTCGGTTCGTGCTCAACTTGACTCTGGAATTATCAACAAATAAATAAACAGCAACTTGGACAGCTATACATAGTTTATTTTTTCGTACGGTATCAGAATTATAGAATTTTTTTTGGAATCCGATCACAAATCCCTTTTTCACCGTCAATAGCACAGTTCAAACTAAACGATTATAAAATGCACAAAAATCACAATAAATTTAACTTTATTTTTTTTTTAATTAAATAAATAAATGCCCACGAAACCAAATGCCAATTCATGATGGATGATGTAGGTACACATATGATGATGATCACACACAATGATAGCCCTCACAGGGTTCAACAAGCAACAAACAATTTTTCATTTAAAATTATTATCTGAAAATCGGTGATACTGCAGCCAAATACTAAAATCTATAAACTGGTCCATTTGCCTATTACCCCACCTGTCTGCGAACTCTTGGACAATTAAGGCATGCTACATTTTCACAAATTTTACATCTAGGGTATGTTTTCAACATAATTTTAAGTTTTTTGTCACAGTGTATTACATAGTTTAATTTTATTGGCAGCTAGGCGGTGTTGAGGTTTTACATAACTTCAATTTGTTTGTTGTTAATCTATGCAATCGGTTCGGGGACCGGAATATTTTCAACTCTTTGGCACTTTGCTTTTCCCGTCTTACCTGACACAGTAGCCAAATCCGGGAATTACGGTTATAGGTCCAATTTACGTAGAATCATTAGTGCATTGCATAGCGCCATGCCAGCCTGTAGCACTAACATAGAATATGTGTCGGCCAATGAGTTCTGCACTCTGACAAGGGGCATATAGTTGTGTTCATTGTCATCATCAAACGTAACCATAGATGGTGAACAATCCCTTTTGAATCATGCCCATATCGGGATTTGAACCTGATACTTCCCGATCCAAACGCCAAAGCTTTAACCATTATGTCGTGTATTCGATCTTACGGTAATTTCTTATGGACATCCCTCTCACACTAAAATGTATTTTTTATTTGCAGAATTTTTTATAAGTAATTTTAAAACATTACTAAAGGTAATTTAGAAAATAAATATTTCCACTGCGATTATTCCCAGCGATTATTCTATCATAAAATTTAATTTTACTTGAATTGGCAATTTCGATGGCAGTAGTTGTTCGAAAAAATACTCTCTGTGTTTGAAGCTTGGTTCTAGTCCAGAGGTTTCTATTCTTTACTGAAAATAAAATATATGAAAATTTTTTCATATTGTACATATTTAGTAAATTGCTGACGATGATATCTTGAATATCGAAATCGATATAATATCGAATTAAATTAATTTCTCAAACAGGAAAATTAAAAAACTATTTGTTTTTTGAATTTCATAAATTCATCAAGATAATGCACCACAAATTAACACATCGATTATCAAAAGGCTAAAAAGCAAAGACAATTTGAATTGCTACCTCACGCATCCTCGTCATATAACCTAGCCTCCTCGCATCTTTTTCTCTTTCCATACTTAAAAAAATTGCTTTTAAAAATGGCCATACTTAAAAAAGTTTTAAAGATTGCCAACAATGACGAAGTAGAGTCTCCGGTTAAAGAAATAAAAGCTATTTTTCCCAATTTTTTGGTTTTTCCTGTATCAGGTCGGTCGGTTGGTCGGTCAGTCGGGTTACTTCCGAGGCTACTAACAAGAAAAATAATTTTTTGTTAGACATTGCATTATGATGTAAAAGTATCGAAAACATAAATTAGACCACTGGAATCAGTTTAATATGACGAGAAATTACAATAAAGAATTTCCGTTAATTTTGTAAATTGTTTTAAATTCACTTACAGATTTAAGCACCATGCAATTGTTAAGACTGAATATTAACAAAACCTGTTAATATTCAGTCTTAACGGTACGTTTATATTGTGTGTCATCAACACTAATTCGATCAAAAATATTATCTAATGTGATCACTGTTCAAACTGCGTTTAAACACTATACCGAGCTAATTTACGCATCCATCAACCCAAGGCAATAACAGAAAACCAAAGAATTTTACTTAAATGGCTAGTGTGGACTATTACGATGTCATCTGCTTTTAATATACCTTTTTAAACGAGCCTATTTTCATAAGAAGTGTGCTTACAAGAGAATGGGTGAGCTTAGAATATATTTACACATATTTAGACAAATTTTAGGTAATGGGGTCTGTTCATGAGAACAGCCAGTGTTCTCAGCAAGCTGAAATACCGTTCACCTAGTAGACAATTTTGTATCTAAAATTACTTCATTGTGGAGTATAGAGACTTCTATCGTGTGATAGAGTTCACAATAACACTAAAAGCCTTTTGCTAATTGTTTGAATGGCACACGGTAGATGTCACTGTATTAAAAATATCAAATTGTTTAAGTTGTCAAATAAAAATTATGTTTTTTTCTGGAAAATCCCTTCAGCGTATCAACACCTAAAGGAAAAAAATGATTAAAATTAAAATTAAATCGTGTTTTTTTGTAGATTTACCAACGCATTACCTGGACATCCGAACATCGCCCCGTTAAGTGTACTACCAAAGCTCTCTCTCTCTCTCTCTCTCTCTCTCTCTCTCTCTCTCTCCGGACACTGCAAACAATTAACATCATATTTTGGATCTGGGATTTTTTATTTTGGATTTTGAACGTAACACATATCCATCACGACCTACGCTAGAATCAGTACACGAGAATTTTCCACTTGCAGTAATTACAAAAACCGATTTACATATCCAGCACGGATTATTGTAAACAGAGTTTTTCAATCTCATCTGTTATTAATTCGGCTTTTATAATGTAATTTTGTTGAAAAAAATAGGTTTTTTATTAGTTTTTGAATCTTCATATAGTTATATTTATAATTCTATATACAGAGGTGAGCAAAACTTTCCGGGCAAATCTTAATTTAGGAAATTAATGTAATTTAACAATGACTCCGGTCAATTACTTTGATTTTTTACTGCGTATGCGTCATTGACACTCTACTAACTCGCTATATCCTGTATTTTTAGGCTAATTTACCTTTGATGCTGCATGCATATACCACCGTGAAAATGATAAAACAATCCGTGAAATTGGCGGATTATTGAACATAAGCCGTTCGAGTGCATATGAAAAATGCAAAAGATACTACATTGAGGATAGAAAATATAGCATCCAGCGGCAGCTGGGAAGAAAAAAATACGAATTCGAACCAAACATTTTTGAAAAGGGAAATAATTGAAAATTCTAAACAAACTGCTAATTGAACAGAAAATTAACAGCTTTTAGTGACACTATCGTGTCGGACACAACAGTGCGTAGAAAGTAGCGGAGCTTGGAGTTTGAATCACACATTGCAAGACGCAAACCACGTTTGAGCGAAGCCTATATTGTAAAGAGGCGCGAATTTGTCTTAAAATACAAAAACTGTTCCATTGGTTTGTGCAAAAAAGTTATATTTGTTGACGAAAGTCAGAACAGTGGTAATATGATGGTGTGGGGTGCAATGGTTTGTTACTATGGTGTGGCAAATCTCCAATTTATTGAAACAACAATGGATAATACACTCTATTTGAATATTTTAAAAGAAAATTTAATACCCTCTGCTGATAAAAACCGCTGTGAAACCGATAACCGAAAAAGATAACATTTAATGAAGGAGAACAATTAAGGAGTTACCATGAAGTAGAAGCTAGACTTTACGGTTTACCAGAAATACATAAAGAAAATATTCCGTATAGAACTAAGTCAGTTCTATAGATACACCTTTATATCAGCTTTCGGCTTTTTTATCTAAAATTTTGAAAAAAAACTGTTGAGTTATCTTCTGCATCAGTAAAAAATTAAGTAGATTTTAAAGAAAAAAATAAAAATATAATTTTACCTATAAATTACACAATTTTGTCACTTGATGTTGTTTCACAATTTACCAATATTGATAGTAAATTATCTCTTGAAATTTTAGTTAAAAGATGGGCTGAGATAAAAGTAAATTCAGGAACTATACTTAGCAAAACTCTGTTAATTAAGGATATGAAATTAGTTTTGAATAGTTGTGAGTTTTCTTTTAATAAAAATATTTACAAACAACTTTTTGGTTCACCTATGGGTTCTCCAATTAGTTTTAAATTCTTTAGATTTTGAAACACAGTTAAATTATTAGCAAATAAAATTATCCAGTTATCTTATCCCAGTTTCCATTTAGAGAATCTTCAACTTTAAAAAACCACACTTTTAAATAATAATTATCCATATTCTTTTATCAATTCATTAGTTATTCCAATAATTTATCAAAATTCTAGATAAAATCAACCTGTTATTATTGAAAAACCATTAAATAATAAGTCTCAAACACATTTTGTGACTATTCCGTATATTAAATCGTTATATGAACAAATCGGTAATTGTTTAGGAAAATTTCAATTTAAAGCTGTTGAGAAAGCTCATCATAATTAAGGCATGTCATTATTTTCACCTCTAAAAGATCCGATAGAGTTAATGAATGCAATAAATCGTATATTGAGGTCAAACTAAACAACTTTTGGGTACCATATTTTATCAACATAAAAAAGATGCTCTAAATATTACCCTAAATAAATTAGATCGCTAGTGCGCTTTCGGTACATTTACATGACACTAAACATGATTTATTTCCCGATAATGTTGTAGTTCTTGAAAATGAGGCAAATTGTTCAACTAGAAGGGTTTTAGAGATGATCCATATTAAGAGGGATGGTTATGGATTGAACAAACAATCTGATTGTATAAGTTTACAAAATACTTACAATAATTTATTTTAAATTTTTTCTGTTTGTTTTTTTTCCTAATTATTTTCCTTTAGTATAATTATATTTTTGTATTATGTTTTTATGGATCCCTTTATTAATCTTTTCTATTTTTTGTATGTCATAACGTATATCAATATCAATGTGTTTAATTTTTCCGTTTTATAAAAACGAGTTTTTTTTAGAAATATTTTAGTTTTCAATAAAATCAATATCGCTTTTCTATTGTATAGAAATAAAAAAAAAATTTATAATAGTTTTACAATTTCAATTTTGAAATGATTTGAAACAATTTTGTGTTATATTTTTCAATTTTTTCAATTTTTTTGGTATTTTCTAAATAATTGTTTTTATTGGTTTATATAATTGTAAGTTTTTGTTATTTATTTTAAAATTTTTGTTTTTTCTTGTATTGTTCATATTTTGCCCAGATAACCACCGCATTTTAATATTAAAAGCTTAATAACCCTTTATAATAATATTTATAATTTTTATTTATGCTAAGATAATGAGCCCAAGCATAAAGCTTAAATGTTAGGTCTTGGTGCTTATATAATTGGAAACTCATCCACAAAGCCAGGATCTAAACTCAATAGAGCATTTATGGAATCAGTTACACAAACAAATGAGAGATAATCATAGGGTAACGAACAAAAGTTCTTTAAAATCATCAATTGAATTCGAAAGGGAAAACATCAACACAAGACTGATTCAGAGTTTAATCGAATCCATGCCACGCATGGTAGATGTTTTGTTTTCTTATCCATATCCGACAGGATCAAGTATAATTTAGGCAAAAAATATAGGATAAACGAGTGTGTAGTGTTCAGAGACGCTTTCGCAACAATAATTAGAAAAATGGCAGAAGCCATTGTTAAATAACATTAGTTTTTTAAATTAAAGTTTGTCCTGAAAATTTTGCTCACAACTGTATATTGGTTTTATTTAACAGGAAGCGTCAATTATTGCTAAGTTTAAATAGATCGTTTAAATAGATTTACTCTGCATAATGGTTTTCGGAAGAAGCATCTGCTTGTTCTGCTAAGATATAGGGATCAAAAGGTGTAAACTCGATTAAAAGAATTGAAACATTTTTAAGAATTCATAATGGTTCTGATTCAACACATTATTTTCATTTTTGTTTTCATCTATTTTGAATTTTGTTTCTATGTCTAAGGCTACTCGATTTAAATTAAAATTTTTTGTCAAAATCTTTTATACCAACTTTATCAAACCTTAAATCTAATTTTTATAGGAAGAATAAAGGATGAAACACATGAAACAGTAGCTGCGAGAATACTTAAATATTAGCCTATTCGCTTGCGTAATGTTACAACATCATAGTTTGAGCACAGACAATCAAAGGAGATTTTTATTTGAACTAAAAAATTAAAACATAATTTATTTCTGATAATTCCAATGTCATCGTTGTATTTGTGATTTTTCAATAAACTGCGTGTACGTATTTTCAAAGAAACAAAACATTTTTGATTGTATATTATATATATTTACACAAAATAAACAATCAGTTTAAATTTTTACGTTTACATAGGATGAAATGTTTCTTTTAGGTTGTCTCTGGTTTGAGTATAAATATAGTTATTTCCAATACAAGAAATGAAGTAGTTTGTTATTTTAATACTCGTAGAAAAAATTAACTTTAAAAAAGCTACATTGAATGAAATAAATATCGCAGCATCAACAGCTTCCACACCCAGCACCATCAACTTCCTGCTATACTCAGACGTCAGTGTGAAATTTTTGGAATATGTTGGAATGCTCTTTGTTTGTAGCTGCATGTATTGCAAGTTTTTATAGAATTTTGCATAAATTCCTGCGACTGATTGTAACATTAATTTTAAAAGAAATCTCGTTCTAAAAGTTCTGACTGAAGCTGTGTGTCTTACACCGATTTTTTTTTGCCTGAATTTCCAATTATCTAAAATAATGGCTACCAATTCGCATGGTATGGCATTTATAAGCTATATAGATGTTTCAGAAATTATTTTAGATAATGTGAGAGCCTGAAACTCAAAATATAGAGTTTGAAACCAACCATAAATGTTTTATTTTGATTCCATACTTTTTTTTTGTTGAAAAATTTAAATCTATATTACAAAATTATGATATACAACTCGTTGGCAGTTCAATAGGAAAGGATTTTATTTGCCAAATTAAAAGAAGAAAGTCCAAAAGGAAGAAAGTCCAAAAGCTTTGCAATAATATATTATGTAGAAAACAAAAATCGTTGGACAAACCAAACAAAATTGAGATACGAGGATGTGCCAACATAATATTGAATCTTACTAAACGGCAAATTTTTGAAAGTATACATATTTCTATAAATAAAATTTACAATTGATCCCGGAAATTATTAAACGTTGAAGACATTTCCAAAATTTGGTTGAATTACAACGACAACATTATTTTATAGTAAATAATGTTTAAATTTTTATTGTACATCAAATTTTCAGCAATTTTTTATAAAAATTGTTTCATAAATTTTCATAAATTATTGTATTCCTTGAAAAAGACGAAACATACCATCGAAATTTCGGGGTTTTGTTAATAAAATTATAATAAAACGGTGTTAAATTTTAAAGCAGTAAAATGAAAATATACTAAAAATTATGTCATTGGAGAAGTTTTAAAAAGATGTGAAATTATTTTCGTAGTGTAGCATGAATGTACAATCATACATAACTTATACTTTACAAAACGTAAGAAACCGCTGGACATTATTTGGTAGTAACTATCGTTTTGCCAGGGGATTTTCACCAAATTATGCCTGTAACACCTAAAGGAACACAAATAAATTGAAATTCGAGCATGCCCCCTAATCTTTTTTTTTGTCAGTAGATGTTGTTTTGCAATCCTAAAATTGAGTTTAGATTTTTGGTAGAGCTTAATGTTTTATCAAAAACGAGTAAATTAAAGTGGTCTTTTCAAATCAACTTGACTCAGCAGCACAAAACCCAACAACAATATGAATTTAAATCGACATCATGCGAATCATTTAGTATAAAACACAAATAAAAAACCGGAGAAAGTAAATATTCGTTTTAGTCGACCTTTCATTAACTACATCAATGTATACTATATGTATACATATCTCTCAATTAAGCAACTTAACACAAGAGCAAACAAAACAATGTATCGAATCCCGTTCTAATTTCTTAATATTCATCTTCTAATTAAATCATTTAAAAACAACATTTTTTTAATTTTTTTATTCTTCCAAATCACATTTTTATTAATTTGCTTCTTATGATGTTTGCCTAATAATATATACATGGGAAATATTTTCCCTTTTTTTGCTGTTGTTGTATTTCCATGTCATTACGGAAACTGCTGAGTAAAACGAAAATTAGGAAAATTGACAAATGAAACACACACAAAAAACAAATGAAAATGATTGCTGTTTGTTTGTAAATATAGGTAGGCTTCATGATTTCATTCTTTTTCCGTATTATGCAGGAGAAAGGTTTTCTTTTATATTAATTTATTGTCTTATTACGACGCTCGTAACACAAAGAAAAGATATATATTGTGTGGCATCTAGGATAAAATAAAAATCTACCGAACAATAGGTTATCTAATAAAAAAAAAATAAAAAAAATGTAATTTTATCAGAAAATTGTCTAATGTAAATTGTATATACATATCTAGAACGGAAAAATATTAAAAGCAACAAAAACCAACAAAAAATTGTCACAAATTCATAAAACGTTTGTGGATTTAAATAGGAATTTTTCTTTTGTGTATGTCGCTCGATCGAACACAAAAGAAACAGAAATTTGTCACAATCAATGTATTTTGATTCGGTATGGTGTTTGTCCGTGCGTATATATATACCATTGTGTTATCTCTATATTATTATGTAAATCTTATTTGATTTCTATTGTTGTTATGCTCGTCTTAATATAATAATAGTTTGGCCTTATACCGCACGCCCACAAAAAAAATGAGACAGCAATTTATATACATCCAAGCTGTAACAGTTTATACAAAAAATACGTGATTAGTGCAAAGAACAACGACAGTTGAAATTATAAGCGAAAAATTTAATTTAAAGGATGAAAAAAATATCGGTTACGGAGAATTTATTCAAGAGACGTAATCTATGTCAGTCATGACAGTTGAACCCAAAAATATCAATTTTGTATATTTAAGTGCGTATTGATTAAAAAGAAAGGTTCAGAACATGACGAATTTTTATAATGTATATACATATATTATATGTGCACCTCACTTAACAATATCAAACCACAAAATGTATGTTTAGTTTCAAAACTCATACAAAAGTTTTGTAAAAAACGTGTAAACGGAAAAAAGCACGAAATTTTATTATCCAAATATATAATAAATAAATAAACTACACCGAACTAAAGGTGATTTAGGAAGCAATCCCCGAACCTTTATACAACGGTTGTAAAAACGGTATAATAACCAAATATAGTTATATATACATACAAGGAAATTTATTTCTGCTATAAATAAATAAAAACACAATTTGTATTGCTTTCCTTTTTATTGGCTTTGTTGTTGTTGTTGCCCCTCGAAGCTAAGAGTAATACAATTTGACATCATTCAATATAAATAAATCTTGAAAAGTACAACAACCCCTTTTTTATACTTGGTGTACAACATGAGCATGTATATTTAGTATCATATATTCTTTACTTGAATCCAATCGATCCTTTATATGTAATAAAATGTCCTTCAGAATATTTTTATTTTCATTGTCATCTCATCATCATGATGATTTCAATCGTATATGTACACGAGTAGCATTATTTTGCTCCGGATTTTTATTTTACATTTCAATCCGACAATATATGCTTAATGATGATTTCTCATGCTCCTTATTTATATATTTAACACGAATTCTTAATAGCGACAAAGATGTATATAATAATAATACTGTTGACCTTTTTTTTGTATTATATACTATTTCGTATAATAGAAAATGGAAATTTACGTTTTTTTTTTTGGTGAAAATGATAAGTACCGATCAATTCGTCACATTGAACAATCCTCCAGAGTGGAAGGAAAAAAAAATTATTATTAGGAATTTTAAGTCAAGTGGAAACATTTCAAAATAAATTTCGCTGATTATTTATTTAGGATGAATACGGGAAGCAAAAAAAAAACCAATCAAGATGTTGAAAAGTTAAAAGAATGGACTTTTGTATTTAGGTGCGATAGGAATAAATATCAAGCATATTGATTTTATTTATATAATTCTGATATGGTCTTCGAATATCGAATAGATTTACCTATATTGATAATCTACATAAAACTGATGGACATATAAATAACTGGGGTTATATCAATGGATAGATTAAAAAGGTCACCCTCAGCCATATGGAAGGATTTATTTTATTTTATTCATACTTCACATTGGATGTCACCAAATTCCATTGGATCCCATTTTATTGCTTTTAAAGCCTAATTTCATGCACAACCCCTTGAAAGAACGATTTGAGCCCCATTTTTTGCAGGACTTTAAGCTTTAAGAAAAAAATGTTTAACATATAAGGTTTCCTATTAAATAAAATTTGCCTGAAAAGCGATTTACATTTCAAAATTTTCTTTGGTGAGCTTTAACTAATAGCTTATCAACATATTGTACTATTACTTAGATAAAATGTGTTGTTCTTATACGAGAATTAAATTTAAATTAATTTCTTATGGCAGGTTGGGCGAAGAACCTCAAAGACCCTTGGTATTCTCATAGCAAGGTAGTTACTCACGCTCATAATTTTTCATTAATATTTTCAAGATAAATATTTGAATCACTTATGGCCGGTTGTACATAAAAATGACTTAAGATCGGTTAGTCGTTCAACAGTTAAATGTTTTATATGAAATCTGTTTTCGCAATCAGAGAAAAATCAATGCAAACTTGATTAAATATATTTTATTCCATGTAAATATTTAACGATAAGTTAAAAAGTTAATCAAACAAAATTGGTCATTTAAATATCTATAAGGAAGCTAAATATTTCCACGGAATAAAATATATTTAATCAAGTTTACATTGATTTTTCTCTGTACTGGGATGTTCTAACATCACATTTTATCCAAGTCTACGTCTCTTTCAGCTAGAATTAATTTGAATTCTGTATCAAATTATCAATTATTTCTTTTTTTATTGCTATCACAGCCTACTGTGATATGTATGAACAATATCTATTTCACTTATTTTCGTTCTACAATTGAAAAAAAAAAATATTTGGTGATAGAAACACAGTAGACACATCACAATGTTGCAATCTAGCAGGCTGGTAAATGATATAAAAATTGAAACAGAGGTAAATTTTATTCTACAGGAACAAGAAATAAACTTCGGTACATACATATTTATGTATATGTTTTAAACAAAAAAGAAATAAATCCAAGAATTGCTCGCAGCAGGGAATGTGTCAACATGCATATTATGAACGAAAGAATCAATATAACATACGTTTCTATTTTTAACTTACAATTTACAAATGATGAAAGAGAAAACAAATATTTTTTGTCGCTTCTGGATTATGTTGACTGAATCAAAAGACCAGTCATATAGGGGTTCCCAAAGGAAAAGTGTTTAATTTAAATATATAATATTTATTATGTAATTGGAAAATATTTAATGAGCCAATAATAGTAATATAATGTGTCTATTAGTTTCCGGCTCGCTTTTTAATATTATAATAATTATTTACTAAACTTTCGCTGTAAATTCGACATCATTATCAAAGCTAATGAAAATTTATTAAACAAAATTTTCGTTACAAAATATACAAATCATATACAGTAAATTTTATATAAATACAATATTTAAAAAATTATATAAAATATGATTTAAATTTTTAAAATAAAAAAATGTAATTATTTAAAATAAATTTAGAAATTTTAAAATTAAATTTGGTTTTCCGGAAAATGACCGTGCTTAAATTCGAAATCGTTTTATAAATATATTAAATAATTTTAGAAACAGCTCTTCGTCACAGAGTCTTTTATACCTATTGAAAAACGTATTTTGTCATATACGTAAAACAAACTAAAACCTTTTTACGTAAGAACCCAAAAATTTAAGTGACAGTGGCAGATAAAAGTAATGTGACAGTAGTAACAACACACATTAATTATGTGGACACTTATCCAAACTACAAAAAAATTCTTTAGTAAAGAATTGGCACAACGCAGGTAATAACGATGATTTGACAAAGAAAATATTTACTAGTTATACACCAATTGTACTTAAATTATATGGTTTGCCTAAAATCCATAAACCTGATATACCTTCCAGACCTATCGTGAGCTGTATAGATGGTCCCACATACAGTTTATCGGTATTTTTACGAAATATTATTAAATTTAGTGTAGATAAGACTGGTTCATTTGTTCTAAATTCTGAAGGTTTCAAAGAAAAATTTCGAAACGTATTCAAAATCCAAATTAACCAAGTAGTCCAATTTCTTGAATTTAGGCATTATTTTAAATAATTCAGAATTTTCTTTTAATAATAATAATAACAAACAAATTTTTGGTTCTTCAACGGATTCCCCCATAAGTCCAATATTAGCTAATTTGTTAATGGAAAATTTAGAGAGTTTAGTACTAGATTCTTTAGATTTCCAGCCTTTATTTTATTACCGGTATGTGGATGATATTATTACTGCTAACCAGAAAATAAAATTGATGTATTTTTAAATAGTTTTAATAAAATCTATATAGTCGAATACAAGATACTTTAGAAAAAGAAGTTAATAACAAAATTGCATTCACGAACTGATGGCAAAATTTCTTTCGATTCGTATCATAAAGATAGTTGGTCTGGTAAATATCTAAATTTTCATTCTTGGCTTCATATTGCATATAAAAGTAATACAGTAAATATTCTGGCTCAAAAAATCTTAAAAGTTTCAGACAAAAAATTACATAATAAAAATTTTGAAAGAAACACTTTTACACAATTATTATCCGGCAAAATTAATTAATAAAAGTTTTTGGAAACAAAAAATTTTTGTTAATAATTCTCTGGTGTCCTACGAGTTACGCGGTATTTCACTTATGCGGATTTGATTTATGCGGCTTGAAATTTTGCCTGAATAATTGAGTTATGCGCTTTGGATTTTGAATTATGCGTGCATTATATGTACTTATTTTTTAATAATTTTTTTTTCTAACTATACTATATACTTCGCTAAGTCAATGAGTATACGTTAAGTATATATGTTTTTAATATTAATAGTAGTATTATATTTTATAGTAGAATTTAAATATGTTTTTATTGATTAAAAGTGTTTTTGTTTAACGCTACTTGGAATATTGCTTAGAGTTGTAAATATTTAACTATTTACAGACATATGCATCTATGTAATTAAGTACTTACGGACTAAGCATTTTATCAAAAATCAATGAAAATCAAAATCAAGATTCTATAAAGATTTAATAAAGAGGATGTACCTGCGGCTATAGGGCGTGATTTTGGAATAGGTGAATCAACAGTACATGCAATGAAAATAAAATGAAAATAAAATAAAACAATCGGTCGAGGCTGGTTCAACAATCATCATGGATAAGGAACTTTTAGCCAGAAATACTTTAATAGGAAAAATGGAGAAGCTTTCGATGATATAGATAAGCTACAAAAACCAAAAAAATATGCCTTTGGATGGGACAGCAATCCATCTAAAAGCAGTGCGTATTTACAACCACATCAAAATAAATGAACCATCCAGTTCTATTAGCCATATACCAGAATTTTCTGGAAGTAAAGGATGGCTGGAGAATTTTAAAAAAGATTTTCCTGTTCGAGCTTAAACAGATTATCGAAGAAGGTGGATATGTAGCGGATCAAATTTTTAATGCCGATGAGACTACATTTCCAAGCAAGAAAAAACTGCGCAAGGTTTTAAGGCGGCCAAAGACAGAATTTCGTTCATATTATGTAGTAATGCTTCAGGTGATTTGGTAACCAAGCCATTAGCCATCCATCGCACATTAAACCCTGGTACGATTAAAAGCACCACTAAAAATCAACTTCCTGTATATTGGAGAGCGAACAAAAAAACATGGATGACTTCCATTTTATTTCGAGAGGGGTTTGTATAAATGTTTGTTCGCATCGGTTCTTAAAATTTAATGCAATATTTTAATGCATCGGAAAGTAGATTAAAATTCGTACATTTTAAATGTAAAAAAAAAAATTAAACCGCCATTACACCAAGAGACAAGGGTTTGAAAGTAGGTTATAGGTATTTCCTAAAAATTTTACCATTGCGTTTTTTGTTTTGTGCAGTGTATATAAAAAAACAAAAACTAAGCCCTTTTCCTCGACCAAATCTCCTTCTTAACATCTTATCAATCCGCCTATTTTCTAGGTGACGGAAACAAACAAAGTCAAAATTATCTCTAGAAAATTTTACATTACAAGAGATTACAACTTGAAATATTTTGTGAGGCAGGAATAGTATTCAACAAAAAACCCATACACGCGTCATCTGATTTTAAGCCGAAAACCGATTTTGCTTACAAATCTGATTAGAAGTACCACCGGACTAACTAAATTATTAGAATTTAATAATTTAGTTAGTCCGGTGGTACTTCCTTCGTTCAATGTTCTGATAGCAGACAAGTTTAAGTACAATGTAACATATATTGGCTGTTCGCTTAAATACGGAAAGGACATTTAATTAAAATATTGTTTAGTTCGAAAGCTTACAATTTTGGACAACCGTTCCGTATCAAAAACAATTTTGAAAATTTAAGGATGTCTTTTTGACTGTAATAAAAATCAGAATTAATAAAGGGGGGGGGGGGGGACTCAAAAAACAACTCGAATAGCAAGAAAGAAAAAACTTTCCATTATACCAGGTACTATTTAAAAGGAATTACATAATATTTAAGAGTCTTCTTCAGATTCCCATTTTAACAGAACCGTGTTGTTGTGATTGTGCTTATTTTTAATTTTAGAGACTGTGGACATATTTCTAATTTCGTGACGTAGAGGCCTCTGTATTCCTCTTTTAAACCCATATACCTAATTCATATCACTTAGTTGAGATGACTAGGTGGAGGTTCTAGCTTCAGTGTCCAATTTTCAATTAATTAAAATTCTGTTAAAAATCAAATTGGACACCACTTTCATTACTTTAGCAATATACAAAATGTCGAGTGGATAAATTAAATCTGTTAAATATTTTACATGTCTTTTAAATATTAGCTTGTAATCCTAAGGCTGGACTTTAAATCTTTGGCAAACCAAATTTAGTTATGGTTACAATTTTGGTGAAAATCTGCTTGATTAAATCCCCAAATATAAATACATATATTATAATCACCACAAAAAATTAATTAATCTTCTATGGTATAAAGGTTCCATTTAAAGTAAACGTAAACCGATTCCTTCTATTTGATGGTACCCTACCTTTAAGTCATACGTTAGGTACACGTATATTATTTTCCATATAGTTTTTCCACTCCATTGATTTAAATTACTTTTCATTTGCATTTCCGAATCTACTTTTTCCCATCTTATTAATGTACATACAACAACAACAACAGCAGCAGCAGAAATGTTGCTTCTTTATCTGTATACAGTTTTCTTGTTTTTGTAAATCAGATTATCCTAAACTAAAAAAAGCTCTTGTGAAGAAAATGTTGAAACTTTTTTTTCATTTTCCTTTTTTTTTTAATAGTTAAATATTTTCTTTCTCCATGGTCTCCCGCTCTAGCTGTTCATACACATAATATATCTTTGTTTGCGATTCAACTAACTTTTATATGTATATACGAGTTATCTATCTTTTAAGCTATGTATAAACCAATGTCTATGTTTTCATGGTTAAGTTGGTCATCGGGGTTATCACCTTTAGGATATTAGTATGCTAATTTAATCTAGATTAGTTGGAAATAATCAATTTTATTATTTTTTATTTTGCTTAAGACATAAATGCAATTATACGAATAAAGATTTTTATTTTTATATTTTTTTTATATGTTTAATGATTTATGGAAAGAGTACTCGTATATATCTAATTTGCAATGGATTTATATAGAATGTGATTAATTTGAGTGGTATTTAAAAACAATCGAAGGAAGATGGTTTCTTAAAATTGTAATGTAGGTTAAATTAGATTAGCGTCGTTCTATGAAAAACAGTTTCTTGAACTTATTTCTAGATAAAGGTTGTCAGTAAACTGATGTCGAGTTTTTAAAATATTATTTTTATTACACGTTTACGGGATCCACCAAATGTATTGGAACTCTATATTTTATCTGCCAACACATCTTAAATACGTTAAATATGGGTGCAAAAGTGATATTGCGAGCTAATAACATCGTTGAGTGTGAAAAACTACAATACCAAATTGATTTCGTTTCCTTCTTTCGTACATGAAATTTCCCAAGAAGTCAGCTCATGTGTCGCCTCATAATTATTCGGCTTTATAATTGTGTCATAATTTTGAGGTTTAAAATAAGAGTGGTACTCCTTCTAAAATATGGAGGAATCCAACACCAGTGCCGTTTACTAATTCTAGTTTTTATTAACAAAAAAATTAAGAAATACAATTTCATTCTTATGGTAACTATATTTTTAATACAAAATATAAGAATGCTGACACAAGTGAAACTTTTAGACAATAAACATACATATTCAATTTCAAAAAATTGAATGTTAAAATGTGTGAAAATGATATTATTGCTCGCCTTAAATGTAAACAAAATTTAAAATTTCTAATCGCTCTTATCTCTTGACCGACCATTAGAGTTAAGTGCTATTTTTGTTTAATTTTTTTGTTTTTAAGACTAAACTGCATTTTTTAATTCAACTGTGTATCCACAAGAAAGGAAAGGAAAGACATTTATTACGTATCAAGCTGAATTGCTGTTGATAACGTCATGTCAAATAAAAAGTGAATTATGATGTTTCACATCACTAACAGGTCGTATAGTGGAATTTGAATTGATTTGGAAGTTTTTGGGAGTTCCCTAATCTATAGAAAATATGTGGACTACATGCAATTCGTTCGGTGATATTTTACTAATGAAACAGTTACATCTCTTATTTACAGAAACCCTTGTTGACGAATCAAAACGTCAGGTTGACAGACACAAAAGTCTAGTTGAGAATTCGAAATGTCACGTAATCAAGTGAAGTTATATTCATAATACGCGATAATACGGGTAAAAGATAAAAATCAAATAGAAAATTTCCCACTCAGCTATTGAGAGCCCGCTCCGGTTAGCGAATAAAAAATCACTGTAAATAACTCGATTGTCGCTAAACATTTCAACGTTTAGTGGCTCGAGTTATTGGAAGCCGGTTATTGGAAAATATTGAGCATATTACGGAAAATGTGGAAGAATATCATCCAACCAGCTTTAAGGCGACGTTCCACACATTTGCTCACGCAAATATTTTTAGCTCTAATAAATCAAAATATATGTAATGATAAACCTAATGCTGGGGCATGAAATGCATTTGTTTAGTTTATCATGAGACTGCGATTTAAATTCAAATACAACTTTAGCACCGATATCCTAGTTTATAAAGCACCGACTCAGGATTAATTGTACCATACTCCTGGCCAGATTGATATATTTTTTAATTTTTGATATATCTTCGAGATGTTTGCACACATTGTATAAGAACCAGATGTGGATAAAAAAGATTGGCCCCATTTTATTGATAACACATTCTTTTAAATTTTTTTGATATAGTATATTTTGAAATTATTTCCCAAAAAATAGCGTAACCCAAAAATGTCTGCATCTCAAATTATATGTATCAGTTGTAGGCAGCCTTCCTGTATATTTCTGTGATAGTTATTAGCTGGGCAATGCCGCGGAGTTTATATTTCGGTTGATCGAATCCACAGAGAGTAAGACCATTTATTGAGTTCCACCAAATGACTACGATGGCCTTTATTTCAGGAAAAATCGTTTTGATGCGGTTTCTGTAGCCAATGTTTCTTTTCAATTTTTTCAAAACATTATTTGAAATAGTTGTATAAACTCACGAATGTTCGAATCTGCCAAACTAAAGAAAACTGGGCTCTTTATCTAACAATTTTGATGAGTCAAGATTTGTATGATAAAATTGACCAATTTTAATAAATGTATGCCACTTTCTTTTAGCTCTTCCTAACAAAACCGTGTTTCTCGAAATATTAAAAAATTAAGAGACGATTTTTCTACGATTTATAATCGAATAAATCCATAAAAAATTGTATTTTAAAGTGTGTTTTAAATATTTTCAAAGATTAGCCAAAAATAATTTTTTAATATATGGTAGGCTAAAAATACAAACATTCAAATCTAAACCTTATAAATTGTTTTGTTAATTTATCTTATTATACCAGCGTATATAGGCAGGAACGTCATTAACAGCACATTAAATTCTCATCATAATAAATTTAAAATTTAAATTTATTTTGTTGAAATTTTGACTCTCGGGCCTCGGCTCCATTCGTCGATAAAATTGTTGTGTTATAGAAAAATTTGGTCTAAATATTCTTAAAGTTTCATTTAAAATTTAACAATACACGTTGCAACTCAAACTGCACTTAATGATTAAAATAAATTAATTGTTCTGTAATTACAAATTTTGTTTTGCTTTGAGAAATCAAAATACATATGTACAAACAAATTTATTTTATCCGCAATGGTCGGGGATTCTCGCGTTCCGGTTAATTAAATTTTTTGGGATTTCGATGTTAATATAAAAACCGTTTTAATTAATAAATATGTACTTGCATTCAAATATTTAGACATCAAATAAAATTCATATTTAAAAAAATCATTAAAATTCTACCTTGTATGAGTCGATTACAAAAATTTTAAAATTTGGGTTAATCCGTAGTAATGCGGTCTTCAAGCTATGATGCCTTAAAAAATTATTATTATTTGTTTGCTTTATACATTTTGATTTTTCAAAGCAGCTTGTCTTTGATAAGTTCCATTAACATGACATCTTGATTGCTTACATAATCTTCATTTTCCAAAAAGTCAATTAATTCTTGCAAGATGCTTATTGCTTGACTTAACGTCAAGTTATTGGACATTACTTCTATGTCACTGTTTGAATCAGTGTCCTCCGATCATTTAGATAATTTCTCTGGTTTGGCCATACTTCCGCTACAATCTCTTCGTCGTTTAACGAAGCAAAAATTGAAGCTCCATTGTCCTCATTCACCCAAACTTATGTATTCTGTAAATTAAAGTTGTCGAAAATATCAGCAGTGTGAACAATTTGCTCAAGACAGTTCTCATCATTGTCAATTGTCTCTATTTATTGACATTTTCTGATAAAAATTCCGGCCAAATATTTGCCAAGAGTTTTTTTAAAACGCTCGTCTCTAGTTCTACCCAGGCTGTGTTTAAGCTGCTTATAAAATCTTTAATGGTGAATGCCATTATCATGTCTGTAATATCTACACTCAAATCTCGTCTTAATCAAGTTTTAAGTAAACTATTCTTGTAACGACATACATTTCAAACGTTTGATTACTCCTTGATGTGCGCCATTAATTCTTGTGTCATCCAGGCACGCCTATGTGTTGTGTAAATTACTGGAAAGTTTGAGATGCCTTTCAAAGCACGAAGTTTTACATATTTGCCGATCACAAACAGTTTACATTTGCGTGGGCCCGTTAGAGCAAAGAAGAACTGTTGTACGTTCCTTGGAATCTTTGATCCAGTCGGTTTTGGTTCATCGTGACAAATTAATGTTTTGCGTGGTATGCTTCGTCAAAATACACCAGTTTAATCTGCATTGTAAATCACTTCTGGACTAAGATTCTCATTCTTGATCATCTCACCCAGTTCCTCGACAAATGATGATGATCTCCTGGTGTATTAACACATCGAATGCCATGATGAATCTTAAATTTGTCAAGCGAACCATGTATATAAAGTTAGCCCAGGATTCATCCCGTAAAACGACGATGGCAACACTAAACTATCATGACAGTTTTCCATCCCAGGATTTACTATCAGCCCAGAAATTTTACCATCCCGGAATATTTTATCCCAGGAAAAATTATAATGAGAGAAAACTATCATCCCAGAAAATAAAGTTAGGCGAGCTATCACTACAGCGAAAGTTCACCATCCGATCACTATCAGCCCCGAAATTACACCCATTCCATAAAAACTATAGCAACTACATAATAACTAAAGTACTAACATTATATTAATGGGACGACATAAATCATAGGATTTAATAAAATTAATTTTTAAATGAATCGAACTAATTCTACATATCCGCTTAAACATCCCATTCTATAAAAGTGTCGGATTAGGACGAGTGTTTTTTAGATGCGGCATACTAACATCTTTATACAGGATAAGTTTCAAGGAACTTCTATGCGTCCAAGCTGCACAATTAAATTTTAAAATTCTCAAAATCATTAAATTACTAAATTTTTTAATACTCAATCGCTTCTACAGCTAGTAACAGTTTGACGAGGTAGGCAGAATCTCCTCTTAAATGACTCCTTTCCAATCCCACCGAACACAGAGTAATACTTTTTCTTCATGAATTTTCTTTTTTGTAACTGATTTTGATGGCATGCCTGGATCAATGGTTTTCTGCGTTTAGGATTACCGTATAAAATCCACCAGTCATCAACCGTAATGATTGTTTCTTTGGTCATTTTATGAGCCAAATAGTTTCCTTCCGTCTGTATTTTGCCATCATTGCATGCAATCGAAGTGATATTGCTTGGTGAGTAACTACTAGCTTCTACGTGCTCTACAAGCTCTTCCTGAATTTGATACGGGTTTTTATCCAGTAAAACTTTAAGTTATTCGTCATCAAATTGTTTAACTGTACCTGGACGTGGATCGTCCTCAAGACCAAAATTGCCATCACAAAATTTTGCAAACTACTATTTTTCTGTTGAATGACTCACAGAATGTTCACTCAAAGTCGAGTTAAACAATTCCATAGCAAGCTTATCGAGATACATTTCCTAAAATTGATGCACAAGGAATGATGATTTTGGGAATTCAATTGCGCAGCTTGGACCCATAGAAGTTCCATGAAACTTGTCCTGTATAAAGATGTTAGTATGCCGCATCTATAAAACACTCGTTCTAATCCGACACTTTTATAGAACGGGCTGTGAAAGCGATTGAGTATTAAAAAATTGAGTAATTTAATTATTTTCGGAATTTAAAATTTAATTGCGAAGCTTGGACGCATAGAAGTTTCATGAAACTTCTCCTGTATGAAGATGTTAGTGTGCCGCATCTAAAAACCACTCGTCCTAATCCGACACTTTTATAGAACTGGCTGTGGAAGCGATTGAGTATTAAAAAATTGAGTATTTAATTATTTCCGGAATTTAAAATTTAATTGTGCAGCTTGGACGCATAGAAGTTCCATAAAACTTATCCTGTATGTATATAACTCATCCTGAAGATGTTAGTGTGCCGCATCTAAAAAACACTCGCTCTGGGTACGGATAAAGTACCATGTCAAAAATTTATTTTTGTATATTTTTGAACCAACTTACACATTTGTGCGTTCCTTTCAAACTTATTTTCGTCCCAAAAAACACTTTCACTATACACACAATTGTATTGGTTGTACTTCAAATCAAGCGAAATTTTTTATCAAAAACGCCATTACATACTATAGTTTTTTACTAACACATTTGTGTGGTTTGGACTTAAATTTAGCCATTTTTTTGGTTGTAAAAGGGATATTTAATTATGTCACTTAGACCAACAAACTTTTGCTGAAATTATTATATTCAAATATTTCGGTTTATTTTAGACTTCTTTTGTTATGTCGTGATAGAATAATTTATATAACATAATATCATGATAGTTTAGGTGGCATTGCCTCAAGCGTATATTTGATTTTTATGGGATGAAAGTCTGAGATAACTTTTTTTACGTAAGCGAACCACGAGAATAAACGCATTCAGTTTCAATTGTCAGGCGTACGTGAAGGAACTTTGCTTTTTCTACAATATTTGGCCACATATGGGCACTCTGGCATTTCTGTTCTGGCGGAACTAAAAATGTAATGCATCTTCGACAGATGGATTCTTGCAACTTCGAACTGGTTTTCGGTTTTCCATTTTAACTATGGAATCTGCTTTGCCATACTAATTAACAATTTTACTTTGTTTGTGGGAATATCATAAATTGTCCATGTTCCTACGCCATATTTTGTTTTAAACTTTCCATCGTCACCTCACTGTCTAAAGATTTTATTATATTAGTTTTTTCTTTTAATGAAAAGACTTTTCGAGGTCTTTTAGTTTGACGTAGGTGCCAATAATTATTTCGTATAAACGAATATGATGTACTTAAAGATTCGAAATAAAATTTGCAAAAATATTTGTTTTGTAAAATTTAAGCAGAAATGTCGATTGTTGACAAAAATGGTTTTGCGACAAAAATTCAGTCAATGTCCAGCCCAGACGATCAATCAATCGGATCGCGAATAAACTTTTTTCATAAATTGGGAGGTCCCACTGATATTTGATTGAAATTGGTTTATTCGATATGACAGCTTCCGTAGCAAGCTTTTCGTGTTTTGCAATTATTTTGAAAATAATAATTTTCATAAACTTCAACGGAAATGTTGAACGGGATGTTCAACGGAAACGTTGTTTGGCCAAATTCGATTCACCGGAAGTGGTAGCATCCATAGGAGCTCTCGCTTTTCTCTAAATATTTTGATAATTATAAAGCATTTAAAAAAAAACAATTAATAACAAAAGGATTTTGGAAAATTTAAAACAAAGTTTGTTTGGATCATTTTATAATTTTACCGGAAACGACGATTTTTTATAAACCATAAACGTTGTTTCAATTAGTGCTATAGTGATCAAAAAATAGTTTAAAATGTGTTTAAGAATTAAAATTAATGTTGTTTTTTTTAATTTACAACAAGCGTGAAATAGCCGTCCAATAAAAATGTCAATAAACATATAATAGTTAATAGTGATGATTAATTTTAAAATGCGCAAACCCTCCCCTCACAGTAGATTGGCGAAAGATACAGGATCATGCGGGCGAAATCGTAAAATTTTTACAAGACTCTGTGGGAAACCATCAATTATCTCAGGTTTCTGAGTAAAAAATAAGTTACATACTAAATCACGATCATCTATATCTTTAGATCTAACCGCACGCTCTCGAAAAATTAAGACATTAGATCAATTTTGTCATTGAAAGAAAATCCATGGCATGGGCCAGGCAACACAAAAGGAATTTGAAGGGTCAATTAATATTATCAAATAACTACGAAACAAATTATAAGAACAAATCAATACCACCAACATAAACCATCGTAGACTGGCGATGTGCATTTTTATCAAAACTGAATCCCGACATACGCCAACTTATTAAAAAATGTACCCGCTACCAATATGAAAGTGTTTCGCATATATTCTACAATTCCGCGCAGCTAACACAAAAGTCAGATTAATCGAATCGAATTTCTGAAATACTTATCATTTATTACAGATGGGCTAAAACAAAACATCGAAATATAACCTCGCAAACAAAACATCTTAACAATGCATCATATAGGACAGTATCAAAACACAGCATTACCACGGAGTTTAACCACGGAGAGCAAACAATATAAATGATTGGCGGACTAATTTTTTCAATACACGACAGACACGGAATGCAACACATTCGATAGGTTAATCAAATTCATGGATCAAGAAGATCAACAGCTACAACAAATACAAAAAGAAGATTCGCACTCTGTAATAATTTTTATTTTTTTCGTTCTAACTACGACCTACGGTTTTTGAATTCTCAATATTTTTTGATAATCTATGAATATCGGGATTCGAGATTGTAGGTGGTGAAATAGCAAGAAATAATGCCTTACTAACCGGCGCGGTATATAAATAAATTCGATTTGGCCAATACAGACAGCTTAACATCTTGATAAAAAAATATATCATAAATGGTTTCCGCCATTATATTCAAATTAATTTATGACGTTTTTGTTTATTGCATGCTTATTCAAACGCAATATTCAAAATTGTAATAGAGTGATCAATCACATAAATGTTTATCATCAATTTCATAGAATTTATCCGTATATTGTTGTTGTGTCTTTTGCTAAAATTTTCGATTTTTTTTATTCAATTACAATGAAAAAAAATGTTACATTCAATTATGAAACATTTACAGTATTTGGAAGACAAACATAGCATTTATCTAAACGAATGGACAACATAAAAAAAACTTTTTTTTTGTTTAGAAATTCTATATTCATTGTTTATGTATATACAAAAAAAAAATCTTGTTTGGGGGAGATTTCCCAAGAATGAATAAATTGATATTCACTTTGCTTGCTACTATACGGAACGACAAGACAACGAATATAAGTAAATTAATTGAATTAAGTTTTATTCTGAACATTTCGTATTTTCGTTGTTGTGTTGTTTTTTTTTGTTTTCTTGTATATATTGGAATTTTGAAATAGAATACAATTTAATTAGATAGCTTAAATTGTTGGAACCTAAAATATATATAAGGGATCTTGAATATGAAATTAGATGTTTTTTTTAATATTTTAGAAATTCATTAGACATTTTATTTTTTAACTTTAATTGGGTGTTGTTTATTGTTATATTGTTTTTCGGTTTATATTTTATTCTTAAAGCTGTACACCTTTAATTTATGTGATTTTAGAAAAAAAAAAAAAAAACAAAAAATTTCATTTCAACAAAACTTTTTTCTTTAAGTTGTTAATTTAAATTAAATTAAGTTTGTTTATGGATTTGTACACGTTTATATACGATGCCGACTTATTTTTATATTTAAAGTTAAATTTTATGATCCTTTGGTACTATAAAAAGCTTTTATGCTCTTAAATGAAAATAAATTAAGTTTAGCAAAAAATAATTTCTAAATTAATTAAAACGTTTTTTGGCTTTTTTTTATAAATAAAAAGCATGATAATAATAATTCGCTTTAAGGTTGCCGAACCAAACAAATTTTCGATCGATTTCGAACAATATTTTATGTATAAAGATGATATGGAAATTTTTGTGAATGAAAATAGTGTTTTATATCGTTGTCTAGACTACACCAGACATTTTTCAAAATACAGATAACTTTTTTAAATTTGGGCAAATATTGATTTTTAAACAAAAGTATTTACAACAACAAATAACTAACAAATTTCAATGATATTTAATGGTTACGGTAAAATATTGGAAATAAAATAATTGTGTCTGTCTGACGTTGCTATATAATCGAAAAACCAAACAGCAAATTACTTAACATTTCTTTTGGCTGTTTAAAACATTTCGTTACACTTCAAATTGGTAAGAATGTTATATCTTTATTGATTGAAGAATTTGACTAATTTGAAATTTGTTAGTTAGGCATTCGCTTATTCATAGAAGATGGACGATGTGCACTAATAACTAAACCGTCATAATAGAAACAAGGCAAAAAATTTCATTTCCAATTTTTATCTTTTCAATATTTCGTAAAGAAAACTAAAGGGAAAATTCATATATGTATGCTGTTTTCTAGGAAATTTACTTTAAGGCCGGTTCACGATCACGATCAAAAAATGATTCGCGAATCAAAAGCCAATGCAATCATTGGAAACATCCACTCATGCGAATAATAATGTTCCGGACAAAAGAAAATTTGCGGGCAAAACTACAAAGCACATATTATTAAATTATGGCCCACATGTTCTGGAAATTCCTCAACAAAGACCGGATCTCAAACCCATAGAGAGCATGTGTGGGACCACATGTACAAAAAAAAAAAAAACCGAAGTAACCTTCGAATAACCAACAAAACCTCAAAAAATCGGTAATTGAGTAGTATGATTGGGAAAACACTGGACATTGACACTGGATTTTTACGAAATTTGGTGGATTCTATGCCACGTAGACTACTAGCGCTGGATAATAATGGATTACACACTAATCCTCATTACTTCGATAAATTGAGAAATATTACAAATTTCTAAATTACAAATATGTATACTAAACATAAAATTTTATTGTAAAATAATTTTGTTGTGTGTATATAATTCTATGAAATATCATGTTGTCCGGATAATTTTTCTCATTTATTTTGGTCGGTGAATTCACTTTTCTACCGATAAGCGGTAAAATTACGGTAATTTTACATAAAATGTGTAAGTTATGATATATTCATTAGGGCACCGGTGAAGTTTGGTTATAAAAAATTATAAAAAGACAAGCAGTCATTGTTAAAATACAGTTTGTTTTCAAGAAATTAACTTGTCCGAAAAATTATTCGCATGAGTGTATACAAATTCCCCCGTCCGAGATTAAATAATTTTAACTTTAGGCAAATATTGATCGCAAGCATCCAACAAAATTAAAAAAAAAACAAATTATGAGCAATAATGACGATTGATTCGCGAATCATTTTTTGATCGCATACGTGAACCTGCCTTAAAGGCAATAAAAACAATATACACTGAAGTACCCTTGACTAGAATTGCACTGCATTTTTGAAATATTCTGAAATCAGTCTGACTTTTTAAAAATTGTCTTTTACAGTAAAAGCACTTGTTCAAAATGACGAAATATTTATTTAAAAATAAATTAGTATGCTAGGAGAATTTTGTTTTATGTATTTTGATTTTTCTAAATAAGGATAATTTTTGTTTGTTTCATTTGAATAGCACGCCATAAATTTTGTATTTCACATATTTTTTTAACAAGCTTGTCGTAAACATTCTTTTAAATAAATATGTTAAATATAAAAACGATGTATTTAATAAATTAGGTTAGTGTAAATAAACTCTAAAATGTACCAAGTTTACATATAACCTTACTTTTCGTTTTAAATTTTAGCGGCTGAATTGAATATGGCAAAACGAAGATCATGGTCGCTAATTCACCAGCCGATTGGTTAGAATGAGTAAATGAGATTGATGAAGACTCAAGAGAAATAATTCCCGCAGTTTACGTGAATGAGGAAGATGTATATTATGAGACAGAAGAAGATGAGATTTTGCAAAACGGCCCGGCCCGCCTACGAATAAGAATTAAGGCCGAAATTAAGGCAAATAAAATTGAGGTGATGAGCAAAGAGGATTTTATTGCAAAATGTATGGCCTTTAAAAACCAATGCATAAATTTCGTACATTATATTCAATGATCCATGATATGGAGATATATTTGACAAACTTTCTTTAAAAAAACCCTCATCTTGATAAACTTTGATAAAGAATTGAAGGCACTCGGAAAACATTGTCCGCCTAATCAAAATTATTTTAAATAGGCGGATCAATTGTTTAGTCAATTATGTATGAGGGATAAAGCAATTTACATAAATAAAAACGAGAAATGATGTTAAATTATAATCGGAAGATGTAAAATGTTTACGAAATGTATTCAAATGAAAGTACATAGAAAATGTAAACAAGAAATAACGTCATTTAGCCTATTTTTTGATAAACTTAAGCATGAAGATGTACTTCAGTACAAGTACAAAACCAGATATCAAAACAGAAGTTAATAAATCGGTTGAATGCTTATCGACTAAGATCACGCTGTCAGAGTTCCGTATCTGACTGATAATCATCGTCGGCAATGTAGAAATTATGTTAGAAATTAGAAATTATGAACAGGGCTCAGAGAGACTTATGTAATGTCCTATTTCGGATGAGTCACGTTTCAATTTGTATGCATCAGATGGCCAATGCAGAGTTTGGCGATCAGTAAAACAAAAATTAAAGCCTAATTGCGTGATGCCAGTTTTAACATTGGGCGAGTATTTCGTGGAATTATTTGACAAATTTTGTAGTAATACCACATCCAGCTTTAACCTCAACACGTTATGTGGAGAAAATTTAAGGGGTTCATATGCTTTCCATGAAAAGACAAATTGGACATGCATTTTTATATGCAGGATATAATGAACGGCCGCACTCGGCTCTAAACGCAAACCAATTTCTGTAACAGTACCGGATTAATTTAATAAACCAACCTCCGCGAAGTCCAGATTTAAACCTTATAGAGCACGTCTGGGATACAATGGCGTGTAAGAAAACGAGCAAGGCAACCAACAAAATTGAAAAAACTTTGAGATGCTTTACAAGTAGAAATGCAACAAATCATTACAAATACACAATGTTTTAAATATGCCACGACGTATTTATGAAATAATGTGGGCTAGAGGAAGAACACGCGATATTGAAAATTCCATTTTGTTTGTAGATTTAAATTTTATTAAACGTAATAAAACTAAAATAAAGTTTTAAAGGATTTTTGTTGCAATATATACCTTTTGAAATAAGTGACATTTTTTACTGTAAAAATTTATTTTCTCCTTGATCTTGAACCACCAAAACTAAGACTGGTGGTCATTTTTGGTAAAAACTTCAATAAACCGACATGGAATCGGTGTACAGAATTTACACATTATCATTTTCAAGGTTTCTAACTTCTCTATATCATTTGGAGTTGGAAAGAAAATATCGAGTAACTTCATTTTCAATCTCCAACAGCAGCATATTATTTTTTGGTTTAGCCAATTTTGATTTTAGTCAAAAAAGCCATAAAAAAACAAAATAAAATAAAACGGATTCCAGATCTACAAGAGTTCAACGGATAAAATCTACAAGAGTTCAAATCTAGGTATTTTTACGAAAAACAATTCTGTTCCGATTTTTTTTGGCGCAGTGTATTTGGATTAACATAAATATTCCCGTATTTGTAGGAGTTTGGTCCAATATATTTCTCGTGTATTGCTCGGTAAATTAGGATTCACCGTAAAATCTGCAGATCGCTTGATTTGCATATCCGTAAATAAAAGTACACCGGTGGCTTTCTTTACTTTTATCCCAAGTGTTTAGAACGATCTTGTAACATTATTATAGATATACGTTATTTGTATGTGGTGACAATATTACATCGTCCTCCGTTTAATCCGCTTTGAGTAATTAGTCGAGAAACCCGAAGCATAGGAACAAGTTCAAAAAAAAAATCTGCTTCCAGCAGCACTATTGTGGTAATTCCCTGAGAATAGGGAATTGGGGAAAGATTTTTTATGTAATTTCTATTTAAATTTTTCTTTCTGGCATACTGAGATAAAAAGCTATAATTCTGAAAAGTGCCAATTTATATATGGAAAAATTATTCCCAATTCATAAATATTTACATCAAACTTTTCTCCTCAGTAGGCCGGAAAAAAAAATTTCAACTGAAATTACAAATATCAATTCTTTCCCCAATTCCTTTTCCCGGGGAATTACCACAATGGCACTACACCACTGCTTTAAAGAAGTTAGAAATTTCAATTATAGTTGTATTCAAGTTCATCTATATGAATTTTAACTTCACTTAATTAAATTTCGTCACAATGCCTTACGCCAATCTTGAATAAACAAATTCTTTGTACAACACCGTCTGTCATGTTAAAGATTCAAAACGAATTCTGTATCTGTAGGTTTAAAAATTTAACTGCTGTACTTTTGACATTGGTTTCTGACTTTTTTCGAATTTTTGCAAAATTCTACTAACACAGCCAAAAAATATATATGAAATATAAAGTTTGTGTATTATTAAGTTTTCCAAGCATATAACAATACACGTCATTGCCATATAAAAACTTGGGCTAAAGAAAAAGCTCCATGGAGCCGAAATGGCTCCATCAACGGAGCAATTATGTAGACAATACGGCACAACACTGGTTTCGATCACAAAAATTATATTTTACCAAAATTCGGCTATTCGAAATCAAACTTCATACTAAAGCTTCTATGTCTACCGAATGTGGCAGCCTCCGTAGGAGTTTTTTAAAATTTTGCAGTGAAGATAAAGTTTTTATGAAGGATTGATCTTCTTGGTTCTCAAATTTGTTCAAATTACCAGACAAGAATAAATTTAATCAATTTGTCAACTTAAATGTCCACTCTCACAAAGAACTTTTGCCACACTTCCTTGATTTATTTATAATTTACAAGCTTAATTCCTTCACACCACTATGCCTGTATTATATAAACTGCCGAACAGTTTACCAAAATTTGAACCGCATTTTTTTATTATTTTTGTAGAATATAGACCAAAATCCTAATACCAACCTTAATTAGCCCAAGGTTAATTTAGGAACATATTTTATTATTATTATTATAAAATGATAAAGTTTATTTTAAAAATAATATTTATATTAAAATATTTTAATATTTTATTTTTTGGGCAAACTAAAAATTGTTGTGGTAAACCAAAAATATTTGGTTCATAAATGAATTTAAATTTATAATATTTATTTATAAATTGTTTTGTTTACATTGTATATATTTTTTTTTTTTTCGTTGTGCTATACACTTTTGGAATCCATTATATATATAATATTTATATTACTTTCGGACAAAATATGGAATACAATTTTTATTTTATTTTTTATAAATTTTTGCTGATTTTGTCCCAACGATTTTTTTTACAGTTTTTTATTAAAAAATGTACATTATTTATCGATTTTTAAATAATATGTATATATTGTTATGTAATTTTATATTAATTAATTTTGTAATAATGTTATTTGAAGTTTTAAAAATTAATTAAAATTTATTAGTATTTTTTAAGCGCAAATATCGATATATGTGTACGATTATGTAATACTAGGTACAAGAACCAAACAATAAAATTCAATAATTAATAATTTAAAAAACGAAGCAAAATAAATTAAAATTTTCGATTATTATTATTTTTTAATGATTTAATTTTAATGAAAGCGTACATAATTTATATAAAAATATGGGAATAATTTCACAAATGGTGTGTACTTTTGTTGGGTTCAGAAAATAATTATAATTATTATTAATAATAAAAACATATGTATGTACTTAGGTCAGATATCATGTCATTTGACATTAAACAATAAATAATTTTTGTTTTTGTGATATACACATACATGCATAATAAAAATATTAATATATTGATCGTAGTCTAGAGATAAGACATATAAAAAAATATAGTAATTGTTATATGTGCAATATAATATGATGTCCTGTTTTCATATAGAGCATAATATACATAAAATTGTATACAACATTTTTTTATACAACTTGTATACATTTTTTATATGTACATAATAGCATGTACTACATATATAGAATTAATTAGATGCATTTAATCGTAATAAATTATCAAGTCTGTGTTTCCACCACAGCAAAATATTGTTAAAAAAGAGTCACATGAGGGCAATTTTGAAAATAAAAAATCGAATAAAATGTTATACACATTAATCCCATTACGTTTTATTTATATGTACGAGTATTATAATAATAAAAATATGTATGTAATCCATATAAAAAATACATTATATGTCAAAAAATAGTCTATCGAACACAGCCAATCTTTATACGTACACACAGTGCAACGATTTATAAATTCGGTTTCGGTTTGATTAAACTGATTGGAAAAATTATGATATTCCAGTTTTTTTATTCGTTTTCCTCAAACTTTGCATTATTCAACAATTTTTTGTAAATGATTTACAACACTCAAATGAGGAAAAACGGGCAAAATTTTAAATTTTTAATTGAAAACAATTTAAACCAAGCACATGTTGTTACCCTAGTTTTTCCATCGTATGGAAATTTGTTTTTATTATTTATATGAAACTATTACAATTCATCCCTCTATAAGACGAATTTTTAATAAACAGCAAAAGATCTAACGGAAAAAACATTTGTTTCGAAATATTTCTATGAATAAATAAAAAATATTTCGAAGCATGATCAAAGTTGGCATGAATATTTTATAAGAAAACCCAATTAACAAAAATTTCACTGCTAATTTTTTCCCAAAAACTATTAACTATCGAGAAATTTGTATGAAAATCTACTAACGGTAGAAATTAAATTAGAAAAATTTCCAATGAAATAAATCATTACTTATATTTACATATTCTCTATAACTATCACCTTCCATCCACTATGAAAATTCTCAATAGTTTTGATCGAGTATACGTGAGTATAATAGTTTTATGGTTTGATGGTATAGTAAGAATTAGTATTTAAAATTCGAAATAATGTGGAGTCGCATTGTTAGTTGAAAATGTTAAACGCAGCACCAGCCGCATGTTCAAATTGGAGTAAAATCCAAAATCTAAGGTGCGGAGATTAAATATTAGGTGTGCAAGTAGAAACTTAGGGAGATCTAAGCAAGTATAGAGATTGCTTTCGCGATAGAAAGTTAATAGTTTCGAGGCAAAATAGTCATCAAGCCATTTTTGCACATCTTCAATTTTCGTGAATCACTGGTCTTTCAAATATGATAACATCGATCTGAAAAAATGAAAAAAGAAGGGAGCCAAGTCTGGAGAATACGCAGCATGCTGCTGCTTCCCAGCCTAACGAGAAGATTAGTTCCTGGGTTGATTTTGCTGTATGTGGACGAGCGTTGTCATGCAGCAATATCACCGTCTGTCTTTCTTGACGGCTTTCTTTAAACTTCTTCTTTCTAAGTTTAATTAGTTGGGCCTGCTAACGTTCAACTGTAACAGTGTCACCAGGTTCCAGAAGCTCGTAATTAATGACTCATTTCCAATCACACTAGACACACAGTTATAATTTGAATTTGACGGCTGGCTTGGATCAACCCATGATTTTCGGTGTTTAGGATTATCTTACAAAATCCACTTTTCATCACCCGTAATAATTTGTGTAAAAAATTGTTTCATTTGTACCGAGAAAGCAAATTCATGCAGATGTCAAGATTTTTGTTTTTGTTTTCTTCGGTCAGTTTATGAGAATCCCAACTTCCTTCCTTCTGTATTTTTTGCATTGCATGCACTCAAAGTGAAATGCTGCTTGGTCATTAACTACATATTAATAATTCTTGAAACTCGTTTTGAGTGGATTTTGATCCAGAAAAACTTTAAGTTCTCCGTTTTCAAATTGTGGGTTGCCCACAACACTAAAATTGCCATCTCGAAATCTTACAAATCAATTTTTTACTGTTGAATGACTTATAGATTCCAGAATGTTCACTCAAAGTCGACATAATCAATTCCATATAGTTTGAGCAGTATTTTTTTATCCATTTCTTAAAATTTATGCACGTTCATTGATCTTACAAATATTTCTTTCATGCATAAATTAATTTTACAGTGCAGTTCAATGTCTCAACATTCAATTGATTTTGTTAAACTGATACTATGTCAGCTGACGTACTTCTTCCATAAATTTAGATAATGGTAATAGAAGCTTGTTTAAATTGTTAATACAGCCCCCCTATTCCTGAATACGAATACGAATCGAAAATGTACGAATTCGTATAATCGGTATTCCTGAATACGAATACGTATAATTCTAATACGTATACGAAAATGTACGGTACGTTCAAAAATTTCCCCTATTCCGCAATACGAATTCGAACAGTTTTTGTACGTTCATGAACGAATTTTTGTACGATGAATATTTAGTTAACGACTCCATAGAAAAATCGAAAATATAAAAGACATTGGGGTCGATTAATTAATTTAATTAATTAAATTAATTTAGTTAAATTAATTAAATTAATTTAATTAAATTAATTTAATTAATTTAACTAAATTAATTTAATTAATTTGATTAATTTAATTAATATAATTAATTTAATTAATTTAATTAATTTAATTAATTTAATTAATTTAATTAATTTAATTAATTTAATTAATTTAATTAATTTAATTAATTTAATTAATTTAATTAATTTAATTAATTTAATTAATTTAATTAAATTAATTTAATTAATTAATTTAATTAATTTAATTAATTTTTTTTAATATAATTAATTTAATTTAGTTAATGGGGCACTATCACACCATAAGAAATTATTCGGTGATTGAATTTTATTATCGATCCTAACAATTTTGTCGGCCACACAAAAATACAAAATCTTCTATTTAATGGATGCAACAATAATATTATTGTATCCATTTCAAGTAACCAAAACGTCAAAACTCAAAATAGTGTCCAAGTTGTACAATTTTATTTTAGGTAAATCCATTTAAAATAAATTTCCCTTATAGCTAGGACACACACCAAACAATTACGTACGTTCGTATTCAGGAATACCAAAGTATTTTCGTATCGTATTGAATTTTCGTATCGAATACATTTTCGTATCGTATTCAGGAATAGGGCCCCAGGCCAACTTCAAAGTATATTAATTCATGTTCATCATCGGAAAAGGCTTTGGGTTAGAGTTTTATTTGTGGTTGAATTTAATTGTGATCATCATACTACTCGTGCACGAAGAGGATGTTATCCGGAGGGGAATGTCCTCTTTATTTGACATTTAATGGCAATTATTGTAAAATCACCTTCTATACCCTATGAGAACATAATTTGATGCTCGGAACAATTGATTGCTTAAACGCATGGCCATTATATTCTGCATTATATTATAGTGGTGCTGATTAACATATATACTTCCAGAACTTGACATTTGATTCAAATTATTGGGAGCAAACACGCTAATTAATCGTAAATATACTTATATGCTTATGTTATCTGCGGGTCAAATGAATGCCGAGAAAATATTAGTGTTTGATAACTCGTATTATTTCGATGATAAGGAAAATTCGTAGCCCTGGTGAAAGGAGGAAGTGAACACAATACACACTTAAATTTTTTAATCTCTTTATGTTAAACAGAATCAAATGAAAAACAACCCCGGTGGTTCACTAACTTTAGACCAGCGTAAGAATCATTCCATATACTGTCTAATAAACTGTATGATTTAATATCAGAATGAAAACTTATTTGGACTTTAAGATAATTACGAGTAGACGACAATTCCCTAATAATAACTAGTCAGCAATTTAATCAGAAATAGTTTACGTGTCGACAACCGGGTAAATTATAATGTTGAATCTACCATCCCTGGTCGGTAATAATACGGGAAGTTGTGGTACTCTTTCCAGTGCCAGCCATATGTTAGTATTAGCACAATCTTCAAGCTTTGATATGGCCCCATATACGAAACATTCCTGAACCACCAGTCTTTTGTTTAAATTTCGGTTAATGGCCTAGTTCCAAAGTCCCAAGGTAAGGTTAAATAAAAAATTGTATCTCTAAAGAAGTTCCTAGAACGGAAATGTTTTTTAATGTTTTGAGTATGTAATAAAAAGGGAAAACTATATGGTGAGCTCCCTAGCGCCATCCATATGATAGGATTGGCACAGTTTTCTTACTTCAAAAATCAAACAACATTACTGGTCCATGAAGTTCTTGGAAGTTTTAGATGATTTTCATATATAGATTTATATTGGGTCATATCGAAGTTGGAAGATTTTGCCAACCCTAACATACGGCTGTAACTGGGTAGTTCACCAAGTATCTGAGATTAGGAACCTTGGCCATTTACTCAAATTTCAACAGGCAGCTGGCGCTGATTACTTGGTCGACATTTACCCTATCATATACCATCTAAAAATGCTAATTTGGAAGTTTTCCTAATTCCCTGAAAACCGCTAAAATAATACATATATACACATGAGAAAAATGATAAATTAAAAATATGCAACTTTCGGCCAATTTCGATTCTTAATGTGTTTTCTAAGATTTTTGAGTAAGTCCTTCTGAATAGATTACTGAAATATTTTAAAGAACAATCGATGGATGATTAACAATAATCAGTTTTGTTTTATTGAACGTGACTCGATCACGCCAACTACTGTATATATGGATGGCGTGTTTGGTGCGTGGACTGGCAAATTTGTAGCAATTTTTTTAGCAGATTGGGTGGTTATTTTGCTTCTTGAGGGATAACCCTTAAAACTAGCTAACCGAGATAAGTTATTTTTAAGTTTTTTTTTATATTACCCAAAATATCGCCTATAAATGGTCATCACTTTTTTGTGGGTAAATAATTTTTATTGTGGTTTTATTGTTTAAATAAATCATTATTTACCAATACAATTATGCTTCCAAATCCTAAAAAATGTGTAAAAGTATGAAAATTGTCACCTTCTAAATTCATTTAAAAAAAACTAAAGGTTATTTTCAAATTTTTGCTTTGTTTTAATTCTCTAGTTTATGTCCTTCCCAAAATTTATGCGCTTTCCAATTATGTAAGACTACATGTCATAGAACTCATTTTGTGGCTAAAATAAGAGATAATATGTTGTCAGGTTTATTTGTATCAAGGTTGAGAAAATACCTTTTAAGTTATTGAAAGATTTAAAAAAATAAGTAAACTGGGTATTAACTGCCTTGAGCTGTTCTGTCGATATTTCACTATTTGCTACCTTAAATGGTTAAGAACTTTTTATGATTTTTGTATTTGCTGTTATTACGATGCATAACTTCAGTAGCAAAGATCCTGATCGACGTTTACCACACCACGAAACCTTCTCAACAACCTATTGACGTCTTCACTAGCCATTTGACGAGGACGCTAATATACAAGCTTATGAGTTATCGCTGAAAGACCAAGTTATCTGTCTGAAAAGTCTGTCCGGTGTGTTCTACGGGTCGGTGGAACGCATTTCTTTACACTTCAGTTCAAGGTTCAAGGTTTTTTTTTCTCTTCGTTAACAGAATTTGTATCATATTTGAGAAATTGTCACAAAATCAACGACTTAATTCTTTGTTCCGCGTCTCGAAGAGGATGATACTGCTAAACCACTGGATTTTTGTAGATTTATACTGCATGATATTTTGAAAAGGATTTTGTACACAGAGGAGTCTAAACTCAATCATGAGAGCCGTTGAGATTTTATACAATCTGCACCATTGGGGCAGAAAAAACCAAAATCCTTGCAATAAAAGGCAGGATTCTCTTCAAAGTCAGTTTTCAGCGTGAATGTTATGGCTTAAGTTATTGGTCAAGACCTTATGGGCCAACATTTTTTGCCAAAACCCCTTTCTGCAGACATTTATCTCGAATTTGTTCTAAATGAGCTAGCAGAGCTTATTTTAACAGTTTTAGAAGAACTAGCACAACAGCAACAATACCATACAAGTAGCGGCGTGAAGTAGTTACCTTTCAAGTTCAAAAGAAATATGTTGTAATGTTATTTATCATCTAGAAGTTAAGGACTGGTTGTATCAGAACAAAAAGCAAGAAAGGCCTGGCAAAGAAATCGAAAGTCAAAGTTTGAAAAAACTCTAAATTTTTGTCCACTAAAATTGCTAATTAAAAAAATTAAGAGCGATTGCATCAATTAGGTATTTATTGTGGCCTTACTGAAGAAAAAGATACCGAGTATTACTTTGCAAAACAAAAATCGTTTACAATAACGTACCTCGAGAAACTTCCAACCTCTACCTAAATAAACAGCAGATAAAAACATATCACCAGTAAAAAATTGGAAAGTTACAATGTATTTTCCACATTACACGAATTAAAAGAGGAAATCAAACCTAACCTAAGTGCAAAAACATTTTCTGTGTATAAATTAATTACAGGACCAATAATAAAAGGCCTTCCTAAAAACAGACCAAGTAAAATCCTCCAAATAATTAACGCATTATTTAGACTTAAACACGTTCCAAACCATTTGAAAGTCGCTAAATTAATCTTAATAACTAAATGATGAAAATTCGAATAGGCAGATTTAATTAATTTCAACAATTTTAGAAATATTAGAGAAACCATTGAGAAGTGGTTTCGACCCAACCTCCAATAAATAAGGAAATCTTATTCCTCTGCATCAATTTTGTTAAAGAGAAAATCATTCAACAATCGAACTAGTATATATCGAAATACAAATGTAAGATGTAATTGAAAATAAGATGGTATCTTGAAATATTTTCTTGGGAGCACATGTCTTTGAAGGAGTATGGCATAAAGGCTTGGAATGCAAATTGCAAAAAGAACTACATAGCAAAGTTTGCGGATGATACGGCCATCTTAGCAGTTACTGATACTATAGAAGAATCCATAAGCACATTACAAACAGCTACCAATATTGTCAGTACCTTTACCTGGACGAAGAGATGGCGAATAAAATTTAATGAAATGAAATTTGCTCATGTAAACTTCACGAATAAAAAACTAACTGAATTCCAGTAGAACTGAATGCTCAGCAAATTATCTTTATGCAAATATGACAAAATATCTATAGTCAAGACGCTTGACGCTCAACTTAAATGGATATAGCTTGTAAAAAAGAAAACAAGAATTAAACATTAATACAGAAAGATAAATTGGCTATTGAGGAGAAATTCTGAGGTAAATTTATATAATAAATTGCTACTATATCGGCAAATTCCAAAATCCGTGTGACGGTATTCAGCTTTGCGGCTTTACAATGAAAATGAATGTCAATATCATCCAGTCATTACAAAGCAAAGGCCTACGTGATATAGTTAATGATTCATCGTGGTTCATAAGAAATGACAACCGTCATGGAGATCTGGGGCCCAAATATGGTCGAAATACGGGAATACAATTTATAAGTGTTACCTTTGTTACGGATACACGGTAAATACAAAATCTGGTAAAGGACCACCAGATTGTCTGGTTTTACGGATTCCACCTAGAAGTCAGTAAAATTTTAGTAAAAAGAATCGATTTTGTTTATTCTACCTGAACTCCAGCAAAAATCTGGTAAAGCTACTGAAATAATACTGGATTCTGGTAAAATTCGAGTTTTTTGCCGTTTTTCGATATATATTTTCAAATTATCGAAGGAACTCTTCTATGAAGCAAAATTTCAATAAGGGACATCGAAATAAAAAAGTGGTGGTTCAAAACAGATAAAACTTGTGCATAGTTCAAAATAATTAAAGTAACTTTAAGTAAAAAATAAATGTATTAATTTATTGGATTTTTTTAAAATTATTATTATTAAAATTTATTGTGACTATATATAGTATATAGTGTAGATAATTAAATACCAAACAAAATATTTATTTATTTATTTATTTAAATATTAAAGGAAATCGATTTAGTACATTGCAATTATGATTTCAAATTAACAAAAGTAAAATATAAAATATATTAACAAAAAAGAGAACAAAAAAATTAAATCTAAAAATAGAATTTTAAAAATAGAAAATAAAAAAAATTAATCTATTCACACTTAGATTGTAAATTAATAAGAATTATAAATAAAACAATTATTTAAATTAACAATTAATAAATAGAACGGAATTAGGAAATAAATATTTTAAAAGTTGTTTTACTTTTCCATATAGCTATGTGTTAAGAATGGTTTTCGATTTGTTCTTACTGCAATAAGATTTCACTGGGAAGCATGGCATACCTCTTAGTGTTTTATAGTGATGGTAAGTTATCGGTTAACTTCTGGTTATTTCTTGGGTAAATTAACTTCTATCACTTTCGATTTACTCCAATGTTTTTCTAATTGAAATTTGACGTCAATATAAAGGAGTAAATACAATAATGGAAAAATTATTCTTGCATGTACCAGATATTCCCGATTTTCCAATAGTTATTCAAATATGTTCTAATTAAAATTATTAGGTAGGAATTTTACAAGGTACTACTAGATGAGTTGTAAATCTGTTGTTATAATTAAAAAAAAAAATTAAAAAATCCGCTAACTTATCAATAGTTTGGATGAAAACAACAACAAATAATTGAACCGAATGTGAAAAGTCATCTATAGAGAATAACATCAAAGACCTACACAAGCAAAAATGCACCAATTACAAGAAGTACAACAGCAAATGTTTAATCATGATAAAATGAAAAATATCTATCGGGAATAACATTTATTTAGTTTTGTTTTGTGATCACTCAGTGGGAAGAAACTTAGTCGCTAAAAGTGGAAGCCCGTTTTTCCTATACCTGAGTGTATGCGTGTAACGCCTACATTTTATATGAACTTTAGTAATAATAGCAACAATTATTTTGATTTGCAATATTTATTCTACTGACGAATGTATGTATACGTACATAAATCTGTTTAAATTAAAACTTAACCAACAACACATAAAACCCCAAACCAAAAAATGTTTGTAATGAAACCGATTTTCATCATCTTCGCCGATTTTAAAATTTATAAAATTGGTTTAACTATCCCATAGCACTAATAATTTATATTAAGTACTATTTTTATGTATTTTTTTAAAACTATAAATAATATCAATATTTTGAAAGGTCTAGATATAGTTTTGTTTACATTTTGTTTGTATGTATATATAAGTATTGCATGTTACATATATTGTAGATTTTTATAATAAATCATTAAATTGAATGAATTAGAGATTTTATGTTTTAAGGGGGGCAATATTTTATTTTTGGCTGTTAATACAAAATAAAAACAACAAAAAAATAATCTAATCATGTTGACTGAAAATATGTCTAGTATACATAAATAAAAATTTTATGTGCATACAAAAAATGTTTATGCTGAAAATCGGCAAATACAACAATGTAATATGTTTGTACGAGTCTATATGTGGTATTGTCAGAACATGCATGAAAAACGAGAGTTTGCGAATACTCGTATCTGTTATCAACATTTAATATCTGAATTATAAATCAAATGATATTATAGGTACACTCCTATGAGAAATGGTTTATTCATGTTTTGGCTGGTACATAAATCCATTATTAGTTTATGTTATGATATTAAGGTTATTTTGTACTAAATGTATAATGAGCAAAAGCTAAATCCATATAGTCACCGAACATGACCTTTGTTTTACGATATTATCCTATGGCAACCTGATCGAAATTATTGTAAAACAAAAGACAAGGCAAAAAAAATTTCCACCGATTTTGAAAGTTTGTTTTACATACTCTAATGCGAATAATTTTCCGGACAAAAGAAAATTTGCAGGCAAAACAAAAGCACATATTATTAAATTATGGCCCACATGTTCTGGAAATTCTACAATAAAGACCAGATCTCAATCCTATAGAGAGCATTTGTAGGACCACATGGACAAAAAAACCGAGGTAACCAACAAAACCTCAGAAAATCGGTAATTGAGTAGTATGATTGGCAAAACATTGACACTGGATTTTTACGAAATTTGGTGGACGTTATAAAACCAAACGACTCCGGTTGAAATTGAAATGGAAGAGAATGAATATGTTTTGAATAAAGGTGAATTTGATCTGAATAGAGTTGGATTTGATTTGGAAAAGGTTGAAAATGTTTTGGATATAGGTGAATTTTATTTGCAAATTGATGAATATGATTTGTAAAAGGTTGAATTTGGAGTGCAAAACCTATACCTAAAATGGATATAAAACTACCATGATATAGATATAAGATGAGCACTGCTTATATCAATAAAACCAAATGTCGACGATATACCGTACTAAGCTTTAGTGCTAATTTGTCTCTAGAAAAATACACAGTGGCACAATTAGGGGAACACAAGCAACACTCGATTTATTAAGAAAAAACAAAATAATATAAAATATTTTTTATTTTTTTAATTTATATCTTTAATGGCTGTGTTTTTCAAAATTTTAATTGTAAATTTAAATTATTAACAATTAACAGAATATCAAAATTCTTAATTAATTCATTCACCAATAGAATTTCAAGAGAAAGATTAATTAATTCAAAATGAACGACATGGAACCCACTCATGTCGCTGGGGCTGTGACAATGATGAACAACGGCTACACTTACCGCCAAGTGTTCAGAAAGTTCGGCATGCCCATACGTCTACCATGTGTCGGTCTGTTCAACGATATAGGCAAACGTGTCCTTGCAAGAACAGAAGGCCAAAGCCAAAAACATTGTATTGGTCACAGAGATGACCGTTTCATTATCCTTGAATGTTTGAGAAACAGGAGCCAAACAGCAAGTGAAACCCGTAATGCTTCCAAGAGGTTCGAGGAGTACGAATAAATGAACGTAAGGTGAGACGAAGGCCTAAAAAAGTCGTTTTGAGATTATATGTGCCAGTCAAAGGTCATTGTAGATAAATAACCGAGTACCAAGAGTTTTGCTCAAGAACGCCGATTTTGGAGTTTGAACCAGTGGGGTCATATTTTGTACACAGACGAGAGTCTCCTTAGTGAACTCGATCGATGGAAGGCAAATAGAATGGAGAGGACTAGATGAGTGGTTTTCTTAATGTTGGCTCAATTATAGCTTGGGTTCGTAATTGTTTAGGTAACCGTACATAATTAGTGAATATTAATCGCGGATCCCTTACAGCTGATTGATATGTTATAGATATTCTGCTAGAACATATAAAACTGTTTATCCCATTTATCGGAGTCCATTTTTTATTGTTGTACTTCATTGTGGAGGTAACATTCGTTACTGAAGAATCCGGCTGTTTATAAAAATTGGTTGCTAAATAAATCTAATTAAAAATTTAAATATGTCAGTGGTGTTTACGTGTTTAACAAGTTGAGGAAACAATATCTGCGAGGTGTTGTTAAATTGTTGATATTAAATATATAATAAATTGTGATTCGGATGAAATTTTTTCCTCTGCTTCGTTACTCTGTGTAAATTTTCATACTCTGTGCTGAAACTTTCAAATATCGCGGAAAATAAGCCGTCTACGATAAAAATGACCATAATCAAAATTAAATCATTCTGGAAGGGAAATACATTACTGCTAAAATTAGGACCCCCCGCCCCTGTTTGTAAGGGGGGTGGAGGGCAACTTGAAAACTAAGATAGGAACCCCTATTTTTTATTGCAGATTCGGATTCTACGGCTAAAAGTTCGTAGGATTTCCTTGAAACATTTTTTTCGATTCATGATAGATGGCGCTGTAATAGGCGATATTAATTTTTTTTTGATTTCTCTTAATGAGAACATTATGCATACGATTCTGCAATATGTTTGCATTAAAAGTAAGACGTTTTCAATGTAAATACTTGAAATAAGTTTTAAACAAATTGTATTTCTTAAATTAAAAAAAAAATACTTTTAGCATAACCCAGGAACAACGACGCCGATGATGTTGTTTTCAAATAAATGATATTTTTTGTTTTAAAAATATCGATTCAGTTCAAAGATTATTTCGAAAACAATAGGACCTGTTTGCGTAAGGCTATTACAATTCAAAATGGAGTATTTAACTGTACAAGAAAAAATTTAAATGGTCCTGGTTTATGGAGAAGCTGGCTGTAGTCTTAATAATGTGGTCAATCTCTACGCTTCGCGTTTTCGAGATAGGATTCGGTCAAGTGCTTCATTTTACCGGACCATCAAACAATTCGCTGCTGATAGAAGTGTTCAACCGAAGAAAAGGACCCGTCGAGCAACAGTCACTTAGGAAAATAACGAAATTGCTGTATTGGCTGCAGTAGCTTATAATCCTCATATAAGTACAAGAGAAATAGCTAGCGAATCCGGATTATCCCAGACCAGTGTTTGCAAAATTTTGAACCGACATAAGTATCATCCGTTTCATATGAGTTTACACCAAGATTTTCATGGCGTTCATTTTGAAAATCGGGTAACATTTTGTCAGTGGGCAGTAGAACAAATACAGCAAAATCCAAATTTTTTTCGCTATGTATTGTTCTCCGATGAGTCGTCTTTTACAAACCATGGAACGGTTAATCGACATAATCTGCATTACTGAAGTGTTGAAAATCCACACTGGCTTCGCCAAGTTGAACATCAGCGCCCTTGGACTGTCAACGTGTGGTGTGGAATAATTAGCAACCAACTCATTGGCCCCCATTGTATTGAAGGCAACTTGAATGGTCAAATGTACCGAGACATTTTGGAAAATGTAGTGCTAACATTATTTGAAAATTTGAGCTTAGAATTGCGACATAACATGTGGTTTCAACATGATGGATGTCCAGCACACTATTCGTCGGTAGCACGTGAAGTACTTGATCGTGATTTCAGTGGTCGCTGGATTGGTAGAACTAGGGCTCGATTCTGTGTCGGTGATAATAATAAAAAATAAAATTATCATCGATAAAATATAAATTGCGATTCTGAGTTGGTGATATATGATAAATAAATGTCAAATTTAGTGAAAAAACGAAATATTTTATCATACACATTTTGTCGATGAAAACTATTTATCACGGTATTAAAAACTACTTTTTTGTGTTCTTATGTCAATATTTTGAAATTTTGAGTTGAAAACTGATTAAGAACACATAGATTATAGAACAAATTTAAATGGACAATTTAAAGCATGTAAGCGCAACGAGGGTGAATAATGACCAGAATTACATTTGCTCCAATTTTTGGTAGAACATGAAGATTTGGCCAATGATAAGTATGTATAACGCAATTAAATGTATTTGATTTTATTATTAAATATAAACTTATGTAAACCTGTAAGATATCAGTCATCTTATGACGGAGCACATACGCGAAGTCAACAATATGGGATGATTTGGCAACGGAATTAAATGCATTGAATGGGGCCAATAAGACCGGGAACAAATGGAGGAAGTATTGGCAGGATGAAAGGTATAATAAACTAGCAACATGATGCCTTCAATTTTATATATTTTTTTTCTAATTTTAAAATGAAATCAACGCATCGTTAAATTCGCTAAATAAAAAAAATGAATTTTTATTATTTTCACGTTTTTCGAAATAAATCAAAAGCAAACACTGAACTGAAAATAATAAATAATTTTCTATGACAAGGAATTGAATTTGCTGAATAAATGATAATCTGAACTGATTAAAATGAAAATTGAAATGAAATCTTTTTTTTTTTCATTATCATTATCACCAACACAGAATCGAGCCCCTGGTCCGGTAAATTGGCCTGCCAGATCACCAGCTCTTACTTCGCCAGATTTCTTTTGTGGGGCTATTTCAAAAAAAAGTATACCAACAAGTACCAACAACACGTGAGAATATGATTAAGCGAATAAGAAATGTTTGTGCCGAAATTCCAGCATACTACTGCTTCTAAGTTGTGTACATTCATTTGAAATGCGGATTAACAAGTGCATTGAAGTCGAAGGCCATCATTTTAAGCATTTAATTTAATTAAAAGATGATGTTCACGTCGTTGTTCCTGGGTTACGCTAAAAGTAGTTTTTTTTTAAATTTAAGAAATACAATTTGTTTAAAACTAATTTCAAGTATTTACATTGAAAACGTGTTAATTTTAATGCAAACATATTGCAGAATCGTATGCATAATGTTTTCAGTAGGGGAAATCGAAAAAAATTAATATCGCCTATTACAGCGCCATCTATCTAGAATCGAAACAAATGTTTCAAGGAAATCCTACGTACTTTTAGCCGTAGAATCCGAATCTGTAATAAAAAGTAGGGGTTCCTATCTTAGTTTTCAAACTGCACCCCACCCCCTTACAAACAGGGGCGGGGATCCTAATTTTAGCACTAATGTATTTCCCTTCCAGAATGATTTAATTTTGAAAATGGTCATTTTTATCGTAGAGGGCTTATTTCCGAGATATATGAAAGTTTCAGCTTAAAAAACTCACTCGGTATAATAAAAGTACGTACAGTGGCACTATTGTGGTCATTCCCTGCGAATACGGAATTGGGAAAAAGATTATAATATGTAATTTCTGTTTAATTGTTTTTTCTGGCCTACTGATGTAAGCTAGTGGTAATTTTCTTCAAAACAAAACTAAAACTTTACATTAAAATTTTCTTCTCAATAGGCTGGAAAAAATATTTAAAACGGCGAATGACTGCAGAATAGTACCACGGAAATTATTTGAGTTGTTTAGTGCATTCAGTCCCACACAAATACGGTAGGTAGCGCTAACTTCACTAACAAATAGTCGAGCAGCAGGTCGATTCTGACATTCCTATAGTTTTAATGAATTAGGAAAAATATTTTCATAGTATTTTTGTCGCAAGATTTTTTTTCTAGCCTACTTTGGTAACCAGTTGGTGTAAATTTTTTAAAAACAAAATTAAATTGAGAATATTTTTCCTATCCAATATCGAGACGGATTAAAATTTCATAAATTATAAAAATTCAAAACAAACATATTTCTCAGTAGGCCGGAACATGATATTTTTGACAAAAGCGCTATGTAAATATTTTCCTAATTCCTTTTTCCTATAGGAAAGCCAGAATCTACCTGTAGATTCGATATAATTTTCCAGAATTCTAATACAATATATTTGTCAAATTGAAAATTACCAAGCGTCAATAGAATTAGAAACATTTCGTCTCATACACTTTTTACGTGACTTACCATTTCCGCAGATTGTTGAATTTAAACTTCCTAACTATCAAAGAGGAATCATGATGATAGAGTTCTGAGCCAATTTTCATTTATAAACCGCCCACGCTTTTCAACGTACCTGTAATATTTGCAACATTAAGAAGCTGTTAGAAGGCTTTATGTCTGACAAATTTCGATCTCGAATGGCACATTTTATATCACTCTAACAATTAATGCTACTCTACCTAATTTTATATATTTTCATGAACAGTATTTTAGTTCACTAACCTTTGTCATGATACTATGTAAAGTTTTTCAAAAAATACAGTCGTGTAACGATTTTTATTCAAACGAATCCACCGCAGTAAAAAACCACATTTGTAACTAATTTACCGATATATAGTTTACACATTATTGCACAATATATACAAATACAACTATGTTTATGTAAACTCTGTGTGATCAACAGCGTTGTCGCTCGTAAATAAATGTTGTTCACAAATTTGCACAAAATGTACAATTAAACAGAAAAATTTACGTTTTATTTTCAAAACTCACCGCATTTTTTAAACATTAGATACCTAGCTGTGCATGAATTATAAATGCACATACGAACAATATATATGTTATATATGTACGTTTAACTGCTAAATACATACATTATAAATGTACTTTGCAGATAAATCATATTTTATACAAAATATTAGTATGGAAAATCAATAAACGCTGCTACATCGGATTTTATACAAAAAAAAATGTTAGTATTGAAATTCCTTTTTCACATTTCGTTGGATATTAATGATTTCGTTTATATGCAATATACAGGTATAATATGGTTGGAGATATGTACTAAGTCCATTATGCTGAAAGCACACAAAATAACTCAAATTGCTGCTTAATTCCTTCGTTTTTTTTTGTGTGGAGCACCTAGGTTAACCAAAAACAGAAACAACAAATTGGAAAATAACTAAAATACATTTCCTTACATTATTTTCCTCGTATTTAACCTCAGGTGCAGTTAGGTTGTTTTGTTTTTTTTCTACTTTTTTGTGTGCTTTTATTTTCTTGGTTGTATGTAATTTTATTTCTATACTTCTTCAAACATTTAAACATTGTAAGAAGCACAAGAAAGATTCTTCTTTTCTTATTTAGCAAAAAAAAAAAAAATAGCAATACATAGTAAATACTATATCCTATGTACTATATAAACGAGAGGCAGAAATGGAAAATTTGTGTGATAATTTTGTTTGGTTTGGTAATGTTTTTATAACAATACCATACCAGTGAGTATACCAACAACAAATTTTTTTTTACCTAATAATGTTATCATACAGGTAATACAACAATAAAAAAAAGTGAACGAAATTCAAGATAAATATTATTACAATTGATTTATAATTATGGTTTATTTAATGGTACATAATTAGGAAATAATGTTTGGAAAATTAAAATAATCTAAATCTGTGTGGTTTAGGTAATTTTTGGAAAATGAAAATCCTGTTCATGTTATTCGTTTATATAGAGATGAAAGGTATTATGATTTTGATTTTTTCATCCTTTTTTCGGTTAATTTGGATTTGTTTTCATATACTCGTATATTATGTCGGCATAAAATTACGAGCGGTAAATAATTTAGTTTTGTGCTTTGTACATTTCGAGCGTGAAATATTTGGGAAAGAATGTGGAAATTATTGTTCGATATTTCCTTCCTTAATTTTGCTTAATATACGTAAAACAAAAGTTTCGAACTTGATATTATTGCAGATTTGTCACTCACAAAGATAGCCGTACCAAAGAAGTGATTTTCAAATGATTTTCTCTCTGTCTGTCAAATTATTGGAAATCTTAGTGTTTGGTGATCGATATTGTTTCTGCGAAACTTGAGGTTCAAATTACCAGCACCTATCGACTAATTGGTAAAGGGTCTACTATAATTGCTTCAGTAGACACGGATTTTCCAAAGGTAAAAGTCCCATTTCCACATTACTGCTAGTAACGCTTTACAAATTTTCAACGTCTTACTAACTATAAAATAATCGATTCATTTTATGTTGCCCTTACCATTTGGGGTATTGTGGTACCTTCTATATACCACAAATTAAAAAATTTATGCTTAACTGCCTTTTAGTTAGCATAACGAAGTCTGCCACACGGGAAAGTTATCCTTGCATGAATAAAAAGTAATAAAATAATGTTTCATTTTTATAACTCAAATCATATAATATTTTATCAATTGTGATTTTATTCTATCTGTTCGTGCACTGCTCAAATGTGTATTATTATACCACATGGCATACGTATACCTGAAAATACTTTTGTTCAATTTAGTTTTCAGTTGTAATATTGCAATTTAATTCTTCTAGGAAAGCAAATTAGAATTCGTGAATTAGAAAATATGCCTTGTGACGAGTTTCTTGATATGATTGAAGAAATACCAACAGAAAATAATTCGATCTGCAGTGATCATATGAGTGGCGAACATAATGAACCAGTTGCCACATCCAACACAACAGATGTCAACGAAATTGCTATTGAAACTGCAACCTTGGCCGAAGATGACAGTAGTATTGATGCTTGCTTTGCTTGAAGCTGAAGATTTGTTCTTATGATCCCTAAACAATGCCCACATTTAATGATATTATATTTACTGAAACTACTAGGACAACAAACATTCCAGTTTTTTAAAATGTTATTTAGTAACGAACTTGTAGAACACGTTGTCCCACCCAGAGCTCAGATCAATATATATGACCATAAATGAGTAGGCACAGATTTGATTTTTTATTGGACAATTTTTACCTCAATCATAATACACTGCAACCGAAGCGAGGAGAAGACAGGACAATTGCATTTGACGAGTCCATAATTCAAGGGGTCGATCCCACGTAAAGCAGTATATGCTGAACAAGCCAATAAAGAAGGGATATAAAGATTGGTGTTGGGCAGGCAAATTTGGATACATCCATGAAATTCAAATTCATACTAGAAATGTAGGGGAAGTTTATGGAAAACCATTAGGCCCAAGAATAATAAAAGACCTAACATGATGGCTTGTGGGAAAAAACTATAACATATTTTTTGATAATTATTTTACTGCTTTGCTTCCATGATACCGAGATGGAATCAAGAATATTTTGAAAAAATTAGGAAACACGGCAATCTGAAAATTTTGGGTGATTGTCAAACGATTTTGGACGTAAAAGGGTTATTAACTAACCTTAATAAAATGGCGGATATCCAAAGTTTTAAAATAATCAATATACAAAAGAACAGGACACAACCAGCAAAACCCCAACAATTGTATGGTAACTGGCTACGAACATTTTAAGTTCTAATCAGGACTTGAAAAGAAAATTTCACTTCTGAAACAAGCGAAAATAATACCACTGGACATCAAAGAAGAACAATTATCACAAATTGCGCTTTCAGATAACAAGAAATGGATGTTGCTAACCTTATGGCTCGCTCCAGTCCAAGTCGCTTCCAGGCCTTCGTGTTGAAGTTATTCAGTATCAACACGAAGAATGCCAAATTTTGGCGGAACAATATCAGCATAGTGAATTTGCGAGTATAATGAGCCAGATATTAACACTAGAAAGGAAACTCGGGGTGAAAAAACACCCCAGACCAGTTTAAATCTCGCGGCAAACACAAACGGCTTACGTTTACGACCCGGGACCGTAACCATAATTTAGTTTCATCATCTGAGAGTAGAGGGAGTACACTCGCATCATCAGTAGCACGTGGAAGCTGGAGCAGTAAAAATTTGAAGTGCGTTTGGGGTGTTTTTTCACCCCGCGTTTCCGTTTGTGTGTATTTTTCGTCATCTGAAAGTTTTTTATAATTTCGTGTTTTTACATCTTTTCGGGCAGTAATGAATGTATAGTGGCCCACTATATATATTTACATGTATACTGATACTCGCGTGTGTGTATACCATAACATCACTGTAGTTTTCACTGTTTTAAGATTCGAAAAATGGCTATGCGGTACAATTTAAGACCTTTGAAGGCTGTAGTTCAGTTGATTAATCAGGAGGAAGATCACCTGTGGAAAATCTAAGTGATGAGAAAAATCTAACGGAAGAGGAGAGTGGCTCAGAATCGGAGCAAATTACAGAATCAGGCAACGAACAAGTTGAGCCCGAGAGTGAAATTGAGGTATGAAAATCATATTTTTCGGTAAATTTCGGTACGAGAAAATGTATTTCTTAGTTATTTATTGTAATTTTTAGTCGGAGGAGTCAGATGATGATGGCTCGGGTGCAGTACCGGCATTCAAGAAACTGCGTAATACAAAGAGGAGAGAAAGTAGTGGAAGAGGACGGGGAAGAGGCAGCAGTGGTAGTAATCGTGGACGACGAAAGAGTATTTTGTGGGTAAAGATGGGCGTAAAAGGTACACAACTTCACATGACAGACTGTCAAATAGAGGCCACATAGTCACGAATCTTGCCACTCCACTTGGACCTGCAAAAGAGGTTAAATCTCCTTATGAAAGTTGGAGTTCATATTTTAACGAAGCCATGCTGTCGAAAACTGTCCGGCATACTAATGAAGAAATCGACCGTTTATACCGAGGATCGAGAAATAAACAGGCAGTTGGAATAAACATGTCGACGTAATTGAATTGTAGGCTTTCGTTTGTTTATTGAACTTTTCTGGTCTTCAAAAAACAAATATGACCAATATTTACGATCTATGGGATCTAAAAGTCGGTTGCATAAGATACCGTGCCGTCATGTCCCTAAAATGATTTCAAACCCTTCTACAATCCCTTTGGTTTGATGATAAGAACACTCGGGTAATTCGTCGTGTTGAAGATAAATTTGTCCCCGCATAAGACAAAGTGTGGACTCATTTACTGAAAAATGCAGGACTCTATACAGCCCCGGAAAGCACTGAGGCATTGACGAACAAGTGTTACCTTTTTGTGGGCGCTGCTCTTTTAAGGTTTATAACGGTCGAAAACCAGAAAAATATGGTCTAAAATGTGTCAATTTGAATGACTCTCAAACATTCTATTTAGTCAACGCAATTCCATATGTCGGTAAAGTGGTTTTGGAGGACAAAACAGAAAAAGTGCCATCCTATTATGTAAGAAAGTTGAGTGAGCCAATTTATGGAAGTTCCAGAAATATAACCTGCGACAACTGGTTTTCCTCAACAGACATTTTCGATACAATGTTGGAAAAGAACCTCACAACGGTTGGAACACTAAAAAAAATAAACCGCAAATACCTTTGTCTTTCAAGACTGCTGGTGAACCAGGAAGTTCAAAATTCGCTTTGACCAAACGAAAAATCTGGTTTCCTACACTCCTAAGAAGAATAAAGTGGTCCTTGTTTTATCAACGTTCAATCGATTGCAAGAAATATGTGAGACTACAAATAAACCAGAGATAGTCAATTTTTACAACAAGAAAAAAGGTGGCACTGACACATTTGACCAGATTTGTCACGAGTATTCAACAGTAAGAAAGACTAAAAGATGGCCACTGCGAGTTTTCATGGGGATGCTAGACCAATCGGGGATCAACGCCTCGATTATTTACAATTTCAATGCTGCAAATCCATCACTCAACGTAGAGGTTTTTTGAAAAGTTTAGTCGAAGATCTCACAATTCCTCATATCCGAAGGAGGAAAGAGTTGAAAAATCTGCCACACCAAACAGTATTTTGTATTCAAGAGATATTAGATGAAGGGCCAATACGACGAGACATAGGTGGGACAGAAAGACAGTCAAATGCTCCAAGTGTCAGGCCTTCGTGTGCCAAGACCATAGAGCTGTTATCTGTCAGGCGTGTGGTGAGCAAGAATGAGCGATAAAAATCAAGATAAAAAATGTTTAATGATAAACTTAATATTCCTTTTCAATAATTGTAGTTTATCATTCCAAATAAAGACATTTTTTACCAATTTGAACGAAATTCATAATGATTATAACGACCTGTGCGACAAAAAAATCGATTTTCCAAATTCTTGCTATTGGCGCACTTTGATTTCTCAAAATAAATACCTTTTTTAGAGAAATTGTCAAAACCACTATAATACCCTTAAAACATATTATCTCCCCTTTAGACCGCGTTAGAAATACTTGATTCGTTCGAAAACTCACTGAGACATCGTGATTTTAGAAAAAATACATTTTTTGTTAGTTTTTCACGTGTTTTACCTTCCTTGGTCAATTTTCTAAGACCCTTCAAACGTTTAGCCACAACTACTTAGTTCACGCGATTCTATATTAAAATACGAAAAAATGAGCCCCCTTGGAATCCTCAAAGTCATACTGGGCTCGAGATACGGGCCCTTGAAAATTGGGGTGATTTTTAAGCCACTTTACCAGATTAGATAAAAAAAATTAGCGATACCTTTCTAGGGTTAATTATAAATATTAATCAGGTAAAAAACTTAATTATTTTAATATTTAGAAACAGAGCAAGTTTTTTCTAATTTCTGAAAAAAATTCGACCGGCCTGGTAAGGGTTTAACCCTCAATATACAACTTAGCTCGGATGGGTTGATGAGACCTATGCAGTACTTCGGAGTCCTCAAAAGGTTATTCATCTCATCAGTCCCAAAAAATGATTAAAAATCTAAAAAAATTTTACTTAATACACAATTTTATAAGTTGAAATATGTACATCATAGACTTAATCAGAACTTTTATTAAACAGAAATTACCACAAAAGTTTCAACTTTCCTACACAAAAAATAAACTGTATGAAATTGAAGATAGAATGAAACGTAGTGTTACAATTATAAATTCCGTACGAAACTCTGCCACTAAGGTAATACTCGTCATTACTGTTGCTGCCATTAAGGCAACAAGCAAATTAATTTTTGTTTAGTGACAGAACTATGAGTTTAATAATGTCCCCTATGACACATAATAGTCATATGACTTTGAGTTTATTCAATTTATTAAAATAATCAATTTTCTGCTTACAATTTGATTTCATCTATTCTCGTGTGGGGTTTGGTTAGTTCCCCATATGGTGTCTTAATAACAGATGATGTCGTTTAAAACACTATCTAAGGCGGGTACGACTACTTGCTTCAAATTATTGGGCTGCTCTGAGGAGAGCAACAACCAAAGGAGGCCTGTAGTAAATGAAAAACTTGATCTCATATAAAAAATGAAAGTGCTAATCCAATGATAGAAAAATTTGAATCTAATACTATCTACTTATACTATCTAATAATATTAATTTTCGATGGAATGTGTAAAGTTTTGGCACTCTAATTTTATTTAAAATTTTAATAATAAAAAGCAAAAACAAATTAAACTTTGTACTTGTAATTTTGTAACATATTGGCAAATTTGGTGAACTAAAATGTGAACAAATGGCCAAATAATTATTTCCCAAACAAAAATATATTAACTAAAACCACCACACAATTTTCTGTAAGTTGAAATTCATCATAAAGTAAATCAGAACGTATAGCCACTTACGTTTCAACGTGCCTTCTCAAAAAATAAAGTTAGCAATTAAATCTATAGAATGAAACAGTGTTACGATTAAAAATAGCGCATGCAACTTTGTTGCTAAGCTAACACATGTCGTGACTGTTGCCGCTATTAACGCAACAAGCCAATTAGCCCAAATATTGTTTAGCCACATAGATTATTAATGTTCCCTATGAAACTAGTCTTATGGCTTTGAGTGTGTACCGTTTGTTATCACAATAAATTTGAGGCTTACCGTAAACTTTGACTTCATCTGTTTTGCTGAAAACACTGAAAACACTAAACACATTTTTTTCACGATTTTGTTTAACTAAAAATTTTAAAATAGTGTTATATTATTACAGAAAAAGTTACAAATTTAAATTACGCGCACTACTTTAATAACCACGCTAAAAAATTACACGGTAATACAAACTTAACATTACAACCGACGCACTTGAAATTATATACACGACTAAACTTGAAAATTATTGATTTCAAATAATACCAAATTATCCCGTTATCGTGTTTAAGTTGTAAGGTGGCATAAATGTGGTGGTATATACGAAACCGGAAATTTATTTTGAATTTGTTTGGTGATGTTATTGATTTTAAAACAATTGCACTACTACTCGCGCAACGAGACATTAAAAATATTACTGTCATCATAGCCAGAAATATCATGACCTACATAGAGGTAGAATAATTTTTCTCTCAGAAGATTTTAACAAAACCCGATGCCTATAAATAAAGGTGTCGAAGTTTTGGGGGTCTGGGCTTATCAAACTAAAGATCAGTTTTATACTATCGACTCAGAGTTTGTTGGAAATCTCAAATCTAACTGCTAAAACCACAACAGCCGTAGAAACCACGGTCGCTAAGCTTATAGAAGTTACCAAGCAAACTTCATCCAAATTCTTACCTTGGGCCGATAAAACCATGGTGCCTGTGTATCAAAAGGAGGTCTAGAAGAATACGGAGGAACAATTATAGCTCAATTTATATGTCGTTGTACGAAACGATAAATTTTCCCCTGTGCTCTAAGCGCTTATATTTTCGATTTTTATGCAAATTGATATTTTGAAAAATACCGAAATATGAAGGCCATTTTCCAAATCATGGGAGGGAGCTTGAATTAAAAACGACAAGCAGAAAAGCTTATCGCAAAATACTAAGCAGTATCTTGAAAATCAAAGTAAAAAATTAGTTAGCTTATCAGGATAACAGTTGAGATTCGCATTCTAACCTGTACCGTGGTTAGAGCAGAAGAGGAAGCAGCTCTTAACCGAGCTAATCCAAAAAATAGAAACTAGCGGTCACACCGCTGGATGGGTGTAAAAGTCGGTTGTAATATTACATTATCCAGTGAAACATAGATTTCAGCAAAACTGCCAACTGCCTTTTGCGGCAGCTAGAAACCGAGAAAAGAGAAGAAATGAGGTTAATCAATGAGCGATACCAAACTTGGGATTTGTCGTTCTGGTTTTCGAACATGTTTGGAACGGTGACCATTGAGCTTACAGCTTTTACGTTTAGGGTTTGAGAATAAATGATGGTACTCAAGGATTACAGCACAAAAGCCCCTAAGTGGGGAACTTATCACAATAAAGTAATTTTATCAAAACTACTGAAATAAACATTTGATCGAAAAACAAGTGCTTATTATTTTTTTGAAAAGCATCCACGTAACACCAAACTCGAAGCCTCCTCGATGCCTGAAGCAACTTTAGCATTTCGTTTAAAGTATTTAAATTTTTCAAGACTCACAACGTTCCCTGATTTTTTTGTTGGGACTTCAGTACATTCCAAAGTCATTCTAAGTATATACACAAAATAAGGCGTGAACCTCAGTGACGTTGGTGAAGTAAATAGACTCGTGTCCGTAGTAGGTTATATGCTTTTCTAATGGACATACAGAGTGAGATTTTTAGCATTAGCATTTAATATGATCTTTAGTAATTTTGGTGGTCTGCTTGGACCAAAACGAGTGTCTCTTGTAACTTAAGCGGTTAGTAAGCCGGGTCTGCGAAGATGTTCCATGCCCTTTAAAAATGTAGTGTTTCTGTAGGAAGCTTCCATCAAAAGGAGTGCTCTTTAGTAAGTTATATAATTTTCTAACGGGTCTGAGAGGATGTTGCATGAAATTCAAACAGGTGATATTTTAATGGATCTTAACCAGGCCTTGAACTTAAGTAATATTGTTGGACTGCTTAGAACTAAAGGGGGTCCCTAGTAAGTTATATCATTTTCTAATGAGTCTGAGAGTGTGATACAAAAATGTGGTTTTTAAAAGGACTTAGGCACAATAAAGAGTTTTGTGTGACAATGTCCCGCGTAAGTAAGTTATATAACTTTTAATGTGCCTGAAATGGGGTTAGAGGGTTTAGAATTTCATTCTAATTATTTTTTAAACATATTGTTTTATGATTTTGTAATAGGTCTGACAGGGTGTCCCGTAAGATTAAAAAATGATTTTTACACATTTTTTAGAGCCTTAGGTACATTTACATAGTCCAGTTATGTGTACATATTTCAAAATAAATATTTTGTTAATATGATTTAGAGCAAATATGTTCTAAGTTCAAGGGCAGCGCTAAAATAAATAATTATGTCTCTATTATATTGGCAGAATGCTGTAAAATGATTTTAATCTCTTTAATTTTCTTATTACACCCAGATTAACGAGATAAAGTTCTGAGACCCTAAGACTGAATATCACTAAAGTTCATGGAAAAGGATTAGCAAATTGTTAGAATGACCTTGGAAAGTACCGAATCTGCATTAGAAAACAAATTTTTGTATAGCTTTGTAATATTCAGGATTTTCTTTTCCAGATAATTGAATGTTGGATTCATTGAATCTCGGCCAGGCCGAGAGCTGCAAGAAGGTGCATTCTATACTGCTGGTTGAGGCATGCTGGAATTCTTTCATTTTTATAATAATTATTAATAGGCGGTCAATCAAATTTTTATTATTCTAGTTAACGGTTGCAACCCTTTGTTAGTGAAGGATCACCTTCACCTTCATTGTTTGCCTGTGCTGCAACATCGGCATCCTTGTATTCATATTGTAAAAATACAAGTTTTTTCTATACAAAATTTCTTTAGTACATAAACTGACTGAAAATGGTGATTTGATCTTATGCCTTGTTTTAGGGTATAAAATAAAGCAACACTCAAATGATTTCTTCCGGCCGACAACCTATTCATTTTTATTTATTTGTAATGAAAAACCTTACTCTTACACTTAATTGTATAATTTAAATAACATTTCACTGTAAATAAACTTTTAGACTGAACAGCCAAAATGCTCAAATTTGTGCTAAACTAAAATTCATCAAAACTAATGGTAGTATTTTTTTAATGCATGTGCATTTTAGTGAGAACTAGAACTATCATAATAATTACAAAAATAATTATTAAGCTACTCGTAATTTCAAAAATACAAATTATGCGTGTTTTTGTCCATAAGTGTATTATTATTCGGATTTCCCTCGAATTTCCCGGATTTTCCCCTGATTACCCCGGATTTAGATTTCCACTGGATTTCCACCGGTTTTCCCCGGAATCCGGAAGAAAACCGGGAAATCTGGAACAATCGGAGGAAAATCCTGGAAAGTTGTGGGAAGCCCGGGCAAAATCCGGAAGAAACCCGAGACAACCGCGGGAAATCCGCGAGAAATCTATCGAAAATACGGGAAATCTATAGTAATCTAGGAAATCTGGGGGAATTTCGGGGGACATCCGGAAGAAAATCGGAAAATCCAAGCAATTCGAAGGAAATCTGTATAATAATATTTAATATTAATAAACAAAAAAATTTTATTCATTTTGTTTTATTTCTGACAAATCATCTTTTTTAGAACTCGAAATTTTGTTAAGTGCGTTTTTTAATGAACACGACTTTGTGAAAAACAATTAATAAAAAACGTTTTATTATGAATAGCCCGGTGTGTGATACCATTTTAAAATCTGCATTAGTGTCGCATATTATTCTAATACTTAAACATCAACAAAAAAATTTGAGAAACAAAAAAAGTTTACAAAACCAAAGTTTTCATTTGACAGAAGATAATGCAGCTTATAAAAATAATTTTATTGGCAAGGCACACTCTTTTAGATCGTATTAAAAAAGAGAATTAAACAAAAGTGTTCTTGGTTTCTTTCAAATTAATTTTTTGGTGCGCATACGACTTCACTAAAAAACATTAAAAGTGGAATAACTTTTGCAACATCAACAATTCGAAAAAAAATTAACAGAGTTGTTTTTTTGGAAATATGATCCCCTATCACCCTGCTTCGTTTGATCTGCCAATATTGGGGAAATCGGGTGAAGAAAAAGTATGGAGACCTTTAAGCAATCTGCAGAAATAATCGTCTGATCTAAAGAAGTGCTCATTATTTTTTTTTAAAACTACCACAGCTGGCCCCCAAACTCGAACTCCCCCTCACCATCAATGTCGTAACGGTGATGCCTATAGCAACTTTCACATTTTAAAGAGGAACCTCAATTTTTTATTGCATATTCGGGTTCTACGTTTCAAAGTTCAAAGCTTTTTCTTGATCCGTAAAAAATGGCACTGTATTGCAAAAATATGATTCTCGTCAAAATTCTGGTAAGCAAAAAAGTTGTTCATCATTTATTTGGCTAATTTATCGATGGTCATGAGTTTAATTTATCTGGTTATTTTTGGAGATCAACGAAAATTGCATATACTTAAAACTTGAATGCTAATGAAATTTTTCGAAATTAATCCAAAACTGCAACACCAACTAACTTATGGTACAGGTTTTGGATAAAATTAGTCATTTTTTAAATTGCGAAATCTGCGAGTATACAATTATTGAATTTTCCAAAATTTACAACGTTCCCTAAAATTCAAAAATGTTATTTTTAATAGGACTTAGATACATTCCCAAAACTTTCTAAAAATTTATTTAGCGTTTAGCGTGAACCTCAGTGATGTTGGTGAACTACTTCCCTAGCAAGTTGAATAGTTTTCTAATTTTTGGGCTGACATATATTGAAGATTTTGATATATCATGCAACACCCAGTCAAACCCATAAGAAAAACATATAACTTACTAGTGTTCAAAACACAAAGAAGCGTAAAGAAACTGGCACTGCAAGAATTCTTTCTTTTTGTCTGTGCTATTCACGAATATCAACAGAATCCTGTTAATTGCTTAGAAAATACTTAGAACGACTTTGGAATGTCCCTAGGGCCTATTAAAAAAATCAAAATTTCAAATCTTATTGACCTTCCTGTTAGACCTATTTCAAAATCATCCAATTTCCTAGAGAGTTCAAAACAAAAAGCCGCCTTGGAGAAATTGGTAGAACAAACAATCGTCAAATAACAGCTAGACCAACAGACAGTAACAAATCCTGAAAAGCCCTTGGGTGTCTTACTTTCTGTCACAGAAAATCCGCATACCATACACCCACAAATTACCTACAGTACATCGATCATAAAACAATTTGAAAAACATTGAAAAAATACAAGTTTCAACATTACAAAGTTTCTTTAGTACAAGAATTGAACGAACATGATTTTAATCGGCGCACAGTTCTTTGTAAGACGGAATTGATGATTTTCTACGCCGCACTGTTTTTCCGGATTAACCTATACATTTTTTTAACGGCAATATTAATAGAGAATGTTGTTGATATTGGGCAGGTACAAAGCTCGTTGGATGTTGGAGTATCCTACCGAATATCCAAACAAAAACGTTACATTGTTATAAAATTGTTAATATTTGAATAAATGGTTCATCAACGATGTAAAGGAAGAAAAGGTCCAATTGGGTTACGCTTGTGATTGGAGGACACGCCTAGAGTTCTCCCGCAGTATCCTGTTTTTTTAAAATAGGCAACATAAATGGTTGGATTGTTGGTCTTCATCCACATCAGAAGTACGAAGATTAGCTGTCTAGACACCAACAATGAAACAATTTTAGTCGCCTCTTTCGATAAGCAGTGGGTGTTGCGATGGAACTCTAGGCGTACCCTGCAATCCCAATTGGACCTTTACTAACTATTCACAAAGACAGCTAAAAATATTACGCTTAAAACATTAGGTATACGATAAACTACTTTTCTTAATTAGTTTGTATAGATCCCCCAAACTGACGGATTCAGAATCTATGAATTTCGTCGATGGTTTGTCTGACAAATGTGATGACATTCGCATTTAACATCCCTACTGTGAATTTATTTTAGTTGGTGAAATGAATTGTACTGGGTTGTTGAGCATGATCTCACCTCATAGCTAGTGATTCCACAATTACATATACAAATTCTACAAGAATGGATATTCTGAATCTTTCCCTCACATCAATCCCTCAGTTCATGGACGCACGCGTGGAAGCTGGTATTGGAAATTCTTACCTTTATCACTTATTCTTACCGATTATCACTAAGACCGTGTTACTTGGAATGAGTAAATTATAGGATAAATAATAGGATAGATAACCATTTTAAAATAACAGACAAAATAAAACTGCTGCTGAGCAAATGTTAGCACATCGAAAGTTCTTTTGAGGTCACACGAAGCAAATGTAAAAAATTCAGAGCAAAAAAAGCGGAAAGAGCCAACAAGAAGAAAGCCGATAAGGCTTCCGAGTTGAAAATCTGGGACCACAACTTTTACCAGTTGGTCGCATCAGTTGCGCTAATATTTCTAAAATACATATCCATTTCAGCTTTGAAATGTGGAGATGGTATTTTGGTGGTAGATCCATATTTGCAGGCCGACATACTTGCAAACACTTTTACATCGAACACGGCCTTAGTGGTTACCGATGGTGTTACGTCTCCGTCAAATCCTTATTGAGGTTCAAAAATGAATCCGACGTAATTTACCTGCTATCTAAGGTTTGGCTTTAAAATCTTATTTGCTAAACTGGAGGTGCCATACGACTTGGATTCGATGACCTTCAAATAAAAAGAAAGCTTTCTCAAAGACCGAAAAGTAAACGTTCTCTCAGCCCCATTGGTATCAGTTTTGTACTCGACTTTTTTTTTGTATAATACATCAGTTTCTCGAAAGAATTTTGCAGCATGCCAAACGAATAATAAGCAACCCCAGACTTACAAAAGATTAAGATAGCCTAACATCGCAGGGATGTTGCAGAACTCTGTGTGTGGTATGCATGGTAAATGTTATGCAGAACTAAAGTAGTATCTACCCTTATTTGAAGGATCGCACATTGAGTGCACGAGCTGTGACAGTCACAAAGCGCTAGGACAGTCTTAAAGTCAGCCATGAACTAAAAATTAACGTAAAAAAGGGATAAAATAAAGTTTATTCAAATTAACATCGAAGCGTACAAGAACCACGTAATCGAATTTTAGCGGAAAACAGAAATAACATTCAATATGCTGTTGTAAATTAGAGCCCCCGATTAGCGTACTGTCAAACAGTTAACCGAGACTATCAACAAAAAAATTTGAGAAACAAAAACAGTTTACAAAACCAAAGTTTTCATTTGACAGAAGATAATGCAGCTTATAAAAATAATTTTATTGGCAAGGCACACTCTTTTAGATCGTATTAAAAAAGAAATTTAAACAAAAGAACTCTAGGTTTCTTTCAAGTTAATTTTTTGATAGGTGCGCATGCGATTTCACTAAAGAAACACTGAAAGTGGAATAACTTTTGCACCATCAACAATTCGAAAAAACTTTATTGTATGTTTTTGTTGGAAATGAGCTCCCCTATCACTCTGCTTCGTTTGATCTGCCAATTTTGTAACGCCCTGTATACTGGGTGAAAAAAGTAATTATTTTTTTTAAAAAGCTACCACAGTTGATGCCTTTAGTAACTTTAACATAGAGGAACCCCAATTTTTTATTGCATATTCGGGTTCTACGTTTCAAAGTTCGTAAGTTTTTTTCAAAGCTTCTCCTTAATCCGTAAAAGATGACACTGTATTGCAAACATATTTCGCCAAAATTCTGATAAGTAAAACAGTTGTTCATCATTTATTTGGCTAGTAATTTTACCTTGATATTTTAGGTTTACATAAATCCAACACGAGTTTTATAACTTAAAAATACGCCAACTACGAGGGTATATCAAAAAGTCTTGCAATATCATATGAAAAAAACGAGTGAGTGAGACAACAATATATTTTTCAAAACCATTTTTTGTCACGATGAAACTTCTAGAAGAACATTTCGATGTAAATTTTACGGTTCGTTTGTTTTTGTCAATTTAGTAACATGTGTTTTGAATTTTTCTTAAAATGAATGAAATTGAATATCGCGCCGTTACTAAATTTTTCTATAAAGATGGACGAAATGCAATTTATATATTCAACTATATATCAAAAGTTTACGGCGAATCTGCACCATCATATGCCACAGTAACAAAGTGGGTAAAATTATTCAAAAGTGGTTGGGAGTCATTATAAGACGATAACCGCTCGGGTCGGCCAGCAGATGCTATTAGCCATGAAAACGTAATTTTGGCTGATTCTATTGTATTGGAGGACCGGCGTATTTCTGTTCTGCGGTTAGCGTGGAGACTTTCTCTTTCATACGGTACCACATATACTATATTACATGACCACCTTCACATGTCGAAAGTAAGTGCGCGATGGGTTCCCCGTTTGTTGAATGCTGAACAAAAAAAAATGCGTGTTTAAACTTCAAAGGCGATTTTAGATATGTACAAAGCAGATCCAGAAAATTTCTTGGGTAACATAATAACAGGCGATGAAACATGGCTTCATCACTGGGATCTGGAATCCAAACAAGAATCGATGCAATGGATTAAACGTAGTGAACCACCACCAAAGAAATTCAAAACTCAACCGTCTGCTGGTAAGGTTTTGGCAACAATTTTTTGGGATGCTGAAGGAATTTTGATAATCGATTATATGCCACCGAAAACCACAATCACAGGCATATATTACGCAGAGGTTTTGCGAAAATTGAAAAAAGCGATCCGGGAAAAACGGCCAAGGAAAGTTAGGAAAAAAATCTTGCTTCTTCACGACAATACACCAGTGCGCAAGGCTAATATTGCTCAAGCTGCATTAAAGGACTGCGGCTTCGTGGAAATTCCGCATCCACCGTACAGTCTAGACTTGGCACCCAGTGACTACTTCTCTTTCCCAATTTGAAAAAAACACTAAGGGGCCGGATATTTTCCAGTGACTATGAAGTACAGTCTGTTGTAAATGAATATTTTATGGAGCAAAAGAAATCTTTTTTTTTAGAGGGTTTAGGTAAGTTAATTGATCGATGTGACAAATGTATAAACCTTAAAGGAGATTATGTCGAAAAATAAAAATATTGCTGTCTCTCTCACTCTTTTTTTTCATATGATATTGCAAGACTTTTTGATTTGCCCTCGTACGATGATCAAGAGCTTAATTTATCTAACACACAGTTATTTAACATACAGTTATTTTTGGAGACAAACAAAAATTCCATACTTAAAACCGAAAAGCTAATGAAATTTTTCGAAATTAATCCAAAAATGCAACACCAACTAACTTATGGTACAAGTTTTGGTAAAATTAGTCATTTTTAAAAAATATTTTTTTTGAATTTGGAAATTTCCTCGAGTATACGTTTTCTAAAATTCAAGAATACGATTTTTTAATAGGACTTAGATGCATTCTCAAGACATTTTAAATATTTACTTAGTATTTAGCGTGAACCTCAGTGACGTTGGTGGACTACTTAGAGCCGTGTCCCTAGCAAGTTAAATAATTTTCAAATGTTGGGGTTGACAGTGTCCTAGGTACATTCCAAAGTAATTCTAATTATTTGACAGCGTGTTCCATCACATGGTATTTTAATAGGTGTTAGGTTTATACCAATTTCAGTTCCAAGCATTAAGCATGAACTTCGGTGACACTGTGAACTTTGGTATACTGTTTGAACCCAAAAGTGTGTCATTATAAATGTACGATTTTCTAGTAAGTCCGTCGGGATGTCTCGTGAGATTAAAAATGTGATTTATGGGCATTTTTTGTGACCCTAGATACATTCCATAGTCCAGTTATGAATATTTCGAAACTAATATTTTATTAATTGGAATTTGAGTAAAGATGTTTTAATGTCATTGAGTTTTTGTTGGTTTATTTGACAAATGTGATGACATTCGCAATTAACGGGACTGCGAATTTATTTTAGTTGGTGACTGTAATGCTGACCATAACGAATATTTAAATCTCCAAAAAGCGAACTGTACTGGACAGTGTACTGGACAAGTTCTACAAGGGTGGATATTCTGAATCTTTGCCTCACATCAGTTTCTCATTCCATGAAAGTACACGTGGAAGTTGGTATTGGAAATTCTTACCTTTATTACTGAGACCGTGTCACTTGGAATGAGTAAATTTATCCTATCATCATTTTCCAATAACAGATAATAAAACTGCTTACAAGAAATTTAAGCAAAACGAAAGTTCTTTTGAACAATATAAGGTTACACGAAGCACCTGTAAAAAATTGTGAACAAAAAAAGTGGAAAGAGCCAACAACATTCGATTCACTATCCGATAAGACTTCCGATTTGAAAATCTGCGACCTCAACTTTTACCAGGATGTCGCATCAGTTGCTATTATTTCTAAAATATCCATTTTAGCTTTGAAATGTGGATACGGTAATTTAGTGGTGGATCCATATTTGCTGGCCAGTTAAAGTAGAAAATACTACCATATTTTACGTCAGGAAGAGTAACAAGAGGACTATAAAATGCACAAACTTTAGTCAGCTATCAACCCTGATTTGATAGATCGCACATTGAGTGTAGGAGTTCTGATATGTACAAAACATGGGACAGTCTAAAAGTCCGCCCTGAACTCAATTAAAAATTAACGTAAAAAAAAGAGTGGTTAAAATAAAGTTTATTCAAATTAAGACCGAACCTTACAAGAACCACGTAATCGAATTTTAGCGGAAAGCAGAAACAACATTCAATACGCTGTTGTAAATTAGGGCCACCGATTAGCGTACTGTCAAACAGTTAACCGAGACTACTATTTTCATTCCATCCTGCATTCAATTGTTTCAAATAAATAAAAAAAAAATTGTTATTATTTGTTTTAATTTTTTCTAATTTGTGAGGAACAAGAGGACTCATGTTAATCAAGCTACCGAACGAGGATAGAAATTTCCAATCATGAGGGAGGGAGTATCAAGTTTGGTGTCACTGAATGGCGTTTTAAAAAAATATTGACAACTTTTTTATCGATTCTTCGATCAGTGGCAATAATTTGGCAATTCTCTGGGATCAGAAAATTTTGGAATGAATTTACAAATAATTTCGGAAGACAATTTTTTGCTGTACTGGGGAAATAAACTTAATCCTAATTCTTATATGTATATTGAAAATAATTTTTTCATAACGAAACTGGCAGAGAAAATAATTTCGATTATAAATTTTGTTTCCAAAACATGTTCACCAACGGTTTAGCTTAGTATTAAATAAAAATATTTAAACCGAAATTACAGTTACATTCTTAACGTCAACTCACATTCCCAAGAAATTCTAATTTATCGAATTAGTGAAATAGACATGTCGTTTGCGACATATTGCGACAATCTCACCCATTTCCACCGGGTGGATTTAAAAAAATCACATTGACATCTGTTTCTTTTGTTTTTCGACCAGACGTTTATTTGTCCTGTTTTAAGGCTTCCATGCTTTCTTCCACCCTGTGAAATATATAAATTGTCTTTGAGTAGCTGTTTTTAATGCGTTACTTAACCAATTACAATGTTTACACTTGCGGCAGTTTTTGTGAAAATTTTAATGAAATTAAATAAATTTCGAGAGCGCTCAATATTTTTTTCAAACTCTATATGCTAAGTCAAGCACAAGGATTTGAACTAATGTTTCAGCAATGTAGGTGTTATTGAACCACCCATAATTTGAATTTTTAATTCTCACTTTATTTAATAATTACATGTTTGGAGTGTCTTAAATTTTAAATTTGCAAAGCTGCCATACACTTTTTGCTATTTAGTATTATCGTTAAAATCTTCACTCCGAACTTATTAGAAAACCTGTACTATTGTAACTTTAGGTATGAGTACGTTTCATTAAGTTATTAATAAGATGGTGAACACTGTCGTGACGAATTAGTAATCACACTATTCATTCGTGTTGTAAATAATAGTGTTAATAGTTCGCAATCGCGATTAAATACGACTTTCAAACTATGAATTCCAAACTATATAATATTTCCTTCCAAAAAAAAAAAAACTCCAATTAATTATTTAAAACCCTAATTTTGCCCCATTAACTTGTCGATAATTCGTGAAACAACCTTAATTTTTATGTTGAACATAAGTTTTACGACAAATAAGTATTCGTGATTGTTAAATACGCACCACACTACACATTTTCTTGTTATTTAGGGTACATATTTTATTGACAGAAAATTACGAAATAATTTGTCATGTGACAGATTTACAGGTGAGCAAGGGTATGTCTATATTTAAAATTTATGGAAAAGTTATCCAAAATCTACCGATATAAATCTAAGATTACTTTTATTTTTATTCAATAAATCAGGTGCAAAGGAAATATAAACCTAAAGGTCACAACACAATATAATTTATAAAGATTGGGGCGTCCTTAAATTAGAAATATACATATAGTTGGGAAGATACGAAGAGCTTAACAGAGATGGGCGAGGTTGATTATGCAAAGTAAGTCGACTCGTAATCTATTACTGACGTCGACAATGTAGACAACATCGACAACCATGGAAACGACATTGAAAACTTAATTTTCTCATTATTTTACGCTAGCAGTTCTGATAAAGTCTAAAATTTTCAAAACGTTTTTAAATTAAAACTTTGACGTACAGCAAAACCTCGCTTAGCACTCGAATACGTTTCTAAATATACATAGTTTCATTGTAAATAGGATGTCTAGTCTAAATGTTTGACTAACTAAATCGATGGTGGGTTCACTCTTGTATGAACTTGTATGAACTAACTATTTATTTAGTTGGTGTCAGGCATACAGTTTATGTCATAAATTAACGTTTTTGACGTGTATATATTTTTCTAAAATCCGATTAACTAAACCTGTGGTTAGTTCGGTCTCTGTGGATGACATATTCTAATTTGTTTTAAGCGTCTTTGATAGAGTTTCCGCAATCTTGCCACTACTACCATAAAATAGTTGACACTCGATCATTTTCCAATTAGTATAGCCCGAACGTATAAAAAAAAGTTGGGCATCCCTGATAAAATTTTAAGAGTCACGTGAGAGCCAATCAAACACACCCAATTGACCACCCGACCAGTGCATTCTAGAGTTTCCGTAATACAGCCACTATAACAACCTAACAGTAAATTCTCGAGCTTATTTAAATTTGTATAGCCGGTACATATAAAAATGGTTGGGATCTCCTGACAAAACTCGAAATGTTTATAAAAATATTACATGACCGCTGATCGCACACAATTATCAGTCCATTTTAAAATGTTCGTCTTTAGCCATTACAGTAAAACCTGGTTATAACGGACTTCGGATAAACCAAATACATTTAACTATACGGAATTCAATCACGTTCATATAACCACCGTGAGCACCACCTGCCTTGCAGGGATTGATTCTTTGGAGCCAATTTTCCAACATTCTTTCACACATATCGGTCGGAACATTGACAATTTCGCATTCGAAATTGTCCCTGAACTCCATTAACATTATTGACGTGGGCATAAACCGACGATTTAACGCAACCACATAAAAATAAATGCAACGGAGCGAAATCGCGAGCGAGGAGTTGCCACGATCACCGAACTTCCCCTTCGATAAATCAATTGTTTGACCAGCTGTGTGGCCCATCGCACCATCTTGTTGGAGCCACATATGATTAATGTGAAGTCCATTCAATTCTGGTCGAAATAGTTTTTCAACATGGCACGATAGCGAACTCCATTAATCGTAACATTTTCATCGACGAAAAAACATGGTCCAATCACACCTCCGGCATGAAATCGCCAAAAGTTACCGTGTGGGATAACCTTTTGCAGATGTGGGTTTGTACTGTTCAAAAACGCATATTTTGCTTATTGACAAAGCCATTAAGCCAAAAATGAGCAACATAGCTGAAGATGATTTTTTGATGAAATTCAGGATTTTCTTCAAACTTCAACAGAGTCCAATCGTGGAAGCCAACATATCTACTGAAAATTCGCCACAATGTGGTTTAACCTAATAACAATTTCTGTGACCGGCGTGGAATTGACTGATTTAGCACATTTTGAAGTGAAGCACTTACGGCTGCTATATTTTAGGTGATTCGACTGGCGCGTTATCTCACTGGCACAAGAACATTCAATAGTTAATATTTAGTCTCGAATTTATCCACTATACGTGCAATTGTCTGTTGGGATGACTATTACGACCTCAAATTGGAGTAAGCATTATTCAAGTTGCAACCGACTCAGAATTGGGGTAGTCATTTTAAATATGTAATTGCCAAACGTGGCACGTTCGTGAACTTGGTCATGATAAAAATGTTAACTTTGAATGACGACAGATTATGAAAAACACTACATCAGTAACGGCAATGTATGAAACAATCAATGAATATAAACATAAAAAATAACACAAAATCTACTTAAATGTGCATATATTGTTCAGAACGTATGTGATATAAAAAGGAAAATCACAATTTAGAAAGCAGAAGCACTTGCCGTTGTATTTTTAAGAATTAGCCAATGTATTCATTTTTGTGTAAACTTAAAACACTGTAAATGTGTACCATCTAATGGATAAACGGACTCGTGTTTAACTTACTCTACAACCCCAATTAACCGTTATAGAAATGGTTGGAGTTAGTGGTGTCTGTGTCTTCGTATATGTAATGTGTGTTTGTCATTAAAAAGCAAACAGTACCAGATTTGCATTGACGTGTGATATGAGTGCAAAAAACAATCCTAGAAAACGAATTAGAAAAATCAATATTAAGGTACAAACACAGCGCCTAAAAGGTGCAACAACTACCCTAGCGGGCCATATGGACATTTCATTCAAAGCGAGTGATGGATAACTTTTGCGTCTTTGCAGAAGTCACGGAATAACAATCAAAAGAATTTACGGTTAATCCTTGAGTGCTATAACAGATGAAATTGGGCCATTTAGATAAAAACTAAAAGCGGTTATTAAAAACGAAATGCTGTTATTCTATTTCTGAATAAAGGAAAGAATCATGACATTAAGACACAATACGCATCGGATCACACAGATCGCACCGATTGGCACCTGGCATTGATGGTAAAGCATGCAATCCTTATAGAATTTTGAAAGGAATAACCACAATAAGATTTCTTGCGATAACTTTTCATTTGTGACATGTCTCCCGAAAGCATAAATGTGAAATGCTATATTCGCAATGAGTTTTAAAAATTAACGCTCTGCGATATAATTTCAGAAATTGTGCTCAGTGCGATTGAAATAAATTGGTTTGTGATAATTGCGATGAAACTAAACTAGAAAACGAAGGGGTTGACAATTGCGTAGCGAATCATTAAAATTCGCTAAGGCATTGCGATTATGCTTTAAATGTAAGTTCAAAGTATTTTCAATATTTTTTGGCAGTTTGGTCAGGTACGGTTAAAGTTAATCTGGCGATAAAGTTTGAGAATTATATGCGATATACTGACGAGTGCGTGCACGGTATCCTTCAGTTTTACGAAGGTTTCGTTTTAGGTAGTACTAGTGATATTCGACCGATTGTCTTTAGCTCACCTCGAACCTATTTAAAAAAGATAAATGCAAGATAAGGTAAAGATAAATTTCAGAGTTATTCGTGCGACAATATTTTCGAATTATAGGCGTTATTGCGATTAGTCGCTTGATGAGTGTTCTACCGATAATCTGCAACATTCCTGGGAAGGTTTCAATCCGAATATTTCAAGAAATGGATCTTGGAATACCACCAGAAGAAATCAAATTATTATTGTTTCTGGACAATGAACCTGCTCATCCAGCGGAAAATACTTTATATACAACGGGTTAATTTAAATGTATGTGTTTACCAAAAAATAAAACTTTGGCAATGGTCCAAGGAATAATTCTGGCCACCAAATGTATATACCGCAAAAATTGAGGAAGTGGCGGTTGTATTCCCAGACGGATTTGATGAAGGCAGCGGATCTTACAAAGTTTATAAAACTATAACATAAAAGCAGCTATTTTTCATTTTGCGGCAGCCTGGAATGAAGTGTAACTTCGAACTTTCAAGAATGCGGTTGGAAGAAATTGCTTAATGATGAAAAGCCGACGTAAATTTGTTACGGCCCTATGGTCATAACCTTGGTTTATCGTAGTTTTTACTTTAAATTTTTGAATTATAGTCAATAAACACATTTTTTATTATTAATCACTTGTTTTTTGTTTCGCAGTTATTATAAAAAGTTGTTATAAAAAAAAAAAAAATGTGTTTATTAAGGGATTTAGGGGTATATCCTCTATCCGGTCGCAAATTAATTTTTTGCGATCAGACATATGGTTACTAGATTTAATTTGCCATGCCAATTGACACATTTTTTTTAAATTTAAATTTTTTTTGCGATTGTTGAGTAGAAATACATAAAAATACTGCGACCTCGGAAAATGCGTAGCAGTCTTTTCGTAGATTTCTACTCTACAATCGCAAAATAAATTTAAATTTAAAAAAAATGTGTCAATTGGCATGGCAAATTAAATCTAGTAACCATATGTCTGATCGCAAAAAATTAATTTGCGACCGGATAGAGGATATACCCCTTATTGGAATGATTAGTTGTCTTTCTAACATCCAGGTTCTTCATGATACTTATTTAAACACACACCTGTTGAGATATATTTCGTTCTATAAATTAAGTCAAGACCACATTGAACAATTTTTTTCAGTTGTTCGCTCAAGATTAGTAAGAAATTCGAATCCAACTCTAAAACAATTCATCACGTCATACAAGCGTATTTTAACACACGTTCAATTAAGTAACGTCTCGTTAGGCAATTGTATTCCTCAAACAGAAGTTTCTATTTTGAATGTTTCCAATTTTAATTCCGATAGTCTTATTAATTCTTAATTAACCGACGTGTAATGGTTGAAGAAGCTTCATCAGATGATATTTCAATTGGTGAAGAAATTTCTGAAGTAAATGAACCTAAATATGTACGACGAAGGTTTTTCTGGATACCCAATTATATTAAGTGAATTTTCAATTAATGTTATTGAATACATAGGGGGATTTATAGTCAGATATTTATTTAGAAAATTGAATTGTGAGGACTGTTACAAATTATTAATACAATGTAATTCTTATGAATCACTAATCAATTTAAAAAATAAGGGTGGTCTTTTTACTCCTTCACCGTCAGTTTTAAAAATTTGTAAATACTCCGAAGCAGTATTAAAACGGGAATTGGCGATTGCGGACTACAAATACATAACGCAATTACAATCTAATTCAGAATTGTTTAAAAAAGTAAGTTATAACGTTCTTCACAACCAAATTAATGCAAATATTTTCAATGATGAAGATCAATATAGTCATTCACAAGAACACGTTAATTTGTTAGCTCATTCCATCATAGAAAAATATTATGACATCCAGTTGAACTATTTTTGTAAACAAAGGTCATATAAATTAACAAAAAGAAACAAGTTTATTTCTTTATTACATTTTAAGGGAATGTAAAATAAATAAACGTAGTTCTTTTATAATTTATATTTTTTTATATACATAATATTATATTTAAATAAAAATAGTTAATGTACATACTTATATTAAGTAGTAAAAATGTAAATAAATTTAAATAAATTTTTTAATTTAACTTCCTAACTTCATTGTATTCGGTCGTAAAAATACTAACTACGGCCCTCTTGATTTATTCGCTTTCTCTTTTACCCTCCGAATTTGACTCGTTTGACAGCTACTCTCATGCATTCTATATAAATAATTAATTCTTTGCACATCACAAAGAACGTAAATGTACGCAACAAAATATGTTAGTACGTTTCTGGTCTAGTGTGTCACGATAAATATGAAATTTTGACAAATGGATGAATGTTTACATAATTTTTTATGAAGTAAGTATAAATTAGAATTTATATAAACTAAATTGGAATAATTTAATAATGAAAAATAATTAAATGAATATTTAATTTTAGGAATACATCTAGATGCGAGCAAAATGGTAAGTTACTATAAATATTTGATTACATAAATTAATCTTATTATTAATTTTTAGTTTGATGGTTGTTGTTGTTTGATGTGTTACAGGGTGAGATACAGCAGGATGCAGGTAGGTATTTTTATTTAATGTTGAATACCAAACACACCCTATATAATACATAAACATCGAATAATTTGAGAGCGAGACCAATGTTTACCAAATAGAATAGTATTTTCGTTGTGTTTTCTTGCTCCGATGCATGCAGCTGATACGGGTGAGAGGTAGTTTGCAAATGACGCGCACATTTTTTTTTCAGTTGAGTAAGTCTCGTGTTGATTTTTATATAAATTAAGTCTCGTTTCGGATTGTATGAAGAAAAGTCAGTTTTTGTTTTTTATACAAGCCAAGTCAAATTACCACCATTTTGAAGTATAATAAAATATTGGTGTTACGTTTATAATGAACTTTGGTTTATATATCGTAGTAGGATTTGATTTTTTTATTTGTACTATTGTGGATAAAAGAAAAGTGGAGTGTCTTAAAGTTTTTTATTGTGCCACCAAAAGACATCGAAATTATCATTGGTATATTTATTTGAAGTGACTGGTGGGGTCCCTGCATAAAACTAGAAACAGAACAAGAGCGTCGACGGCGAGCGTCGACGAATAAATAAAAAATATCGCCGCGATATCGCTGTAGCTAACAGAACAAAAGCGTAAGCGTATGGCGATAAAAAAACTACCAAATGGCATAACCTTGTTTTTGACACATGACGTTGTGGCATTAGGCTACTAAATTGAAAAAAAAATGGTTAATAATATGACGGTTAATTGATACCAACTTATACATACATAAAAAACAGTTGGCAACATTGTTTCGTCGGCAACAAAAATCGAAATAGACTCTAAATTTTTTTACCGAAAAAATCGTCGTCGCCTGCGTTGATCGTTGTGTTTGTTTTGCATGATTGTTTTCTAATATGACAGGCGATTTCGCTCGCCGCCTTCGCTCTTGTTCTGTTTTGAGCTTTATAGTAGTAAATCTATTACGATTTAAAATCATTAAGCTAGTACATTTGTTATTAAGGTTTTTTGTTTCCAAAAAAAGAGTCAGTGTGAAAATAATATTTGTGGCAGCTGCACCAATTCCAATAAAATAAACACATTATTTAATTAAAAAATAAGCAATTTGTGTTTGATAAAATTAGAAAATTTGGGTGCATGTTAACAAGTACTACCATCAAATAGTAAACTCTTGAGCCTATTCAAATAGTATAGACCATAAATATAAAAAGGGTTGGGCTCCACTGACAAATCTTGAAATGTTGATAAAAATATTACTTGAGCGCCAATCACAGACACACCTAATTTAACAGTTCATCGTAAAATGTTCGCATTATAATTGGATGGTACGAGTTGTAATGTGTTTTACGAATATTCGAAGTTATCTACGATTAGTCGACGTTGTATACAAATTTTCAATTTTATCTACGAGTAGTCGATTAGTAGTCGACGCGTAAACGTCTATATCTAACGCTTAATCCGCGTATAATAATCATTCAAGTAAAGATTAAAATATCAGTTTATTTAAAATGAACCAAAAAAAAAATAAAAATCTTCAACATAAATTCCCGCAAGATTAAGCATAATAATTACAAAATATAACACTTCAACGCCAATTCATATTTTTAAACATTTCCTTCGCTCATTTTTTATAAATATATACAAAATTTAAACTCCTTACATTAATTTTAATAAATTATAATTATTTTAATTAGCTTGACCACCTCATGAGAAACAATAATTTTTCATTTTTTCTTGAAAAGGCAAGCAAAAAAATATAAATTAGAGTAAATATTATGTACACAGCTAAAAGAAGCCAACACTTTTACAATTTTCAGTAACAATTTGTAATTTTCTTTTAATAGAATATATACTTTCTAGACGGTTCACAAAAAAAACGAAACTTTTTAAATGCTCACAAAAAATATATACATATATATATAATTATTGTTTTAACTTTTATATTTATATTTCTTTGTTACATAAACATTTTGTTTTTGTTCTAAAGGATAAAAATTATCGCGAGATTTTTTAATTTTATTTTTTGCGTTATTTATACTCATTTCATTCTTTTATTTTATTTTATTGTTTCAACTGCAATGAAGAAAAATACAATAATACAAAGTATTTAGAACGGAAGTATGATATCAGATCCTTTTTAGTATTTTTTTTTTTTAGTATTATATTTTGTAAAATTATTTGTTTTGCAATTTTATGTTTTATTTCATATTACTTTGTTTTTATATTGTTTAAACAAAATGAAAACTGTTACGAGTTTTAAATGAAAAATCAAGGAAAATACTGAAATTTGACACTTATTTAATGGATGTAATAATAGACTTGAAGGAATATAATTTTGTTATCATAGAAAAAGGATTCAGTTGAACTGATTTTAAGTATATATTGTGGAAAATTAGTTGCAGTAAATAAATTTATTATCAAAAGTGATAGACGTCTATTAGGTTTCTTAAAGAGGTATCTGTATGCCCTAAACCTTTTTCATTTCCATGGGGCACCCACATTGAATATGTATGAAATGTACTAAACAAGAAAAATTGACAAAATATATACATATGTCATCCGTATCCTATATAGTTTTATTCAAAATTTAAAAAATATCACCCCATTTATCACAATTCGAAAAAAATTTTAAAATAAAAGGACAAATTTCTAATGGATGTATTGCTAACAATAAAATTGCTCAATTCGCTTGAAAGTTTTTTTGACAACTCAAGTTTTCCATTTTATTTTTATTTTATCTCATCTTGCCCTTTTCGTTACACTATTACGAGTATTATATAGTATTTTTTTTTATTTTTCACTTTGTTTATGTCCAATTGACATTGATTTATGAAATTAAACATAAAATACATTTTTTTAGTCGTATACACAATTTTTTGGCAGTCGACCAAAATAGAATTAAAAAGTAAAAAAAAAAATATTATCCCATAGGAATTTTACTATGTGACTTTTCGTCGTCTTAAAGAGAATCATCTTCGTGTGTATGTCGAGAGATATTTTGTTACGAATTCTGTTCACACCATTCCGATATTTTTTTTTAGATGGTTAATTGTTTTATCATGGCAATTTTAATACCCTAAACACAAGACAAACAATTTATAATCCATCAACACACAAAACAAAAAATAAAATAAAATAAACCGACTGTATTTTTAAGTCTTCGTAATGCTTCCGAATTCCGTTGGGAATCCAAGTATAAAAATAACAAGACGTCTAAAGGTATATATATTTTACCTTATTAATAATAAATAATTAATTTTCAATTTGTTATTTTTTTATGTACTCGTATACAACCAAATTTTAATTAATTTTTTTTATCGTAGTAAATTAATCATTATAATATTACAAAAATCAATTATTTTAATATAAATAATAAATAACGTGGATTAAACTTTTTAAAATACCTGATATGCATTAATTAATTTTCACTGTACTGTATGTTCAAATTAATATTTTGGTAAATATGTTACTCTGAACAAAATTATTGTGTATTGGAGTGATTTACAAATTTGATAAATACAATAAATCATATTTATACAAATAATTTATGTGGACGAAATTGTTTAATTAGGATAGGGTTGCACTTTTTGTGGTTTTGGAGATTCGAGTTTTTTATAAAATTTGAAAAATTGAACGTGTTCCCGAAGAGGTTTTTTGCGTGATCTCGGAGGCAACAATAAATTTTATAATTAGCTTTTCCTTTGTACTAGTTCCAATCGTTGGCAGAATCCTCTAGAAACTGCTCCACCTCATATTTATTTTACATAATATTAGGGCGACTCTTATTCAAGGAAGCAGCAGAACAGATGATGCAGCAGTGCTCGTGGTAGCATCACTAAATCTATCTATATGATTGATTCGGTTTCCGAATGACTTATAGATGGCTAATGTGTATAAGAATCACAACAATCAGTTTCGAACAGATGAGACTAATGATTTGAAAAAATCAGTCTTTTCATCAGGGGTCGCGACGACTGACGTTGTATTATTACATTGAAATATTGTCTATAATAGAACAATACCATGTCGTTGTACTACAAGCGAATTACTGCGTAGCGTACGAAATTTGATTCTTTCACATTTCCATCTATATTCTATTTTAACAATTAACAGATCAAACCAAGTACTTTTATTCGAAGTTGAATGTCAATTCTTATCAAACGTTATATCTAGGCACAAATGCTGCGAACTAACTTTAATCAATTCAGTAAGGAGGGAAGTAATTGATATTAGTAAGTGCTCAAATTTTTGTTATCGATTTAATTATCAATTGGAAGGTGGCCCTGTCTTCTCTGACTACAGGCACATTTATGTTACATAAACCTTTAAAGACCTACTCATAAACCGTACCGTAATAAGAAGCTTATACCAACTTGAAGTTATTCTTGAAATAATCACATTATCTTCGGAAAAATCCTATTGGTGTTCTAATCTTACAAAATCATAAGAAAACTGCGACTGGACTCAAGTGTTAAGCCAAAATACTTATCCTTTATTGGAATAATTTCTTAGCATCTCAAAAAACTATAAAAAAGATATTCGCTCGTAGGTCATCTTGGATTAATTTCTGTGAGATTAATGGTCTCTGGCTAAAAATGAATCTTGCAGTCTTGATGTGCTGCGGCTTCATCAATCTAAGCAAGACATACTCCGGTGCTATTCGATTGAGGTGCATCGGCGCTTAGAATACTCTCGGTTTGATTGCAAGGCATGAACTAATCTTCAATTTAAATGGCTACCCGAATTATTTCTTGATGGTTTATCCATCGAGAGACTCATGGTTGTGTCAAAATTTACGACGACTATCACTCTGAATTTGGTGCGAGTTTTGGAACCTACTGTTCTTTACACGATCTACCATCACATAGGACTAAACTACATAGGAGTGCAGGCCTAAAGTGCACGGTATTTCAAGCAAAATAGATAGGACTCACACGTTGTGCGATTGATGCTCATGGTATTTCAGCAAAAACTACTATTACAGAATCCTTTGAACACTATCCAACTGATCAAGAACTGTAAATATTTTAATAGCCTTCTTTGCTCTAGGCCAGGGGCGGTTCAGTCATAGGTACACATGATACACTGCAACCGGGCGTACTAATAAATGGGCACAACTTTTAAAATCAATTCATAAAGTTTAAATAATTCAGTCAAGCTTATTTTAAATCACAATTTAAAGTTCTCTATTTATTATTCTTCAAGTAGTATGTTAATATATTCATATTATATTTACGGTTTCACTGTATTAGAGTGTATCAAACTCTATCATAACAAATCTCTCAAACGAATAATTTCGTAAGTGAAAAAAACAGCAAAAACTTATGGATAAGGCAAATTCTTTAGTTAAATTTTTGATTAACGATATTATTACGGCGTCAACGACTACTTGTAATACAGAATTAATAAATTGTGATAAATTGTGATTTAGTGCAATCGGGTTCGGCTAATCTTCTATGACAATATTGTGAATCTAGACCTAAATTCTTTAACGAGATCTGTTTTCGAAGGTATCGAAAATTTAGAACAATCTTCTGTAGTTAATGATAATGCTAATTGTTCGTAACACGAACACGGCATCATAAATAAATCAAATTTATCTGATTTTAATGATCCGGCAAGTTGACCTAAACTAAGTGACAAAATTATTCAACTTATTGTTGAAAATGGCCCTGTGCAAGTAGGAAACATTAAACTTCCCATTAAAAATAAAAGAAAATTCAATCCAAAGATTTATGTAAGAGTTTTGGCAAATGGAAAGACTAATAAACAAAATTGGCTCATTTATTCCACATCGGCGGATGTGGCATTTTGTTTTTGTTGTAAATTAGTGGCATCTAATTGAATAAATACAACACTTATCGATCTAGGATATTCAGACTGGAACCATTCGATCAGATTAGTTCAATCTCACGAAAATTACTTAAAACATATAAAATATTTTAAATCCTGGAAATAATTAGAAAACAGATTAAAATTTAATTCAACAATAGATTCTGATCTTAACCGAATTATGGATGCAAAAGTTTGGCATTGGCGAGAAGTGCTTAGAAGGTTAATAATATTTGTCGCATTTAGGGGGAAATCTGAAGTATTATATTACTCAAATAATGGAATGTTTTTTAAAATTAGTGTAATTTGTGAGTAAATTTGATCCAGATAGTGCTTTCAGAACATCTTAGAAGAATAATTAATAAAGAAACGCAAAACAAGTACTTGAGCAAAAACATTCAAAACGAATTGATTCAATTAATATCCCAGTCTACTAAAGATAAAACTGTTTCAATGATCCTGGGAGCAAAATATTTTTCTATCATAGTTGAATGTACTCCCGATCAAAGGCATAAGGAACAGTTTTCGTTAATTATACGGTTTATTTATCAACAAAATAAGAATTTTGAAATAAGAGAACATTTCATTTTATTTGTAGTAGCCAACGATACCAAAGGGTCTGGTCTCACAGAAACGGTTCTTAGTGTAGTAATGTTTGCGAGATGGTCGCTATTAAAAAAGCATATTAGTTCTATTACTTTATAACCAATCAATACTACAAGATGGGAACGATATTCCAACAGTTGGGCGATATTCATGAAGCTCTTGTTGAAATTTCATTAACTGGTGATTCATTAACAATAAATATTGCTGAATCTTTGGGGAAAAAACATTGGATATAAGTTTATATGTACATTGGTTATTTGGTATAAACTTTTAGATACTATTAATATAGTAAGTAAATATTTTCAGAACCTCAAAATGAATATTTTGTTGAGATCAGATGAAGAATTCGAACAATTTTTAGAAGCAGCGAAAACAATTAAAGACCAGATTGAGGTTCACTGTTATCTTCCAGGTATCAATGAATTACGTTCTCGTCGAAAGAAATCATTGTTTGGATATGAAGTTATTCTGGAACCTAAGCAAAAATTTTAATTTTCAATTTTATTTTAAAGTTTTGGATCAGGCAATTTCTCCTATTAACGAAAGATACCAAAAATTATCTGAACATACAAACAATTTTATTTTTTATATGACTTTCAACAATTATCCACTGATGATGATTTTAAAACAAAATGTTTCAATCTTTAAAAAAGTTCTTAGTAATGGTATTTCCTCAAACATTGACGATCAAGACTTATTAAATGAGCTTAAAATAATATCAACTTTGATAGATCCGCTTACTGTTCCTATTGATGTGCTAAATTATATTTTTACCAACAATTTAGAATTTGCATTTCCAAATACAATCATATCCAGCAGAATATTGTTAACAATACCGATTTCTGTAGCATCTGGAGAAAGAAGTTTTTCTAAATTAAAAATAAGCCAACTGGGGATACCTCATAAAAAACGCTTAATTTTCTAACCTCCTTATGCCATTTATACGCCCAGACATTGAATTGCTTTCGTTTAGTGTAATCCCATAAAAGAATTTTCGTCAAAAAATTATTTTGTATTTCCAAAATAATTTTCATAATCCATGATTTTTAATTGTTAATGAAAATGAGTTTTGACAGTATAAAATTACCTAATTAACTTATATTTTTAAATTCTAAATAGACCAGCAAATTTTTATATTTCTTAATTTAAAACTTTTAAATCTAAGATTTCTATTAACGTTGAGTTTAAACTATAGCTCAAATACAAAACAATATAGACAGAACTCTCAAATTTGGTTGATGGGGAATAGAAAAATCGTTAGAATCAAGTTGTTATAATAAAATTAAATACAATAAAAAACCAATAAACAAAAGTAAAAACATTGCGAAATAAAATGTAAAAGTGCACCAGCCGCTGAAACATTAGCGAAACGCCCTTAGCTCTAGCAATATTATCAGGGATATGTGGATTCCGGCTCATTGTGATATTGAGGCAAATGAGATAGCTAACGCTTTGCTAAACTGCTTACCTTTAATTATGGTATAAGAAAGCTATAATGAGCTACATTAATTACCAAACTAAGTGTGTAATTGCCAAATGAAGTATTTTGCCATGCGGCAGGTATTGGAAGCACCAATACCTGCCAAGTGGCAAAGTGCTTTATTTGTGAGCCTATAATCTTGGGATTACGAAGTACGCTTTTTTTTTGAAGAAAGACGAGGTTAGAGTTCCGGCCACCAGTTTGACCGGTCACGGCCATTTTTAACTCTATTTACAGCGAATGGGTATTTTCATAATTTACTTTGTTTGTTGTTGTCCAACGGTCGGGGTAGCTCGGCTCTGGTTTCACCTAATATATGAACTGTTTTATTTGAAAGTGGTATAAGTCCACTTTTCAAAAAAATTGAGTTAACGGTAATTTTAGGAAGATATAGACACCTTCTCTCCATATTTATAATCATACATTCAATAGAGTACGGTTTTCTTATAAAGTAAGCAAAATAATTTTGGCTATAAAATGTTATCGCAAAAACTTTTTTTTTGAAAGTGGAATAAGTCCATTCTTAATAATTATAATGGGCAAAAATTCGCTTGTTAAAATCAATTATTCATTTTTTAGTGATCGAATAGTGTTATTTGTAATACTGATCAGTAAGAATAATGAAAAGCAACAAAAAATATTTTGTTTTACTATTCACTTATAAAGAATAATGTAGAAAGAAGCTATATTCACTATTCGATCGATAAATGAAGAAAATAATATAAATATTTTATGTATTCACTACTACAATGAATGTTTGCTTTATTGATTGTTAAAGCAAAAGAGTACAGTAAACCCTCGATTTAACGGAATTCAATTTAACGGACGCTCGAGTTAACGGACCTAATTTAACGGACAATTTTTTTTATTTTCCATTTTTTGGTTATCAATTATGATGGGATTGGGTATGTTGAATGGAAATGAGATTCTTAAATGATTTTGGGAAGAAATTTTGGAATATGGCCATCTGGGACGGAACTCGATCAATTCTTAACCGATTTTGATGGGATTGGGTATGTCGAATGGAAAAAGAACTCTTAAATGATTTATTTAAGAAATTCTGGAATATAGCAATAAAACTCGGTAATTTAAACTAGGGCGGAACTCGATAATATGCAGCCGTTTTTCTTGAATCAAACGGCTAATGATGCTAACATGTTTCCGGTAAGGCTGGATGCTTTAACATCTATCGCCAGTACTTAACCCACCCATGAGCGGCAGATCAACTACTTAAGCTCCCCAAAAATCATGTTATGCATCCTACACAAAAGGCTCGGATAAATTTATATTATTCTTATCTACAACCACCTCGAAAACTGTTCACGGGAACATGGAATATATTGCCTTCTAACATCATAAGATCTTCAGAACCAACCAAGCGAAAATTTACACTTCAGAGGTGCTTGTAATACAAGAGTGCATAATCCAAAAATTATTTGATAAACTCATTTCATCCACAATACCCAATTTCTGTCCTAGGAGGTCATATTCCAGAACTTCTTCCAATAATCGTTTAAAAATTCCATTTCAATCCAACATACCCAATCCTATCATAATCGGTTAGAATTGAACGGGTTCCGTCGCAGGTAATCATATTCCAGAACTTTTTCCAAAAATCATTTAATAATCCCATTTCCATCCAGCAAACCCAATCAGATCATAATCGGCTAAGAAATGTATCAGTTCCCTTCCCAGATGGCCATATTCCAGAACTTCTTCTAAAAACTGTTTGTGCATCTCATTTCCGTCCAACAAACAAGATTCATTGATAATCGGTTGAGATAAACGAATTCTGCCCTAGGTTGCCATATTCCAGAACAAGTGTAAAATCTATAGTCGATTAAATTTAAAAACATTCGGATTTAACGAACATTCGTATTTTATGGACTGCCCAATTAGTCCGTTAAATCGACGTTTTTCTGTAGTAAATCCCGTTCGCTCGCACAAACAAAAAATCAGCAATCCTTTTATTTTTTTTTTATTCGCTCACTATTCGTTTATTACTGATTTACTATTTACGTTTAATACTACTTCTCATTTTAATTATTTAAGATATTTTTTTACATTAAAAAATTCATTTTAGTGAAGCTAATGTCTATAAAAATATGGACATAAATTTCTTCTTGTTTTTATTTCTTATAATATGTTATTTTTGAAAGTGGTATAAGTCCATTTGGACCTAAAAAACACGTTTATTTTTTAAATATTTTCAATAATTATTATTTCATAATAAAATTTAAAAAAATGTAAAAAAGTTAAAAACATTACGAATTGATTAACGTTTGCCAATATTTTTAAATTAATTCAAATGCAAACCCTTAAATATCTCGATACATGAAAAAATGGACTTATACCACTTTCAAAAATAACAGTTCATATGTCTGCTGCGTTCCCAGCTCTGGTTAAAACTTATGCAGTTTGCCTATGGTTCCGACTATTTTTGTGTGTTGTGAAGGAATACTCGGTTACCACCATGGGCCCAACGTATCATTGAGTGCATCAACTTGCCTGTAAAACTGTTAAAAATTTCCAACGAGACAAACCATGTTGTTAAATCAGACATATAAATTTGCCGACTATGAAACAATCTCCTTATGTAATGGTGTGGGGAGCAATAACAATATTCGGAGTTGGACAAATTATACTACTAGAAGGGTCAGTGAATGCGGAAAAATATAAAAGCATCATTGATAGTGGTGTCTACTTTAAAGCAAGCAACTTTCGGAGCCTACTAAAGAATTAATATTTCAAGACGATTCAGTCATTCGGCTTCCTTCCGTCATAGAGCTAAATCTGTAAATACGGATGGATCCATTTTTAAGTTAAAATATTAATTATTTTTTACCTGCTTTATTTATTTTCAGGTTCAAAATTATAAGAATTCGTGTGGAATTCGGTCGCTTCCATGGCCGGGAAATAGCCCAGAGCTAAATCCCATAGGGAATTGATGGTACTATTTGGGCAAACACATTAGAGAAAGACGTCCAAAATCGGTTTCAGAGTTAAAATGGATTATTGAAGAGGTTTGGCACAACAAAATTGATTTAAATTATTTGCAAAAGTTGTACGAGTCGATGCCGCAGCGTATCAACGAAGTTATTAAAAAGAAACAAGGATGTACTAATTATTAAAAAATCGTTGATCATTTATTTAATTTGGCAACGGACACTTGATACTGTTTAATCCTAATGTTTTATTTGTGGTGTTTTATGCTATAGACACATTACTGGTTTCATAACTATGGTTTCGAGTTAACCATGGTTTCGTTGTAATGTGTCACCCCTAACAATGGTTTGCAACTCGGTTTAAACATAATTTCGGAATGAGATATTTTTTCTCATCCCGAGGCATTTTTGTGCTCCCAACGCCGAATACATCAAAAATGGAGATTTCGGACACTAATAGTTTACCAAGCAAATCTAGTTTCCTTTGAGTTTTCTATTTGTCATTGAGATATTTGGTTGGCGGGAACAAATTTTTTTCTGTTCTGTCAACAGAAAAGTCATTTATGACAATTTAAAAGTCAATTAAATGTCAATCTTGGCATTTTTGTCAATGCCTACTCCATTACTATTTAAAACCAAACGAGAAGACAAAAGAAATTGTAGTGTGTCTTGAGTTTTCATCTCGCAAACCATAGTTTCCTAATCCTAGTTACGAAACCAGATATGTGTCTACGGTATTAGTTGAGTTGCATTGCTTAGTGTTCTGATTACCATAATAAGCGACCCCTAAAATAATTAAATATAATTAAGGTGAGCAGGCAATACAATTTCTAACACTTCGATGTCTACTAAGAAATTGTGCATCAATTGGCAGTAAAAATACTAAAAAACGTTTGAATTACTAAATTCTGAGGCGGGATCATAAAATACGACCAGAAATTTTAAACGGATTGAAAAATATTTTCAAACTTGTTTAAATTTATTAAAATTAGTGCTATAGTGGTGACGCAAAAATGCAGTTTCTATAATATTTTAAGAGTAATGATTAATCCGATAGAAAATTTTTGAAATTTAATTACCACCAGGGGGTCAATCCGTGTTCCGTGAAATAATGAAAATGAAAAGTTTTTTTCATTGGCAATCTAGTAGTTTGAATTATTCGCACGTAATTTTAAATTTTACTGTGTGAAATCAAAATTTCGTATGGGGAATGCAAACCTACTCGATTGCTAATGAAAAAAACTTTTCATTTATATTATTTCACGGAACGCGAATTGACTCCCAGTAGTACATTCCCGTTCTAAGTTACTCGATCATGAAATCGATGTCGAATACAATTTTTCCGTTAAACTTTTGTTTATTTGCGTTCTTATAAAAAATATCTAAGTCAACTTTGACCATTTTTCGATATTTTTTTGTGTTTGTTAATTGAAATTTTATCTTTTGGAACAATTGAATCGGTCGGATTTTCTTGTTATTGGCTTGTAGTAGGCGACACCAACATACCATGAATGTAGTGTACAATAACACGTCAAACGAAAAACGTTTTGACATCATCTATGATTAGCCATTAGAGAGACGCTACAAAAGCGAGCTAGAAAGTGTAATATATAAAGATCGTGGCACTGAAGTCGATGTGTCATCACCCAAACATCGACAAATTTATTATTAAGGCAAAAATATTCCAGAACTATTTGAAAAACCAACTATATTACAATAAAATAATTTTGAAATTTAAATACACCTTCAGATTATTTTAATTTCTTTAAGGATAATGAAATTATATCTGGAATTATTACGGAATCCAACTTATGCGCCTATCAAAAAAGAATAAACAAAAAGTTTAATCGAAATCCAAATTCCAAGCATTCGACGCTATTGATATCCGAAACTTGGAAACGTTTCGATTCAGGAAACAATGCTATTGAATAAATTTGAATTTTAACCGATATCTCCATTTCAACAAGTATAAAATAATGGCCGCAAGAACCGATGCTTCCTACGACCTTTTTCACAAAGTACGTCTAATATTTAACAGTCTTGTTGATAATTTTAGAAAAATTACTCAGATGCTACCTGAAGCAATACATCCAAACAAACCGCTAAATAAAGCGTCTTAAAGTGTTTAATTTGTGTGGAACATCCGGCTTTGCTTACAACATACAGATCAGTTGCGGAATCATGAAATACGACCGGAAAAATTTAAACGGATTTAAAAATATTTTAAAAGTTATTAGATTAAAATTATTCAAATTTACTATGATGGATGCAGACGTCTGTATAAATGCAACTTCTATAATATTTGAAGAGCAATGGTTAATCTCCTACAAAATTTTAGAAATTCATTTTTCTCGCCCCAGGTTCGTCGCCGTTTCATTTTATGAGATGGCATTGAATTCTTTTGTATTTAAAAATTGTAAAAATTCCGGAAATATATAATTATTTTGATGTATACAGGGGCAAGATCATGAAATCCGACCGGAAAAATGAATTGTTAGAAAATATTTCAATGGACAAACACAAAAAAATTCGAAAAATGGTCAAAATTGGCGTAGATATTTTGTATGAAAACTCAAATAAATGAAAGTTTAACAAAAAAATTTAATTCGACAATTATTTCACAATCGAGCAGTTTTAAACGGAAATGTTGTACTGGTAAAAAATGAATTTCGGAAATCTTGTAGAGGATTAGCCATTGCTCTTCAAATATTATGTAAGTTGCATTTATACATCAGTCTGCATCCATCATGGTAAATTTGAATACTTTTAATTTAATAAGTTTAAAAATAATTTCAAATCCGTTAAAAATTTTCCGGTCGTATTTCATGATTCCGCCTCAGTCAGGAAATCGATGACCGAAAACGGCTGCCTACATAAATTAATCTTGTTTCAGACGGTGTAATTACAAAGTATACTTCGACAAGCACTATACACGAGTTTCATTGCTATAGTAGAGTTAGAGAAACGTGGAGCTATTGCGCAATTGAGTCAGAAAGTAAAGGGTTTAGGAGAAACAAAACCAATTCAAATATTGAGCCGCATCAATCACTAAATAATATAACAAGTTTATGGGCAATTAAATTTGTTGGATTCCAATTTGGCTCGATATAAAATCAACATAAGATCACAAAATTGGTATATGGGAGCTTTTTACACGATTTAATCGATGTAGCGGTCGCAAATTTGTGAATACAAGTAGAAGACTATAACTAAATTTCACAATATGTATTTCGCTAACTTTTATAACTTTTCATTTTTAGGCGAGTAGAATGAGAAAAAGGACAAACCTATGCGTATTTTGACGTATATATGGTTTGAATGAAAAACATCAATTTTTCCGGAAAATATTTATTTTTCATGACTTTAAACTTCAGTTTCTCTTTATATTATTATAACGTAAATTCGAAATAATTTTATTTTCGAAAAAATTATGCCATGCAATAACGGGTTAATGTCCAATATAAAACATACTCGTCATATGGCTTAAGTAATAAAAGTTTATTAACACAATAAATTGGCTGCTTACCGTAAAATTTAATTTCATCTATGAATAATTAATCTTTAATTTTTTTTTCACGCGCACATTTAACTAAAAACCACGAAAGTGTCTTAAATGTTATTGAAATAATTTAGTAGCTTTACACAAAGGGAAAATTATTGGATCAATAGTGACGTTCCAGGTCCCTAGGAACCATCGCCTGCCATTATCCACAATCCTGATTGTGTTCATAAACTTGATTCGGCCACTTCCCAATACGACCGTATAACGCCAAACCTAACAAACGGTTGGTTTAGTGTGTGTACCAAAGGCAGATAAAATTATGCTTCCTCGCAGAACCATTCATTTAAGGACTGTTTTGTGAACAGATTTATTTTGATGTTGTGAATTCAATGGGTGATGGTGTACGCCATAACTAAAAAAATAGACAGTCAGAACGGGATTAAAAGTGCATCATAATAACCTATTTTGTAAGTGGCGAATAGATCCGTATGGACTCCACAATATTTAGGTGAGCACATTATACTATTTACTTGTTAGTTTCCCGTTGTTTGTCGTTTCGGAGGTGGGACCATGCTGCGTGTGCTCAAGGTCACGTATATTGTAGTGATCTATACATTTATTTTTTTCTTCATTCCTTTATTTTAATTGCGAACGGGCTTTTGAAATACGATACCTTTCTGTGTTGTATTACACTATGTCCGAACCTATCAGTTCAAACATACGACTTCGCTGAGGAAACGAAAGGTGCAGGTACCCAAGCTAACGGTTCAATCGAAGTGAAAGATCAAAACGCTACAAATTTCCTGTTTTACAAAAATAAACAAAATAAGAGGGGTTCAAGCTTGAAGTTTCAGTTAAAATTAGGCATCATCTAAAGTTGGGCAAGTTGGTCGGTTGTCAACAAGCTGCAAAAAGTTTATAAACTAATTTATCACGAAGACCACAGAAAAGTTTTACTAGATGACTAAACAAAATAAATATTATAATTCAGAGACATCTAGTAGTGAACACTATTTTTAAAATTTTATATTAAAATTCTAGTATCTTTGTCTAAAAACGGTATATAAACAAGAGTCTTGCTGATATGCCTGTAAGGATTCTAAAAATCTCATTATACAAACAAATATGTCATAAAAATATATCAAATTGCTTTTAAATATTAAATAAACTTATTATATTTGGAGCCAAATAAAAATATTGGAGCATGGCATTACAATTGTTTGTTAGGATTTACCACCAGATCCAACCAAAAATGGCTTCATCAAGCTCATAATTGATAAACAGATGAAAATAAAATGTCTTGTACCCCCAGTATTTTCAAATCTCCTTGGATTCAAAACTTTCATAAATCGCATTCGGTGGCTGTTACATTTCCGTGATGAGTCTGTGTGTTTTTTAATAAAATAAAATATCATTATTTATTTACACAAAAAAAAATAAAAAGCAAATCGAATTTTCAAAGTCTCCTTTTCTATATATAGATTTTATATTTTTCAGTTCTTTGTTTTGTTTGGGGAAAAACTAATTTTCGTTCTGCCAAATAAATAAAAATAAAATTTCAATGGTCCCAATTTAGTAGCTTAACACTAAAGGAAAATTATTGGATCAATAGTGACGTTCCAGGTTCTTAGGAACCATCGCCTGGCATTATCCACAATCCGGATTGTGTTCATAAACTTGATTCGTTCATTTACCAATACGACCAACTGTACAACGTCAAACCTAACAAACGGTTGGTTTAGTTTTTGTTTCAAAGTTAGTTAAAATTATGCTTCCTTGCAGAACCATTCATTTAAGGGCTGTATTGTGAACAGATTTATTTTGGTATTGTGAATTCAATGGGTGATGGTGTACGCCATAACTAAAAAATAGACGGTCAGAACGGGATTAAAAGTGCATCATAAGAACCTATTTTGTAAGTGGCGAATAGATCCGTATGGACTCCACAATATTTAGGTGAGCACATTATACTATTTACTTGCTAGTTTCCCGTTGTTTGTCGTTTCGGAGGTGGGACCATGCTGCGTGTGCTCAAGGTCACGTATATTGTAGTGATCTATACATTTATTTTTTTCTTCATTCCTTTATTTTAATTGCGAACGGGCTTTTGAAATACGATACCTTTATGTGTTGTATTACACCATGTCCGAACCTATCAGTTCAAACATACGACTTCGCTGAGGAAACGAAAGGTGCAGGTACCCAAGCTAACGGTTCAATCGAAGTAAAAGATCAAAACGCTACAAATTTCCTGTTTTACAAAAATAAACAAAATAAGAGGGGTTCAAGCTTGAAGTTTCAGTTAAAATTAGGCATCATCTAAAGTTGGGCAAGTTGGTCGGTTGTCAACAAGCTGCAAAAAGTTTATAAACTAATTTCTCACGAAGACCACGGAAAAGTTTTACTGGATGACTAAACAAAATAAATATTATAATTCAGAGACATCTAGTAGTGAACACTATTTTTAAAATGTTATATTAAAATTCTAGTTTCCTTGTCTAAAGACGGTATATAAACAAGAGTCTTGCTGATATGCCTGTAAGGATTCTAAAAATCTCATTATACAAACAAATATGTCATAAAAATATATCAAATTGCTTTTAAATATTAAATAAACTTATTATATTTGGAGCCAAATAAAAATATTGGAGCATGGCATTACAGTTTTTTGTTAGGATTTACCACCAGATCCAACCAAAAATGGCTTCATCAAGCTCATAATTGATAAACAGATGAAAATAAAATGTCTTGTGCCCCCAGTATTTTCAAATCTCCTTGGATTCAAAACTTTCATAAATCGCATTCGGTGGCTGTTACATTTCCGTGATGAGTCTGTGTGTTTTTTAATAAAATAAAATATCATTATTTATTTACACAAAAAAAAAATAAAAAGCAAATCGAATTTTCAAAGTCTCCTTTTCTATATCTAGATTTTATATTTTTCATTTCTTTGTTTTGTTTGGGGAAAAACTAATTTTCATTCTGCCAAATAAATAAAAATAAAATTTCAATGGTCCCAAGTAAATAGTAAATATGATAATTTTATTTGTTTCAAATAACAAAAACAACAAAAGTTATTTTTATTTTTACCCTGTATATGTACTTTAAATTTTTAAATGTTTCCAATATTCATATACGAAATATATTTTTTATTCATATATAAAAATATGTACAAGCTTTAAGCATCCTACCACACAAACTCCCAAAATATTCATATAACCCGTATCTCAAAGTGATTACTAAAACAACAATTTCAGTATTTTAACAAAAAGGGTAAAACATCATTTAATTTATATATGCTTTCGACAATATATATACACAAATGGAATAAAAAAATTCAACTCAGACCTTTCCAGAATTTTTTGGGTTGTTTCCTTTTAAAATTAGAAAAAAATTGAAGCGAGGGGCACATACACAATATGCTGGGACCTAATATACTTTGTACAACATATCACATTTCGGCTATTGCTTTTTTTTTGGTAACATTTTGGAGAGACACAAAAATATTATAAAAATTAATAATTAAATGCCTCCGTTTGGATTAAACTGTTTACACCACAATGGGGAGGTGGAGGAAAACCACAATACAATTAAATAATTCAGTACCAATTTGAAAATTTCAATTTTTTAATAAAAGGATTCCCTACCATCGATAATTCTTTTAATTTTCTAGTGTTGATTGTACAACATTCTACATATAATATGTATAATTATGTAAATGATTCTAACCCACAAGAACAATTTTTATTTTTGCCGCCCTTGTTTTAGAAATTACAAAGTTTTGTAATTTAATCGAAATTTTTCATATTAAGTTTTATTTAAACGATTCTAATTGGAGTTACAATTATTTATTATAAACAGTCGATTTTATGTAATATATAATTAAATATTACAGTGTATAATGTAATTATATAGCCGCAGTCGCAAGTAAAACTAAACATGCATAACTTGTAATTAAATTAAAATTAGTATGAAGTGTCTTGAGTTGGCGATCGAATATAGTTACAAACAACTCCGAGTAATTTCATTAAATTCTGACGACATAGCTTTTGTCATACAAATAAAAATATTTCGATGTATTGGCGTAAACGTGATATGGCACATGCCAAATAATATTCAATGTTCAAGAAATGATATTCTGTGACACTATTCAGGTAATTCCTCGAGAAGAGGGAATTGAAAAATAAATTTAGAAAAGTTTAATGTAAATTATTATAAATTGGGAATAATTTTTCCATATCTAAGTTTTCATGGAAAAATTTTCTCAATTTAATTTTGTTTTCAAAAAAGTTAGCACTAGCTTTTTACCTCAGTAGGCCAGAAACCACGTCGATTATAGAATCCGGAGGAGCGGATCGATTGCGGATTGAAAAATGCATATAAATAAAATGAAAAAAAATTGCTATAATTCAATGTAGCCAAGAAAATTTGTATTGATTTCCATACAAATCGTTTTTTATGATTCTCCGTTCAAACGCAATAAAATATTTGCGGATCTAAAACAAATTTTTCTTTACTAATTGTATAAAAATCAATAGGAATTTCTATGATACTATGATTTAAAATTTTGTTTTATGTTTTTTTATGTACAGTTTTCAATCCGCAAACGATTCGCTCCCGTGGATTCTATAATCGACGTGATTTAAACAGAAATTAGACACAAATTCTTTCAAATTCCCTATTACCGGGGAATTGCAATGAATAGTGTCATTGTCTCATTGGAGTAGAACATTTAAAAACAAAGTAATCAGTTAGGCCATTCATACTCGTATAAAAAATTAATCATCATATAGTTACCAAAAAATAGAAAACAAGTAAAAATCGTATTTGTGTTTTTTGTTTTCAGATGATTTCAAAATTTTGTTCGAGTAGATCTATTACGTTCGTTTATTAAGTGTGCAAATGTAATGCGTTTTTAAAATGTCAACCAAAATTATCGCGTGTGCATATATTCTCCCAAGATGCTGCAGACGAAAAACAAACGAGAATGACACGATCAACGTGGGTTTATCATTCAAAATTGGAGCCCTAGTGATTGATATCGCAACACAAAAGAGATATTGAGGTTAGGTTACCAAGGCATTAGTAGTTTCGCTACGACCTGATTGTTGAACAACTCATCTTTACTTTCGGAATAACATGGTTTGAGTCTATCAATTGAAATGTCAACTTTCTTATCCATAATTTCTAGCTCAACAATTTTTTTTATCCCTGTTCAAAATTTTATAAGTGACGGTATACGGAGGTTGAAGTGCCCTTTTGACTGCATCTGTACGTATAAACACATGAGAGAAATCCACTAATTTCCTTCTAAATTCAGACTGTGGAATTGAAGTATTTGGTAGTTCCATGAATTACCCAGGAACTCTGACAGTACTTCTATATACCAACTGTGCAGGAGTAGTTTTTAGCTCCTCATTAAATGATGTACGTAAACCTAACAATACTAGTGGTAATATTTCCATCCAATCCGGTTTATTATAACACAGAATCGCTGCCTTTAATGTCCAATGCCAACATTCAATCATTCCGTTACATTTAGGATTATACGATGTAGTACGTCTTCTTTCGAAACCTATTAATTGTGATAATTTTCCAAAAAGATTCGATTCGAATTGTGAACCCTGATCTGTTACTATGAAATTAGGAACACCAAACCGAGCTATCCAAATTGAATAAAAAGCACTTGCCACCGTACTTGCATTGATATCTGGTACCGAGACTGCTTCCGCCCAGCGAGTATATCTATCGATCATGGTTAAGCAGTATTTTTGGTTATTGGATAAGGGTAACGGTGCAACTAAGCCAATATGAACCTCGTTAATCTTTCCTTGGTAACCTCGAAATTACCAATTGGTGCTTGAGTGTGTCGTTCTGCTTTGGATTTTTGACGAGCCAAACATGCTTGCGCCAGTTCCTAACATCCTTCTTGATTGAAGGCGACACTACATGTTTTGACAACAATTTGACTGAAGCTTTCACTCCCGGATGCAATTTGTAGCGACTCAAATACCTTCCTTCTACATTCTCTTGGGATAAAAGGTTTTGTTTGTTCCGTCGATATGTCATAGTAAATGATATGTTCTATATTGAAAGCTAACGGTCGTCGTACTAAATTCAGTCCAGAGTTCTCGTCATGTAGTATGTCATTCAGTTCCGAGTTCTGCAACTGATCTGTAGCTAGTTTGTTCTACACTAGATAACGTATCAGCTACTACGCTATCTGTACTCGTTACATGTCGTAAGTCTATTGTAAACTGTCCAATAAAATCTAGCTGGCGTCTTTAGCTTGGTGATGCTTTGTCCAAATTTTGTCTAAATGCGTAAATGAGAGGTTTGTAGTTCGTAATGAGAATGAAATTTCGTCCGACATAAAGTCCGAGATAGAATCGGAAGTACCTCACACCTAACTAAGCCTTATCATATGTAGGTACTGTATTTCTTCTGCGTCCCACTTAACGTAACATAATAAAAACCCAGTGGTTGCCAAATCACGTTTACCAACTGCTGCATAACTGCTCCTACTGCTGTGTCTGAAGCATATGCCATTATCGATAGCTTTGCTGACATATCTGTGTGAGCTAGAAGGGTGACGTCACTAAATGTATGCTTGCACTTTTCAAACGCTAATACCGACTCTTCTGTCCAAACGAATAGTACCTTTCTATTTTTTTTATCCCTTTAAAAAACCATTTAAAATAGCCTTGATCATGTGCCGTGGATGGAATGAATCGTGTATACAAATTGATCATTCCTAAAAACATTTTAACTGCTGTACGTTAACGGGCTGCGGAAAATCACGAATAACTTCTACTCGAAATTTGGTGGTATGCTTGTAACCAAGTCTATTGTCGAAAATATTGTGCAACCTGCTAGCTGAAATGAGAAATCTTGCAGATGTGGTACAGGATAGTTATCGGACGTGGTCGCATTATTCAATGCCCTGTAATCTCCACAGGGTCTCCACTCACCGTTTTTCTTCCTTAAAAGTGCAGAGGATTAGCCCATTCACTCTTGCTACGACGAAAGATACCTTGCATCATCATTTTCTCGAAATATTCCCTTGCTATTTTTAATTTATCGGGAGCCAAGCGCCTCGTTTTACCCATAACATGTTGCTCTCGTGTCTCTAAAGAGTGTGTAACGTAATGTTTGGGAGTATTCATATTAACTGCTTCCCGTGTAATTATTTCGAATTGTTTTAATAATTTGCTGATATCCGGATTAATTTTGTTTTTATCAACCAATGCTAACGGAAGGCTTGGATTTTGTGTAATGGATCCTATTTTATACAAATTTGTTATTGGATCTACTAATCTGCTTTTTTTAATATCAACAACTAATCCGGTTGATTTTAAAAAATCTGCACCGATTTTTGGCATTGATACTTAAGCAACTATATAAAAGACCATTTAAACACTCTACGTAAACTAATGTTTAATGAAATTATCTGCGTTCCGTAGGCTTTAATTTTGGTACCGTTTGCTGCGTATAAATAAAATTCCGGTTTGATGACTTTTTTATTGCTGAAATTTACGAATAAAACTGACACGTCACCTGTGTCTTCCAGAAATTTACGTTTAGAATTTTGGTCCAAAATAAGCAGACGATTTGTAAAAACTTCATAAACGTTTCAAGATGTTGACTTTAACAAATACAACGGACACTTTCAGATCTGCCAGCTGTTGGCATAAGGATTAGTGAAATTATCGCTAATTTGATTTGAAAATTTCATAGAGCTCAATATAATTATTCATAACGTGGGCCATGATTTTGCTCAACATGTTGCCATTGTTTCGTGACCTAAAAGCGCAAAATGATCAACATCATCACAACGCAATAAAATGGTAAAGCTAAAAAAAATTTCAGGTAAATTGTGACCATACAAGTTCCTTGATTCATAATTTTAATTCATGTCAAAATATGACCGAAGGTTCACGGAATATTTCAAGTAATCTTACTCCAGTGATAAAGGACCATTAAAAACAAGCGTATATTAAAAACAAATTGGTGAATCTTTCGGGAAAATGTAAACCTCAGCTGATCTGAATAAAATGAATATCGCTTTGATTAAAAAACCTCCATATTTATAATTGTTCAAGAAAAGATTAATCACAGGTATTAGACAGTTTTATTCTGGTAAACCACACAAAAAATCGGTTGTGTACAAACTCTTCGTGTGGCCACTATTTGTACGCCGCAATTGCCGCAACCATGTCGCACAAGACACGGACAGAGAACACAAGAATCATTGCAAAGGGAATTTCCTTTGAAACCTATAGTCGGATTCAGCCTCATACAGAGTCGTGATATCAACATTTGATTTTAGCTCAATAGATATAGAGTACGCTGAATATAAAACAGAAATCTTTGAAGATTCTCCTATTCTCTCGATCCCTTGTCGAAGGATTACGTCGATGTCTGTGTAGCGTGGATAAGAAAAATCAGAAAACGTTAAGGTTAGTGTAAATGGCTGGTATGAAGTGTCGGGAGCTACTAGTGTAAGCTAATGGATTAGGTGATAAGGAAAGCTCCAAAGGGTACGCGAAAGCTTACGTTCATTGATCCTGGATAAATAAATTATTTTAATTCTATTCCACGAACGTAAATGGGATCGCTTATGGTCTTACCAGTATCGAAGACAAAGATTCAGCAAAGGGCCAGTCGAGTCGTTATCAGAACCTTACAAATGTTTAGGTTTTATTGATTGACACTATAGTAAAAGAAAAATGTTCTGAAGAAATTTTCATGCCAATCGCGATATTCTCAGTAAATGCTCATAAAATTTAAATCAAATTCAATTGTGAATTTTATCTTGCTGCAAATATACAATCGATGGAGATGATCCAATTTCCAACCCAATTAACTTATTTAAAAGATTGAACGAATGAGGAAATGTCGAAAGTCTATGCGCACATCTAAGCCGATAAAATAATTTATTGGCTCGAGTTTTAAACAGTCTTAGCCAAAAGTATTGAGCACCTATGATTTCTACAATATTTTTGGGAATATCAATTTGAAATAAATTGAAACAATTTTTATAAGTTCACATTACTATTTATTTATATAAAATTAATATTTTATGGATCCACCCTTTGCCTTAATTACGGCAGAAATTCTTTTGGGTACAGAGCTTACAAGTTTTTTACATTCTGCAGGACGTATGCCGCTCCATTCTTCGTGCAGACAGCGTTTTAGGCCTTCTTTGTTATTTGTTGTGTAGCGCTTGACTCTTCGTTTTAATAAATTTCATAAATTTTCTAGGGGGTTCTGGTCTGAGGACTGGGCATACCACTCCAGAACATCAATGGCATTTACCATGCTATTTAACTGCTGGAATTTAACGCTATCTATATGTTTGTATCACCAAAACGTGTTAAAAATAAGGGCAACAACGCAGATTCTAGGACGTTTATGTATATTGAAGAGTTCATGTGGCCCTCACACACGGACATTTCGTCAACTCTAGAATTAGTAATGCAGCCCCAGACTATTAAGCTGCCACCGCCCAGTTTTACGGTGAGTACCACACACTCTGGACTAAATGCTTCGCCTACCCGGCGACGCACAAAAGGCACACCAGGTGTACCAAAAATCTAAAATAAACAAAATGTATAGACTTCGGAAAACTAAAACCAGAGACAACCTAAAAGAGATATTTCATCCTATGTTAAAATTTTAACTGTGAATTCATTTTCTGTAAATAGCCGCATACAATCAAAAATATTTTGTTTTCCGCGTATACGTTTTTCGCGTAAAAATCACAGATACAACGATGGCATTGGAATTATCAGAAGTTTGTTTTGTTTTTATTTTTAGGTCAAATGGAAAATCTAATTTGATTGTCTGTGCTAAAACATTTGTATCGATGAATTTTATTTTAAAATCATACTATTTAATAGCTGTATTTTGTTGCGAAATAAAATATTAGAGTCCAGTTTTGGAATAAGCATTATTTGTATTCTAAATTATCATAGTAAAAGGAAATTGTTCATCATAGTTGGCGAATTTATCAGAAGTAATAAAATTCGGGTTTGAATTATACAAATCAAAAAAATTGAAGGTTTAGATAAGAATCATAATTACTACTGAAAAAGAAGCTAACTATGATGAAATTTTTTTCTCCGTTATGACAAATTTAGAACCCAACTTGGTTAATTCCAAAACTGGCCTCTAATATTTTAATTTTCAACAAAATACAGCTAATATTATTAGGGCATAGAATTGTCAACTTACTTCAAAGTTTGATTCGTCTGACCACATGATATTTTCCCAATCTTCATCGGTGAAACTTTGGTATTTTAAGGCCCATTTATACAGAGCCTTCTTGTTTTTTCGGGTAGCCAGGGTTTCTTCCTGGCTTTACAGCCTTCCAAACCAGCTTTCTGAAGCCTTCTGCGGGTGGTGCCGCAGTATATTGGTTTCCTAATTTCTACTGACAACTCAACAGCGAGATTTGAGGAAGCTTTTTTCCCATTTTTTTAATCTCTCACTAACTTTCGGTCGTCACGGTATGTAGTGATGCGTTTGCGCTCGGTTCCGTACTTATTACTGTGTGATCCACTAGCGGTGAATCGCTCAATAGTATATTGCACACATCGGCGTGAAAATTTCCCAGTTTTAGAAATCTCTACTTGTGATTTTCCTTGCTAATGCGGAAGCTGTATTTGCACACATTATTCTAAACTTAACTCTTTTTGTTTTGGCATATTGCAATAATATCACTAAATTTAACAAACCAAAACGCCAAAAGCGGAATAGATCACTGAATAAGTACACAATGAGCGAAAGTAGCGAACTAACGAATAAATACAAAAAATAACAAATTTTATCGCACCAGATGGTTTATTGCCACACCTGCGGTGTAAGTCACTATTTTTAGTCCTTTTTAGATGTCGAAAAAATAATAAACAAACAAAAGGGGTTCTTTTCTGTTATACTTATCGTGTACGCCCGAAATTTATAGGGTGCTCAATACTTTTGGCCAAGGCTGTATTCTACTAAATTGTGCATATGCAAATTTGTACATTGACTATTGACTTCTGTTTGTTGCACGTTACAATTGACACGATCTTTTTCTAAAAAAACTTTTGACAGTTTAGTTTAGTTTATTACAATAATTTTTCAAAATTTTCATAATTTCGAAACGTAACAACGAAATTGTATCTTAAGAGGCAAAAAATATAATTTCTAATTTCTGTTGTTAGAGCAAAATGTACCCATTTGGGCAGGAGTATTTTGTAATATGAAGTTAGGGTTGTTTAATGATAACAACAGATGATAACGCGAATTATAAATTTGAATTTGATTTGGAATATTCTGAATTATTTTAAACGTACTAATCTCACCTATTTCTTTAATAAAAATTAAATTCTAACTTCCAAAATATACCTATAAACTCCAATTTAAATGAGAACTTTTCCAGTTTATATTGCGGTTTATCTATAAGTGCCAAAAACGACAGAAAGCAATAATCCAAACTGTTTAAAATATGAAACCCTTGCGAAAGGCCGTCCGCACTGAATAACTGACCGAAAGCACTGTGAAAGGGCATAGTCACGTAATTAAAACATACAGTACAATTTCAACCAATATATATTAGAACGGACGAAGTTATAAAACAAAGTACAAGAACAAATTTTAATCAATTAAATCTATTCCAAGTTCGGTAAGATAAAATAAACCAACCACTCAACTACTTAATTATGTATTCAATTGTTAAATGAAGAACATAGTAAACAGGCTATTTAGGAATTAAGATAATTTTAATTGCTTTGTTTGCGAAAATTTTATCGAAATGGAGAATTCTTAGCTTACCTGCATAAACTCAAATTTTCTTAAATGAATCGTCGCTAAAAAATGTTGTCGCTATTAAATGCCGCCAAATAATTTCAACCATTCAATTCAATTGTTTAACGAAATCTAACATGCGACAAACAGGCAATAATCCGTACGAAACATATAAATTCACCAAACAACAATTACAACAAGAACATGAATCCGTTGTAGCAGGCTTTTCTTTTAAATAATTTAAAGTCAAAGGAACAAAAAATTTAACTATATTTTTATGCAATTCTGTATCGGATTAACGAACGATAGAAAAATAAAACTTTGCTGGATTTTGGTAAAAAAAGCCTCCTTTAAAGTGGTAGCTTTCTGAGGATCAAAAATCATCAGGTCCTTCAGAATAATTTGTCTGGACTTTATTAAGGACCACATACGCATTAAAATACAGCACTTTCTGAAAAACACTATAATTGAAACTTTTTAGCATCTTTCCTACATCCAAATAATAATAATAACATAGGACGGTAAAACGCCCCGGTGGCAAAGTGGTTAGCATACTTGCTCCAGCGACCGGAGGTCCTGGGTTCAATTCCCGGTGGTGACAAGGAAAAAAAATTTCACGGTTGGTTTAGGATCAATGAATTAATCACTCATTATCCGAAATGAAAATACGATTATGAAACCTCATGTGAGGCGGCCAAATCCCTTGATGGGATATAGTGCCAGAGAGAGAGAGGTAAAACTAATCGAATGTTTGTGAGTATCCTAACTATATTTCGTAAACCATGCTTCCAAATAGCTGAACCAACTGCAAGCAATTTTACGCTCAGACTTTAAGTTGTGTAAAATACATTGACATAATTTTGAAAGTAATCGTAAGCGCACAACAAAGAATGTTCCCATTAATCGTTTAATCCCTAATTAATTAAAATGGGTGTACCGAATTATACAAAAAAATGATTGCCTAACTTTTTTCATAAAACGAGTATGTACCGTTCAATTCTCTTGATATAATTTTGAAAAAGAAAAAAAATTCCATTAAAACTCAAATCTCTATACAAATTACAAATTCAGAATGGTTTTCCGCATTCGCAAAATAAATTCGTTAGATTTACTACACTTAAGCAATATTTAAATCCCATATCATCTATTTTCCAGCGAAGTAAAATATTTTTTTTCATTTTATAATTTTAAAAAAATAATGAAAAACAAAATACGACAAAAAGGAGAAAAAACCTAAACAACAACAAAAAAAGCACAAATAACATAAATAAGATAAAAAGTAAATTACCGCATACAGAAATAAATAAAGAAGAAGAAAGAAAAGTTTCGTTATATTCGTTTTCATTTTACTTAGCGCTTTGTTTTGTTCTGTTCTTGATTAAATTTATTCAAAATGATCAAAATGAGAAATAAAATTAAAATATTCTGATTCAATTATTCTTATCTTGAGAAGTTTTGTTTTCGGTTTGCTTTCTGTTTGTTCTTAGTTTACATTTCATTTTTTGTGATATGTATAAGCGATATATATCCTGGTCTGGTAAGTTACCTTGTTTTCAGTTTTTATGAAAATCAAGTTTGCCCAGTTCAAGACAAGTTATTGGTGGGGTGTACAAAATAGTAAAAGTTTTATGTTACGACTGTATCGATTTACAAATAAAAGTTATCTGATTAATATTTTTTATGAATTATTTTAATATATATTTTGATTTAAGATTAAATGCAAATTTGTGAACTAAAAATTTTGTTATGTTTGGAACTATTTTGTAATCATTTTGATTGTTGATCTGGTCTGCAGTTAGTGTGGAAGTCGTAAGTTATCTGGATTATATATATATATAATTTCTTTCTTTTACGTAATAAAATATTAAATCATAAAAATTGTGATATCCAGATTTTTGCAGACTTATTATTCGCTATATCGCTTTGTAAAGTTGTTTTTAAAAAAGCCCTGTGTGAGAGTATATGTGCTTCCGTGCAACCTAAATGCCTGTTCGTTCTCTACAGGTTAGACGGTTTCATAATTTGAGAAGCTTTTTCGTAAATTGGCAGCCTCCGTAGAAGCTTTTTCGTTTAACTTCGCCAAAACTTCAGAAATCAGACAATTTTGTAAGTTCCAGATTTGAATCGATATAATAACAATGATCGATATAATTATATAATGAATGGTTTGTAGCCATGTTAATCAATTTGAAAATATTTTTGTCTTATTGTGAGATGATCTGGAAGCTCTAAAATTAATTTGGAATGATTTTATTACAATTTAAGACAACTTGTATTTGGAACGATTAGATAACAATTTTAACCAACTTTTATTAATTTAGAACAATTTGGAAAGATTTTGTTTAAACTTGAGAGGAATTTAGATGATTTTGAAGAAGTTTGTGTCGATTTGGAGCCATATACTCCGAGTAGGTTTTATTTTATTTAGATTGCATACGAATTTCACATCAATTGGAACGGTTTGAGTGAACAAACAATAAAGAATTCCGTATAATGTGACATATTTGGAACGATATGATTGCAATTTGAAACAATCTAGAACGATTAAATGAGGATGAGAGACAGTTTGGAAATACTTAAGTCAATATAAAACGATTTTATACAGATTTATGATCGTTGGAAAGGTTTTATTACAATTAGATAATGACTTGGTAATTTTTAATTAGTTTATGAGACGATTTGGAATCCTTTTAATCAATTTTGAAATTATTTGTGTTAATTTGGGATGATTCGGATCCTTTAAAATGGATTTTGTACGGTTTTATTATAGTTTGGAACCATTTGATTTCAATTTAAGATAATTTAGGCATTAAGAAGGTTTTAGGCATTTTGGACATATTTAATTAAAATTTGAGATGGTTTGGAACCATGTAAATCAATTTTGAAATGTTTTGTTATAATTTATGACAATTTAGAACCTATAAAATTGGTTTGGAAAGACTTTTTTTAAAATTTGAATTTTGAACGATTTTGTGTAGATTTCAATTTATTTAAGAAAATTTTTAACGATTTGATTACAATTTGAAACAATTTGGAATGATTCGTAATGATTTAATGCGAATTTGGAACAAACTGACACCATTTATGTCGATTAAATACGATTTATTGTAGATTTAACACGATTTGAAATAAGTGTTCATGATTTTATTACAATTTGAAACGATTTGGAACCGTGGACCCATGTAATTCGATTTGGAACGATTTTATTTTGAGTTCATGCGATTTGGGCCATTTGTAACAAATTGATTGCCATTTGAACATTTTGGGATGGTAAGAATGATTTTAAGAATTTGAGACAATTTGGATTGCTTTAATTACAAATTGATTAGATTTACTGTGTAGATCATTTATACGATAGCATCGAACCCACTATTTTAACAGTCGACAGTACACAATCAACAAAATTAAATATTAGGTCACAAATGGTTCAAATTTCGTTTCTGTTCGCCATACAATAGACCACAGAGATATAGGGAGTAAGTTCATTTAGCTAAAACGTACAGTGTGATGCAGAAAATGTTTTCTTTGTTAACTAAAGAAACCAATCTAATTATTTAGTGAAACATTGTGTGGATTATAATATTTACAAAAAAAAAATGCTATTTACATTATGTAACCTCATTGATTGGGTTCGATTACCCTCAAAACAGAGCTTGCAGAATTCCCTTATACCCAACTAGATCGGATACATTTCCTCAGTCAACATTATATAGACAATTGTTCAGTCCAGTCAGAGCATATCCATTTTTCAAAAATGATTTAGCCATTTAATACTAATTGCACCCGAATAAGTGTATAAACGGCAATCACGTTTTCTTTCTCGTTATTACAATTCAAACGAATACATTTCGGTCTTCGTTTATTATCTTATTGCTGCATATTTCTCAAGTGGATGACAGTGCCAGAATAGCCAAAATGAAATAAGAATGTGGTTTTGACAACATACTCGCGAGTATAGGTCCATCATCCCCATTTTTAAATCGGGCAAATACAATAAATATAATAAATATATTAAATGTAATAAATTTAATAAATGTGATAAATGTTATAATGTAATAAATGTAATAAATGTAGCAAATGCAAGAAATGTAATAAATGTAATACATGTGATAAATGTAATAAATGAAATAAATATAAAAAATGTAATAAATGAAATAAATGTAATACGTGTAATAAATGTATTAAATGTAATAAACGTAATAAATGTATTTAATGTAATAAATGTAATGATATTAATAAATATAATAAATGTAGTAAACGTAATATTTTTAATAAATGTAATAAAATGTAATAAATGTAATAATTGTAATACATGTAATAAATGTGATAAATAAATGTAATATATTTAATAAATGTAATAAATCTTAAAAACGTAATAAATGTAATGAACATAATAAATGTAATAAATGTAGCATATGCAATAAATGTAATAAATGTAAAACATGTGATAAATGTAATAAATGAAATACATATAAAAAATGTAATAAATGAAATAAATGTAATACGTGTAATAAATGTATTAAATGTAATAAACGTAATAAATGTAATAAATGTATTTAATGTAATAAATGTAATGATATTAATAAATCTAATAAATCTAATAAACGTAATATTTTTAATAAATGTAATAAAATGTAATAAATGTAATAATTTTAATACATGTAATAAATGTGATAAATAAATGTAATATATTTATTAAATGTAATAAATCTTAAAAACGTAATAAATGTAATGAACATAATAAATGTAATAAATGTAACAAATACAATAAATGTAATAAATGTAAATGTAATAACATTGATTAATAAATGTACTAAATGTTAACAATATTGACGGTGCTACTTTATTTCATAAGTTCACCATTTTGTCGCCGGTAACTAATCTATGTTGTAACTTTTAGTGAAGTGCCTTAGTACTAAAAACTAGCGTTGTGGCGCTGGAAACAATTATAAATTTCTTATATCCATATAATCATGTAACATATTATTTGAAAGGTCTTGGTAAAGGCTACGATTTTGTAATGACTAATTTCGTTCACAAATTTAATGAACGGTAGTAGCCAGTAACTGAAATTATATAGAATATATACGTGCCGCATATCATTGTAAAGGTCCTGAAGAATACCAAAAATTTAGGTAGTTCAACAAAGTCCTCAAATCTACCGTTGTGGCGCGTATAATCACCATTATACCACATGCAGCGTTTTGGAAATAACCACAATTTCTTGCAAAAGTCTTGAGGAATGTATCAAATTTAGCTGAAGCAATATATAGTACTCCAAATTACCATTGAACCGACGAAACACAAATTATTTACAATTTTTACCGTATTTCGCCATTATTTACTTACAAAACGTAGAACCTCATGCTTACACCGATTTGCAAAAACTTTTATAATAGGAGACAGCAGAATAAATTAAGCCAATTTTACAGTTGATAAATTTATAGCTAAGACAGTAACTAGTTAACAAACAGATATAAAAATCAAGAGATAGCTCGTTATGGTTTTATTTTTCATGATAAAGCGCAAACAACAAAAAATGATTAAATTTAAATTTAAATGATTTTTATGGGTTGAAAATAATTTCACAATAAACTTTTTTTTTTTGTCTATTTGTGTAATCGAATTTTAAGGAAACAAATCAATATTGGGTCTTGAAAATGGCAATAAATAAAAACAAAAAAAGCTTAAAAGAAAAATGAGGTCATCAACATCTTGGTTGTTTGTATTTGTTGTTTTCTAATCGAAAACCGAAAACAAGAGCACGTTCTAAATAACTTCTGATTAGCGTTCACATCATGCCTTGAATACCAATTACTTCTGTATATACATTTTTGGTATTGAAAATTTTTATATTTATATTTTATTGAAATATGCATTTGCTGTATCCGTACGAGAATATATATATTGTTCAATTTTGTGTATACTGCAATCGATATGGAAAATATTTTCACTGTACAAATACGTAACGATTTTGTGGTTATCTGCGTGGTCACATACGTAAAACAACATAAATTCCAGAATATTTATGTAATGCGTAAATCATAAAACATATACATATATTTACGGCATTCGAGGAGTTAATGATTTATGAAAAAAATCATTTTGGTATTTTGATCTATTCATATATACAAACACGGATTACACTTCAAAACATAAAAATAAGAAATTTAAAAATGATTCACAATTTGTTATACTCGTGCGATGATAAATCTTAAAAATAAATTCGATTAACTTCGCACGATTAACCATAAAACCAAAATTTGACCATAAGTTCTAATAAATATTATTGATTCCAGCAATTTTATTGCCTCATTTAATAATTTCGTACGATATACGTAGGTTGAGGAAGACGAAGGATACAGAATACTGCGTATCGAAGAGACGACGAAGTAAAAAATTTGTGATACATTTTTTTATCATAATTTATTTAAAAGAGATCTGATTTGCCATGAAAATAAAAACAACATAAAATGAAAAAGCTATTTAAATTTCCTTTTTACCACCCCAAAACTTTGTATCTATAAACCAAAGAAATTTAAAGATGAAAAATAATTTAACCCTCATTTTTGACGGGTAAGGAAAGGCATCTAATATTTATATAGTATGACTCTAGTAACTCGTCAAAATCATTTCGGAGGTTATCTTTCGGAGGGATACCCCTTTTTGTACTAGAGGCTAGATACAGAACAAGAAAACGCTCTCCGAAAATATAATGTCTCCATATAGCAAATAGCTCATTATTAGTGACCGTACAAGCAACAGTCTAGTATTCCGCGGAGTTCGCAGTCGTTTATTTCGTAATAAGCGTAAGATATTATACATTTTGTGACAGATCTTATTACAATGTTTATCCCAGCTCAGGTCATTAGACATAAGAAGTTCTAAGTTCCTAGCAATCGTATGGTTTGGTTACATTGTTAAGTTTAATTGGTGGAAACAGATCATAATTGATTTTCTCCCCAAAATTAATTGCTTGCGATTTGGGTGCGTTAAGGTTAAGCCCATTATTAAGTGCCCATTGATCAATCATGTCAAGTTGCTCATTATTTGATTCCAGTTAGAAGGTGTCAAATTGCTACCTGGTACTTCTTTAAAAATTTGAACATCATCCGCAAACAAAGGGTGATTGCAACTCAAAGATAGCCTCGAAATATCGTTAATACATAAAGAAAAATGATCGGCCCCGGGATTGAACCTTAAGGAACACCATATATTAAGTGAATAAAGGAAGATTTGCCCATCCAGGTCACTACGTACTGACACCGGCCAGACAGGTAAGACAAAATAAGTTTTATAGTTTCTTTAGATAGGTCAAATTGTGTGTTTAGTTAATTCTCTAATAAATCGAAAATAGTCGAGTAAAAGGCCTTCGAAAAAACTAGAAGTACTGAAACAGTTAAACTATCCCTGTACAAACAAGATCTTACGAAGTCCGATACATGGGTGAACAATGAAGTAGTACTGTGATATTGGTAGTCTGATAAAGTCTGGGTTAGCGTTAATCGCGAGTGAAGGATTTGGTCAGCTAAGATCCAAATGATTTAGAAATAGCCGATAATGATGATATGGACCGCATATTCCCTGGCATTTTTGGATATCATTGTTTTGGAATCGCAATTACAGTATTTATCCTCCAGCAGTCGGGAAATGTCTGTGTATTTTATTGAAAGTTGAAAACGTGGACCAACAATGGTAAAATAGCCGATATACAACATTTGATAAATTTTAAAGATATACCATCATCGCCGATTACATTAGATTTTATGGCAATTAGGATTCATTTACCTCTGAGTTGTCAGGTAAAGAATTCGAAGAATGAACTGTATCTTAATAGGGAACCATATCAACAAAAGCAGAATTAAGCTGATCAGGATCAAACAACTCACAGTATCCTCAATCATTTTTACTATGGACGCTTTCATCTTTTAGATGTTTCCAAATCTCTTTGGAACCACGGCCTGGGTCAAGTTTGTATTGCATGTAGCGTTTTCTTGAGGCTTTAATCAGTCCGTTTACCTTTCTATCATAATATTTTAATATAATCTTATTTTCAGGAAAACGGGAAGATCTTAGGACTCTAAGCCATGTCTCGGAGTTGGATAACCTTCATACTGTTTCTCGTTAGCCATTGAGGTTTAGCAATGTCAATTCTTTTCGTAACAAAGGGAGTATGTTTATCAATGAGAGCAAGGATTTTCGATTCGGTAATAGAACTTTCGTGTTTATATCATTGTAGTTAATAATAATATTAGTATCATGTCCATTTGGAGAATATCGCACTGGAGCTTTCTATATAGCTACGAAAGGTGATATACTCACCTTTATGTTGAAATTTTCACCCACCAATCCGTGGTCAGCGACCCAAACACACAGAAAAATATCACCCGGTAATTGCAATGATGAGCTAGTTAGAATTATATCACTTAATGAACTGCCGTTGTCATGAATTCTTGTAGGTTTAGTTTGTAAGGTAGGTAGATTAAAATGAGTATTCAATAGATTGAGATTCCTAGAATCATTTATAGTAAGCAGATCAACATTGAAATCTCCCATAAAAATGATATTATTGAACTCTTTATTGAAAAATGCAAACACCGTGGATATATCCTACTCCAACAGCCAACTTAATTGTACCCAGAGTACATTCGACAACCAAATGATCAAGGTTGTAACACGAACCCTTGCACAAGAAAGTAATTTTACCATATCTTGCACTGTCTCTTCGAATATATAGTGCACCATCACCACCCCTACTTCTACCTCTAGCCATATTTGCACAATACCTAAAATGTGAAAACGACTCTTGTGGAAAAGGATTTGAAGCCTTGAAATTTTACGCGGAATGGAACGAACATTTAGATGTCAAACTCGAAGTGAGTCAAGTCTATTTATGAAACCATTATCTGGATTAAACATAATAAATGTTAAACACCACAGAAAGATCCATGTCGCAATACAATTTGATAAAAATAATAAAATCTTACAATAGGAACTTGGTGTGACCACCAACTAAGACTGATAATAAAAAATATAATTATAATGATAAAAATAAAGATAAAAATAAAATTCATAAAATAATTAAACATAAACCTCTGTATGAAAGACCTACACTTACTTGTCATTAGTATTTAATACGACAGTACTTATTAATTACTTACTAACTTTCCAAGCAAAAGCAAAATACTAATATATCGCAGCTACTGAATTGCAATCAATATCAATATAATATTGATATCAATATCAACACTAACAATAGCTTATCAAAATAGAAGTCAATTTTATAATTATAATTGTACAAATCAATTAAATTAATCAAATTTAAAATGATATAATATTAATTTAATTTATTTTACCCCTCGTAGTATTACATTGGAAATGCTCAAAGTCATCCGTTGATTTGATTGTCCTTTGCTCGTCCTGCGGTGCTACTTTGATAGATACAAAACCGTTCCGTATTGATACATTGTGAATAAGTTTCTGTTTCCTCAGCTGTCTAGCCAAAAAGAATAAACCGGATGTTCTTTTGTCGAGGTGTTCATTTAATGGAGAGGTAGGATACGTATCACTAAATAGGTTGATATTGAGGTTATCCGTTTTTATATAATCCAGGTAATGGCCAACAAATTTGTGTTTATTGCTTTCTTAAGAAAAACGCACAACGATTTGGCATACGTTTTTGAATCGTGATTACCCCTCATATGAAAACAGTTATCAATTGAATTCGCAGAGAAATTTATGATTCCTGATTTCGTGGCGATATTTGTCATGAACTAAAATTTTTCTATAAGGGTATCATTGGGAATACCTTGAAGAACTTTATTTTGCTTTCTCCAGTTTCGACTAGATTTGTTGATGTGCATCTCCAGAAATACAATTCTTTTTGATAATTCGGCGATATTGTTCGATTGAGAGCTAATTGCAACCACACTCTTGGCATCAATTAGCTAAACAACAACCCGCCATATTCTATCAAGAATAGGGTCGATAGGTCTCTCGAAATCAACTTTGTTTTTATCATTTACTTCATGTAGTGCGATGGTTACAACCATTTTTGTATCATCCTTGATATTGCTCGATGTAGATACATCCAACACAAATCCAGAACTTATTTTCTGCAAGCACATCAAATTCATCTTTAGTTGCAGCAATACATGAGATCCAACCCATATTAAAGCTTATATCATTACCACTAGTGCATAAAGCACACGTATGACCGTATAACTATAGGGTTATGTTGGTTCTACAGATGATTGGGTTAGATTTTAATATTACATTAATATAGGAAATAACAAATGTAGCCACAATATATACAGTATATACACAATATATTTGTTTTTTTAATTTTTCCAGATTGATCTTTAGTTTTTCCAAAATAAAGCCTTAGAATTAAATAAGAAATATCCTGCAAGAATAATTATATTCCAATAATTGTGAAAAGACAAGTCCCAGGTGATCCAACTGTCCGTTGCAGGTGACCGAAAAATCTAAATGTTCAACTAGAGTGGTGTACTGCAAAGAGCGATGAACTACATAAATTTTTCTAAACATTAACAATAAATTTCAAAACGTATAATGAAACGAATAATTAGCCACTAGTGCAACACCGGATGAGTTTTTAAGTTAAACTGATGTTAGCGAAACCTTTGCTAAACAATTCACAGCTCACAAGCAAAGCAGCATAATTTAAATTTTTAATATTCTTCATGACCTATGAAGTCAAATAAAATGTCAAATAAAAAATGTTGCCCTTGATTTACAATCTAAGTGCTACACGAACAATGAAAAGGACGTATAAAAATGTCAGTTGATAAAATTGGGTTTAGTCAATTTGGATGGCAAATCCTAACTAATAATAGAAGATAAACCTATAAAATATTCTTCGAATAAGAAATAATTCTCGTGCTACAGAAAAACATCCCAACCACGCAAAATTTTACTTAATGTTTCTGAATCAGTACCTTAAGCTCGTCGAGTAAAATTATTTGGGTATAATTTTGTCAGGATTTCAGTAACTTCGTTCTTGTTCCACACTCTCTATTTTTTATATTGACTGAATTCGGCCAATCAAAAGCGGCTTGAAATCCCGGATTACCCGGATTATTACAAAAATCCCGAAATAAAATGTTTGAGGTGAAAATCGTGGAAATCAAAATCTTGAAAATCTAAACACCAAATTTGAAGAAAGGCGTAAAACCATATACACCATCGGCTTTGATTTTAAGATAAAATTGTATCGGCTAGGTACCGCGTTTGAATCACAATAGGGGCAGGATGTAAAAAAGATTTTTCATCATATGATTACGATCTGTGATGAAAATAAACACAACTATTTTCACCCTGCTGCCCTCTCTCGCAGTGCAGAATTCATCGCCCAACCCGGAGTGCATAGATAAAACAATCAAAAAACACAAAAAAAAGAGGAATACGAACAAAATTTAGATTAACGAACGTCATTAAAGAACTTGAGTTATTTTTAAATACTCAGTAAATAATTCTTTTAGTTTGCATCATGAAAAGTAAAGAACCAATAATAAAGTTTGCATGATAAAGAACCAATTTTTTTTTAAAGCAAGCGGAAGATACTACATTTCTACATCTCTCGCCACCAAAATTATTCTTTATATCTATAATTACGATTCACGACATTATACTGAAATGAGGAGGACAAACTCGGTCTCAAGCCCCGGTTGAAATTGGATGAACTATGGTTTGCGGTGTAGAATCCAACAGGATTACGATTTCGAACCGAAACCTCTCCCTGAATAATACTTTCACTGTAGTAGAGTTTAGTGGCAAGCAAAAATTAATGATCTGTGAAACTCGAATCCTATCAGAAAGTAGTTTGGAGTGCCTCTAACAAATTCAGAAGGACTAATCGAGCTGGAGTGTCACTATAGGTACCGAAAGTCTCTGCAATTTCTTAATCAAAATCGTGATTTTTCTTTAATAGAGTTTGTGAAATTTATTGTTTACTGAGATTTTGGTTTTCCAAACCATAATTTTCAAAATGTTATTTTTCTAAATGTTTATGCACCCAAAAAAATCCTGTTTTGATTTTTTGAAAACTAATATTATTATTCTTTCAAAAAATTGGGTGCAATTTGAGCTATTTGATATAAAATATCCTTGAGTACAATTTTAAAAAAAATTTACTCTACTTCTCAATTAAATGATTTTTATTTGAGGTCATTTAAATTTTTAAATTTATTAAATAGAAATACGAACACACCCAGGTGCACTCCAGAGTGCAGAGAGACCATCATTTTGAATATAATAAAAATATCATTCGGTAAAAGGCATGATCAAAGCGTGATTCATAATGGCCTAGATTCATTTAGTCTAGAATGCTAATCCCTCCCTAAAATGAGACTGAGTAAATATTCGGTTTAGAACTTAGAATCAATCAAAGTTGCCGAAAAAATTCACAATGGCCGTTTTCACAAAAAAAACAATGCAATTTGTTTAAAAAAAATTTAAAACGAAGGAAGGAACGACAAAAAACAACACTGAATCCGCCTTAATTGAGCAAAATTTGTGAACCTCCATACAATTTCTTATTATAGAATCCAAATTAATTTTAATTTATTTTTTTGGGTTTTGGACGTGCATCTTCATCAGTTTGCTACCAATATCGGAAATACCACTTAACTGTAGTAGTAGTAGTAGTAGTAGTAGTACAAATAAATAGGGGTAAGTGATTTTTTTTTTTTTAATTTCATTGAGTCAGTTCGAATTTTAATTTTTATTTTGGTCCTTTACGAATGGAAATTGAAATGTCCCATTCGCAAGGTTCTGCTAACTCCCTACCAAATGAAGATCAACTTGCCACTATTGCGGCAGAACTTTCTCATATTCTAATAACACTCGCTCAACTGCAAAATTTTTGAACGAACAAGCGTTGTATGAATTTCCCACGGTTTTGTTTTCTATTTTAGAGGTGCAACTTTTTGTTACTAACATCCGTTCAAAAACAACAAATGTTTTTTTATACAGTGGAAGCATCGGACTCTCAATCCCAAGAGGAGATGTTAAGGCTTTGGGAGAATCAAAGATGTCTTGGTTGAATAACATTTTCAGGAATCTTACTTTAAACGACCAAACCTGAATTTTTTAAATGTGGGTAAAATATTACGGAGAAAATACTTCGTCGTAGATGAAGAGGCTACCAGGTCAAGTTGTTTAAGCCACACGAAGGTCGAATATTCAAATTCTGTCGAAAATTAAATCGCTGCTTAATCCACCTTTTAGATCGCGTTCAAATTACCGAAATAAATTTGGAAATTCATCTCGGTTTCAGTCAAGCAGTCGACTCGAAACCAAAATTTGGTAAATGTTATTTTCATTTTAAGTATGGTGAAAAGTCAAAAATTGTCAACTTGGTTGTAAATTTTACGATCTATTTGTGTTAAATAAAACAGAGATGTAGCGACCATCCATGATGAAATAATTACCAGTAGTTTATTAACTTTAGATTTTATTTCAAAAGCAAATTTTTAATAGATGCTGGAGCTGATGTGTTTGTACTTTCTCAAATTTATGTAAAATACCGCAAGCAGTACGACTTCATAATTGTTCGCGGTCACTAATTAAAAGCATATGGCATCTTTAGTCGAAAATTTACCGTTACCTATTATTGGTACAGAATTTTTAAAAACACTTGATTGATTGTGGATATGCATAAATAAAAGCTCTTCAATCCAGTTATATCTCTTTATGCGATTGGAGTTATGTAGCTGTCAATATCAATTCCAAAATTCAAATTTATTACAAATAGTAATTCTCAAACAAGAATCAATTTTATAACAATAGTCATCTAGTTTGTGTTGAGATAGTCTGGACACTAGATTTGAATTTTGAATTAGTGACATCTACTTTTCTAAATTTCAAGTATTTTTGTGGAACTAGTTTTTCTTTTGAAAAATCAGTTCACATATGAAAAAACAATCCATTTGGTATGTAAAGGACAAATTGTTTTTTTTTCCATCAGAGTTGAAAAATTAGTAAGCTGATGAGTTAGTCGTATTTAGCGCAAAACTCAATAAGTGTTTTAAAATAATAATATTGATAATTTATCTTGATTAATTATAATAAGTTAATTAATTATGTTTGTATAAATATTAAATCTAATTGTGTGTTATTTGAGTTAAATAAAAATAATTATATGTAAATACATATTGTGTAAATTATTTATCAAAATAACGAAGATAGTCTTCCTAGAGACTATCATGGGTGTTAAAAGCATTTAAATACCCATAGCTATCTCCTTAAAAATACTATCTAAATTTTCGAACATTTTGACCAATTCTTGAATATTAAACAAGCCAAACCATAAACTACTCGTCGACTGGGAACTTCTGGATCTAGAAGGCGGAGCCAGGCACCTGATAAACTAGAAATTGCAAGAAAGAATTCGAAAAACTTATTGATCTTGCACCGCACTATTAGTAGCCATTAATATTAGTAGCCTTTGAGTTTAAAGTCGAACAAATATGTAATTTTGTTTTTTTTTATATTTTTATTAAATTTTAATTAAATTCATTTTTGGAATTGTGCTTTTAATTTTTAATCACGGATGAAGTTTTGAAGCGCTTGTCATCATAGTTTAAATCGAAGCCACAAAAACATTACGATCTAGAATCAAACAGGAGCAACATTTAGTAGCGTACGATCGTTGGGCAAATTGAAATTCTTCAAAGTTTCAAAGGTCACAAAATTCGCTGAAATGGAAGATCAAAGGATAGAGCCCAACGTTTCTGGATAATTTTTAACTTCACTCGTCATTACAAATGGACTTACATGCCCAAAACGGGATGACTTAAAAAAATGTATATAAATTTTTTAAGGCTGTAAAAGTACGAGAATAAATAAATATTAAAACGGAGGTTATAACGTTATCAACGCTCAGTTTGGGTGAACTTATTATCAACGGTAATGTTAGAATTGAGAACAATTTATATTGAAGAGTTTAACCACTTAAGTGACGGTTTTATTCCCGAATGTGTGTCCATAAATTGTCAGGTTTTTTTACAATTCTGCAGAAAATAATTACCAAGTATCTGAATACAATGTTTTTTTTTTTCAATTTTTTCAAGTCACAAAAGAAGCTTTGCCCGAGTAAGAGTCAGGCAAATCAAAAAAATAATCGACGGGAGTAGAATCACGGTCGAGCAAATCACCCAAGTAGTTAAAACAACTCAGGCCCGGCTTATATTTAGAAGTCCATAGGGGAGTGGCTAACCAAGATTTCCCAATCCGATTTCGTAAACAATTTACAAACCCATTTTGACCACATTAGACCATCCCGGGACACAATGCACTTCAATGTCAAAAATTTGAGAGAGTTTGACATTAGTTGTACAAGAGCAAACATTTTTTGGTCCGTATTTAATTAATTTAGTTAATGTTCTAGTATATTCTTTTTTATTATAAACTGGTATAAGGCTGCTTAAAGTTTTGATAAGCTTATATTACTAATTAATCTAAAAATAAAGGTTCATTTAACTTATATTAATTTATTATCCTAATTAACATAACTTAACCTCAATTACCTTAATATGACTGATAAATGTGATAAATGTGCGGTGTGCAATAAAAAAGACTTTGGTATTAAGTCCATGTCGAAGAAGCAAAATTGGCTGAATTGTAATGGCTGTTCAAGATGGTTTCATGCAAAATGCGTTGAGGTCAAAACGGATGTGGAATTCGAACACCTTAAATCGAAGGCTAAATGGTTTTGTCCACGTTGCATTGCGGACAGTAACCTCACCAGAGTTCTAGCTGGCTTGATGAAAGCTTAAGAGGCTGATGCTAAGAAAGATAACCCGGTGGTTAGTGACGATATTGAGGATTGGGTTTCAAAGCAAATGGATGCGATGTGGCCGAAAATTACCACCTACTGTGATAATGCCATAGCTGATGTGAAGGCCGGTCTGTCATCTGAAACGGCTAAATTGATGGAAAGAATTGTTTTTCTTGAGAAGCAATTTGAGCTCCATAAAAGGTGAGAGGACCTAAAAAGTCAAAGTTTATTGATGCTTTACGGTATTCCGGATACAGTGAACATTTATGATCGCTTATTCCTGTTAACTATTGCTCATGAGGTACGTATACGGGACTTTAAAGCTGACGATATTAAGGATGTTTTTAGGTTTCATAAGAAGAATGGCGGAGGTGGCCCATCTGTAATAAAGGTTCGCTTCTTCAAGCAATTAAAGAGGAACCAATTTATGTCTGCCTATCTGAAGTACATTAAGGATAAACCTTTATGGATTACGTGCATTGACAACAGTTTTCCAAATTCGAGGATATACATCAACGAATATCTCTCTCTAAGGAGGTGAAGGACATCCTAATTAAAGCCAAGGCTTTCAAGGCAGTGGGAACTATATCAAAGGTAGTTATACGAAGAGGTATGGTAGCTGTTATTGCTGTAGCAAACGATAGCCCAAAAATTGTACGATCTGTAGAGTAATTGGACCAGTTTAAAACGTAATATTAAGTTATTTAGTGCATGATTATATATTTTGTTCCTATAGCCTATCTTTGAGTACAATTAGTGCATGATTGTCTTATATCTTGTTTCTTTAGCCTTATGCAGTTTAGTAGTAAATAAATATGTATTTCATACTTTTGAATTTAGTTATTAAGTTAATGATTAGTTCTATAGTCTTCAGATTTTATAGTTTATCTTATATGCATATTAATTTGCTTATTTTTTATCTCACACAGGTAACCCTGGCTTGTCATTTGTGTTATGCCTGTGAGCTGTAATAGTGTTTTTCCTAGCATTTTCCCGGTAACGATCAACCGCTTGAAAATATGTCATATTAATGCGCGCAGTGTTCTGGCTAATATTGATAAACTGAGAATGGAATTTAAGGATATGTCGCATCATATCATTGGAGTGTGTGAATCGAATCTGAAATCATCGCATTCTTTTAAAAGTGTTGAAATTGATGGTTACAAGTTGCTAAGGAATGACAGAGTGGGAAGAAGAGGTGGTGGATTTGCGTTCTACGTACGTAGTGATTTTTCTAAATATTATCATGTGAAGGTACTTTCTAAGGGCTCGTCTGAGAACTTAGAGAATCAATCTAGTACCATTGAATTTATTATAAATTCTTTGAAAATAGTTGTTTGTGTGGCTTATATGCATGTTCGAAATCTTCCTCTTAATGATCTGAGTGAGCTATTATCTAACCTAATTGAGGATTATGATATGGTTATTTTGGTGGGTGACCTTAATATTGATTTTTTAGATAGGATTGAAAGCCGTGAGTTAAGACGCATCTTTGATTCGCTTAATTTGCAAACAACGCAAACTCAACCAACCAGAGTTTGTGATACAACGGAAAGACTCGTAGGTTATATTGTTTCTAATACACCATTAGAAACGTCTAATTTTTGTCAGTCACCCTTCATGGACCATGATCTAATATCAATTGACTTCAATATACCGGTTCAATTTCATGATGAGATCAGATTTGTGCGCAACTATGATAATGTTGATATCCCAAGCCTTCATTGTAATATACTTAATGTTGATTGGACTGAGTTAGGTAGAATAGACACGATTGATGGTAAATTTGAGTTTTTATATGATAAACTCTCGATATGGTTGCACCGGTATACTCCTTTTAAAATGATTAAGCAAAAATTTAAGCCTATCCCATGGTTTAGTTATGCTATTAAAAATAAAAAGCAACTTGTTGATATGGCTAAAAATGTGTGGAAGAGATCTCGTAGTGAGAAGGATAAACGAACCTATAAGGATTATGAAACACAACTTAATAAAATGGTGAGATCGGCGAAGAGACATTTCTTGCGTAGTAAATTAGATTCAAAACTTGGCACTAAAATATTGTGGAGGAATTTGGAGAAATACGGCTTTAAAATCATTGATCCAGCTGAGATTGTTTCTAAATTTTCTCCTAATGAACTTAATGAGGAATTTGTGAAAGTGCCAATAATGAATGTGGTGCACGATATTGAAACTGAAACCGAAACATCTTTTAATGATTCTAATTGTTTTAGTTTTAATATAATATCTGATGATGATGTGTTTAAGGCAATAGGCTCTCTAACGTCTAATGCAATGGGTGCTGACAATTTGCCGTTAAAGTTTTTAAAAATCATAGCCCCTGTGATTGTATCTCATTTAACGTATTTGTTTAATAGTATTGTGGAGCTTAAATGTTATCCTAAGGTGTGGAAAGTTAGTACAGTTATCGGGCTACCTAAAGTTAAGGAGCCTACATCAGTGTCTGATGTAAGACCTATTGCTCAACTCTCAAACCTTTCAAAAGTATTTGAAAGAATTATTTCTGATCAGATCAAACAATACCTTAATACAAGTAATTCACTTACTTCTCTTCAGTCACGGTTTAGAGAGAAACATAGTACTGCAACGGTACTAGTGGATTTGAGGGAATTTATTAGGAACTGCCTGGATAAGGGCAATTATGTTTTACTATGCTTATTTGATTTCAGTAAAGCTTTTAACAGTATATCATTCGTCAAATTTTTGGATAAGCTGAGGAACTGCTTCAATTTTTCATCTAATGACCGCTTTCAATTTGTTGAAGTTAATGGAGTTAAACCTAGTTACTTGCCTCTGCCTACAGCTGTTCCTCAGGGATCTATAGTGGGGCCCTTAATATTTGCGATGTATATAAATGATATTGGAAACTCGATCCGACACTCTCACTATCATCTGTTTGCGGACGATCTCCAAATTTTTTGTGAAATTGAAATTAATAAAGGTGACAGAATATTAGCCTTAAACGAAGTTATTGCAAATATGAACAGTGACATTAATAATATTATTGCGTGCTCGGCGGAGAACCAATTGTTATTAAACTAGAAAAAGTCTCAGGTGATTATGTTTTCTCAGAAGAGTAATCCTTTCATTTTTGACGAGACCTTAACTAGTATTAGAGTTGGTAGTGACAATATACCTTACAGCAATTCAGTAAGGAATCTGGGTGTGATCTTGGATGTACACATGGAGTGGAATGAGCGCATGGAAATTCTATTATACAAAAAATGTTCAATGGGCTGCGAATGCTCTGGCGAAACTCTGCTTTTACTGAAACTAAGGTGAGGATGCTAGATCTTTAATTCTAAGTAGAATTTTTTATTGTGATGTAGTGTTTTCTGAACTTAGTTCTAGCTTATTTACCAAAATTAAAAGAGTATATAATTCATGTTTGAGATACATTTTTGGATTAAAACGTAGGGATAGATTGACGCTTTACTATAATAAGATTTTTGGATGCTCTCTGAATAATTATTTTGATCTTAGAATACTAATTTTAATGTATAAAATTATTACTACTCGTCAGCCAAAATATCTATATGACAAATTGGTTTTTGCTCAATCACTACGAACACAAAACTTAATATTGCCGAACACTCGTACTAATTATATGAAGGGGTCATTTATACGGAGAGGTGCTAGGCTATGGAACAGTATTCCACAATATTAAATGTTTAACACGTTTGGACAGGTTCAGGGTGGATTGTGTGAATCATCTTAATGATCAATAGTTGTAGGTAATCTTGCTCTGTAGCTGCTTATAATTAGTTATAAATTTGAAGACTTAGTTTTAGTTTTAATTTTAGTTTATTTCTTCATATATTGATTCATATATTTTTGAATTTTGTACAAACTAATGTAGCTTAAAATAACTTGTTGCTAGTTACATAAAATGACGTAGCTGTCATGTTGTAATAAAAAGGGAAAATAAAAAAATAAAAATAAAAATAAATTTTATCAGTAATGATCTCGTAACTTGAGAAGAACTGATGCTATAAGAATATCCCTTCAAGCTCCTTATACTGGTCCGTATAAAGCTTTTAAACGGAATGATAAGTTCTTCACAACAGAGTTAGACGAAAAATTAATGACTTTGAATGGTGGTCTTTGTAAATGAAACTCGCTTAATTGGTTAATGTTAAAACTAAGGCTTAATAAAATATTAGTTATAATGTAAAATTTGAATAATATTCTAGAAGTACCGAGTAATACCGATATGCATGATTGCCGACATTTTCAGATCAAATTGGATAATGAATTGGGATTTTAATATAAATGAATCCAGTTTTATTTATAAGGTTTGATTAGGATATTTGAAGAAAATATGAATGTTATTCTGGAATATGGTTGTACTGTGGCGGTTAGCTTAATTTATAAACGTTAATTTTAATAAATCAATTTTAAATAATAACCGACTTTGATGTGATCAAGTCAACTTCTACTTTTGTTCAAGATTATTGTGTCATGAATTATGCACAACCGAAAATAAAAAGTTAATCATGATTCTTTCTTTTGTTGATGGGTATAAGAACGTTGGGAAAAAACAAATTTAAATTAGAATTCGCAAGTCCAGAGAGAAAACTTTATGTTAAAAAGTTTTTCCAATAAAAATTCAATCATATTATATAAAATGTAAAATTTCTATATAAAATATTTTATCAATAATTATTTTAAAATCAAAAATTAATTTAAAAAAATAAATATTATAAAATTAAATCAATAAATAATTATAAATTCGGTAACAAAGTGATCCCTAATTCGAATTATAAAGTTTAGAGGAGCAACAATATCCCTTTAGTACCAAATGGATCTTTGTCATTTTTGAACCAATTAAGGCCATATTTGGTTTTTATGTTCATCCATTTCAATTTTTAAAATTGGGAATCTTAATATTATTTTCGGTAAAATTCTGAAATTTCCTCAAGATTAATGAACATTTCTGCAATATGGCCATACGTTATTAAACTTGGCCACACCTTAAACAATTAAGGTGCGAGATCATAAAATTCGATTGATGAAATCAATTCAAAATTTTACAATGAACAAACATAAAAAACTTTAAAAAATGGTCAAAGTTAAGGCCATAAACGAAATTTAACGACAAATACGCGACAATAATTTCTTTATCGAGTCTTTATCGGAAATTAATTAAATATTATAGTAATTGCATTTATGTGGCACCCTGTAATAATCGAGTATGATCGAAAATATTTTTGAGTTCGTTTAAATTTTCCGTTCGTATTTCATGATACCGCCCGAGGTCAAATTCGATTTGTAAGAAGGAATTAGTATTTGAAAACTAATACAATATAATTTAAAGATTAATATTTTAATTCTGAAATTTTGGTGGTGTGATTGAGTTGAGGTTCTTTATTAGATCACAGGGAATCAAACTTGGGATAGGGATGGGTAATTAATTAATTTCTGGAAATATGAAAGTGATGAAACCCAATGATAATCCTCTTCTAAACTTCATCATTTTCTGAACGGTAAAGTACCTTATAAATAATTTAATGTACATTCAGAGATGAATTCTGAGTCAAGAACTTATTGAACATTGCCAAATCAAATGAAATGCCTCATTTTATAAGGGATCCTATCCCATCAATTTCAATTTCTAAAATTAATTGTATGTAATGTAAAGTTCTTAAAAATGATAATACCGATTCAGAATACAATTATTGAATATATGGGCGCTGTCAAAAAAATTGCCAAGAAATTCAATTTTTTTTTTTTTTGTTTGGACTAGAACAAACTTTATCCTATGTACCACATTCTAAGCAAGATCACTGTATTAACTCACACCTTTAATCATATGCAATAAAGTTTTAGTTGTGTTACGTCCGATAAGAATAAAGCCAATTAAAATTTTATAAAGTAAACATATAAAATTTTGAATTTAAAAAAACTTCTAAAAATTTGTTTGCCTATTTTTAATAGGTATTTAATAACTAACACAACAATATTATAATAATTAAAATTTAATAAAAATACGTACCAAGTAAAATTTGGTCCATTAATTTTTATTTGAAAAAAATTTCGTATAATAATCATATAATCGGTTAATATTTTTAACAACTTTTTGGGCAGATCTAAATAACAATTTGTTTATTATAATGGGTACGAGTATGTATATAGAAAATTATGATGAGGGAGCAATTAGAATTAACTTTCTGGTAAAAAAAAAATTTAAATAAAATATTTTTAAAACAAGAAAATAATTACTTTTATTTTTTGTTTAATGTTTTGTTATATAAAAATAAATTACAATTTTTTTTTCAAAATATTTATATTTAAGTAAAATACACTTGTGGACGGACGGGTTTTCCTTTTAGAAAACAAACAATTTTAATGGGGCATATAAATGTGTACGTATACTTTTTAAAATTTATATGCGTATACATAAATTTTGGGATTATGTTGTTGTTTAGGTACCTACCTAAAACCTAATAATATTAAGCATAATAAAAAGTCAAGATACACTTTTTAATTTACTCAATAAACAGAAAATTTAAAAATTTTCAACTCAATTTCACTAAAGATTTTGTTTTCTAATTCAATTTTGGGAAACAACATACAAAAAGCTAAGGAACCAAATTATATTCTATGTAAAGGCAAAAAAAAAAGAATGGAATTTCTTGTTGTGTATTTTTCTTTTTTTTTCAATTATTATGATTATTATTATTATTTTTTTCGTAGAATTTCGAACATTTATTCATCCATAAAATGTGATACCTTTTGTACAATTTTCCCTTTTCCGTATAATGGCATACGTATATTCTTCTCGTAATAATATTATATTTCCTTCGATTTTCCTCCATTCCGTATTATTATTATTTTGTTTTTTTTTTTAGAATTTTTTCATCGACCTTTTATTCCTCTTAAGTATTTTGTCTCTTCAATAATTTCTAAACATTTCGACTTTGTCTTGTTTATTTTAATCCTTTTCCTTAAAATATTCAACCCTTGTCGTTTGATAACGGCCATAAGACTTTAATGTCATATGTTGTGTCGTGTGTTTATGTACGTCTGTATATGCTTTTAGAAAATAAAAATTAAGATATGTTACTTTTGTTAAGCTTACAAATTGACACACCACACACCATCAAATGGAAAAGGGACGCACAGAAAATTTGATCAAACATGTTCTTCTGTCTCGTGTTATGTATAAATATAGTAAGCTGTTTTATGGTAGTAAATCCAAAAGTTTTTTTTTAAATCCATATTTAATAAAATATTTTTTTTTGTGTATTGCGAAACTAATATTTAATCCGATTAGTTCGGTTCAACGCCAATATAAGTCATAACAAAATACAAACAGAAAGATACACATGCATATGTTAAGCCAAAAATCGATCGATAGCTCGCAAGAACGAACAAAAATTTTTTGTTCCGCAGATAATAGTGTTAGTTAGAGGGTTAATTTAAATTAAAGCGATTATATTTTGTAACAACATACAACAACTGTCAACTTGCATGAAAAACGGAAAATGTAAACACAATAAACGGGGACGATTTTTTTTATATACAAATGAAATTATGAAAAAACGAAAGCTACTTCGATTCAAATTCTGATGGAACTGATAGTGTCTGTAAAAAATTTCAAATTTCTATCGAGAAGGAAGTAAAAGTAACAAAATAAAATCGAAACTATTTAATTTCACTCAGCCTGTTTAGACGAAATTGAACTACACCACATTACTACAAACCGAGTTTAGTGGATACTTGCAATTTATTATTGAGACTGAATGGTCTTAACCCTACAATGCAAACTGTATCATATATGATACAACCAATTCAAACTCAAAAATATTATGGTTATACATGTTTTCTGTTATATTTTTCTATGTATATCGGTTATATGCTCATTTACTCACACATACCAATGCATATCTTTTTTTTCGCGCGTAAATTGTAAATGAAACTAGTAGTTGTTTGTAGCTTGCTGAGGTAAAGTGTTTGTTGCTGTCAAGGCCGATTACAAATCGTGAATTTGCAGGTAATTATTAAATATTTTATATATAAAAATATTATTGTTATTCATTTATTTTTATTATTATCATTTTTATTAATTTTTATAAATAAATTGCAATATATCCATGTAATATTGGAAAACATTGGTTGTATCATATATGATACATCATGCAATAACTCATCATTTTTTGGTGGTATTATATATGATACAACCAATTCTTATACTTGGAAAATTAATGATTTTCGCTCTCCTAAGTCAAATTTGTATACTTGAGGCAGGTGAAAATGGAAAACAGAATACCGATGTGAAGTTTATACTAAATTTAACCTAAAAATCAAAATAATTTTTTTTTGCGTTGGTAAGTGTAATGTCATCATTTAGGCGCTTCATTAAAATTTAAGAAAATATAATGCATATAAATTTTAATATACCGAAGATGTATAGTATAAAAAGACTTTGCTCAAAAATAAAATTTAACCATATTTCAAATATACTGAATACAAATTGGAAAAATTGACGAAGCAAAAAGCAGAAAAAAATTAAATCAAATAACGAGCTAGGGAAAATAAATTATCACCAGTATGGCAATGGTTTTATTAATTATAACAAAAACTAACAGACCATAAAATTATATGTTAAGTAAGTTTCATAAAGTTCTAATGAATTCTACTTACTCTAATGGTGCCTGGAGTGCATACCGCTCTATAATTCTTTAAGCCGGTCGATTAGACGGTTACCACGTAATACTAAATGAGGTTGCAGGATTTTGGCATCGGTTTCCTTGATAATGGAAGCGTATCTAGGCTAAGACTATCTACTCAGCAAATTTCATAAAGTTCTAATGAATTCTACCTACCCTAATGGTGCCTGGAGTGCATAGCGCTCCATATTTTTTTAAGCCGTCCGGTTAGACGGTTGCTACGTAATACTAAATGAGGTTGCAGGATTTTGGCATCAGTTTTCTTGACAATGGAAGCGCATCTAGGTTAAAACTATCTACTCAGCAAGTTTCATAAAGTTCTAATGAATTCTACCTACCCTAATGGTGCCTGGAGTGCATACCGCTCCATAATTCCTTAAGCTGTTCGGTTACATGGTTACCACGTAATACTAAACGGGGTTGCAGGATATTGGCATCGGTTTCATTGATAATAGAAGCGTATTTAGGCTAAAACTATCTACTCAGCAGCTCAATGCTAGCTCAACCGATGCCAAAATCCTGCAACCCCATTTAGTATTACGTAGTAACCGTCTAACCGAACGGTTTAAAGAATTATGGAGCTGTATGCACTCCAGGCACCATTAGAGTAAGCAGAATTCATAAGGACTTTATGAAACTTGCCGAGTATGTTCATTAGATCTGTATCTACTCACCAAATATCAAAAATGGATGTTAAAATCCTACAGTCTTGTTTATTATTAAGTTCAGTTTGAACTTTATAACGGAAGACGACATAGCTTACCGCGGGCGGCATAGTGGATGCAAATTGTAATAAAACTTTATAAACTTGCTGGTTTTATAAATTTGGTCTTAATCCAATTTTATTGTCAAGGAAACCGATGGAATTAAAATTGATCTGATTTGTTAATTAATATCTTGTTCACTATCGTATACTATTAATATATTCGCTAAAAGAGACAGAACTTTCGGATTAACCTACATCATACGTAGGCTTAACTTCAATAATAATGGTTTTTCCTAACTGGTATACCAAAAACACCTAAAAGATGGCAATTCACTAACACATGCTCAAATATTTTATTATTTTGTTATTTTAGGAATAAAATAGTATAAACTTCATGTCACTTTATAGACGTGTGAAGTTTTTCCTAAGTTAATCCTAACTTTTCATTTTTTTTGTTTTAGGATAAATTTAGTATAAACTTCACATGCATAAGAGAATGAAGTATTTGAACGCTAATAAAATTGAAAATATTGTTAACTTTAGCGAAATTGAAGATGATCTGGAAAGTAGTATTGATAACGATGAAGATTTAAATTTAGATCGAATAAATTGCCGCTTCGTTATAGAACCATTCGATTAAATTAACGACGAACGTCATTGTGATATCTAAAATTTACCTTTTATAATCGTTAATAATGAAAATGAATTAAATAATCTGCAACTTACGGAAGATCAAAACCTTAATGTGGTTCCCAATGAGCCCACTGAAGTTAAGGAACTAAAAAAAAGTTCAGCAACGTTATTTGAAAACGAAAAATATAGATGTTTGTCCAGAAAAATATAAATTTTCGGTCGATGAAACATTGCCATCGGAAATACTTGAACTACACACCCCGCTACAAATTTTCAAGTATTTGCTTGATTCGAAATTAAAACAACATATTGTTCAAAAATCAAATTATTACGCCACTGAGGAAAACATCCAAATAAATTTTCATTGAACGCACGAGATTTGAAAAAATTTATCGGAGTATGTATAGTAACGTCTGTGCACCAGGTAACAAGCTTGCGACGATATTGGTCCGTCAAAGTGGGAAACAATATTATTCGAGATACCATTTTGATCAACAAATTCGAAAAAATCCGAAAGTTTCTTCATTTTAATTGCAATAATAATTGTTTACCACGAACAAGTGCTAACCACGATCGATTATTTAAAATACGACCAGTGATTAATGCACTCATCGAGAGTTTCAAAAAAGTTCCACTAGAACAAAATCTTTCAATAGATGACACACGGTACATTCGTAGCAAAAAACAAACGATCGAAGTGGATTGTCCTAACATTATAACCAAATATAATAAACACATGGGTGGGGTGGACCTACTAGATAGCCTAATCGGTTACCATAAAATTAAATTGAGATCTAGGAAGTGGTATGTTCGAATTGTTTACCTTCTTTTAGACATTACAGTGGTTATTTCGTGGCTGCTCTCAAAAAGAATTGCCGAAGAGAAAGGCACAAATTATCTCAGTCTAGTGGATTTTCCGGTTCAACTTGCTGAGAGTTTGAGATGCAAATTGCCTGGTTGCTCAAAATTAACTTTTGTTCAATGTACTAAATGCCAAGTGTATCTTTGTTTCAACAAAGATCGAAAGTTTCAGAGCGTTTCACTTGTACGACTGATTTATATATTTTTTTTATTATATTTAATTAAATTTTGTTTTATTTTTATTTGTTGTCTGACTGTGAATTTTTAATTGTCTGAACATAGGTTGTGAAATAAAACAATGTGCCTTTTTATTAACTATATTTTAATGAAATAAATTTGTATTAAAATAATTTAAAATTTGGTTTGTTTTGTTACTCTAAATGCATGATGTATCATATATGATACAACCATGAAAATCTATTTTTCAGAAAAACTATTTAAAAAAAATGGGATTTGGTTTTCGTTTTCATAAATGGTGGCACCAAATACGTTATGTGGATGTTTTTCGTTAAAAATAAAAAAATCATGCATTGTAGGGTTAAACCTAAAATATATACTATTCTACATTACCAAAATGAATATAAATTTCATGAGTAAAATATTTAACTAAATTAAGAAACGTAAATAGAAAACACATTTTGTTATTGAATTCCCTGCCATTACAGCTATTGGACATAAAAAGGTGTAGCTACGAGGGTGGCCACTTTGCTAGAATTGGAGCAGACTGCTACAATTTTCAAAATGTAATAATTAACATATAAATGATTGGAAAATGGTCAGATCGTTAGAAAAACCAAACTTGTAACTCTAAATTTAATTATTTTTAAAATGACGATGTAACGTCAAATTATCACTTTCTTGTGGAAATTAAACGAAATAAATCCAAACAAAGTCGTCCAAAGACGTTAACAAATTTAATCAAATTTAAAATCAATACAACTTTTGTAGGCCTGATGAGTCGCCAAAACTTATTCAACGCCATTTTTATTTACCCTATTTTAACCCTATTTTTCACAGTAAATTGCTCCAGATAATAATGTTATAAATAACAGGCAAAATTTATTAAATTTTATGTAATTTTTCTAAATTATGTTAAATAATATTTTTTACGAATACTCCAACAGCCGCAAAAGATCACGACAATTATGATGATTCAGATTACACAGTAGAAACGACCCCACGAAAACTGTACAAACAGAATTACAAACCAGAACCATAAAACGCATCTTAAACGGCATGCAACACGTAGCAAATCTTATGCAACCAAGTATTTTGAAGTTAAAAAAGGTTACAGCAACCATTGCGCACAGGCTTCAATCTGTTAAAAATTCAACCAGTCGCCACAAAAGACAACTGCATCTGAGATTTAAAATGTGAGCGAACCAAGTGTATGCGGCAATAATTAATCCAGTATAAGAATGAAGACTGCAAAGCACAACATTTTCTGTAATGATCGAAGAAACGACCAATCTCTATACCACCAAATGTTTAGTGATGGTTGGATTTTCTAGGCTTACATAATTTAACTGAGTGCTTCTACCGCCCAAAAATATTTTTATATTCAAAATAAAAATTATTCAATTTATAAAAACCTGGAGAAGTAATAACTAAAGCACGACTGTCATCCCTAAAAATTAGTAAAGTAAAACAAAACTTTAAAAGCTTTAAATTTCTCAACATCTTATGGGTTCAGTTTAAGTGAAGAAGATAAATCTGAAATTGCAAAATGGATTAAACTAAATGCCTAGGTGCAACAACTAATAATTATGGCAATAAATGAGCAACAAAAGTAAAATTTACTAGAGAGAGACTAGACTTGTTGACTATTTTTTTAGAGCAAAAATTTGCATCGTATGAATGCAATCACATCAAATGATGGAGAAGTTAATTTCACGAAAGATAAAGTAGCAGTTAAAATAAACAGTAAAGCCTTATTGTTGGCCACAAAAATTGAAGCCGGGTGTGAGGAAAAGTAGAAAACCGATGAAAAAGCTTTAGTTGCTTTTGGTTGCTGAAGTCTGGCATAAGAAACTTGGTCATCTTAGTTACACAAATTTAGAAAAAAACTACTTTTTTCAATGTCAGCTGGTAATGAATGAATTAAATTATAATGTGGGACTAACATGCTGCTTTTAGGATGAAGCGTCTATAAAACTTAATCATACTGAAACATTGTTTGAGACAATTGGCTGTTAATAGACTTTCAAAACTTTTAAATATGTCTTACGTCCAAGCAAAAGTACTTTTTGCATTAAAAGTGTGGCCAAGACATTTATTTTCGGGTAAAGCAAATAAACATTTAGGATTGAGGATTAAACCGTTTTCTGGTAAATTTTAAAAAACTGTTTCTAGATGTCTAGATTAAACAAAAGCAAACCAAATGCATAAAAATTTATAGCTGCATTCCTGTGAGTCGGGTCATTTTAGTAAACTCATATAAACCTAAGAGAGTTGCAATAGTTCAATAATATCCAACGTTGAAAAAACTGAACATCCTCCTAGCTTATATGAAAAATCTTGTACGATATGTGATATATGGATAGCGATCACGAATTAGACTACGGTAATCTCCACAAGATCTCCAATCTCTATTTTGCTTCAAAATAAAATGCAAAAAACATGATAATGCTCTGTTACTTGGTCGACAAATACCAAGTGACATACGATTTTCGAATTCTTTCCTTGAAATCTTCAGTTTATCAGGTTCCAAGCGTCTAGTCTTTTTAAACTAGTAGATGTAAAAGTTTCAGAGGTTTAATGTTCAAATATCTAAAAATTTAGATATTATTTTTCGAAATGTATGCTCCAATCTCATAACGCGATCGATGTTAATGGATCGAAGAGTCTTTATTTGCGCATATCCACAAACAACTCCATATTTTTAAAGAAGTCAGCACTAACGGCACGTTCTCAATAACGAATTCTCATTTAAATTTCCACGCAGTCAAGCTACGAAAACTTTAATTTCATATTCCTGAGTTTTGTTCATTTGCCGCGAATAATTATGAAATTGCGCTGCTTGGCATATTTAACATAAATTAAGATGAGCTTCAGACCCATCATCCCCACCCAGTATCTACAAAAAAATTGCATTTAAAATAAAATCTAAAATTAATAGGCAACTGGAAATTATTTGATCATGGATGGTCGTCACATCCCAATGCCAATTTAAAATTACTCATTATCCGTTTTATTTAAAAAAATTGATCATCAAAATTTACAATCATCCTAAGCTAAAAAGTTGCGGAGAACCTTACATTTTATAACAAATTGAAGATTTTCTACAACAGCTTTTAACAGTTCACTTTTGTAAACCTACACTTACGTTATCCTTAGTACCCAGTAACACTCTAGCTTGATTATCACTTCTGAATTTGTAGAAAATATTTTCCGATAGATTCCAAGTTCCACAGACCATATAATTGGTGTTTCCTTGCAGCTAAACTATGTTCAGCGTTGTGCGTCTACGCGTATTTTGGAATTTTCGACGTCAAGGCGTCGATAATACGTCGACAATTGCATTTGATGTCGACAATGTAGACAATTGGCGTATAATTTGTCGAGAATGTAGATAATTGGTATGTAGAATATTATATTGGTTTATGTTGTACTTGTATTTTATAATAAAACATTAGTACATATTATTGTATATTAAAATAAAGGAATGGCGTTTGTTATAAGTTGGCCGTATGACAATGAAAATGCACTAGCTCCGTATTAATTTTGTACTTAAGACCAAGTTAAATTGTTGATAAATTCAGAATAAATTAAATTGATGATTGGTTGGCTATTAAGCATTTGGATCCACTATACATTACAAGTTCCATCTGAGTTTCCTGTATGCCTCAAGCACAATCGAATTACGATACGATGCTCTAGGCATACAAATCTATGCTGTTGCCTAAAACTTGTTACGACTGTGCAGTCATAAACATTTTTACTTTATATAACCTGATATGATTGTACGGCCGTCACCTTTTTTTTTTCTTATATACCCTTTGTTCCATGTTAATCGGTTGGGTTTGTGTCTTTGCTTCACCCCATCAGTTGATTGTTGTTGTCTGAACGCACTCCGTGGTGTTTTGGGTTTTTGTGTACCCTTTTGTGGAATGGCGCGACGGAGGAAAAAATGATGGAGCGAGACCAATGTGCATCGGGTGTGTGCGAATCAATGCGCTCTAGAGGAATATTTTTTATTATATGTTTCTCGTTTGCATCAATGTAAATTGATACAAACGAGAAACAGAGAAGAAAAAAGATTCTTCTAGAACGTTTTGGCGTTCGTTGTGCGGTGCGCAAAATTTTTGAGTTACAGTTTGGAATTTGTTTTAAACGTAAAGTCTGGTTTGTAATTTCGTCGAAAATATTTTTTTTTTCTAATGTGAAAAAAAAAGTCGAGAATTTTTTTTTGAAAACACAGTCGAGGAGTTCGATTGTGATTCTATTGCATAAAGTAATTTATTTTTACAAATAAAACTTAAGTTTTTAAAACTTTATCGGATATTTATCCCAAAATTATAATAAAAGAGAGTGTATAAAGAAGTCGTTTTGGAGATATCTACAAGAGTTGTGTCGCGTGATCAGGTTGCATATTGGTCTCGCAACTTTAGTTTCTTTCGGCGTTTAGTTTTTTGGTTGTACTTGATTTGGGCTATAAAATGAACTACTTTATTTGTTGGGCCGGTAGGATGGGTGGTGAGACTTCGTTCCGTGTCGGCGTATTGTTTGCGGTCCCTTGGTGCCCACATCCGAAATCGAAACAAGCGCTTTGCGCCGTTTGAATTCGAGTAGATCTGCGCACCAAGGCACCTCACTCAACTGGTTCCGTTCCTCAAGTTTCGGCGACGAATCTCGGCGGAACTTCGGTTTTTATTTTTATTTATAATTTGCGTGTTTTTATATTTAACTATCTGTAATCTTGGTGTAGGCCAGGAACCATGCAAGCCTCAAGCCCAACGACCCATAGCATTTCTCCCTAAGTTGTAGCCGGCAAAACACCACCATGTGAGGCCTCTGCGTGTGCTTAGATTACATCTGCAGAATGGTGTTGTACCATTCTGTAACGAGCTAGGAAACTTAATACAAAAAGTAAGTTGTGCAATAAATAAATAGAATTGGCATGAACATTTTTACTTCAGCTTGAGCCACCGATATCGTTAGTGCGATAGTTCACATTTCAAGAAGTCTTCCTTCTTGAAGATAAGGCACATCGCTGCCTTTCAGTTCATCAAACTTAACTTCGCTTCGTCATGACGAATGAAAATATGGTCAAAAGTACGGTTCTACTATGTTTCGCTTTCGAATAACACGAGTGTGGGATAAGGGAATTCATCATAAGTTGGAACCTCATAATGTTCAGATTTAATGTAGTCTAACAAATTACGCAAATTGCGTAATTTCAGAACTTCGGTCTTCCACCATTTGCACTTTTTGATCTACAAATTTGCTTTGCTGCACTAGCGAGTACAGCCTTTTAAGTTTTAGTTTACCTGCGATTGTAAATCGGTTTGGAACGTCAATATGAGCTATATTCTGTTGCTCAATAGCAAGAGACTTCTCTCTCCCCTAATCAGCAACACGTATTAGAAAAGTTTTGTCGGTTGCAGATGCAGGGTATGTATGAATTACATTCGATATGCTTTTAGAATTGTAATTCATCGACGTTAACACGTTGTAATTCCGGGAGTATTTAAAGTAACCAAATAGATATCAGTGTATATTTAACTTGTCAATTCTGTACCGGTACTATTCTTTCACTTTTCTCATCACAATTACGACATACTTCTAGGCAAAATTAACCAATATTGTTTTCAAATCAATTGAGTTTTGTGTAAGGCGTCCGCAGGAGCAGGCAAACCTCCAACAACAGTAAAAAGCAATATTTGAAGAAACGTTTGCACAAAATGGGTGAATGGTGACAACCAGCTGAATCATAATGCGAAAGATCAAAGAGAAGAATGTGGTATCATAAATCACACAAATCTACGAAAGAAGGTCTCATTTTTACAGAATTCTTGTCGCAGTCGTCTTTCCTATAGAGTATGTTATTAATGAAAATCACTAGAAATCATCATATCTTCCGTTCTAAATGCAATTAACACATTCTGTTGTACTTGTAATTAACAATACTCAACAGGAATAAACGCAAAGGAATAAAGGCAAAATTGGCTGATTGAAATAAATGCTATTCCAATGTGTATATGTATTGTGAAAATTTGAATTTGCATTATCATTTACAACGTCGAATATTTCACAGGTGTGGGGTTGGTTTTACCCAAACACAGTTTCATCCGTTGTCACTTATAATTTAAGAGAACGACTTGATATAAACTGCCGGAAGGCTCCACTGCAATGAATAAATCAATAAACAGAACGACAGCAAGCATAAGAAAAGGTTTTAAATCTCTTCATTTTGATTACTGAACGTAAACTGATTCAGCATAATCGACATCAGCCGATAAGAAAGGCCAAAAAATGTGACCCGACTGAATGATAGCTAGGCCATAGCAAATTGAAGTATTTCTGCTGCTTGAAACTCTGTTTCCCACTCAAATTTCAAAGAAGCGCGTTGCGGTTCCAATCCAAGATCAAACAATTGTGGAATCATTCTACAAATATATGGCATTTTCTCTATCAATTAGTAATTCAACAGACACTCTGTACGTAAAAAAATCTAACCTGAGGCCGTATTCTTGTAATCGGTAGAAATTTCCCCAATCGGAATACAGTTTGCTTTGAAATTCTCTATAATACTCGAATTTGTTGCCGGCTTTGAGAAGAAAAGATTTAGTTGATTTGTTTTTTTGGATAAATTTAGGTCCCATAATTTTTAAATATTTATTCTAAATTTAAATCTAATATTTATATTTAAATCTAATATTTGTTACTATTATTTTTAGTTAGGAATTCTTTATATGTTTTAAAGGTTTTCCAATAAACAAGAAAACCACAGAATAATTAATAAATATGGTTGTTATTTTGTTAATATCTAATGATTATTATTAATTTTCGACATTTTAGACATTGTCGGCGTGAGTTTATTTAATTTTCGACATACATTGTCTACACGTGTAGACAATGTATTAATTACGCCATGTCGACAATACGGCACAACGCTGACTATGTTACAGTGCAAGTAGTGTCCAGATAGATGCTTCGAGAAGTTGTAACCGTAATCCTGTCTGATCCCAACATGCAAATCATAGTTTTTCTATTTTCAGCCAGAAACGTACGGCCCAGGCAATAAACAATTTTTAAACATTTCGTCGCCCAAATTTGTTCCCCAATGATTCCTAAAAACAAATATCCAAGATTTCAGTAAGCGGGAGATGAACTTCTGACGTTTTTTTTTCTTGGATTTTTGATTTTTGTTATTTTGTTTTCCGGGGTTTTGCTAATATCGAGATTTCAAGCCTCTTTTGGTTAGTCAAATTCAGCCAATACAAAATATATCTTTTAGAGGGTATATGGTATGGTACGAACAAGAACCAAATTATTGGAATCCTGGCAAAATTAACCAAAACGTTTTTCTCGACGAGTTGAGTACCATTGTTCTCGGTACTGAATCAGAAAAATTAAGTAAAATATTGCGTGCTTGGAATGTTTTTCTGTACAACGAACATTTTTGCTAACGTCATGCGAATTGATCGACTAAACTCGTTACTTACGTTGATTTCGATTGATATTTTCTTACTCTAAAAATAGTACCCTCATTGTATACCCTCATTTTGTATCAATGGAACAGAAGTGCACTACACCGCTTTTAAATCTCAAAACAGATGTTTCATGTTGACGATGAATAACGAAGTAACATTACTTGAAAATATTGACAAGTATAGATAAAAAAAATGGCGTATGACAACAGCAAAAAATGGATTACTCGATCAAAAAACTTGGAGTAGAGAAAATTACCCTTCAAAATATTGCCCTGTGGCACTATTCTGGTAATTCCCTGGGAATAGGGAATTGGGGAAAGATTTTATATGTAATTTCTATTTAAAATGGTTTTTTCCGGCCTACTGAGGAAAAAAGTTTGATGTAAATATTTATAAATTGGGAATAATTTTTCCATATCTAAATTGGTAGGGAAAATTATTCCCAATTTAACTTTGTTTTCAAAAAAATTAACACTAGTTTTTTACCTCAGTATGCCAGAAAAAAACATTTTAAATACAAATTACATATAAAATCTTTCCCCAATTCCCTATTCCCAGGGAATTACCAGAATAGTGCCACTGGTGGTATTTTTTTTTTTCAATCAAACATTTTGCAGTTGGAGTGCCAATATTAACCGCCAGTGTAACATTTTTCGTTCAATCGAAATCAACATTAGGTTGTAGATCAAGTGCAAAATTTGTTATTTTATATTTGACTTCATAGATCATGACGAATGTTAAAAATTTAAATTATGCTCCTTAGTTTTCGAAACGAACGCTATAGCACTACGAGGACTAGTTTTTCCGTTCCGATATGTTCTTGTGAGACGTGAATTGTTTAGCAACGATTTTGATAACAGCAGTTTATAACAGCAGTTTAGCTTACAAAATCATCCGGTGTTGCGCTAGTGTCTAATTATTCATTTCATTATACGTTTTGAATTTTATGCTTTAGAAAAATTCGTTAAAACTATGTAGTTCACTGCTCTTTGCAGTACACCACACTAGTGGAACAATTAGATTTTCCGGTCACATGCAACGGACAGTTGGAAAACCTGGAACTTGTTTTTCACAACTATTGAGCTGGATATTTTTAACTTAAATTTATGTCTTTATTTTGGAAAATTTATAGATCAATCTGGAAAAATTAAAAAAAAAAAACAAATGGACACTTAAGCCGGATTCAGTGTTGCGTTCCTACGTTCCTTCCTTCTTTCTGATTTTTTTTAAATCAATAAAAGTTGCTGAAAATCGTTTCTGCAAATGAAAATCGTACTTGAAATCGACCGATTAACTAAAAATAAATATTTATTTGCTATTTTCAAGAAATTTGACCATAAATACCGATTATCTACGAAACGATTGGTTGTCTACGCTATTGTTGACATCATAATAAAGACAATTTCAAAAAAGGAACGAATGCAATTAGAAAGCAGCAACGAAGGTGGGGAACGTTTTCTTGTTCTATATATAGCCTCTAGTACAAAAAGGAGTATCCCCGATAACCTCCAAAATAATTTCGAGGAGTTACTAGAGCCATACTATATAAATACTAGACGCTTTTTTTTTCCCTTTAAAAATGAGGGTTAAATTACTTTTCATCTTTAAATTTTGTGAGAGTGTTTCTGTAAGGCTTGGTCAAAATCGATCCACCGGAAGTGACAGTTTTCATAAAAGATTTTCGATCAATAAACTCAAGAACTGTTGTATACCGAGTTTGATAAAAGATTATATGTATATATGTGCTTTAGGTCGTGAGGGGTGTTTCTGTAAGGTTTGGTCGTTATCGCTTAAAACAAAACGGTTAGAGTTTTCAATATTAATTTAAAATAAAACAAAAAATACCAACGAAATCATAAAAACCTCTTCATTTTCGCAAAAATATGAGAAGCACGGAATTAGGTGCATCAATTTGAAGCAAAAAAAGAGCGCTCTAATTATATGCTGTTTATGCGCTCATTGTGCGCTGATTTGTACTACTGGGATTAGATGCTCGCGTGTTGAAAAACCGACATCATTCATTTTCGCAGAAGGCGACAAAATAAAAAATATTTGTTCAGAAAGCATTACAGATTCCACCAAATACACCTAAATTATTAGGACCAGCGGCGCGGGCCGGGTTCTGCTAGTAAAATATAATAAAAATTATACGAATTGTGATTATTGTTACTGTAACTATTTTTTTTTTTTTTGTAAAATGGACTTAACCTAACTTCATGACTTGTGCTTGTAAAAAGAACAATGATAACTATTTATGGCTTTACCATTAATATTTTATTATCCTAAATAATAAATTTCATTGCTTTGTACATGGATGTTGTGTAAATACACGTATCTACATACTGTAATACATATATGTAACGTTTAAAACTAAATTTAGTTGTTTTGTACATAGAGGCTAGTGTTTCGGTATATTTATGACATTTTAATTTTTTTTTATTTTATTTTAAATAAAAATAATAAAAGTCCACTAGAGATAATTATACCTAAATATATCATAATAATTTATGGCTCCCCTACGCATAATACATGTCAGTTTATAAATGTTGCTTTTATGGTGTTATACTACCGATACTAGTTCAAACTATATGCTGGCATACATTGTGGAAAGCGTTTTTCTTTTTTAATTTTACCATATGCCATCATAATATCTACATAATTGGTTGTTCATGTTTTTCTATTATGTCATCATAATATGCTTATACATATGTTTACGTATATAAAGTACATAATATATATGCATACGTTTTAGTTATTATTAATATTATTATTTTTCTTATTATGTTATGTTGAGCAAAAGTATTGCTTTACCAAAAACAACATATACTCGTTCGTATGTACATAAAACAAAACAAAAAAATATGCCTAATCCAACAAAATAATAAGGGGAATAAATTATGTTTTGAAATTTACATAATACGTAGGCGTTCTAGTTTTACTATTTTTCAGCAATTTTTATTTGATAGCTGAATAGAAAAATCGAAAATTTGGCATAAAAAATATGATTTGCTATATATAGTGTACTTGAAGGTTAACAAAAGTGTTATTGCAAAATAATCGATATGAGACAGGTGAAAAAATGTGGGGGAAATTTTTTGTTGAATAAAATTGCTTTACAAACATGTATTCAAGTACTATAGGTGTGCTAAACATATCTGTGGTTACAATGTTAACAGTCACTTTTGATGAACATTAATATAGGGCCGCAATCATTGCAAAATTAAACTGAAGATCCAAAAATATATGATATGGCCTCGTACCGAATATATGACGTAGAGATTTTTTACCTTTCCAAAAGCACAGCGCATATTAAGTTTAAACCGCGATAGATCGAAATTTGATACAAAAACCGAATTCAAGCTTATTTAAATTGCTTTTTGGAAATATTAATTCATTTGGATTTATTTATAGAAGCGGAAAGTACAATTAAGGTGGTTCAGAGCTTGAACATTTTACTACGTTTTTAAATGTTTTTATTACGATAGTTCGAAATAGTCATGGGCATTTGCTCTTCCTTTCATCATAATTTGTAGACGATTGATTAATGTTACTTTGCTTTTTTCTGAAAATGTAAAAAAAAACCTTGTCGTATGTTAAGCTAGATCGGGTTGTCGATGTATTTCCTGAAATGACTTGCAATCAGCAATTCCAGAACCTTTGAATGACCATTCAGTGGTATTACGATTTAAAAAGTTGATATACGTCATGCTTTTGAAATGTTAAAAAAATTCAACGAAATTTACTTATTTTCGTTGCCATTGCAGTGGCCTAGAATTGAGATTTCGTTTAAGGTTATAAGTACTAGGATTATAGATTAAAAAAATATTCAAATTTCATAAAAATTACAAATTTACAATAGTACCAATTGGAAAAAATTTACAATTATGCGACATTCACCATGTACTTATAGGAATGGCAAATTTTAACAGATTTAATTGAATGACAATTTTTACGAATTATTATATGAAATTATTTATGGATATTTAAATTTCTTGGTGATATTTTATGACGCCGCACTTGAACTGTCCAAACAATGCAGATCGTCAAATGGACCAAAGCCCGTAAGTGGCATTTATTTTAACCTATTTAATTTACCACCAATTTAATAATAAAAAAGGTTTACCATTGCCGAAAATATAATACCGAAAATTATGGGGTTGGGTACTAAAATCTAGTATTTATGTATGCTTTATAATAAAACGCAAACAATTTTAGAATCTTGAAACATGAGCTAATTTCAAAAAACATTTAATAGAAGTATAGATTTATTGTAAAATAATATTTTAAAAATTTTCACACATATTTTCATTATTTACATTTGAAAAACGGGATCCCTTGGGACTGTGTTCGTAAACTTATCTATTTAAACTACTCAATGTTGCCACAAACATATAAAAAATAGTACGATATCTTTGATGGATTAAAAAAAACAACTTTTCACTTCCTTATTTATATTTTTAGACTGCGGTCCAATTCAAGACTTATTTTGTGTAGACTGACTTATTTGAAAATCTACAATAAGTCACATCGACAGGAGACTTATTGTAGAGTTTTCGAACTTATTTGGGACTTTCTACAAAAATGAAATTTTATTTGTTTTACCCCTTTGAGAACTGGTGTCAACATATGTTGACATGTTTTTATAGTCATTTTCCGCTTTACTATTTCCGTGTATTTGGTGTGTTAGATATTATTTATGTTCTATTACTATTTGGAAGCCAACATTTACTCTATGTTTGAGTGTAATACTACATTTGACAGAGCTATAATTATTTTTGTGCCAACCGTTCCCGCCAAAATATTACTTCCACTTAAGGTAAGCAAAAAATTTATTTTTATATAGTATAATATTATTGTAAGGTTCAAATCATTTATATTTCGTGTTCGTAAATGTCGTAAATATGCACTACAGAAAAAATTATAATCGTTTTATTCATTTTCAAGCTCTTACGATAGTTAAAATACACGTCAACGTATGTTGACAAATCGCCTCAAAGGTAATGAAAGCATTTTTCTTTAAGTCAACATATGTGGACAAATTGACTGAAGAGTTGCATATGTATTTGTTCCACTTGAAGTTTTGTCAACATAACATGAAATTAAAAGATTTCAAATTGAAATTAGGACGTTGTCTCACCAAAATGAGTTTCAAGGAAGCTTCCAACAAAAGGAAAAATGATGAACCATCCGTTACAACAACAACACCTGTATGATTTATCGAAATTCGTCCAGAAAATGATGTCCTGTTTGACGGAGTAGACCACCTGCCATCATGATTTTCATTATAAATAAATTTGTATGTGAGATTTTATTTGGTTACATTTATGAACAATGTGAAATAATTATTATTTTTTAATTTTATAAATCTTAAAACGTTGACTGAATAACCTACTGTGATAAAATTACCAAAATTAGCATTAAATCTAATTAAATATTGAAATATTTGAAATGTACTAAATGAACTATTATCTAGCTTTTATTAGATATACTTATAAATTACTATAAAACACTTATACATAGCGCTGTATGTACTGTACTTATACAAGCGCTGTATGAGTGCTTTCCATTTTATTTTTGTGTTTTTGGTTCGAAGTTTATTATATTCACGGTGAGTATTCTCGGTGAGTAGGCCGGTTGTGTTTTTGATTTAACGCAAGAATTTTTATATTTTAAATAGTGTGTTCTATTATGCCTCGGCGGCCTACATTAAGCGGTCGGATTGAACGACGAAGTCAAAGAAACGAAGTTAGATCAATTCGAAATAGAAATAGTAATGAAGATATTACAAGAAATGTAAATGCATGGTAATTAGATCAAATAATAAAGTTGATATTCGATGTTACAATGATGCGATTGCTACTGATGTATAGCTGTTGTATTCAATAGTGTCAATAGAGAACCACCCTTTGGACGTAACATGATTTGCTGTGTCTCTGTTCAATTTATCTTTAGATCCATTGGCTTATCCTCTTTTATTTCTAAATGGCGAACTATGTTACAGTACATATCTTATAGACTTGCCATTCGCGAATATTTTAGTATTTTACATCATGTACAAAAGTTGTTCTTGCAATGAATTGCTCGAGTTTCTCAACAAGACTGAAGGGTCCGGACAACCGCGTCATGCCATCCCGCTAAAGGTAAATGCGATCGTTCTTTTGATGAGGAATCTCAACACTAGCAAGGGTCTTATCAATGGAAGACGCATGCGCGTCGCTAAAATAAACCGCTACAGTCTGACTGGCTTCTCAAAAGGCGAGCGTGTTCGCATCGCAGCTCGCGTTCGCAATGACCATCAATAAGAATCAGGACCAAAGCTTGAAGAAGGTAGGAGTGTACTTGCCGGCCCCCGTATTTACGCACTTTGTTACGCATTTTGTTTTACAAGATTTGTAGAAAGCAAAGGCTGCTACATTTATTTTTTATAGATTGAAAGTGAATCATATCTGTTTGCTAAATTAATTTTGTTTCTTTTTATTTTTCGATCATCTAGTAGTACCAAAGGCCTGCTAAAATTTTATAAATTTTATTGAACTTTTTAATCGAACAATTTGCGCCACAAATACGACCACGAAATTTGTTGTGGGGTGGGAACATCACGTTTTTGGTACTTATCGAAAGTTGTGTCTCTTTTTTTTCTAAAACAAATTTGTTCACGCGGTTTCATATTTTAATTACCCATTTCTATTGCGATCGCAATCTACTAGAACAATTTTCTTGCTTCTTTCGAGCTTGGTGAGATCACAATAGAAACCACGCAAATGAAAAATGCAAAAACCTTCAATTTTGTTCGTAATGAAAGAAACATAAATTTTGATAGTATTGATAAAAGTTATGTTACAATATCCCACCCCTGGATAAATTTCAATTTTTATACAAGTTACAAACACAAACCAGCTAAAACTGAGATTCCATCATGAGTTTCAGTAACTTTTTAAATTTTACCAATTTTATTGAATCATAAATAATTTTACAACAAAGTATAATGAAAATTACCTCGGGTAATAAGAATGACCGACCGGGTTATTCGAGAAAATATCGATTGAAAATGTGTTCGGCGGAACTGCGAAAGAAACTGAACTTAAAGGTGGATTTACATATGCGACGTGTGACGTGTGACGGGTGTCGATAGCCAATCATAAACGACTATTTTGACATTCGTCACACGGCACACGCTACACGCCGAGACATGAACAAATTTTATCTTTTCCGTGACGGTCACACACTCATAAAAATTTAGAAACATGAAAACAAATTTTTGATTGTTTTGCCACAGTGTTTTTTAGTGACAGAACACAATAAATATACACCACAAAAAATATTTAATTAGTGTGCGTGGCGGCATCCGTCGCAAATGTAAATTGTTGTTAAGAAAACGTCACGTTTATTTCGACTTGTCACACGTCACACGTCACATATGTAAATCCACCTTAAATGTCCCCAAAAACTGGGCGGGAGCTAAGCAAAAATGAGCAACGCGCACGTGAAACAGTTCATTATCAAAAATATTCGTAATGAAACAGTAGAAAAAGCAGTAAAAATGAGGACAATTTTGATATCCAATAATTTAGCCAATATTTCAGCAGAAACTATTCGACGAACATTGAAAGAAGTTGGAATGAAGAGCTACGTAAAAACGAAAAAACCACTACTTACAAAACGGCACCGCCAACTTCCGCTCAATTTAGCAAAAAACAAAACAAACTGGACGGTTTCTCAATGGGCTAAACTAATATGGTTAGATGAGCCCAAAATTAACCGATTTGGCTCCGACGGTCGAAAGTGGCCTTGGTGGAAACCTGGAGCTATTTTATTACCACATATAATGTAAATAAAACAATGAAATTTGGAGGTGGTTCCATAATGGTATGGGGGTGCATGATGGCTCATGGTATTGGCCAGATAAAAAAAGGCGAGGGTAGAATAACGTCCGCCTCCTACATACAAATTTTTGAAGAAAATCTTCTTGAGATCGTGTAAAAATGTCAGTATAACATAGGGGGCGTTGTTTTTTATAAACATAACGATCCCAAGCAAAGCTCCAACATTAAGAAAAAATGGCTGGAGGATAAAGGGTTAGTAATGTCGGAGTGGCCACCTCAATCCCCCGACCTAAATCCTGTAAAGCATGGCTGGGGCGAGCTTAAGAGATCTTTTTCAAATTTTTCAGACACACCACCTACTGTAGACGATCTTTGAGAGAGAGTTCAGTTAAAATGGCGAGGCATTTCAGCCGAAACAACTAGAAAGCTGGTAGAAAGCATGCCCAATAGAATTACTGCAGTTTTGAAAACCAAAGGAGACTATACCACATATTAAATTAAGATTATCGGCTGGTCAGAAAATTGATCACTTCCATGAAATACATTTTTAATTAATTATTTACATATGATGATGTCAAAATAAATTGTTTTTTTATTTTTTAAATAAATTATTAAATAAACAGTTTAATGAGAAAAGGAAACTTGAAAAATACTTTTAGTTTTATTTTGGTATAATAAAATATTACCATGTTATAAAATCGTGATCAATTATGTGACTCACTGTATCTAGATAGCTTAGAATATAACAGAAAATAAATTATATAATGTTTTAAAGGCAAGAATTCCAGTTCCATTAAAGGGTGAGTTAAATCTAAATTTAGAAGAAATCAAACCGACTAACTAATGTATAATACTAAAAAAATATAAGGTCTTAGGTTATTTAATAAAATTTGAATTCCATCACATTAAAATTTAAATTCAGGGTGTTGGTGGGCAAATCGATCGTGGTAAAAAATCTGCCGGCTGACACACTGCATTTTGCAAATAAAACTCAAGAAGCACTTGTACCTGCTAAAAAAACTCAAGTGCGACATGTGTCTATGTGTGCGTAAAATTATTTTAATTTTATATTAGATTCTTGAGCGAAACCGAAAAGAAAAACAAAAATGTAGAACATCTAGTTGGTATTGAAGCACGATGTAAAGTTCCCACATTTGCTTCGTCGTTTTTTTTTTGTCAAAATTCAATTTCATACTAACATGTAAAATCAAAAAAAATATTGTGACCGTAATTTTTTTTTCTTTTTCGTTTGTGTTAAAATTATATAGGTGCAAACGTGGTGCAAAAAAACCTACTTTAAAATTTTGTTCATATGTGAAAGGGTGAGAGAAGAAAAACGAATCGTCTTTCCGCACGGCTTGTGGAGTGGAACTTCTCAACAAATTAATTTTCCAAATTGACGAAGTTACCCACGTCAAATTCTATACCGCAACACCTGCAGATAAGGCCACGATATTAGCAAAAATGCAGAAGATGCCCTAAGAAGATGCCCTTATTTAACCCGAATAGCGTTGATTTCTAGAGCTAGTATCGTGGCCTGTCTGGCCATATATGTCGCTTTGTGGTTTTATCTCCAATTATTGCGGCATACAATTTAATGTGGACGCATTAAACAAAATATCGCTATTCGGGTTAAATATATTTAAAAAAAAATTACCAGTAATTTCTTTTACATTACTATTATTTTTTGATATAGCTTGTTTTTTCTTGTTTTAATGGTTTTCCGGGACGATGCTACACTTTTCCGGGATGGCTACACTTCATTTTCAAGTCAATATGCCGCTCCACACAGCGCGGCAACATAATGCGTTTTACTTCGTCTTTTACCTCTTCGCTTATAAAGAAAAATATTGGGTCAGAATAAATTGACAAGAAATAGTCATAAAGAATTTTTTAAGGCATCGTTTTCAAGGTCCCTAAATTCTCTATAAAATGGCTAATTTGGATTTGGAAATAAAGTATGGAACAAGTTCGTTTACAGTCTCAAACAGCAGCATATTTTTTCTTTTATTTGAGACAATTTTTTTTTTACTCGAAAAAGTCATAAAAAACAAAATAAAATATTACGGATTCCAGTATTGAACAAAAGACAAAATTCCCTTCAATTACAAATTATTATTTTGAAAAGAGTGTTATTTCACTAAGATGCAAGTTCAATTCTGAGTATTTCTTCGACAAAAAATTCTGTTCAGACTTTTTTTTTGACGCGGTGTATGTTCTGTACCAAATTTTTGTAATTGCTTTATTAGATATTTGGGAAAGTAAAAAGTGAAATGCATCGATAGTGGCATGTTTGAAAAATATTTTAAATGCAGTACTCTCTAATGATTATCATTTAAAAAACGTCCGGTTAATTTTCATTTGGGATATTTATGAAAACTCGTTTGAATATAACACATACAAAAAATTTGATAATATCTAAAAATTGACCATTTAAAGTGGCATGGCTGGAAAAAGATTCAAATGAAAGGTCTTAGTAATGGTCACACATGGAAAAAGGATGTACTAAGAAATCTCGGATTTAAAAATCTCATTTTTCAAAATCTATGTTTTCAAAATCCCGGTTTTAAAAATCACTATTTTCTTTTCTTCTAGTTCTAATTGCACAAAATAATTAATAAAGTTTTTTAATTGCAAGATTTGGTATTTGCAACATTTTGTAATTGCAACATTTTGAAATGCAATAATTATGTAGAGGCTATAACAGCTTCAATAACTCTCACGGGCACTTAGCCCTCTATCCCTATTAGATATTTTCTAGAACTTTATCGCAAACTCATTTTTGAATTTAGTCCAAAAATCATTTAAGTCCCATTTTCCCACATGCCAAATTTTAAAATTCAAACCGGGATTTCCTAAAAATCGGGTTTTTTTTTATACACACACCCCTGGAAAACATTTCAGGTTGATTTGCATATAAAGAGTCCGGGAAAATTTGATTGAACATATCGGATACACAAAATATGAAAATTTCTAAAAATTGATCGGTTAGAGTGTCATGGTTGAAAATACATTCAAATTAAAGGTCGCAATGATTCTAACACATTTCAAAAATTACAGGCCAATTTTCATTTGGGGAGTTCAGAAATCTTCGATTGAAAATATCACACACAAAAAGTTTCAAAACTTCCAACAATTGAACGTGTAATGGCTGGAAAATACATTAAAATGAAAAGCGTTTCTTGAATATTATTTAGGTCGATTTTTATGTCGTTAGCTTTGGAAATCGATTCGATCAATTCGATTCAAGAAAACGTATAAGTTGCTTAAAAATTCACAAAAATCTGAAGCAAAGCATCTGAAAAATGTCGATAATGTAGACAAAAACTTTATGTCGGAAAGAAGTTTTATTTTATTATATATTATGATTTGATTATTTCATAAAATCAACTAAAACTATTGAAATAAAAAATTTTCATACAAAACTATTAAAACAAATATAACAAACCAAATTAGATGTTTGTGGAGATAAGATGTGAAATGCATCTATAGAACGCACCCCCACAAATGATTATCTTTTGAAAAGCGTCCGGTCAATTTTCATTTTGGGAGTACAGAAAAATATTCTTTCAGGGGTAACTAACACAAAGGCCTTTCAATTATTAAAAATTTTGAAACTTTTTGTGTTTGTTTATGTTACTTACATTATTAAAATTTTTTCCATTACTTACATTATTGTGTTGGGTTGTCGCCTGTCTTGGTCTCTTACATCAAGATCTCGAATTACGTAATAAAGCTACGACTAAGTGGTTTTAAAGTGTCACTTTGCGTTGTTTCTTTTTTAAAAACATTGCGGAACTGGTTTTATACAACCAATACTAAATCTATAAAGTAGCTAAAATTCCTCTATGTATCGAGATTTTTATCTGCCACTGTATTTTCGAAACATAAAGTTAGGAAAAGTTATAAGTTTTTATGTTATTCAAAATTTATTATGAACACAACACATCATAGAGATAAATGATTGATCTGCCGATGAAAGTGAATAGATTAAATATGTATAGCGCATTATATGATTATTAATATTAAATATGGCGTACAAATTCTAAAGGGATTGAAAAAGATTTGAATAAAAACATGTATACAATTTACGTATGTATATGTTTATAAAATATTGTGTTAAAAATATGTATTCAAGTGTTAGCGAATCTATCAATCATGGCATTGATTTTATGTTCTCTCTAAATTTTTTTGGGGCCGGCTTTTTTTTTTAACCATAATGTGCTATATGATGTTACTACTGTTGTCGATACATATTATATATAGTGTAGCCGAAAAATCGGAAGGATACGCATATATACGAGTATTTGTGTATATTTATAGAGTTTTGAAGGAAATGAAATGCGAAAATCAGATAAAGTATAATGCTCTTGGGTCTAATTAAATTAAAACTGGAAAATCGCTGCCAAATTTTTTTTTATGTAATAATATGAAAATGTATTTTTGGTTTCGATTTGGAAATCCGGTCATTGAATAGGTAATTATCCGGTTAATCGGTGATGTCCAATTTTATGGGATTATATATTGCGAACAGACTCCAAACCATAAGCAGAGAAAGTTGCTAGTAAAATTTTTCACAGAAGTTCAGAGAACTGCGTTTATTTAAAAGTGTTTTAGTCCCTACACATAAAGAAACTATCATTTGAATGAATCGGTAACCGCCTTAGAACCAATGGTATGATTTTTTCAGTGCTTAACAAAAAAAACCTTTGAGGCAGCCGGAAAATATTCTTATTAAGATATGTTTTACCAAATCCGCTGGTTTTTGATAAAGCATAAGAGGTTAGTAGAGAAACCCAAAAAAAAATCTATTGACATACAAATAATTAAAGGCTCATTATATGAAACTGGAATCCATCCCATTCCATAGGATACAAATTATGACTTAAAACATCAAACTTTGTCAGTTTCTATAATGAGCCTTTTCCAGTTCACGTAAAAATCTTTCAGTATTTTTAGATTCCGAAATTATCAGTGTGATTGTTTGCTGTTCTCAAACGTCATTCTTAAGTCAAACGCACGAGCATAAAAATAAAATTAACAGTTAAAAAATGAAATTTAGATATAATCGTAATCATTGTACTGTTTCAATAATGTTATGCACATCAAACTTACACTGTTGCAATGTGTTGATATTAGAAATGAATTTACAAAAAATAAAATTCACAATGTTTGTTCTTCATATTCTTGTTAAACGTTAAACGGATCGAATACTAAACGACTCTAAATATCCCATTTTGGCAGTAAAACAAATATCTCGCCAAAATCCATTTAAAAGTTTAAAGAAAATATTTTTTACTGTCGTCTATTTGGCCTAATAGTCGTTGACGAGTCAAAATAATGATATGACTGCTTCGTGAATTAAACTGTCATACATTGTCATGCGGTTATAACATTTTTCCTTAACTTGCTATATAATAAGGTACATCGAAATGTGGCCACCAAAACCAAACAAACAACTCTTGGTAAAAAATTAAGACCGAGATGAATTTGAAAATTTTTACGTCGTGTTTACGTGGAAAATTCGAGAAATTTTATGCATGCTTCAGAGAACTACAATTCAAAAATATGTGGCGTTCTTAAAAAAAATTATAAGTTTTTGAACAATTTTTTTATTTTATTCAACACAAACTAGGAGCGTTCAGCGTTAAGGCGCTTGTCTTAATGTTATTATTAATCAAGCATTTTATAAAAAGTGCTCACAATAAAGTTCTCAGAGATCAGTATTGCGTTCACACAATCATTAGAGATCGAGAATATTGTATCACAATGGTCATGAAAACATTTCATCTGCATTTGCCAATGCCAATCGATTTCAATTAGGTTAGTTTACATTGCATCTACATCGTTATGTATAGCAGTTTATTCTGATTGGTCGAAGGAAGCCATATAGGACAAAACCTTGAATTCATTTATTTTATTCATTATTAGGTTTCAGTGGTTGACACTTAGGCCATTTGTTTGGCCCATTGTGATACCACGCATTCACGCCACATCATTAACCCATTCACCTATTCACCTACTCACACAACTACAGTATACCACCTGCACATTGCAAGCTCAATGTCAACCTGTACATTAACATGGACGGTGGGTCGGCGCTGAATTCTGCACTCCATCAGAGGGTCATAGTTGTGTTTATTAACATCACCGATGGTAATTGATGATGAAAATTCGATTTGCATCTAGCCTCTGATGGGATTCGAACCCAGTACCTCCCGGTCTAAGTGCCGAAGCTTTAACCACTACACCACTTGTCCGGTATTTTATTCATTAATATTGAGTGGAATTTTCGAATTTGTCTAACCTCAACCTATTCATATTAGCTTTCACATGTGTCCAGCTTCTAATTTGTTTGACTATGATGCTACATAAAATTTGCCTCGATTTTTAGCAGAGATGGTCACTCTAATGCCACAACTCAGATTATTGCCCGCTAATTCTACAAACTATAATATTGGATTCCAGGAGTTTTCAGATTTGTTTATAGCTTACTACGAATATTTTTTTTTCTAAGATATTTTAAAAAGGTCCATAATACAGTTTTTATACAGAACAGTTATAGATCGACAGTTACAGCAAACGAAGGTTATAACAGTAGTGCTCAAGCGTGATGCATATGTTGCGGTGAAAATGTCTGCTAACTTTTTCTACTAATGTATATAAAGGAGGTCGGTAATGCAGTTTTCCCTGCGTAATTTTCCTGCTAACTTCAGTAGCATTATTTTTTATCAATTTTAAATCATTTTCTCAGCACACCATAAAATAATAATTTTCGAAAGTACTAAATGGGCGTGTATTTTTGTAACCAACATTTTCCACATCACGTGGCAACATTTATCAAATGTCAAAAAAAATAGTATGTGAAATTAAATTATTTGTATCGACAGTTACAGCAAGCGAGCACGATAAAGGTAATTCTCAAGCGTGATGCATATGTTGCGGTGAAAATCCGAATTACGTAAGTATCCTAATAAAAATTGGTAAAAATGTTTTATTTCCTCGAAAGGTATGAAATGGGAGTCATATATTCCTGAAATGATTTAGCCGCTCCACCACAGACAACTTTTCATGGAATTAGAAGTCATTTGAAACAGGAGCGGGAGCTAATTGCGCCCCTCATGTTGTTTAGCTCTCTGATGAGGAATAATTTAAACATTATGGGATATAGAGGAAAGGTCAGCATATAATATCGATCTCGTCGAAACTGTGTACAACAGGTTCAACAACCACCATACGTAAAAGTGCCACTTTACTGAGTTTTGGTTGATAATAAAATCTATTTTACTCGAAATAGCCCGAAACTTAAACACGAGGATTTAGCCGGCTCATACACTGCATTTTAAAAGAAAAACTCAAGCCGCACATGTATGTGTAAAATTATTTTCATTTCTCATTTCAAAAATTTTTTTTTTCTCAAATTAAATAGAACGCCGCCGAACTCTAGTCTTTACTCGGCTTAATTAAAGGAAGCCACAATAAAGCTTCAAACGCTTAGTGAGTGTAAACAAACTTTCTTAAAAGTATATGCAGAATATACCGAGGTTATCTGACAAAAGTATTGTACGCAAGACACAAAATACAAATAGAATGTACTCACCGTGCAAATTGAAAGTACGGCCATTAAGTACTCCAAATTGATACCATATAAGTTTTGAGATATATCAGGGACGAATTCCATGTTCCAACACATTTTATTAGCAAATCTTCGGAAAATGTATTGCGCCGTTGCTGAACATGAAAAGCGTTTTGAAATCTCGAATGTTTTCATTTGATTTATATTTCGGCATATTATTGGCTTTCTTGCTTTGGCATCTTTGCAAGGTAATGGGTATGCTGCAACAGTGTTAATGTTCGTTCAAAGGATCGGTTCGTTACCACTAAAAACATCCTAAGATAAATGAGATTAGCCTCATCAATACCAAAAAAGTAAACTGTTTGAACATACGATTGACGATCTGGGGAGACACAATTCAATTGTATGTGTCAATTGTATCGATCGCGGTTGGTTTCAACCCCATTTCCAAAGCGCTACGATATTTAAAATCTCATGATAAAATGAACAATGTCACATCCTTGTGTGATATCTAAGTAACATAAATATAAGTGCGGTGTCGATTATATGAACCAAAATGTATATATTTATGTGATAATAATAATATGTGAAAGTTTTGGATCTCCTTACATAATATTCAACCCAGAAATACGTCAGCACGATTTCGTAACAGCTGTGGCCTTAGACTACTGTAAGCTAAGCATTTTGGCGAATTACCGGTTGAAACCCGAAAACGTTCAGCTTACTTAAATAATATTTTCTGTGTTCATATGAACCAATATGTATGTCTGGTTGACCGTTAAATGTGCCGCTGAAAATAATTGTTAGGCCATTATTGGTCCATGTGGCTGTGAATAAAAGGGAATGAATCCTGCCATTGTCCTAATTTATAAAATATGAATGCCATCTTTTTAAAGACTAAATTTGAATGTAATGCAAAAATAGTTTGGCATAGTGAAATACAATTTGAAATTATGTTTTCAACTCGTGATCAGCCCAGGGTCACTATATATACCAACAAATCTTTATAAATATTGATCGGTCGATGTTGGTCGAAACAAAATATATCATTTCCTATGTTAGACCTAAATAATACCATTTTATCAGATTTCGAAAAGACACTTGATGGCTGATTTGGATTTAGAACATCATTAAAAAATATTGTCAGCGTAACTCTGAGTCTATAAGGACAACTGTGTTTAATTCTGTGATCATTTCTGTGTTTATATTTCGTTACTTAGAACAGGCCCAGTGGTTAAATACCACCAGCTGTAATATGCAAATGTTAATTTTCTTCGTCTGATTTAATCGGTGATGACAGTAATTATTAAACTATTACCTTTTGTTAGAAGTGTAAAAGATTTCTTAAAGGAAAGAAATGCGAAGTTATAAAAATGCTAAAAAGGATATCAAGCAACAAAAGAGTTGAGCAAAGATTAATGTGTTCGTGTAGGGCAGTACAATAAGTATCAATTGATGTTTCCTGAGAGTTTAGTTTAATAAGAATCTCCTAATCCTCCTATATACTATTCCATAATTTAGAGCTTACTAGGCTCTACACCGCGATATTGCAATAATATTAAATACTAACTGTTAAGATTTGAGAGGCGTTTACAATTTTTTTTATTTTCTGCGTTTTTTTTTATTTGAGCCGGATATATTGAACTGTAACAATAATTAAATTACAATCAAACGATTGAAAGTACATCGAAATTCAGTTTAACAAGAAATTAAAACGAACAATGGCGATAGACCAAACGTATTAAAATCGAGGAATAAGCCCGAACATTCTGCAACATATTGGGTCAAACATTGCTGTTGAATTGGTGGACGAGTCGAGAGAGGTTCAACAGGTATTAGCAGTAACATTGTAAGTGTTTCTGTAAATTATTTTTATTTTTTCTGATTTCATTCAAATTTATTCTTTTAAAACATTTAACGTAAATTATTCATAAATCAGTCAAATTAATTCTATGTAAGCGTTAAGCGAATATTTCAATTTGGTATGCTAAATAGACCTGTAAATCATTACAGGCAGCAATTGTTTCACATTTTAACGAAACGTTTCAAAAGGGTTGTGATACCTTTGAGGAAAGGCATCACAACATAAAAGCAACTATATTACCTCTTACAGAGCCTTTCAAGGATAATAAATTTTGTCAAAAACGCAATACAGAGATACCAATGGAAGATGTTTTTCTGCCTTTGCGAGAAAATTTTGTTACGGGTGGTTCAAAACAAATAGCCGCCAAAAGGTTTTCGTATTTAGAACGAAAACTGGCCCATGACTCGAAACTTAAAGAACAATATATTATGTTCATGAACGAATATCTCACATTGGGTCACGTGAATGAAGTTATTGATTCTGTACAAAGCGATAACATATGTTACTATATTCCCCATCATGCAATACTTTGTCCGAATAGTTCTTCAACTAAAATTAGGGTTGCGTTCGACGCTTGGGCATAAAACTCAAATGATAACTCGCGTTAAACGATGTTAATGGTTGGACCAACTGTTCAATCGGACTTGTTTAGTATTATTTTATATGGTTTCGGAAATATCGGTTCGCTATATGACTTCAGATATACAAAAACTGGATAGAAAACTTTATGTTGACTGTATGTACACAGGTCTTCAGCGTATTCTTTGGCGAAATAATCCCCAAGATACTTTGAAGACATATGAATTAGCAACAGTAACATACGGGACCGTAGTGGCTCCATTTCTACCTACCCGATCGACGAAGCAACTGGCTCTCGACGAACCATCAACATTTCCTATTGCATCACAAGCACCGTTAAATAACTCGTATGATATACGACAATTATGAAAAGAAAGGTGTTATCAGATATAGCAAAACTGTTCGATCCTTTAGGATTGCTTTCGCAAAATAAACTAGATTGAGACGAAATTATACCCATTGAAATTAAACATATATGGACATTCTTTCGAAACAATTTACCTGTAATAACCCAATTTAAATTACCGAGATATGTCATCGCAAGAAATGTAGTATTAAAACGAACAGAACTTCACGGATTCGTTGAAGCATCCGATAAAGTATACGGTGCTTGCTTATATTTGAGGACAATAGATATTGAGAGCAATGCTAGTGTAAACTTGCTTTGTAGAAAGTTCCGGGTCGCTCCCTTAAAAACTATTACACTGCCACATCTCAAGCTATGTGCAGCGCTGCTTTTATCAAAATTAATCAAAACAACAATTGAATCATTAAGTATGAGTTTTGAAGATGTTATTCTGTGGACCGATTCATCAATTACTTTGTATTGGATAGTTACACCACCGCACAACTTAAAGACTTTTGTAGCCAACAGAACTAGTGACATATAGCAACACACTATTAATTTAACATGACGTCATATCCCATCTCAATCTAATCCTACAGACAACGGACGCGTGGATTAATGCCACACGAGCTTAAGGATACATCAATGTGGTGGTATGGTCCAAACGTTAAGCATAAAACAGAAATTATTGTAAAAACTCTCTTTAACACTAAAGATTGTTACATAAATCTTGCACTTAAATCTGTAAAATTCAATGTTTTTACAAGTTTAAGCACAAAAATCAGAATAGCAAAGTTCTTACAGAATCGTTGATGTTTAAACGGCACAGCTCATTTAATAAGCTTCTTCGAGTTTGAGCGTATTGTTTGCGTTTTGCGAATAAATGTAAAAAGAATATAGCGGAGAATTCCGAATTAACTGTTCAAGAATTGGATAATATGTTAAAATCGTTGATAAAACATGTACAACAAAGTGCATTTTAAACAGAAATCAAATATTTAACAGCAAATAAACATCTACCAAATAATACTAATATCAAACCGTTCAATCCATTTTTAGACAAAAATGGACTATTAAGAGTTGGAGGGAGATAAAAGAATATAAATATTGATTATCGCTCAAAACATCAGATAATCATGACTTGGTTAACATTTTGTACAAACACGAACATAAAAAATAGGGTCACGCGACGTCAACTTCTTTTGTCGTTGGTTCCTCGAAGATTTTGGTCCATCCATGGAATTTGCGTAATTTGTGCACGAACAACGTTGATTTTAATGCAAATAATGGGTGATTTACGCGAACAACGAGTTGCACAGACAATACCATTCCTTAAAACACAGGGGTAGATTTCCGTGGTCTTGTACCTTATAAAACATAAGTTGCTTCTTTATTATTTTTCTCTATTAAGGCCATACATCTTGAAGTGGTAGGTGATTTGACTGCCGAATCTTTTATAGTATGTCTCGATGGAGATTTTTGCCTCGTCGTGTTAAGGTTGACAATATTTGGTCCGACAATGCAACAAATTTTAGTGGTGCAAATAAAGAACTAAACAAATTACAAAGTGATTTTTTCGCGCAGAATGAACTAAATAAAATTACTTCCTTCTGTGCAACTGAACATATTACCTAAATACAATCAAGTAATCATTTCTTTATTATGGCATCAAAAGAAATATTGGCAAACGTATTGTTTTAATTCTTTTTATTTGTTAAAAATAAAAATAAAATCAGAACGACACAATCGTACTAAAAATATTATACTAATAAAAATGCATTTAATAAAATGATTGCATTTTTATTAAACAAACAACAAAAATAATAATACAGTCCAAAAAACATAAAAGGATTCACTAACCATACAGGCATAAATTCCACTGCGCTGTTGAAAGTTATCAAGCCTACAGCAACATTCTTTGCCAAAGAATATTTTAAAATTAGCAACTGTAAATAGGATGACATATAATACACGAGCTTCTGTGGACGGATTTTAAGGTTATTTATTAATTATTTAAGGTCACTAGGACAACTATCCTAGTCAGCTTTTGAGAGCAGAATTCACAAAAAGCTTATTAGTAGCCGATTATTAGCAATAAGAGTACGAAAATTAAGATATTCAATGTTACACATAGTAAAGACATTAATCAAAAACATTTCCATATACCAATCAAATCACTGATTTACATATCATGTTTATTGGCACTAAAAAAATTTTCAATCATTTCTAAAATATCTAGTATATAATTTTTAAACTTCGTTTTAGCATTTGGACTACATTCTCACATGCTGATTGCCTTAAGGCCATAGATTTAGCATGTTATCGTCGAAAAAAATGGTTTTTGGTTAAATTTGAAAATAATTCTAATTTTCTAACAAAAACCACTAACTATCAGTTTTGGCGAGTTTAATGTGTTAGACGCCAGCCAAATTTTAACTATATACTATATTTTAAAGCTGTCAAATTTTCTCCTTAATACTAACATATATAAATACAACAACACATAACTAAATAATAATAGTAATAATAATAAAATATTCATCTGATTCGTGATGAGAAACGATGATTTGAATTGTTTGACGTTATGTACGTTATGAGCGGATTTGGTAGCAACAAAGAAAATAGTTCTTTTTCCGTTTCATTTCCTTTCTTATATATGTAATACAAAAATCTAATACATATAACATACATATAGGCAAATCCCATTTTGTATTATCTTATATATACGAGGTTTATAAGAAATAAGCCATATATTTATAAATTATATACACATTTTTCCGTTTTAGTTAAAATCTAAATATTTTTTTTTATTATCTAGTAACTTTATATATATATCACAAATGAACGCTGCCGGTTATATACCCGACATTTATATACAGCAATACAATTATGTGAATCTGTTGAAGAAATTTGGCGACATATATTTTTATTTTTGATTCATGATAATAATTCTAAAATATTTCTACCATTATTTGTTGTTATGTAGACAATACCCGAAAAAAATATTCTCATATTCAAATTTCATAGATATTAAAAACATAATTTTTTTATTGCCTAAGTGCAGTGAATACTAAATACCCGAACTAAATTTTTGTACACGACACATTCCTTGGCGTGTAGTCTCTAGTAAATTTTTCCACTAATCGACACAATTTTTACATTTCCCATTATAACAAAGTTAATATGGGATAAGTATAACGTTCTTCATTTCTTAAAATACAATCAATATATTGGGGTAGATACTCGATCGGCTAGCAAGCAAGCAATTTGCTATCCGAAATCCTGGCTACTCAATCAATTTTTCTAAGAAAATTTGAATTTCAATTTATATTTTTATAAAATTTTTGTTTGATTTTGTAATAGCATAGTAAAATAATACAAAAATGTGCTGTTCATTTTTTGAAGCCGTAAAATTTACCGTGCAATCGCAAAAAAAAAACAAAATTTGTTTGAAAAATATAATTTGAAATTCAAATTTCCTTGGCAAAATTGATTAAGTAGCCAGGATTTCGGCTACCAAATTGCTTACTTGCGAGTATCTATCCCATTGACTAGAAAAACAAACGGTACAAATTCTAATGCACTACATATTTTTTTATCAAAGTGTGCTTTGAGAAAAAAAAATTGTTTTCCCGTCACCTTCCTTTACATCTTTTGAATTGTAACGGACCTAAAACTAACTTAATTGTATTTATGACCAGTGGCACTAGTCTGGTATTTCCCCGGGAATAGGGAATTGGGGAAAGAATTTATATGTAATTTCTGGTCAATATTTTTTTTCCAGACTACTGAGGAGCAACATTTGATTTGGAATTGGCAGGAAAAATTATTCCCAATTTTGTTTTGTTTCGAAAAAATTAAGATGAGCTTTTTTAGACCTCCTAGACCACAAACCCCAGGTAATTTATTCCCAAGAAAGTGCGAGCTCTTTTAAGAGTCATGTTTGGGGAGTCGTGTCTTAGTATATACAAAATGGCTCTTAGATATAAGTACAATTCGGGAGATAATGGACGACATTAGTCCGAACAAAAAATGTATCAAAATGATGATTAAACCGTTTTCTTATAGCTTCTTTAAGATTCTTTATGGATACTCTTCATAAGATTTAGAAGCCATTAAAATATCATTTGCACATGCGAAAGCTAAATTTAGTCTCGAAAGAACCAAATGCATACATTTTTGAAAAATTTGTGCTACATTCTTAGACCGAAAATTATACTAGTACACTCGAATAATTCAAAGGGAGTTGAAATCGCGGAATATAGTTAGCGCTGGAAATTCATATGATGTCATATCTTTTGTAGCATCCACTTTCACACACAATACAATTTTACATATTTTTACATTCAATAAAGAAAAGCTTCTAACTTTTTGGTGAAAAAACAAAAACTAGTTAAAAAATGTAATACATGCTACTCGGCTCATATACAGCAAATAATGTAAGTAACCCAATAACTAAAAACTAAAAAAAGAACGTACCCAATATTAAGGTATTTGTAAGGGGTGCCAACCTGACTGAACTTTGATCAAGACGTTTCATAAGTAAATGTCAAGACAAAAATAAAACTTGGAATATGCATTGCGACCAAAAACCAGTTCAGTCGATGATGCTCGCAGCTCCTCACTGAAAACGATCCTCAATCCTAATAACATAATGGCTGCTTTAAATGTACGATGCCAACGCTCTACTATTCCATTGCTCTTTGGGTTATAGCTTGTTGTACACTTTCTCTCGAAGCCAAGCAAATTCGGAAATTCCGCGAACAAAGTTGATTCGAATTGAGTACCATGGTCTGTGCTTCTTGATTCACGTTGAGTAAATAGCGAATGCAACAGTCGAAAGAAAGATATCCGGCACTGGAATAACTATCAGCCAACGGGAAAAGCGATTTAGCATCGTCACGTAATAGCGTCATCTCTCCGAAATAGGCAATGGACCAAAGATATATAAGTGCACTTCAGCACAACGTCGCAATGAGAACGTATACGAACTGAGCGGCGATCTTGTATACTGTGCAACTTTTGCTATTAGACAATGGATGGCCAGGTGAGCTGCTTAATCAATAATTTGACCGACGCTTTAACACCTTGGTGTGACAGATTATGGTAAGCTTCTAAAACGAATTTTCGAAAATCTGCTGGAATAAAAGGTCGTGGTGAATCAGTCGACACGTCGCAATATAAGACATTGTTCGAAGTGTTGTTCCAATTGAATGATAACGGAAGTTGTTTGAAATTAAGTTTGCTGTTTGTATCAAGTTTTAATATGTTCTGAAGCTCTTCGTCTTTCTCTTGTGCTATTGCTAATACCTTATAATCCCCACTTTCCGGTACATCAATCTGCTCATTACGTGACAGAGCATCCGCGACAACATTGTCCGAATCGGATATGTGCTGAATGTCTGTGGTGAGCTGCCCGATAATATCCAGGTATCGGAATTGTGTAACGCAAAAGCCACTGGCTTATGATCGGTATACCGCGTATAGTCACGTCCCTCTAATAAACATTTAAAATGCTTCACTCCTATGTTGAATATGCTGCGAGTAATTCTCGATCTACGATGCTACGTAGGCGCTATATTTTTATTGTGTATCAGTAAGCGGAAATTGGTGGATGGGCTAAAAGAGTAGCTTGACATAATTATAATTTAGATTCCGTGAATGCTTTGACAGTTTCTGATGTCCACGCGATCGGCGTATTGCTATTCTTTTTGTATCCTTTCAAAAAGTTTTTCAACAATAATTGGTATGCTGCGTTAGGCAAAAACGGCGATAAAAATTTGTCATTCCTATAAGAACTGGAAATCCTGGATAACTTGAACGTGTTCATGAGCGGGTAAAAATTTAATTCGAGATTGTGCAAATACACACTTGTTTGCATTTATCACGAGACCATGTTCTAAGAATCTTTGTAGAATCATGCCACTATTGTTATGCATCAAACATTGAAAGGACTGGGCTGTAGTATCTATTGTTATCAGATGATATGCCTAAATCATTATGCCTGGATAACGGTCAGGAATTGTTATTCTATTAAAAGCGTGGTAGTCACCGCATAGCCTCCATTCACAATTCTTTTTTGTACCAAGTATAAAGGACTGGATCATGGAATGTCGCTAGGTCGGTATATACTTTGTGCGATTAATTTTTCAATTTCTTCTTTGGCAATTTCCAATTCGTCTGGCGCCAGGCGGCATGCTTTACATTATACTGGATGACGCGTTAGTCTTCAATGTATGTGTGACATTATCGATAGTTTACTGGTTTTTTGAACTCGCAAGGTTTGTAATTCTAGTGAAACTCGCGTAATGCTTACAACCTACAGTACAATGGAGTGCTTTATCATCAAAACGGCTGTGATGAAAAAAATTCCGGATTGTGTACAATTTAATTGTTAGAGATTTGGGCGAATTATCACGATCTGCATAAGAATTATAATATGAACGTTTTTCGAATTTATCTTCCATCGACCCCAGTAAAAGGTTCACCAAAATTGATCGTAAAATGCTGTTTTCTTCGTATTAAATATAAAAATAGCATTTTTCGAATTTTGAATTTAAACGACCATTTGATCTGAACTGGGATGTGTGTCTAAATTTACTCCTATAATTTGATCTTGATCGAGATTTTGGGTTAATTATAGAATTTTCTGAAATCTGCAATTTCATCGTTTCATATATGTAGATGATGAATTTTGAAAATTGTTACCCGATCATTACGAATCAAAAGGATTACCAGAACAATTTGCATTTAATTTAATTTTCGGCATCACCTTCATCATTTTGCAAGCTCGTTCAGCCAAAGCGTTAAGTGTCAGGTCGTTTTCAAATATGGTTAAAACCACTTGAGATTGAGATGGTAAAGTTATCTTCCACAATTATCAAAGAAATCGCGATGGCTTTCTATCACCTAATTTAAGTTACATAAAATAATATCTAATCGAGACATTTCAGATATACCCAAAACTATGATAATGAGGAAGTACATTATTAGACTGTATCGGGAGGGGATCATGCGATCGAGAGTACAACGCTCCCACTGCATTGTGTATTTGCAAGTTAGATCGAATGTTAGCTACATAAAATTGTGATAGTTAAATAGAGAATCAAACCACGGGATTCTGAATACAAATTTTGTAAATTCTTGTTATATACATTTCCTGCAACTTCAACCCGTTATCAAGGGAGAGGGGGGGGGGGGGGGGTAGGTAAGCAACTAGGTTATTATCGTCAATATTTTCATTTAAAAAAAAAACTCGGAATGGCTCGTTTAAAAAAATAGTAAATTACGAGAAGTTAACTGAATTCGAATCTGTCATAGCAGCGTCCTCGATTTAGTTCCGTAATTACTGGGTTCGCACAACTATCAGGTTGTGACATTTCCAATTTTTGAATGGCGAAAACAAGCAAAATAAGTTCGGAAGAAAAAGAAAAGGAAAAAGAGGAATTGAAAATCCCAAAACAATTGAATCCGAATTAAAACTAAAATAATGACAAAACAAAGGAAATAATTTTAATTGTTCCCAGTGAAGTTATTGGTGAAACAACTTCCCCGATTGGCCTCCAATTAATTTTGGAGTTGGTGCCGTTAATGTTGAAAGCGGCCGTTTGTGTTAAAAATATATTATGCCATGCGTTATTCAAATGGCGAGTTGCACAATCTTGTTGGTCAAGCATACACCGTCTAAGCCAAACCTTTTCAATTCAGGTCATAAAAAGCTCTTTAGCATATATGTATGTAGAAAAGTTTAATTTAAAAATAAAATACGTTGAGTTGTATAATTATTTATTGTTTTATTGCATTTAGTATATAAATCCTATCAGATATTAACTAAGCAGTTCTTAAACAGGGTGACGAATGTTGCTACAAAAGCAAATGTGAATATTTCTGTTCTAAAATTTTTTTGTTTGATTTTTTTTAATTCATAAATTTTATGTCCCCATAATTACAAAATTGGAACAGTGTGGTCCGGCGACCTTAGGGCCAACAATGTTTGGTATTTCATAAGATTATTTTGGCACCAATGGTCGTCATAACTAGTCTTTTTATATGAAAACTTGCTCTATCTTATTGAAACCATACATTTCGGAAAATTAGTCGTAGTAGGCGAAATTTTGCGGATAAAAAGTGTTCCAGCATGCTCAGATACCTCTCTCTTCGCTGTAACAATGGTAACGTTTTCTTCAAGTAGGTGTCGGCAAAATAATTGGCACATACTGCACACGACACAATCACACGTTCTGCACGCATTCTTAAAAGGTGAATATAGTTTAATTTTAGTTTATATCAAAGTACGACTCGTTAGAACTCTAATTGAATTAGTGGATCTTCTGGATGAAGTAGCTCGTAAGTTAAATTTTATTTTTATAAGTAAATTAAAATCATTTTTCAAATTATGCAACTCCTGCGACCGACAGCTCAATTAAGCCTCGCCGCTTGAGCACATACCGATTTATTTAGGTCCTAAATGCTCTCTGCACCAAAATTGGAAAAAAAGTTCGTTTTGTGTTTGTGCCCCATCCTGCATTAGGATTGCTTATCGATTAACTAAATTGATTTTAAACATTGTAGTCAAATTATTTTAGAAGTATGAGCTAAATAGTTTGTTAAAGTAAGGATATTTTAATTCGTTGAGAAAACAATAATTCACAAAAATTTATTAATTCAAGATTCGATAAAGCGGTAAAACAAAATGTTTAGCTATTTAATTCGTGAATTTTTTTTATTTGTAATATTTAATTCTCATTTTGATGAGCTCAACAATTTTTATTTAATCCCCCTAGGCAAACTGTTTTGTTGCGCCCTCCCTGCACAAGCAAAGAAATAATAAAAGGAAATAATGTTGCTTCATGAAATGGTACTTATAGTTATATTAAGCATAAACAAAAATTATAATTTAAAAATACTATTAATATAAGTATCTAAAATTGAAAACAACTACTATGCAACACTTAGCAGCATCATTAAGAACAAAATTTAAGGAATGTGCATTGCAAAGCACAAAAAATTTCTAAAATTTATATCCAATATTTTCTTCCGTACTCCGTTTTCCTTTGCTTTTATTCCTTTCATGATACTTCCGTTATTGTAACCTTGTCGACGTAGCTGGTTAATATACAAAGAAATTCATTTCAACTCTTTTAAAATAATTTCTGCCATATTGTTGATCTGTTGTAGATTTTAAGAGTACGAAGCTCAAAAAATATTCGTTAATGATAACTTCAACTTTGTCATTATCTATTTATTTATATCCACAAACTGCATGATCATCGTCATTTGATCGATCTCACTGTGACATTTGGACACAATCTAAAATTGTTGAAAGATATTTTTCAAAAAGAACTGAACTTGAATTGTTCATCATAGTTGGCTTTCATGTCAGTAGTAATTGTAAGCTGAATCGGTTTTATGTGAGTCTTATTTTTTTAGTTTTATTTAAAGCCAAATTTTCTTTAATCAAAAAAATTTAAAAAGTATTCCTTTTCAAAGAGAACAAACGTGTTAATACGCCTTGCCAATATTTTTTTTTTGTTTGATAAGTCGTAAATGGTCATCGTCAATAGCTGTGCATGTTTTTAGACGTAACCCTAGCTCTTTCCATATCTGAAAGCATTCTAAGTGTTTTGGACTTTTCCCACGTAATAAAAGGATCGTGAATATATATCTTCTTTGTATGCCATTCTCTGCAACCATATTCGGTTATAGGCGAAGATTTTTTATTTTTATTTTCGATCAGTTTGCAGCAAAAACAAAACAATGAATGCTTAATAAGTGAATATTGTAACCAATTCTTATTAATTAGTTCACCACTAATAAGCCTTCTTTTATACTGATAGTTTGAAAATTTTCGATTATTAGAGCTAGAAAATGTCATGAATTTTTTGTGGCCAATTTTGAACTATCATATTACGAACTTTATTGTTGCATTTGATCGGTCATGCACCTGGGTCCTTGTAATCGTACTCTAATGATGAATTTTCTTCACGTGTGTCATTTTGATTCACAAGAACAGAATCTATAGCATCTACATCCAGAGAATATTCTCGATTCTCTGTTCTACATATATTTGAATCCTAGTTAATTGTACTGTTTTTGATGAAACTGGAACTGGAGTAATTCGCAAAGATGATTAAGAATGAGGACGCTTGGCGCCCTAACACTACTACTGTAAACAGGGTCATTAGTTTTATGAAAATCGACATTTTTCGGTTGTCATTTTTACAACAAATAGCTGCCATTGCACATTTCTACACATAATAATTTTAATCAACTATAAACGATTGGTGTAAATAGATATGTGTTCTATTTTAATTTTCCTTAAAACTATTTAAAAAATGAAAATATTCGTTTAATTTAAAAACTATTTCCTCCATTTTTGAAAAAATTGTTTTAATATTTAAAATTAAATAAATTCAACTTTGAACAAAATGGGACAAAATGGGTGTAATTTTGGCCAGTTTAACATGGCCAAGCCAATACAAAATAATTGTAAAAAGTGTAGTGTAGTGCAAAACCAGACAGACCTTATAGTGAATTAAATAAAAAGTACTATGGTAAGCTAAAGAATTTCAGGCTTAGTAACCATAAAATCTAAAATCTAAACCTCTAGATTTCAGATTTTATTTTTAGGCGCTCTCAACAGTTCAGAAACCTAGGCGACCACCTAGTTCGCATATATGGCGTTCACCCCTGACACCTACACTTTTCTTTTTTAAAGGATGTATTTCATGGTTTGCACAAAAAATTGCTCGATGAGTTAAAATTAATTGATTGAAATTAATAATTTTGTGCTGATTTTTTTTTTTAAAGAGTATCAGAGTAATGTTTGAAGCAAAATAATTTGGAATGGGTTCGGGTTCAAAGAAATATAAGTTACTTCAATTAAAGTTTTTCGTTTGACGAAGGAATACAATATCTATGAGCGTTTACGCCCTTAATTCTAACCAAAATTAATTTTTGATACCGAAAAGGCCCGGTCGACGTTTATTTGCTTCTAAAGGACTTAGTTCTATAACTCAAACTCTTGTTTACGCACTTTATTGTATTTTGTTATAGAATCAAAAAAAAAACAAATCATCTTGAACATGAGTGAGTAGCCGAGCTAGAATCCGAGAAAACTGAAAAATGACACTAAACTTTCACGAAAATTTTATCATCCTAGGATATCAGAGACAGGCCAAGGTTTCTAGGAATAAAAGATACCACAAAACTTTGTTACGACTATGTTGTCTTAACAAGACATTTTTTGTAAATTTGTTTCTATTCTCCACGGTTTCTTGCGTCCGGGTTTTTTGTTGTCTAAACGTGGTTTCTTGCGTCCGGGTTTTCGCTGTGTGAACGTGGTGTCTTGGTGGATGGATTCTTGTGTGTTTTTTTCTGTTATGTTGGCAACGGAACGAAAATGGGAGAGAAAGAGAGAGCAGTGCGCATCGAGTGTGTGCAAAGTAAAACGTTTTGAAAAAAATGTTTTTTCTTGTATGTCTCTCTTTTGTACCAACGAAAATTTGGTATAAAGGAGAGACAGAGAAGAGAGATTCATTTCTTCTAAAACATTTTATGAGTTGTGCGGGGCTCGAATTTTTTTGTATGATGACATTCGAGTTTTTGATTTTGATAAAGAACGCTCGAGTTCTATTTGGTTTAGATTTTTCTTCTTTTAGTTATATTGTTAAACAAAAAAAAAGTCTGTCGAGTTTTATAAAAAGTCAAGTTTAAATTTTCAAGTTAAGAAGAAAAAAAAATTGTTTGTAATTTTTGAAAGAACCGAGTGGTGAACATTCGAGGTGTTTCGTTAATGTAGAGAAATTATGTGACTACTGACCGATATTAAAAAAAATAAATAAAAGAAATAAAGAAAGTAGAAATTTGGTTTTGGTTCTTATAAAAAAAAAAGAAATTTTTAATTTTGAAAAAAAGATTTGGGTTTGAGTGATAAAACCGACTGCCATTTTGTATACATCGGCTCAGTTTAACTTTGTTTTGTTAAACCAAACAAAAGGTGTTGAAATTTAAAATTCTAACCGGGCAAATATATCGAATATACGCAACAACGGTCCGGAATTTATATGAAACATCGGTTCGCCAACTTGGTCAACGAAGTAACAAATTTAACGTGGGCTGACGAGTTCAACGAGTGCGGATACACGGACCTTCAGGTTTTTTCGTGTTTTTTTAAAACGGCGCTACCTCGCCATCCACATTATTTACGTCCTGCAATTGATAACCAACGGGTTGCCGGGTGAGGTTATTTCGTGAGGGTACAGATGAGGCGAGGCAACGCCTAATATTTTTGCGGCTGGACAACGCACAAATCAAATATTTCACGGGTGCCGTATAAATCAAACGGTACTTCCGTGTAGTTATCGTGGTGCTGACAAGGTGATGCTGCCATATGTGTTTTTGGTACCGTATTTTGTACGGGAGCTTTACGCACATTTATAAATTTCATTTTTACGGGTGGCCAGTTGAGGCTACTCTTTTGTGACGGATCCGGCGGCTAGTCGAGGCCTGCCGTATTATTTGGTATCAGCTTACCGGCGGTTGGGCCGCACCGGTGGAACACGCGGAGAAACGGCACCAAGGCCGCAACGGTGAATTTATTTTTATATAAAGTATATTATATTAAGGTACGATTTTTATTCTTTTTATTTGATTTTCTTTTTTTTAATTTTATATATATATTTCTAAATTTTGGTAAAATTAAATTTTGTGTTGTAATCGAGCGCCGCACAGCGGGTGCACGCTCAATGCGCAGTGTTCTCGCTTCTCGCGTCTCGTTTCGTCTCGCGTTTCTCTTCTCCAGTTGTTTTCTTTCGGCAATTATTTTTGTTGTATTATTTCTATTTCTGTAGTTGATATTCTTTGTAAAATGAATTATTAATTTTTCGGTTGTGTATGATGGGAGCGGAGACTCCCTCTGTGTTGGTTTAGTGTTTGCGGTCCCTTGGTGCCCGCATCCAATTTCGTAACCGGGGCTTTGCCCTGTTTGAATTCGAATGGATGTGCGCACCAAGGCACCTCTACCGGTTTATAATTTTGTTGTGTTCGTTCCTCAGGTTCCGGCCGACGAATTTCGGCGGAACTCGGTATTATTATTATTTGCGTTTTCCCCCAACTTTCTGTAATCATCACGGTGTAAGCCAGGAGCCCTGCAAGCCTCAAACCCCACGACCTTAGCACTTCTCCCTGAGAACGTAGCCGGCAAAAATCACCGTGGAGGCCTCTGCAGGTGCTTAGTGAATATCTGCAGGTTGGCAGTAGCCAGCCTGTAACAACTTGTCACCTTTCAACTTAGGCTAGCTGATTTATGTGATCACTACCAAACTTTTAATGAATTGGAAGTTGTATTACACAGTTTCAATGATTATCAATAAATTCAAGAAAAGTTTGATCAATATTATTAAAAGCGCGTGAATTTTTAGAAAAAGCAATTGATGCTCGTTCAGATAAACCTCCGAAGGTTGTTACAAATGGCGACATTAATCAAACATTAAGCGAGTTTGTTGAACAACAAAAAACATTTTACGAGTGTGTCAAAATATCAAATTCTGTACATGTACCTAAATTAAATATTGAACCATTTACGGGAGACTACAAGCAATGGCCTTCATTTCGAAACATTTGTACAAGCACGGTTGACAGTAACAAGAAGTTAAATGAATTCATAAATTACAACTATTAAAACCGTTTTGCGAGGAGAAGCTGCGACATTGTTAAGACATATCACTACCACTGAAGAAAATTATCAAGAAGCTTGGAAGAACCTTGAAACCAGATACAACAAAACAAAATCAATTGTTGCCGAATTGATTTAAACGTTCATTAATATAAGATTATGTAAAAGAGATCCGTGGTTAATTCAAATTTTACTAAATAAAATCGATGATGATTCAAGACATTTGTGGGCGATGCACTGGAATCCTGCTTACAAACCGAACCAAAGTCAAGTCACAGAGTAACAGGCTCACAACGCAAATCCCTTAACGCATTTAACATCGAAACTCAATCAGTCATTAAGGCCAGTTGTGTAAATTGTAATGAGGAACATTGGATACATAAATGTCTAACACTTTGAAATCTGAAGCTAAAATCGCGTTTTGAATGGTAAGGTCGAAAGGCTTATGTCAAAATTGTTAATGCCGAGGCCACTTTGCTAGTAATTGTCAATTTAAAACCAGCTGTTTAATTTGTCGCAAAAAACATGACTCATTGCTCCATAATTCTAGCGGAGGATTTCAAAACGGAGGCTCGCATCTTGCGTATATGTTAAGTGAACCATCAACTAAACAGTCTTCACCCGTTTCCAACGATATCAATCAATCATCAGCCACGAAATCATCTTTAATGAAAACTAATGGCAATAATATCACACAAAATCAACAATTGGATGTACATCAACAAATACAATGGCAGCAGAAGTTATTTTCACTAACGCAGTACGAAACCCACCTATAGTTTTATAACACTTCCTACTGCTATAATAAATGTAAAATCACGCAATAGGCAATTTGTACCAGCAAGGGTTTTGCTAGATTCGGGATCGCAATCGAGCTTTATTACCAAATCCTGTAGTCAACGCCTCGGCTTAACTAGATCGAAATCGAGTATTGAAATTTACGGCCTTTGCATTTGTTCCAAGCGTAAAGGCTAGAGGAAAAATATCGCTTATTATACAATCACGTCTAAACAAACATTACAATGTACAGCTGATAGCTCATATTACTAAAAGTATTACTCGTGACTTACCAGCAAGGGATTGTGACATACAAGGAACTGAATTAGAAGGAATTAATTTAGCAGATCCATATTTCAATCGCTCCTGTAATATTGATATTTTAATTGAATCAAACTTTGGTTGGTTAGTGGCTGGTGAACTAAAGCAACAAAAAGACAATATCATCGCTATGGCCGGATGTTCATCAGACAATGATATCAATTGTGTATTATTCAAGCTCTGCATAAAAATTTTTGGGAAATAGAGGAGATCCCAAATGAATTGAATCAGTTTGACAAAGAAGATGCGTGTGAATTATTCTATCGTTCAACAACGGAGAAAATTGACGGACGATATCAAGTACGGTTGCCATTCAAAACGCCACAAATGAAGTTAGGAGAAGCGTTTAATAACGCCAAACGTCGTTTATGTACAATGGAGAAGAGATTTGCAACCAATCGCGAATTTTATAATCAATACAAACAATTTATCGATGAATACCTCCAGTTAGGACAAATGCATGAGGTTAACGTTAAATGGACCGACCTACCAAAAGATGATTACAATAAATATTTACTACCTCATCATGTAGTTTTTAAGGACAGTTCAACAACACAACTTCGTGTGGTTTTTGACGCATCACGTAATTCGTCAAATTCAATATCTCTAAATGAAACACTGCAAGTGGGAGCAAAAATTCAACTCGACTTGAATACAATTTTGCTCAAATTTCGGACACATCAAATCGCCTTCGTCGCTGTTATTGAGAAAATGTTCCGACAGGTTTGTGTACATCCAAATGATAAAATGTATCAACTAATTCTTTTTAAAGAAGGTGATAACCTAAAGGTCTATATTTTGGATACTGTCACGTACGGTTTAACAAGTGCTCCTTATTTAGCGGTTCGCACGTTGAAGGCTATCGCTGAAGAATACTCGGATCAGTATCCAGAAGAATCAAAAATTATTACCAAGGATATATCACTAAAAATTATTAGAAAGTCGAGGTTTAAAATTGCGAAAGTGGATATCGAATTCTAATGAATTTCGAAACAATGGCGAAGGAAACGTAATTAAAGTGAACCTACTTAAGTGAAAAGGTAGTATCCCCATTTTTATTTTTCTGGGATTAAAACTGGGCTTACTTTAATACGAAGACTGCGGTTAAGATTCCACTCGAATCGAAGTTAAAAACATTTTTTATTTTTATTTGTACCACAAAATATTTCGGAAAAGTCAACGCTCGGGGAAAAAGTGTTGCCCCAGGAGTTGGACAGGGTGATTTTTTTATGTTAACATAGAGAGTACAGCATAAAAAAGAATGAAAGAAAACAAGGAAAATTATTTAAATTCTCGCTTAATACCATTGTCAAACACAAAAACTACAAAAAAAATTCACCTTTGAGTATGACATCATGCTTTTAAAAAATTGTACTTTCATCTTTTCTCTCATATACGTAATACGTATATACGTATGAAAAAGCTCTAAAGAGCTGTTTTATTGGTTTAATGACAACAACAAAAAAAAGGCAAATATATTTTGACTTTATCAAAAATAATCCACTTTTCATCAGCTTTTTTTCCGTGTGTGCTGGTAACATTTTTCTGCTTAATTTTATTTTATTTTATTTCAAATTCATGTGTATTTTCTTTATTTTTCCGTTTTTATAGAAATTTTTTGTTTGTTGTGTTATATAGAAAATGGTATAATATCCTGTTGAATTAACAACAACAACAAAAGGCATCAACAACATACTTGACAATTTACAACAGCTTTAACCTATCAACAATTCAATTTTTTGGAGAAGAATTATATGTACACAGACCGAGTATAGAGAGTTTTAAATAATGTTTTTTATCGCTGTTGTACATACGAGTGAATCGAGTACATATAGAGAGCATAATTTAAGTACATTACATATGTACTCGTACATGTACATTACATAAAAAAAAAAGTTAAATAATAACAATAATAATAATAAAACCATCGTTTGGTTTATTCTCAGTGGAATTAATTTACAAAATTAAATTTAACAAAAAAAAATGTGAAATAAAATGAGTACAGAAATTATATTCACACATGAGGTATACGAGTATAAATTCTGAAATAATTTAATTTTAAAAAATTCATTTTTTTGTTGTTTTTATTTTACAGACTATCACACCTTGTTTTGGTATATTTTAATGGATTTTTTATGTCACACACATCTATGTAGATGATTTTTTTTTGTTTGACTATAGTTCAATTTTTGTGTCATCTCTCTGTCATCACACACGATTCCCATAATAGTATTTTATATTATGTGTCATATATACGCTCTATAATCCACTGTGCGGTCTAACGACAAGTTCGTGGTTATAAATCGTCAAATTAGTAATTATTAAAACACCATACGACAGTTTGGGTTTGCTAATTATTAAGAGGATTTAGAGTACAAAATTGTACGATGCGCTATAAATTATTTAAAAATGGTGTGGCATAGGTACATATATCATTGCCAGTATAAGATACGAATGCTATAGCCATTCGGTATGATATTTTGGTTAGAATTATACTAATTATATCATGTGTATTTTGTTTATACATATAAATGTATACCTCTGTTGAGCTGACCACCCCCCTCCTTAAAATTTGGAAAATAAATTAGTTAAAAACTATGTTTTCAATAAATTAATTAGGAGCTATACATGAGCTTTAACTTATGATAACTTTAATTTTTTTAACTAGCTCTTAAAACCATAAACAACCCTTTAATTATTTGACAGACACTATAGTTAGTGTTTTGGTCATAACTTGTTCTATTCTGTCTATATAATCAGCAGATTATACATTTGATTGTTTGATTTCCTTGCCATTTTAATGTATGTAGTGCGAGTACCTCGGAATCCAATCTTTTACCTCACCTGTAAATGAAAAGCAAGCTACATCTACTGCCAATATGATGCATGTGAAGATACTGCTAAAGTTTTACTAAATTACAAAATATTAATTTTACCAAATATAATAAAAATTTTCAGACTAACTGAGATATCCCTAGAGATCTAAACACAACCTCAGGTATATGGGGTGTTACTTGGGGACCATATCAATTAGAAAATATATTCAGATGCTCCCCTCCAGGGGAGGGACAAGACAATAAAATTTATTATTATGACGAAATATAATTTATTTATTTATTTTTTATTTATTGAAATAACATCAGAAGAGACATGGTCTCGCTTTTGATACGTATACAAAATGTAATAATTATTAAATTTAACTAAAAGAGCAATTGAAAATAAAAAAATGTGTTTATAAGGAAGTTAGGAACACACGTGCAAAATTTATGTGTGTGAATGTGATAAATTTTATAATGCTTGTGATTTAATTTTCCTTGTAAATATTAAAATAGATCTTTTTAATTACTTTTGAAAATTCTTTTCTATTAAGCAATTTTATTTGTTGAGAAATGTCGTTATATAATTTGGTGGCTCTGTAAAGACATGAATTTATTCCAAATTTGTAAAAATTGGGTTTATGTGGTAATATACTTCTATTGTTTCTGGTTTCATAATTATGATTATCTTTAATCACACCAATATGAACGTTCGAATGATTTTGTTTTTTTATTATAGAATGTACATGTGTTGTTAAATTGCATTTAATTAAATACTCTAATGGGAGTATGTTATTAACAATGTGAATTTTCTTTGTGTGTTCACGTCGATTATATTGGAACAAATTTTTTATAGCCTTATTTTGTAACTTTTGAAGTGATTCAGTATTACATTTAGCTGAAGAACTCCAAAAACTACACCCTAAAGCATGTTACTATAGAATAATGCATAATAAACTGATCGTTGGTAATGTGAATTTATAAATTTCGCCAGTTTATTGAACACGAAACAGATTGATTTAAGTTTATTTTTTAGTTTTTCTATGTCACTAGAAAAATTTAAAGCTTTATCTATAATTAACCCCAAACAAGTATATTCAGAACAACTTTCAATTTTAAAATTATTGTAAAAAATATTTAAATCTGTTGAAAGATTTGAATTAATGATTAAATATTTAGTTTTATCTAAATTTATTGTTAATTTATTTTTTAAAAAATATGTGACAAGTTCATTTAAATCATTATTCATATCAGTTTCCATACTTGTAAGATGATCCTTTGGAGTACTGTAAACTAGAGCAATGTCATCAGCATATAAGTATAATAATGCCTTCAAATTTGACCTGGCAATATCGTTTATAAAAATTGTGAATAATGTAGGCCCCAATATACTACCTTGTGGAACCCCAAAATCAATTTTTTCATAATCACTTAAACTTTCGTTTATTTGCAAATATTGATACCTAGAATTCAAATAACTTTTAAACCATGCAAAACATATATCTTTGACTCCTAAATCCAATAATTTGTTTAACAGTATCTCCCTATCAACAGTATCAAAAGCTTTTTTTAAATCTATAAATATAATACCACATGATTTTCTACCATCACATTCGGTTTGAATAAACGTTAACATATCAAATAGAGCTGAATTTGTATTACTGTTTTTTCTAAACCCATATTGTTCACTGCAAAGTTTATTGTTAGTTTCTAAATAATCACAAAGCTGTTCGTTTACAATTTTCTCTAAAATTTGTGTCACAATTGATTGAATGCTTATAGGTCTATAATTAGCAGGATCAGTTTTCAATCCACTCTTAAATATTAATATAGTTTTTGACAACTTTAAATCAAGTGGTACATATCCATCTAACATAGATCTGTTGACAATTTTTGCAATTTTATCTGATAATATGAATTTATTTGTTTTGAATATTTTTACATCAAATTGGTCAGGCCCTCTCGTTGATGTATTTTTTAATTTTTCAATAACTTTAACTATTTTGTTTGAATCAATTAATTCAAAATTTGAAAAATTACTCTGATTGAGATATGATGGGTGAAATGCATCATCAACTTGAGTTTGCAAATTATGCTTGGATGCAATTTTTTCCCCAATATTTGCATAGAACTGATTAAGTTTATTAAGTTCTAACTTTTTAACAGTGGAGTTTATATTTTCCGAAATCAAATCAATTTTATCAATGGACCTTAGTCCATGATAAATTATTTCCTTGAAGGTTTGCCAAATCTTTTTGGGGTTATTAACATTATTGACAATTTTATTTCTTGTGTATTTATGATATTTACTTCTTCGTAATGATGTGGTCTTGTTCCTCCAGTATTTGAATTCAGTATTTATATCTAAGTTATTTGGATCTGTCAAAAGCTTTGTATACCAATAATTTCTTGCCTTTATTGCCGAAATACATTCTATGTCCATCCATGGTTTTTTGAAATTGTTATTTTTCAGTTTATTGGTCATTTAATAAGAACTTTTAACTACTTGTTTTTTTAATTCATTGCAAAACATTTTATACATTCTATCTAAATTCATGTCATCATTAAAATTTAAACAATTAGAATTTACTAATAACTCATTCAATGTTGTGTAATTTATAAATATGCTTTTCTTAAATTTTGATTCTTGTTTTAAAGATTCTAATAATAAATTTGATTCAATAAATATTAATTTGTGGTCAAAACTATAATAATCCAGTAAACTTATATTTATATTTTGAGTCACACAATTTGTAAGTACATGATCAATGCAAGATTTTCCAAATGGTCTAGTAAAATGTGATTTATTAATAATCAGAAATCCATTTGATTCAACCAATTCATTATACCTATCTGTAGTGTTATTTTTACATAATAAATTAATATTAAAATCTCCTACTACAAAAGCATAATTATTTTGTATATTCAATAAGTGTTCATCCAGAATCTCAAAAAAATTATTTAAATCTTCCAAATTTTGGTTAGGAGCTCGATATATAGTAGACAAAGAAATCATTTTTGCATTAATTTTAACTAACACATTCAATAGATTTAAACTTTTACTACTGAATTCAGAAACAACTTTAAAGTTATAATTTGTATGAATAAATATTCCTACACCACCTCCCAATTTATCACGCCGAAACGAAAACACTGGTTTATAATTTGCAAATGTGACAAATCTGGACATATAATCATAGATCCAAGTCTCTGTTATTGCAATTATTGGAAACTCAACTTTAATTTTATCTATTATATAACATAATTCATCAACTTTTTTATTTGATAGACTGCGAGCATTTAAATATAATATTTTCAAGGAATTTGTATAATTAAATACAACATCATCCAAAGTTTCACACACATTTACGTAGGAGTTAATAGGTAAATTATAATCTATTTGAGAACTAATCATCAAGCTTTAAAATATCATTAAAAGTAGATATTTTGACTGATGGGCAACCATCAGTTTTTTTTACAAAAATTATACCGTTCTTAACACATGCGTATTTTATTTGATTAGCACGACGTTTGTCTCTTACGTCCTTATACAAATGTTGATTCCAAATTGTCAATTGCTCCCCTACGTAGAATGGTCGTTTATCATATTTTGTTCCGTTTTCAATATTTAAAAAAACCGCTCTATTTAAAATTTCTGCCATCACTGGACTCTTCTTCTTTTTATACCAATTTAATATTTTGTCACGAGTTGACTTTTTATTAAATTTTATAATAATTTTCGGTGGAAAATTCAAACGATTCGACAGGCTATATCTTTTATTGCGATATATTTCATTGATATCCTCTGGAACCAAATTTATATCTACATTTTTTGATATAATTTTTGCCATTTTTTCAAGATTTTCATTATCCTTTTCCTCGATACCCGCAATTTCCAAGCAACAATTTAACGTTTGCTGCTTATATTTATTTAGTTCACTTTCCAAGTGTTCGACTTGATTATGAAGAATACAGTTTTGATTTCTAATTCCTTCATTTTCACTAACTAATAATTTAATAGTGTTTTCTAAATTGTTCATGGTGTTTTTCATTTTCACCAATTCGTTGTATACGTGAACCAAAGTAATTTCATTTCTTTTGTCTTCCCTTTCAATCACATTTTCCACACTCATTTTTGAAAGAATTTCACCTCTACTCGATGTATCAAAATTACTGGTCTGACGTTCTGCAGCACAGTTTGGACACGAATATTTTGTACCGTTGGAATTCAACAAATAATTTTGCAGCGCACTTGGGTCTAATCCAGAACAGTTTCCATGAAAAAATTGTTTACACTTATCACTACTTTGAATGTTATTTTGATTATTTTTTGAAACTATTTTTTCACATTTGCCACATTTTGATTTTAAAACCATTGTTATATAATTTAAATAAATATATAAAAATTTAAATTATTGAATAATACAAAAAGTTATATAAAAAAAAAATTTTATAAATTTTTCGGCAGACAAATTTTTTTAGCTGGTTTTGTTTCAAAGGCTTAATTATTATTAATAAACATCCTCAGGCTGACTGAGATATCCCTAGAGATCTAAACACAACCTCAGGTATATGAGGAGCCGTTTGGGGACTATTTTAGTTAGAAAATATATTCAGATGCTCCCCATCCAGGGGAAGGGCCAGTTAATAAAATTTTCTTCACAGTCGTGAATATCTCAGTTAGCCTGAACAATTTTATTAGATTTAGTCATAATACTAAATTTTATTACCTGCCCCCTTCCCTGGATGTGGAGCATCTTAATATATTTTCTTATTGATATGGTCCCCAACTAACACCCCATATACCTGAGGTTGTGTTTAGATCTCTAGGGATATCTCAGTTAGTCTGAAATTTTTTATTATATTTCGTCATAATACTAAATTTTATTAACTTGCCCCTCCCTGGATGAGAAGCATCTGAATATATTTTCTAATTGATATGGTTCCCAACTAACACCTCATATACCTGAGGTTGTGTTTAGATCTCTAGGGATATCTCAGTCAGCCTGAGGATGTTTATTATATTTCGTCATAATACTAAATTTTATTAACTTGCCCCTCCCCTGGATGGGGAGCATCTGAATATATTTTCTAATTGATATGGTCCCCAACTAACACCCTATATACCTGAAGTGGTGTTTAGATCCCTAGGGATATCTCAGTCAGCCTGAGGATGTTTAGTATATTTCGTCATAATAATAAATTTTATTACCTGCCCCCTCCCCAAATAACATCCCATATACCTGATCCCCAAATGGTCCCCAAATAACACCCCATATACCTGAGGTTGTTGAATTTTCGATAATATTCCGTCTTACCCAGGTAATATCACTAACACAAACACAATTAATTAATTTAGCAAAAGTTTAGCATTTTCTTCACACTCGTGCCAACATGATTGTTCTGTGATCACTTGTGATAATAATTTTATGGTTTTTAGGCCATTCATAATGTTTTGCATTATAGTACTGTGACGCATTGAGCACCTCTATATCACCATTCCAAATTCCAATTGCTGCTTGTGTCTCATCATCGTCTCCGGCGATAATACGTGTCAAGTTTGCCAATGCACCTACTCCACCTATAACCGTTACCATAAGGATTCTTGCATACAGAGTACAAATTTTTCAATTCGCATATTAAGCTGTCATTATAACGTGTCTTGCGATGAACACAATCACAGCAGTGGATAATCTTTTGACATGTCCTCATAAGGATTGTGTGACCCTTATAACATCTTGAACTTTGCATGAAGGCAAAAGTCAATAAATATCCAACAGTTTTACATTCTTTGCATATTAAAATAGAGTATCATATAATCATATGACAATTTTGACCTTTCTGAATTTTGCAGATTTACGTTTACGGGATGAAATTCAAACTAAAGATTTTTTTAATTAGTTCGGAGTCCCGCTGAATTTTGTATAAAGTGGTTCACCGGAAACGTCAGCTTTCTGATATAGATTCTAAATATTTTCAACCGATATTGTAGTCCAGTTCATTTCCAAAATTTCCAACAACCTAGATATTAATCGGAAATGACAGCTTTCATAGAATCATTTCCTTTTTCCATCGGAGGTAAAAGCTTCAATAAATGCTTTTTGTTTTTTTTCACGTATTTTACAAATTCAAACGAAAACCGACTATGAACTAAAAGATTCTAAATAAATTTGGCAACAATACTGGTTCAGATCAGTTTTCCAAAATTTAAGCTGTTTAACTATTTCTCATTAAAAATTTGGTCCCTGTAAAGCCAATACGGTATTGATTGATCGGAATGAAAAAGCATACTTAAGCCTTTCCCATAAATTAAGAGATCTCAGTGATTTTTGGCCCAGATCGGTTCACCGGAAGTGGTAATTTCTATAGAAGATTTAATTAAATAAAAACTACTTTTACTACGTACTTTAAAATATACCGGAAATGACGAATTTTGATAAAATAAATATTTCACTTAAATTTACGACTGTGAAGTTTGTAACAAATAACAAAATTTATGTATGTATTAGTAAGTTGAGTGTACAGTCTGCCAACAATTTTTAACTGTTAATACATCGATATATTACAATGTTTGTAATAAATTAAAACACAATTTAAAGCAAATGCGTATAGCCAGAAACACTTAAACCTGTCATACCAATTAAAATAGGCTTCAAATTCTCAGTATACGTTAACTAATACCATACATAATAAATATTCTAATTATAACTTGTTGAAACTTAATAATATTTTTTCAAAAATAACAGATCACAGAGTTTTTCCCAGGTCGTCACCAATATCAAAAGTTAGCTCAAGAAGCGCTCTCTCAAATGAAATTGGCAATTTAAAAAAATACGACAAATTCTCGTTTGTTATTGAGGTGCAAGCACAACCTCGTTATGAAAATTTTCAAGATTTGCAAACGTCCAACAAGATTCCTTTATTATTATATAACTAGCTGACCTGTGACTGAATAATCAGTCACGTGAATACATTTTATTAAATTTTTGGTTAAGAATTGATAAGAAGAATTTTTAAGATGTAAATTTGATTCACTTTTATCAAAAATAAAGTAAATTCATTTATGCTGTTAAACAAATATTTAATAAGAAATGCACAAAAGAAAAATAATAAAATATGAATTAATTTTACAGTTTACATGCGTAGAATCTCTACAAAAACAACATTCTTAGTTGTGATGCGCCCATCCCGATCAGCTGATTGATCGCTTGTCTCAACGATAAACACCTTGATTCCGTTAAATGAGCGGCATCGTGAAAAAGCCACATACAGCTGGCCGTGCGTAAATACGGGGGCCGGCAAGTACACTCCTACCTTCTTCAAGCTTTGACCCTGACTCTTGTTGATGGTCATGGCGAATGCGAGCTGGACCGGAAATTGGAGGCGAGACATTTTAAATGAGAAGGTGCCTTCCGAGGGTGAGAGCTTAATGCGTGGGATGAGAACGTGCTTGACTTTTGAGAAGCCGGTCAGCACCTCACATTGCAGACTGTAGCGGTTTATTTTTGCGACTCGCATGCGTGTTCCATTGATAACACCCTTGCTTATATTAAGATTCCTCATCAAAAGAACGATCACGTTTACCTTTAGTGGGATGGCATGGCGCGGAAGTCCGGACCCTTCAATGTTGTTGAGAAACTCTACGGGTAGGCGGAGTTCCTCATTTATGTCATCACTCTCAACTTTATCAACACTATGTTTGACTTCTTGTTCGCCGGGCAGGAGGTTAAGCACTTGCTGATTGATTTGCGCGCAATCATCATTCTTTGGTGCAAGGATGGCGCGCTCTTCGATGGTTCCCTCGGCTAGTGTTGTGTTAATGTCACCATACACGAAATCGATTACACTTTGAGAACTGAAAAGGCGTGCCGGAAGTGTGATCGATTCGGTTCGAGCATTGCCGTTTCCCACAGAAAGCAAGTATTGCGAAAACTCGTCCTCACCTTCGTCGAAAAAATCGAAAAGGAGAATACTCACCTCGTCGAACCAAAAACACAAAAAGAAAAATCGGTGTTATGACAAAAACATCAGCAGTTTTAATAAATATTGTCATTGACACGGTTTAATTCAAAACAAACATATTTTGTCATGACATTCTGGCGTCGTGATTAATATATAAGATGTACAGTATAGGAAAAACGTTTCTTAGCTTTTACACCTATTTCCCGTGCACGTACTTTAATAAAACATATATTCTGCACATCTATGAAAAAATACCTTTCACCTGATATATGTTTCATTAAGATACGCGCACATACATAGGTTAAAAAGGGAGCACAAACTAAAAATTAAGCGTATTAATATATAAGATAGTATAATAGATCACTTCTTCAACTAACTTTTGGTATTTGTGACGACCTGGGAAAAACTCTGTGATCTGGCCAATTTTTAATACAGTAAACCAGTAGAATCCAAAAAAATGCATAACGAGCTGTGGTGTTTGCACCTCAATAACAAACGGGAGTTTGTCGTATTTTTTTAAATTGCCAATTTTATTTGAGAGAGTGCTTTTTGGGCTAACTTTTGATATTGGTGACGACCTGGGAAAAACTCTGTGATCTGGCCAATTTTTAATACAGTTAACCAGTAGAATCCAAAAAATTGCATAACGAGCTGTGGTGTTTGCACCTCAATAACAAACGGGAATTTGTCGTATTTTTTTAAAATTGCCAATTTTATTTGAGAGAGCGCTTCTTGAGCTAACTTTTGATATTTGTGACGACCTGGGAAAAACTCTGTGATCTGGCCAATTTTTAATACAGTTAACCAGTAGAATCCAGAAAATTGCACAACGAGCTGTGGTGTTTGCACCTCAATAACAAACGGGAATTTGTCGTATTTTTTTTAAATTGCCAATTTTATTTGAGAGAGCGCTTTTTGAGCTAACTTTTGATATTTGTGACGACCTGGGAAAAACTCTGTGATCTGGCCAATTTTTAATACAGTAAACCAGTAGAATCCAAAAAATTGCATAACGAGCTGTGGTGTTTCACCTCAATAACAAACGGGAGTTTGTCGTATTTTTTTTAAATTGCCAATTTTATTTGAGAGAGTGCTTTTTGGGCTAACTTTTGATATTGGTGACGACCTGGGAAAAACTCTGTGATCTGGCCAATTTTTAATACAGTTAACCAGTAGAATCCAAAAAATTGCATAACGAGCTGTGGTGTTTGCACCTCAATAACAAACGGGAATTTGTCGTATTTTTTTAAAATTGCCAATTTTATTTGAGAGAGCGCTTTTTGAGCTAACTTTTGATATTTGTGACGACCTGGGAAAAACTCTGTGATCTGGCCAATTTTTAATACAGTAAACCAGTAGAATCCAAAAAATTGCATAACGAGCTGTGGTGTTTCACCTCAATAACAAACGGGAGTTTGTCGTATTTTTTTTAAATTGCCAATTTTATTTGAGAGAGTGCTTTTTGAGCTAACTTTTGATATTGGTGACGACCTGGGAAAAACTCTGTGATCTGGCCAATTTTTAATACAGTTAACCAGTAGAATCCAAAAAATTGCATAACGAGCTGTGGTGTTTGCACCTCAATAACAAACGGGAATTTGTCGTATTTTTTTAAAATTGCCAATTTTATTTGAGAGAGCGCTTCTTGAGCTAACTTTTGATATTTGTGACGACCTGGGAAAAACTCTGTGATCTGGCCAATTTTTAATACAGTAAACCAGTAGAATCCAAAAAATTGCACAACGAGCTGTGGTGTTTGCACCTCAATAACAAACGGGAATTTGTCGTATTTTTTTTAAATTGCCAATTTTATTTGAGAGAGCGCTTTTTGAGCTAACTTTTGATATTTGTGACGACCTGGGAAAAACTCTGTGATCTGGCCAATTTTTAATACAGTTAACCAGTAGAATCCAAAAAATTGCGTAACGAGCTGTGGTGTTTGCACCTCAATAACAAACGGGAGTTTGTCGTATTTTTTTAAATTGCCAATTTTATTTGAGAGAGTGCTTTTTGGGCTAACTTTTGATATTGGTGACGACCTGGGAAAAACTCTGTGATCTGGCCAATTTTTAATACAGTTAACCAGTAGAATCCAAAAAATTGCATAACGAGCTGTGGTGTTTGCACCTCAATAACAAACGGGAATTTGTCGTATTTTTTTAAAATTGCCAATTTTATTTGAGAGAGCGCTTCTTGAGCTAACTTTTGATATTTGTGACGACCTGGGAAAAACTCTGTGATCTGGCCAATTTTTAATACAGTAAACCAGTAGAATCCAAAAAATTGCACAACGAGCTGTGGTGTTTGCACCTCAATAACAAACGGGAATTTGTCGTATTTTTTTTAAATTGCCAATTTTATTTGAGAGAGTGCTTTTTGAGCTAACTTTTGATATTGGTGACGACCTGGCAAAAACTCTGTGATCTGGCCAATTTTTAATACAGTTAACCAGTAGAATCCAAAAAATTGCATAACGAGCTGTGGTGTTTGCACCTCAATAACAAACGGGAATTTGTCGTATTTTTTTAAAATTGCCAATTTTATTTGAGAGAGCGCTTCTTGAGCTATTTTTTGATATTTGTGACGACCTGGGAAAAACTCTGTGATCTGGCCAATTTTTAATACAGTTAACCAGTAGAATCCAAAAAATTGCATAACGAGCTGTGGTGTTTGCACCTCAATAACAAACGGGAATTTGTCGTATTTTTTTAAAATTGCCAATTTTATTTGAGAGAGCGCTTCTTGAGCTAACTTTTGATATTTGTGACGACCTGGGAAAAACTCTGTGATCTGGCCAATTTTTAATACAGTAAACCACTAGAATCCAAAAAATTGCATAACGAGCTGTGGTGTTTGCACCTCAATAACAAACGGGAGTTTGTCGTATTTTTTTTTAAATTGTAAATTTTGTGTTAAAAGGCTAGCAAAAACTTTATTATTTGACCAATTTTTTTATAATTAAACCATTTAGGACTAATTGATAGTAATCGAGTATTTCTTATAATAAAATAATTTATTTGGATGATAAACACATTATTTATATTAATCTTTAGATTTACACAAAAATTTAATATTACGCTTAGGTAAAGTTCGAAAATTTTTTGTTTCTGTTTTGGAAAATAATACCATATACTGATTTTTAATATACATATTATTTGGAAATATGCTACATTGCTTTTACCGACTATTTTACCAATACATGGTTATTTTTTTGTTATTATCACAGATTATATATACGTTTACGTTTTGTTAAATTTTGGTTTTTATTGAAAACTTCACAATCGTTTAAATTTGGCATCTTACAGACTAGAAGGATTGGTTATTCGGAATAAAACTTCATACTAAAGATTTCCCAAAAATCGGGAGAGCTGTTCAAATTGTGTTGGATTACATAGGAGCTTTTCTCAAATTTAAGCAGGAATAATGATTTCGGATTATACGAGATAATTTTTATCCCAAATCCGGCAGGTTAAGTTTTTCGCTTGAAAAATTAAATGTGGTGTATTCCAGATCTATGTACATTCTTCCTAAAGAAAAATCGGGTGTTGACCACAACAATTATACCCCTCCATTTTTTATTAGGGTATTATGTGCGACTGAAACTAAGTTTCAACCCGCCACTTTTTTAAAGTTGTTGATTGAAACATCTCTATCTAGGTCGTAGATGATGATGCGAAGCATATTCAAAGCTGGTAGCGTTAGCGTTGTCTGCAACCCAACTTCCGTTAAATTGTTGATCTGTTTCTAAAGATACAACATACCTCCTTTTCAAGAATGTCGCCGATCTTCTTTACTGCAATATTTTAGCTGCCTACTGGTTTAAATATAATATTCAGTAAATAATTTATTATTTTAATCGTTTTTTAATATTAAACCTGAAGTACATTCAAACCATAAGAACGAATTGCTTATTTCGAAAGAATATTTCTGTGAAAAACAAATAAAATATTGGGAACGAGGAACCCATCCATGCACTTTAAAATTAAACTTACGCACGCGACTTTACTTATTCATCCATCATCATCAGCACTTCTGGCCATCATGGTTCGATACTGCGATCGGAGCGGTAGTTCAGCAGTTTGTATCCAATTCTTGGCAACCACTCGGTTTCTTTTCAGTACGTCTCAATGAAACGCAAAAAAGTTACAGTGCTTATATGATCGTGAATTTCTCGCGGCATATTCGGGAATAAAACACTTTCGATATCTTCTCGAAGGTCGTATTTTTACGCTTTATACCGATCATAAGCCACTTGTCTACGCTTTTGATCAGAATCCGGAAAAAGCATCTCTTCGTCAATTTCGACACCTAGATTTCATTGGTCAATTCACTACCGATATTCAGCACACTCTGGTCTGGATAACGTTGTCGCAGATACTCTTTCACGCATTAATCAAATTTCTATTCCCGAAAGTATTGATTATGCTATCATCGCAGATGCTCAGACCAATGACGAGGAACTTCAAGAAATTTTAAGGAGTAACTTCTCAAATTTGAGAAATTTCCTGTTACTTTCAATTCAAAAAAATTAATTTATTGCGATATTTCTACTACTACACCTAGGCCATTCAGTCCCTTTAATTTCCGAAAACAAGTTTTCGAGGCTTTTCATAACCTTTCACATCCTGGCGTCAAAGCTTCCATCAAACTTTTGACTCAGAATGTCATCTGGTCATCGATTAAAAAAGACGTTCAGAAAATGGCTCAAAGTTGTGTAGCTTGCCAAAAGGCTAAAATCTCTTGACATACAAAATCTCCACATGGTAACTATAAATTAACTTCTCAACGTTTTTCGACTATTCACCTCGATATCATTGGTCCGTTACCAGTTTCTGATAATCAGCGGTATTGCGTCACATTGATTGTTAGATACACTCGCTGGCCCGAGGCGGTGCCTGTTCCGGATATAACTGCTGCAACCGTCGCTTTCGCTGTTTTCGAATCACAACTTTTCCGCGAACTGGCTAACTTACTTGGTTTTGAATGCAGGAGGACAACTAGTTACAATCCAAAATGTAATGGCATGATCGAGAGATGGCATCGTGTCATCAAATCTGCCATTATGTGCTATAATTGTTCTGATTGGACTAGTGTTCTTCCTGCAATCTTACATGGACTACGAACGAGTTACAGTGACGAACTAAAAGCTACTCCAGCTGAACTGGTTTACGGATGTACAACTCGAGTTCCTGGAACATTTTTAGATACTACGAACGATCAAATTTTACAATCAGACTTTATTACGAATTTAAGACGACACTTTGATGAAATTCGACCTGTACCGGCTTCTCGGCATACTACGGACAAAATTTTCATCAGTAAAGATCTGCTTACTTGCTCGCATGTTTTCTTACGGACGGACGCAGTACGCAGATCACTGCAACCACCATATACTGGACCGTATTTGGTAATCGATCGTACCGACAAATTTTACACTTTGGATCTGAACGGACGACACGCCAAAATATCCATCGACCGACTCAAACCGTGTTACTCCGACAATCAATCTTATCTTATCTTATCTTATTTAATATTATGGACGCACCAACTATACAAACTGGATTACTTTTACCGACTCACGAACCAGAACTCATTATTTCGGATGACGGGCCTAAAATACCTACCGAGGACCGAAAATTCGCAAAAAAGTTTGTTTTGATCTTTCGCCAAGTACTAGAACAACTACAAGATTGGGTCGTGTAACCAGGACTCCTACCAGATTCTTAAATTATCGATAGACCTTCGACCTCTCTGGGAGGGGAGTATTGTGGCGTTTTCACACCTTGTATATCGAAATTCATTATATAAATTTATTTAAATTTTCTAGCACCCGAATGGTTAGTTGGGTATAAACCAACTTTTTGTAAAAATTTTCTATTTTCTTAGAAGCCTATTAAAAAATACCAAAAAATAGTTTTCACAGTTCAAGTTTTTCATTAAAGAAAAAACAATAAAAAATAGAAATTAAAAAAACATAATTTGTCGAGATAATCAAAATACATATTAATATGTAGTTAAATATAAATTAAATATAATTATTAAAAAATATTAGTGTTTCGTATTTTTAATAAAAAGCTTGGTGGAGCTATAAACTACCATATATATAATTTAGGTACGTCACCAAATATGCTCATCTGTGAGATCTCCTTGCTCCTGGTATACACGGTAGTCGTTTTACGATTATCTAATTCCGCTGAAATTAATACCGTTTACTTCAGCATCCGGTTCAGCACAATCACAAAGCAGCAAGTTCTATTTTTAGGTATCGCCTCGAGTATTTAAGGTGTTCAATTCGTAAATCGCGTTTGCGGTATCCAGCTTTTAATAACCACACAGTAAAATTGCATTCGAAACGGTGTAGTATGGCATGCTGTATAACAAATTCGATGAATACGATTTAACATGCAACATCATAATCGATAATGCAGTAATGTAATGGTTTGGTTAACCAGGCTCGTATATAACCAATTTTTAGTATACAAAACACTCTAGTAGATTTATTCACTGTTAATACAGCTTAAAAACGTTGCACTATATCATAAACCATAATTTACAGAGCTTTGGTTTCTCATATCACTGTTTCTGACACGTCGCACGACTTTCAATATGACACTTTAAGATCGGTTACTTAGGTATCGGGATTTAATGAAATATTTAACTTTACGTTTAATTATTGTATTTATGTTTTTTTTTTTGTTTTAAAGTTTACTATTTATTTATTTAATAGTAGACATCGATACACCCACTATACATATATAATTTGACATTACACATAATTAATACAAATCAGTTTATATAATTTACACGAATCAACGTAAATACATATGAATTATTTAACAGTTTTATTGGTTTTTATTTTTAGGATTAACAATCAGTACATACAAATTTTAACATGGTTGACTATAAAATCATTCGAATTTTTTTATTATTGATTTTATATTTATCACCATTCTACATTTCACTAAATTAATTTATACAATTTTCACAAAACCAATTATTATTATTTAATGCTCGACTTACTCGAAATTACCGAGCAACACAATTTCACCTTTAATTGACATAAATTTTGTGTTAACTATCAGAAAACAACTCAACCCCGCATACAAGTTTCTTTCCGTTTATATAGTTTTGTTTTACCTCGCCAAAACATCGTAAAAATCAAGTTTTTACTCTACACCAACACAATGGTCCAATGGAGACATACTATCATCAGCTGTTGTCATACATATTACATTGAAATTTCCAATCCAATCACCGCTGATCGATGGGAGGGTAAGCACCAAAAATAATTACGTTAATACGCTGCGCTGAAGAGCTCTTTCTATTAGATTTTGTTTTCAAATTTGGGGTAACAAAATCCTAGTCGTTACAGATGGTGCAAATTCGCCGCCGGCTTTTAATATTTAATTAAATATATAAATTTCATTTCGGCCATTTTTATATAAAAGTTTAATAACTGTACGATATTCGATATCAATCATTTTAGAATTTTTTCATAACACGTGTTTTAAAATTGAAGAAACAAACGAACTCGCGACGCATCGCGACAATTTTTAATCTTTTTTTTTTTAAATATATAGTTGTCTCACTCACTCTTTTTATTCATATGATATTGCAAGACATTGTGGTTCACCCTCGTATATGCTTTTCTTCTTTGACGTTGACCAGGTTAATGGATTGCGTACTCGCCTTTTACGTTTTTATCTCGTATTAGTACTGTCGAGTGGTTTATCTACCTCTTTTGTATCAACTATCACATTTAAACTGTTCTCTGAGGTACTCAGCAGTGTTGGGCTATTTTTTACGTTACGTAATATACTCGGTTTTTTACATGTAAAATACGTATTTTAAACATAACAATTTTTTACAAAATGTAAAATACAAAAACTATTTGTAACTAATTCAAAATTACTTATAGTTCATAATCTAAATTCTTACATATCTATATAAAGAAAATTGGATATAGTTATGATGTAAAATAAGAATTGAACTTTAAATAATTGAATTAAATTGAATTTATTTATAGTTCTTCTAATTTATTAATTATAAATAAAAGTAAAATATTTGTAGAAACATGTAAATAAAATTATTTTTTTTTCAAAGAAAATATGGTTTGTTTCTCAGCTATTAACTTATTTTTTAGAATAGAAAAACAAAATCCACAACACTATGGGATTGAAGTGTAAAACGATTAATCATCGAACTCATTCAATATTAATGCTTTAACATTTTAATGTTATCTGTTATAAAAATTGTTTAGATGATTACGAGAAATCATTACCATCTTTCGACAAGATTATTTAACTTGACACAGACAGAGACATCTGTAGTGCAATTTGTTCCCTATCGATTATTGCTTAAAATAAGAATTACATTGCTTAAAATAAACAACTTCATACTGCTCTAATATTGTAGCAAAACGAAATAAAAAAAATGTTGCGCTATGTGACGTGAGGAGAAAACATCCAAAAATTTAGGTGTCATTTGTTATTGTCAAATGTCAACACAAAAAAACAAAAATAAAAATCGAAAAATTAAATCAGGTATATAAAAATTTAAATATTATATTATATCAAAATAATATAATTATATCCACCAGCTCCAAATACACCAGCTCCAAAACTAAAGGATTTTATTACGGCCAAGGAATCAAGGATAGTGCAAATTTGCTTGAAAACGATATTTCGTGTGAATGAGTTCGAGTTCAAAACTATGCTTGTTCGATGTATCGCTCATCTTAGCCTTAGCTATAAGAATACGGCAAATCAAGATTTGGCCCGAGATATTAAAATTTAACTAGCCGTTTTCGAGTGAGTTTTCTATTATTTATTAAATTACAAGTCAAATGAAACTATACCAATGGCTCTTTGGCTCGAATATTTCAATTTTCTTAACTAAGTAGAATTTTGACTGAAAAATAAATATTAACATACTTATGCTTATAATAATTATTAATAAAAAACAAATATGTTGTATTTCAAAAAAATTGTTTATTTATTTATTATAAATTCAGTTTTACTTTTAAAAGTAACAATAATGAAATTTTGTTTATCGCAAATCTTCATTATCATCACTATCAACAAATCGAATTAGAATTTCTTTATTATTTAAAGAATAATATTAATAAATATGAATTAATTTTTTAGACCTTTTAAATGTCAGGCTATTTCGAATTAGGCAAGGAATTTGACCCCGATTTGAAAATATCCGTTCAATCTGCGCTGTTGATGCTGGAAGATTTTATAATTTCAATGCAAAGTTGGATACGTTTGGGTGGCTTCACTGCAGTGCTCCAAAAAATGTCTGAAATCTTTTGAGTATAATGTTTGGAAAATTCTACTTTGTTTTTGTAAATGAGCCAAACCTCAATCCTCAAATTTCCGTGGCCAATTAAATTTGTCAGACACCAAAATAGTTATGGCAAATATATCAAAATTTATTTTTGATAAAGATTTTATCGAAAGCGTACAAAACTCAAAAGAATTGTTTGATCCCATATGTAATCTTATAAACACTTTCCAACGTGGAAAAACTTCTATAGCGAATGCTGGTTTTATGTGGCTATCATTTAACGTGCAGGTAAGATTTAGAGATAAACTACAAATATTTTTCGAAAAACGCCAGCTTAGTATGTGCATCCTTATTACGATAACGAGCTTTTAATTGATAGTCGAATGGATAAAATCAATCAGTTTTAACAAATTTAAATGGCCAAGGAAATGAGGATTGGCTCATTTACAAAAACGAAAGTGGAATATCCCATACTTTATACTCAAAAGAAATAAGAAATCCACAAGATTTTTGGAGCATTGCAGCGATAAGCCACCCAAACTTATCCAACTTTGCACTGAAATTATTAAATCTTCGGTCACATCCGAAACTTGTACTTGTCCCTCCCTAGTCGAAAATTTTTATCAAACAGACCTTTTGGGATTAACTACGGTAGCTGTCTTAAAGAAATTCACGCAAACCTATCTGAAAACTCCATAATATTAATCGATATTACTATTTCGTTTTTTATTTTTATTTTTTTGTGTTGACATTTGACAATAACAAATGACACCTAAGTTTTTGGATTTTTTCTCCTCACGTCACTTAGCGCAACAATTTTTTTATTTCGTTTTGCTACAATATTAGAGCAGTATGAAGTTGTTTATTTTAAGCAATGTAATTCTTATTTTAAGCAATACTCGATAGAGAACAAATTGCACTACAGATGTCTCTGTCTGTGTCAAGTTAAATAATCTAGTCGAAAGATGGTAATGATTTCTCGTAATCATCTAAACAATTTTTGTAACAGATAACATTAAAATGTTATAGCATTAATATTGAATGAGTTCGATGATTAATCGTTTTACACTTCAATCCCATAGTGTTGTGGATTTTGTTTTTCTATTCTAAAAAATAAGTTAGTAGCTGAGAAACAAACCATATTTTCTTTGAAAAAAAAAAAAATAATAATTTTATTTATATTTTTCTACAAATATTTTACTTTTAATTATAATTAATAAATTAGAAGTAATATAAATAAATTCAAAAATTTCAAATCCATTTCTGATTTTACATCATATATCAAATTTTTTTTTATATACGTAATAATTGATGTTTTTGAATTAGTTACGAATATTTTACGCAATGTTCCTCGCAGTAATTGCATTTGCGATGTGTATATTTGGATAACGACTTCTGTAGTTATGCTAATGTCGTATTTCATATTAATTTAACTTAGGATCTTTAATTTTTATAGTGTTATCGAATAAAATTATATGTATTAATATGATACAAATTTACGATTCGTATATTAAGGTTTGCGGCTTTACTAAGGTTTTTAAAAGCGTTGCCACATACACATCTAATAACAGACGATTCGTGCGTAAATTTATTTTGCCTCGCCACTTACCAAAAAAAAATACAGACGATTTTTACAACAACAATTCTTTATATTTTGTTTTGAGCTGAATGTTTATACCGCCATTTCTATCCAAAGTGTATATATTTATATTAATATATATTTTGTTTTGGAATTTTTTGACATTTGTTGAAGTTCACAGACAACAGAGAAAAAAATCGTTTAAATTTTTTTGATGAGTTCGGAAATCGTTTTAGATTTTTGTGCGTTCGTTCACGTGTAAAATTATACCATTCAGAGAAAAAATCGTTTCTAGGAACGGGTAAATAGAAAATTGATAATTTTTCAATTAAAATTATTAAATAATTCCAAATTTATTATTTTAGCTACTAACTTGAGATATTTTACATATTATCTCATTGATTTGAGTCAAAAATATGCTCTAATTAATTCGTAAATGCGAAATCTGTTTTTAGATGTCGTCCGTAGCAATGTGTATGTGGCATCGCCTTAAATACGCGTTTGATTTTATACAATATTAAACGTTTTATACAGTAATTTAAGTATATTATCATTTTTTACGTAAAAAATGTATAAAACAGTTTTTACATACAATTGCACAACACTGGTACTCAGAGATCAAATGTGGCATAAAAGATGGATCATCTACATCACAATCTCTTGAAATCCAGATATGTCTGATTTATTGCCAAGTCTTAGTAAATCTGCCGATTTTGACTTCGAAGTGTCATTTTGATGTTTAAAGTTCTACTATGATATTATTTTAACATTGTGAAGAAACATGCGATTAACTTCTCAGTAATTGTTTTTCTTGGGAAATTCACCATTGTAAATTTTTAAAATGGTCCTACATATGTTTTAATTTATCATTAACTAATTTTCATTAGCGTTTCGCGTATGTGTTTTTTTTATTATACCTGCTGGACAACCACCAATTCCTTGTCATCCACCGCTATCTTCCTGAACGACGTCACAAGGTACCATTTTCTCATGACAAAGCAATATGCCCACGTGCAAATATGTCAAACCAAATCAAGTAGAAATATGATCATAAAAGTATATAATTTGATTGATTTATATAATTTATTTGGCAATTGGATTTTATTGGATTACGATTATGTGGAATGGATACGGACGATTCGATAATATTTAATTAAAATTGTGAGTGAATTTAACAATTCTAATATTTTTTGTGCTTAACATAAAATATTGATTACTCAATCCAATTCAAATCTAATCCATTTAATTGTCATTATATACGACTGTATGGTAATGTATTCATAATATATTTCGGAATTATATAACAGCAACTAATAAAATTGTTTTAATCAAAATGTTCTATATAGTTTTAATAATTTCTATGTAAATTTATTATAAATTATAAATCGAAACATTTTTTTTATGCCTGAATCATATGTAAGCCGTAAAAGTCTAGCGCATGTACATATCCTAAATTATGTGATTTTTGCGATGCTAAGCAAAATTATGTTAAACAGACATACACGATGACAAAATATATAAAATGCAAATGATTCAATAATATTGTTCACAGTGCGGTACGAGACTAGAACAGAAAAAAAAATTATGCTTTTCTTATTTTTATGTATTATGTATGTATGTATAGGAAACTTTCATCACTATCAGTAGATTTTTTTTATATTCTTATTCAGATTATTTTTGGATTATCATCAATATTGGAGTTATCAAAGAATAAAAAAAAAAACATTATGCATGTACCGAACGTCTACATGTAAAAATAAAAATTGAAAATTTTATTAAATTAAATTGGATTGTTTTCGGATACTGCTGAGTATTTAGTAGTAAAACTTATTGTAGTTTCACTAAGCTTTATATTAAGTATTTATGTACGAAAAATGAAAATTCACTTTACAAATTTTACATTTCGATTTATCAATATATTATGCGACGAGTACTATACGGGTGCTATATAATGCTAATATCCTCCAAGATCTGGATATACTCGTACAGAATATTGTGCAGAAAAAAAAACAATTTCTACATAAAAGCATCGATGAATCATCATATAATATGAACCATTTTTATAGTTTACTTTAATAATACGTAACTATACAGCATATTTTATGTGCATTATGATGGTACGTAAAAAACGAAAAGTTTCAGCCAAATCATCAAGTAACAATATAAAATATGATTAATTTACGTGTCAAAACAACAAAAACTGTATATGATATCTCGCACAAGTAAACAGTCTTCAAATGTTATCATCGATATTAACAATGCAGTCAAAAATGTATATAACATGTATATATGTCGAGTATATATAGTATATCGGGTATACAAAAAAAAAAAAGTTTCTAGTAAATTTTTCATATTTTCATCTCCATTAGAAAAATGTGTTTAAAATGTTTTTTTTAATGCGATCGTTTGCACTCAATATTATACAATTTGGTGAGTTAAATTTATCATCATCTTCATCAACATTATTATCTCGTACACAGTACCATCATAATCATCATCTTTTATCATAAAAATAGCATTGCGTCTTGTCCCTAATACACATTTAAGCAATTTTCTTATTTTTTAATATTTATTTACATTTATTATCATCAAAATAAATATTTAACATTTCACAGTGGAATGTCATGGAAAATCGACTGTGACTTGAATTTCATGTGTATACACTGGCGGGAAAAAATATTTGAACACTTTGTCTTATATTTTGCGGGAGTGATAAAAATGTATAGTTTGCGTTGCCAATACACTAATGGCACACCACATCTAATTTTAAAGGAAAAATTTTAAATAAAAAAAATTACAAACTAACTTGCATTTGATTTTTTTAAATAAATTGAATTTTAAGTTCATCATTTTCTTCTCTCAGTCTGACAGTTAATATTTACTTACATTACTTCCAATAACATATAAATTTATGAAGCATTATTTGTCCACCTGAGTATAGTTTATGTTACTTTGTAGTGCCGTTTCAAACAATTAACAAAAATAAATGTGTTTTAGTTAGTACACTGTTAAAATATTTCTTATGAGAATTTTGAGTGAAATAAAAAAGCGCCGTCCTTTTCTTAGTATCTACGTTTCCAACAACTATGAAGTGTAGGTGTAGTGTTCCAACAAGAGACGCAGTATCAGAATACCATATGGCTGATGATTTGCAAGAATTGAATGCAGCTCAAAAGAATTACTCCATTAAGGGACTGTAGTCTTTTACAGCCGTACTGAGTGTTTAAAAATTCCGACCGTATGTAAAAGGGTATTTTTTCTAATTATACAGGTCGCGCAAGCCGTCGGTGGCTTTAATATCACAAAAAAATGGGTCGATGCGGTTAGCCAGATGGAGTCTAAAGCTACAATATTTGAATTCTTAAGAAACAGTTTCCTGTCAAAGGTTCGTTGTTCTATTGGAGGTTCTCTACATGAAACAGATGAAAATAACGAAAGTATTGAGCCCCATTACATCAATTTAGATCCTTCCGCTTTTCAAAACGATGAGTAGCAAGAGCAAATCAAAAAATTACACGGATTAACATCGAATTGAACTAACTTTTGTGCCAAAGACAACAAATTATTGTAATTACCTTCATTTTGGTACACAGTACGACCAGACGAGTTTACCTACTTGGCGGTTGGTTATTCTTGTAGAGAATTGTGCCTAATTCTCGTTTGGTGGGAGCCACTTATTTTTACTTTGAATTGGGTTTGATCATTAATATGCATTTTTTCGAAAGTCCGATAATGATCGTTTCACCATATCCAGATTAGAAGTGAGCATTTGCTACCAGTTCCATTTCTATAGCTTGATATGGATAGTAACGAGCTTTCGATGTTTCTTAAATGTTAATCATGACTTCCGCTGAGGTATGTTCTCCATGTACCGCACCAATAGGTGAAGAAATTAATGGAGAAAATGACATTTAAATTTTAACCTGGGTTCCCAAGGTCTGAAGAAGTTTTATAAATAATAGCGAAAGTTTTTGCAAACGATAAAAGCTAGGTGGTTTCAAATTTACAACATTCATATTCTGAAGTTTTTGTAAGGTTCTGCAACAATTCAGATGACATTAAAAATTACAATCTCAGCTACCTCACCTACGCTACACAAATAGTATTTTTTGTATTTGGATTGAGTAAAACCTTTGACCAATTCGAACAGCCTGAATTAAAATCCGAGCAAAAAATATTTTACAAAACTTTTGGAGCTCTTGTCTGGATTTGGCCGTTGAGGTGACTGATCAAATATTTCAACATCGGTTGCATTGAAGAAATTACACAAAAGATTTACATATAAAAGACAAAACATTGCGAATGCTCGATTAATTAAACTAATCATTTGTTGTGAAGCCTGTGGAATACTTGTCACTGCGTGATGATAAATATAACAAATAATAATTTTTACGAGTGATTTCCACATCAAGAAAGAAGCTTCATGTGGTCATCAGCACAATGTTCCTATGGAAAATCTGTAGCTCAGTGTGTTGCCCATCGCATAGAAAAAAACCTACAATAACTGACCCCAAGAAATGGTTCTTCCCGTTAACCAAAGTCAAGGAATTTATACAATTAAATCAAGGCCCAAATATATCTAGTGCTATAAAGAAAAATTAATCATGTGGCCGTAATAGCTTCTTACCTGAAATTCTCTGTTTTCCTTAATCGATTTGACTAATTCGTATTTTGTTTTGTACAACTGCCAAGGATAGAAGAGGTAGATTACGCAATACAGTCCTCGTGGTTGTCGACACGTAATGTGTTACATAGATTACATGTCGATTTTTTGCATCCTTGACGTCAACATTGACTAACGTCGCCATCAAGGAAATGACAAAGGAAACTCAATTCTATGATTATATGCATTTATTTTACGTTAGCCGGTCTGATAAAATTGATATTTAGCTATTCGGTAATTATCTAATTATCCGAGGGTGCAAACAATTTATATTTATACCGTCAAAGATGAGTATTCATTGCGGCTTTTCGATGAATTATTGGAGCGGATCAAATAAGATTTATATCCAGTATCGACTTGAAATAAACCGTCTCTGGCAGATCCCGCTGGGCCTACAATCCAGAGACAAGGCAGTATTTAAGGTACCTGGAGGCCGTACCATTCGGGCGCTAAAACGTTCAGACCGTTTGTACAAGGGTATTTTTTTCGATTTATATTATACATATCACGCAAGTTGTCGGTGGCTTATGCCACAAAACGGTTTGTTGGGGCGGTTAGTTAGATGGAGTCTGAATCCTTAAAATTTTCGATTCTGAAGAAACAGTTTCTTGTCAAAGTTATTCCAGTGGAAGTTCTCAAGAAACTGATAAACTGATGATAAAAATAACGAAATATTGAGCCTCATTACATCAATTTAGAAGCTTCTTACTTTTAGACTACGAGTATCAAAAGAAAATTATAAAAATACACGGTACGATGGCACGATCATATCAACTTGGCGAATTTTTTATTTAAATGAGGTTACGCGATTTTAGCTCATGTGACTTCGAAAACAAAAACTCTCTTTGATACGAACATGTAGCATCATAGTGAAATAAATTAAAACTGAAGCAAGACCATAATTCGTAAATAGCTGGAACCCGTATTTATAATTTGTCCGATTTCGGCTTACATTTTTATTGAAGACTAATTTTTTGTTGAAGTTTTTTGCCAAAAATTTGTCATTTCCGATTAAATTTTGAAAACTTATCTGAACCAATGCATAATTTATTTAGAATTTTTTAGTTTATAGTCGTTTTTCTAGTAAATGGTAATTTACTCCACACAACAAAAATAAGTAAGCTGCAATTTTTGTTGGACCGATTTCGGCTAAAAAAACACTGTATTGCTGCGTAACTTTAGAAATAGCTGTCCTTTTCCTTCCGTGTTTTATTTTTGATATGCTTGATTTATTGTTTTGAGCCCATTACAAATTCAATCGTAGTTTATCATTAGTTATCAAAATGACACCGACAACGGAAAATGTGCGCAAACAATTTTTAGGACAATGCGCTAGTGATTCCCCAGTGAGCACAAAAACACTTGCAAACATTTATAGTACAAGTAAAAGAAGGGCCAAAGAAGCTTGAGAAGATTTTATGAGAAAGGCACTGTCAATCAAAAATCAAATTTGGTCGTCCAAGTGGTGTGATGAACAAAATGGCTGCCAATTAAGTTGCTAGTCTTCATACGAACAATCCGTCACTATCGGCTCATGAAGTTGCGAAAAAGTTGGTGTTTGTAAAAGTACGGTTTTAAAAATCAATAAAAAATTAATTTAGGAACCAGAAAGAAGAAAAAAGTACCTCTTCGTGATGAAAAGCAACAGCAAACAGCACAACTAAGGGCCAAAAGGTTATATATTAAGTATCTAACAAACTTTTAAGGATGCTATTAATGTCTGGCGAAAGCTGTATTAAGCTTGATACGAAACAAAGTCAATAATACTTCACACAGGGTACAATTCACACAGTGGCATTCGTTTCATTCGAAATAACAAATGACCAGTGGTATTTGGCCAGACTTGGCTTCAATACACTATTTGGGCACGGCGATGGACTTTTATGAAAATAACAATATTCGAGTCGTACCTAAAAGTCATAACCGATCCACAACTTCGCCCAATTGAAACATGTTGGGCCAAAATTAAAGATTTTTAATGGAAGAAAGGTAGACTAGAAAAATAGAAGAATTCTCCAATTAGTTAGTTTTACCGGAGTTCACGTTAGAATTTTAAAATGTATTTGTTTTAAGCTGAAGGTGAATAGAACCACTGGATTAAATTTGTTTTTTTTTAAATCATAGTTAACTGTTTTATTTATTTTCGAACAGGCGTCATTGTTATCGTGGCCATGTGTAAAGCTTGGGTAACGACGTTTCATTTATAGTAAATTACACGTTTAAACATATTTGGAAAAAAGAAAAAAGCTCTAATGGAAGCTGCCCTTTCGGCAAATTGGACAAAAATCACTTGGTTCGCCTAATTTATGGGAACACAGAATAAGTGTGAGATTTTTATCCGAACAGTTAACCCGTCAGTGCTGTACTACTTCCACACAAAAATATTGCTAAAAACAAAGTTTCCAAAATTTAAGCGGAAATGCTTAAAAACATCGACCCATACATACGCGGCAATGAGGAAGAAATGATTGCCATAATTTGGGCTTTATACGGATCAAAAATCGATCGAATTTGTACCGACCACTATAACCGCTCAATTAGGCCCTAATTAATAAGAACCATAACCCCAAAATAAAACGATGGAAGGGTATCTTATAGAGGAGCACAGTTACGAGCTGAAATACAAAAAAGGGTAAATAACCGTAGTGGCCCTTGTATTTTCAAGGATACCTATTTCTTTAAAGGTAAACTTCGTAACTGAAGCACAACATATCGAGTATCGACGATAGTCCCGTTAATATATTCCGAAATCAACTCATCTTGAAGAAAGACCATGAAAAGTTTTTCAAATAATAACTCCATATCCAAATTATTCCCGACACATCGGAAACGGATATTATCAATTTCTTTAAAGAAAACCTTAACTCGTTTAGGGTATAGACCTTAACGACATCCAAGTCACGGAAACATTCATGGGCCAAATTCAATGTTATATACCCTTAACATTTCAACAATTATAAAATTCGATTCTCACAGAAACTGCGGTTTAAGATATCCCAAGAAAACCAACATGAAAAAACAATCCTGTCAGGCCATCGACGAGTGCATCATAACGCTCTAGGAAACCGAGACCAAATAATCGTGAAGTGTTATTTCCCACGAATGCACAGAAAAATCATACTGACTAATTATGTAATTATGCTACACATCCGAACAAACCGCTACTACAGCATACCCCTTTCCCAAATTAACCCAGATATAAGATAGTCTTAACAACAATAGACAAACCTACAAAACTAGGCCAAACTAGTATATGGCAAACCAATTAAGTCGAAAATAGTTGAGGACATTAAACAGCTATACTAAGGGACATTCTTTTTTGTACCCCGGAAGTAGTTGTGATAGACAACGAAAGGTCACTCAATTCAAACTTGATAATATCAATGATGGAGGGCAATTTGAAAATAAAAATCGTCGGAACCCGGCCATACAAAAGCGGAGTAAATGGATAAATATAAGGGTTCCGTTCGACTATCTCAGGGATGCTTGAACCAATATTATTGAATCACGACGATCTCGAACGTACTTTCGATAAACTACTCAGAAGATGCACTAACGAGTACAACGCCATTGTGAATATTCTGGAAATAGTGTAAATTCTGTGAAATTGATAGATGTTGTATTCAAAATTCGTACGAATCAAGTTTGACTTTGGAAAATTTATGTATATTTTTACAACCTTGCAACTAGACTAGACTGCATTTAATTTAAATCCTCAAACTAAAGATTAAATAATTTAACTGAATAAATCATCCATCAATGTCCGTTACACATTAAACTCTTAATCCGTTAAATCTCATTTTTTTTAAAGAAAATGTGTTACAACTAAGAAAATCGATCAAGAGCTTATAAAATTGTCCGACTTGAGTTCCACTGAAATGTATCCCATAGTTATAATGTTGTAATAATAATTGAGTACATCTTTTAATTTTTTGTTAGCAGAAAAAACGTATATAAAGCTCGAAAGCTTAAAAAAACAAAAACAACAAAAAATGTATAATTATTTTTATTTTAAAAACTAGTACATAAATTTCACCCGTCTAGTTTTATGCTCCGAGTTTTGTTATCTATTATAAATAAAAGGAAGATGCTTTAAGGATAGAAACTAAAAACTGAATGAGATAATTTATATTCGATTCTGGATCGAAAAAATAAAAACTGAAGGTGAATTATTTCGAAGTGGATCTTTTTTTATAAAATATTTTATAGTCTGAGTAAAGCGAGCACTGCAAATCTTATGTTTTAAGTATCACATACGAGAGTACATAATGAAATAAGGATTTTTTTTTTATAAAATAATGTATTTATGTAATTGATTTTGAGATGTCATTTATTTTTTACTAAACATCTGGATGCGAAATTTATTAAATTGATCGAAGCACTTGTACAGAATATTAATGATTTATCGAAAGCAAATTGTCTTTGCGTTTTCAACACGGGGTAGTGTTTTAATGTGCGGCTATTTCCACATGCTTAAAACCGATTTACATACCTACACAAATCGACTTGACTTTTTTCTAAAATTTAATTTTTTTTTAATTTTTTCGCATTGCAATGAATCTAGGAAACAGGTTATATAAAATTAGTGGCATACTCGCATCTGAGGAGTCTATCTCCTGGATCGAGGCGACCCTTATATACGTCTCCAAACCATTCATTCAATCAAATTTTAATATTGTATAGGTATTTTATATCAAAATGAGCAGGTTTTCGTAATATTTTTGAAGGGGTCGACGCCCTGAGTGTAAGCAACCTCTTACAATTTTTTCCCAAAAATATCTGTTTGTTCCGAAAGGGTATTTCAACCACTACGATCGCCATGAAATTCTCATCATGTATAATTTGCACAACCAGAACCACACTCACTATATTTTTGAAGTGGCTGGATCCCAGAGTCTGGGGCCGCCAGTAGAAGTTTTTCTAAAGGCACCCCTCTAAGTTTCCACGCCATTCATATAATCTGTTTTAAACTTTGCATATAGGAAGTGTACACTAAAATGAGTAGATTTTCGTAATATTTATTAAACGGCCGGCTCTTTAGTCTAGGTGCTTCTACTGAATTTTTTTCACAAATTTCAAGCGAATTTTAAAAAAAAATTTATTACTCGTTTTAAATTCATCTCTCATGTTTCAATTTGCTCAAATTTACAACTTCAGCATAAACAATGTGACCACACGCAAAAATTGCATTGCCAATGAATCAAAAGTATCAAGAAATTGTATTTTATAGTAATTCGATTGTTTTTAACTCCAGATCTAAAATATATGGAGCTCATATAAAGGATGATAAAGTGTAGTATATGAAAAAATGTTAGCAAAGAGAGAGGACATAATCGTCAGCAATTGGGAATTAAATCAGCTTATTGAACATAAGTAATACTATTGACTCTAAAATATTGGTCGAAACGAAATGAATTGTCAATCAATCGAATCTATCAGTCGAAAAGAACAAATTTTTTCTGAGCTGCTGATACAACAATTTAACAGCGTACATGACATTAAAACGATCGAGCCAAAAAGTTTTCTTCAGGAGCTGCTGAACAAAAAAAAAACTCAGAGCTGATTTAAGATTAGGAGTCTAATTTGATTGGTCTATCGGTTGGTAGCGCTTAATAATTTATTAAGTGCGATTTTACTATTGTGGTAGCCAAAAAACTCGAAATATTAATTAGCCTCGAGAACAATTCCTGTAACAGGCTGGTCCAGATCGTAGGTCGTTCTATGAGAAGAAATTCTAAAGCAGGTACAGCTCTCAAAGCACAACCATTTATATTAAGAGTTATCTTTTCTAGTAGAGCTGAAGAATCTACCCCACCAGATTAAAGTTGATGAGTGAAAACAATGGCTGCAACAGATCATCGCTTACCTCAGCTCGGCTTTTAGTTAAAAAGCTCAAAATGGTCAAGATAGAGAGACAGGTTAAAATGTCCATCCATATAAATTCATGCAGAATAAATCTCAGAAATCTTCGTTGTACATAGTATCGGAAACAAACCTGACTAATCATTCGAGCAAAGGCCGAATAAATGTCATAGCGGAGGGTTTACAATAAAATCGATGTATGTAAAGTTTACAAATTACCCCTTAGTCCTGTTCTAATTCATTATTTAGAACAGTTTACGATTTAATTAAATTATACTTGAGAAAAATAAAAGTAATGTAATGGTTAGTATTAACTAAATTAATTTGTTTCCCTTAAACTAAATAAAATAAAATTAAAATAAATCGAATTCATATATTGTAGAAAGAAAGTAGGAAAGGAGCGCACGACCTTTCTATTTACAATGGATAGAATCTTTGTGAATCAGTTAATTTAATGGATTTATTTACGAAAAAAAATTAAATAAAAAAAACTAAAAAATGTTAAAGTCACTTGCGACCTTCCCATCTCTAATCTTATTCAAATATTATGTTTATTTATAAAAAATAACATATTGTTTCAAAGATATCTGAAGCAGTCTTTCTCAATCAGTATTAAACAAGCTAATCGGGAATCTGTAATATGCCAGAATCAATAGCTGCTACTACTGTATAGAATCCTTTAAAGCCAAATAACCCAATCGATTGTTAAACGCCCCAATTATAAAATAAATGATTAAGTAAGTAATAAAATAAGAGATTCAAAATTAATCTAGCATTAAATATAATTGAAAACCAGTGAGAATTTTTTATCCAACCTAGAACAAGCTAACAAAACCATTAACAATTTAAAGTCTATCTAAGTTCAGCAATATTTGTCTGCATTTAAATTTTATTCTGTAGCTTCCAAGCTACATGTCTGTAATTTTAAAAATTCAAATATCAAAATTATTAGCAAACCCGATAACCAATTCGAATCCTACCTTGTTTGCTTCCATAAAAAGTCAAGAAAATTTGTAAGAATTTAAAAAAAAACTATTAATTAGAATTAAAATTTAATTTAAACAAGAAACTGGTTACACCATTGTTATGTAACTTTATTAAATTTGCCTCTAATAATAATTTATTTAATAATATATTATTAAGAATTAAATTGAAATTAGAATTCGACCTATAATTAAAAATTTGTAATTTGATTAATAATTGAAATAAAATATAATCTTGGTGACGGGAATTGTTTCTTCAATGCAGTTCTTGAAGCAAACTTACTTCTTGAAACCGACAATTATATCGCAAGCCCGAGAAATTTGGAAGCTTTTATGCCCAGTCAAATCTATTGAAAGAGCTTATAAGAATAAAACTCTTAAACTCGCTTATAAGTTGCAAAAATGCAAATTGAAAAAATAATAGAACTCAGTATTGTGTCCAATCAGGAAACTATAACGAAATATGGTATTAATATAGAATATCTCGGACGGTTGTAGAATCTCAAATTCTTAAATAAATTCAATCAATAAGAATTAGAGATACAAACACTTTAATATGAATTATTATTACTAATTGTAGCCACATTGATGGACTTTTTAATTAAAATTTTACCTTTCAATAGAAAGTAGTACGGTTCAAAGACCTTCTGTAATCAAAAATCTTCATTGAAACTAAATAAATTAGCTTAATTATTAACTGCAATGAATAATATGAACCAAAGTAAAATATAATAAATATAATAATTTATTACTCAGAAGCTGAATAATTGGATAAAGGAATATTACCAAAAGTAAAATGTACCAAGAAATATGTGTAATGTTTATCCAGAGGAGTCTTCAATACTCACTTTCCTAGAATAAAAACCAAACAAACTGCAATACATAAAGTTTATGATTTACGAAATTTATGCTTTACAAAGCCGTGATGAATCCATGGCAGATTGAAAACTTTTCATGGTAACCCTATAGTTAAAAAATTTCAGTGTACGACTGATCATCCTAAAATTATCAAATTGGTTTCTCTCCCACGAAAGTGACAGCAAACTTAAACAAAAACATCTATAATATTCATCAAAAATACTAATTTGGGCCTACAATTCTAAACCTTAGGCAATGGTTCTATGTAAAACTGAAAATTTGCGTTATTATATTAATAATTTATAACTACGTCAACTGCTAAGTAAAACAATTTTAAATAACCAAAAATAGCTTATAAATATAGCAAACGATAAAACATATGTGAATGCAACCTTCCTTACGTTGAGAAACATAATGTCCAATGAATAACCATCACAATCCAGAAACCGACCTATTCTCATTGTGAACGAATCCCATTCAAAATATTCTAAATATCAAAGCAAAACTTATTTATCCTCACCGCCACTGTGTATATTGATCACACATATAAACATCACTCATCAAAACCCAAGACACAAATGTAACACATAAATAAGACCATCGCAAATAAACTGATGAAATTGAGTAAATTCAAATAACACATAAAAACTATCAAAATGCAGAAACACTCTCAAAACCATTGGTCCGCAGCCCTCAGAACTACACACGTGCACCGTATTGCACACGCATGCAGAGGAAACCACTAAATAACAAAACAAACCATTCATCGTTTATTATATATTCATGTATGTAAATACATTCCTGCACGATCATCACACACACACACACACACACACCCAGGTTTAAAACTTACAACAGCTGTGTTTCTTGACACTTGATCTGATTCGGTTCAGTTCATATTTCATGAAACAACGCCAAAGCTCTTACTAGAATTCAAATCAAAATTTGTGATATAAACAAAATTTGGATCAGGTTTTTCATATAAAATTTGAACTAATCCGGATCAATGTGTGTCATGAAAGCCGTAATATGATTAGCTATACACGCAGGTAATGTCACTTTATCACCTCTGTCCGACTGTCGTAAATTTGTATCTTCTATTTGATAGTATTGGTGTACGGCCAATAGAAATCTAATACGACACATTTGATAGATTTTTCGTTTATGTTTACACAAACAACAAAAACCAAAATAGATTTTTTATTATTATTATTATTATTATTCTCTTTATTTAGAAAAAAACAGGTTACATACATTAATACAAATCATAAACTATTTCTAATAAAGTTAGAGCTCCTAATAGGTTTTTAGAACCTGTGGGGGAGCAAGAAAGAAAAAAATCATGAAATTTAGGTTGCCAAAAGTGTACAAATAAAAATAATAAATTAAAAACTATCATAAAAGAATAAATAAATAATACATACAATAAAATTAAAATTCCAGCTCATATTTAGTGAATACAATACAAAAAAAAAAATTAGAAGTAGGTTTCAATGTTGTCTATATTAATCAGCCAATGTCGGATCATTTTATCAAAATAGTGTTTGCGGCCAATCGGAATGAATTTCAACTCTATTGGTAATTTGTGAAACCAATACAATCCCATATAAAAGTAAGACCTTCTGAACCTTTCATTATTACAACGTAAACCGGCAAAGTTGTTCGGATTTCTTAAAGTATACGTGTGATGAATACGACTAAGGAAACTGGAACTCCGAACAAAAAACATCTTTAATACCTTATAAACATAGAGATATCTTAAAGGTAATAATTTCAAATCTCGAAATAAGGGAATTGTTGGAGTTGTTAAAGGCCGACAATAAATCAATTTAATAATCCGTTTTTGTGAGATGTATAGGTCCTTTATATTGGAAAAATAAATCCCACCCCAGCTTGATATACCATACATAATAATAGATTCAACTAGTGCATGATATAGAACTCGCAGTGTTGACGGTGGGCATAATTGCTTCAGATGGTAGAATTTATAAGTCGCAGTAATAACATTTTTTCTGACAATGGTGAGATGAGAATTCCATTTCAACTGCGAATCGATGGTAACTCCTAAGTACTTAAACTCATATACGAGGGAAATTTCAAAGCACTGTGATGAACATGAGTGTCCAGAGCAAAATGGAACATGATACAAAACCTTAAAATTGGGAGATGCGGCCTGACCAAAAAGCATTACTCTGGATTTATTACTAAGAGCCAGGCGATGGTAGTAAAACCAATTACCAAGATTCACTAAGTCTGTGCAAACTAGGTTCTGTAATTCCGAACGGTTTGCTGAAGTGTAACTTAATGCTAAATCGTCCGCAAATGCAGTGGTGTGCCCCAGAAGATCGATGTCGAATATAGAATTTATGTAGATTAAGAATAGAATAGGTCCTAATACTGATCCCTGCGGAACGCCGCAATTTAAGTAACCAGGTTCACTAAATTTATCATTTATTTTAACAATTTGGCTACGATTGTTGAAATAACTAACAAACCAGTCAAAAACTTTACCTCTGATACCTATATTTAATAATTTGTTTGCAAGAACCTCGTGATCCACCGTGTCAAACGCTTTTGCAATGTCTAAAAATAACGAAGCGGATTTTTGCGAATTGTTAAAAGCCGAGTAAACATAACTGAGGTGATGTAGTAGTGCTTCTTCAGAGGATCTTCCAGCTAAGAAACCAAATTGACTACGGCTAAAAAAATTGATTTTCTCGAGATAACCGAGCAATCTACGTTTTATTATTTTCTCAAATAGTTTGGAGAAGGAACTTAGCCACGAAATAGGTCGATAATTATTTAGTAATAGCACATCACCTTTCTTATGAATTGGAATTACAAGGGCTGATTTGAAAACATCTGGAAATACACCACTTTCTAGGCTGAAATTGAAGAGGTAAGCTAAAACATCTACTAGATACCACACGCAATTTTTTAAGATTAAGTTGTCGATTCCGTCAATTCCACAAGATGTTTATTTTTCAAACTACTAATCTCTTTTATAATCTCTCTGGCGCTAATCGAATCAAACACACAAGATATGCTAGGTGAAGTGGTCGAGCCTAAAACATATCTGCTATAGCCTGGAGAATTAGGCAAAAAGTTAGTGTTGTTCAAATTATTTGTTATCTCCGATGGAACGTTGAGGAAATAAGTATTGAATTCATTACTTATAGATTGATAATTTGAAATGAGAACATCAGATTGGTATTTGTAAATTTTGGTGATTCGGTTTTTGTCTTTATTTGTTCCCAAAACTTCATCAATAGCCTTCCATGTGAGTTTAGAACTATTTTTAACATACTCAAATTTCTTCTTGTTAAATGAATTTTTGACAAATTTAATTCTAGCTTTTACTTCCTTGGAGAGTTTCTTGACAAATTTTTCCAAACGTGCATTAGTGGGATTATGGCGTAATTTTCTAGAGAATTTTTTTAATTTATGAACCTTCAAAAGGAGATAAGAATTCATCCACGGTTTCAGTTTTTTTAATGTAGGGGCAGAAGATTCGACCTTAGATTCACGAATATGCGATTTCAGAATAAATAAGAACCGATCAAAAGCGATATTGCAGTTATTCTCACCATAAACAGTCGCCCAACTTTCAGATTGTAGTCGAGCATTCAGACGGCTATAGTCAACTCTCGAAAAATTAGCAGCTACACTATTTTGAAGCACAGGGATCTGATATGCAAAAATGTTTAGCTTTATTAAGTTGTGGTCAGATAGATGAATCGGTGTGTTTTCCACAGTAAAATTAAACGAATTTGTTGATTTGATGAACACATGATCGAGACAAGATGAATGTCTAGTAGCTTCATTTAAAAGACTTAGAAATCCGTGGGAGGCTAACATGGTAAGATAACTGTAGCATTCATTGATATTAAGTAAATTTATGTTGATGTCTCCCAGAATAACTATGTTATTATTATTAATTGATAGAAGTAACTCCTCAATATCGACACAAAACGAGTTTACCGGTTTATTACAAAATCTATAAATGCAGATAAAGGTCCAATCATGACGCCCCAAGGTAACATTTAAGATTAAAACATCAGCTGTGGTCCAGTTGTAACAATGAAAAGAAGATACAGTTAAATTTTGATTGATAAACACACCAACACCACCAGATCTATAATCATCATTACAGCAAGCAATGAAATTATAATCTGGCAGTCTGTAATATGAAGATTCGTGTGAGTAAATCCAGATTTCCGAAACAAATATTAATAGTGGTTGCACTTTTAAACTAGATAAATAAGCACTGAAAATGTCGAAGTTTGCTCTCAAACTTTGAATGTTTTGGTGAATTACACTACTCATAATATAAGACTAACAATTCAATATGCATACAACAAATACCGAAAAACAAATTTTGAAGAGTGAGAGCAAAGTACAACATTTTCAATACAGCCAGATAAATCACAACAACGAATAATCTATTCCAAGTAAATTTCAAAATATTCCGACTAATTATAAATAAATTTGAAAATGTTAAAAAAATAAGTTTTAAGTTTTTTGAGTAAATCACTAAAAAATAACTCAAACAGTGTTTAAACATCATCCAAATCATAACAAACACTACCACCATAAAAATAATAATTACCGGAATCAAAACAGCTGACTGATTATTATAAACAAATATTATTTTTGACAACAAGATGTTTAAAAAGTTAAGCTGGAATATGGAAAAAATATATAAAAAACAAATATGAGCTAATAAAGGTAAGATAAAAAAACTACTTAACGTTACATTATTGAATTCTAGATACCGAAGCAGCAACCGCTTTATCCAATTGCTAGTGTATGATGTTCTGGATACGAAAAATATCGTTCATGGAGTGAATACGATAGACGTCAGAATCAGCCGATTTCTTTAGGTAAATTTGTCCGGCTTTGCACCATAAATATTTAAAGTTTGATGACAGTTTTATGTTTTTAGCCTCATGATACAGCTGTGATTGGAATTTCGAAAGGCGGTGCATTATATGGATTTGATGCTCCCGGTGGTTTTGTGGCAAGATGAAATCCAGATCTTTAGTGTAAAGTGTTTTAATTTTGCGCATTTGCGTTAAAACTTTTTGTTGTAGATCGATGGATTTTAGTTTAACAATAAAGAAGTTGTGACGAGTTACATAATTGTTGGTATTATTCAGTGTGGTTTTGCTAACGTTTCTACGAATGGGTTCGATCGATAAAATATCATCCGGTTGAATGGAATTTTCGACTTTACTAATTGTGTTGAAAATCATTCCACTAATGTCAACATGTTCCATCGGCAAGCCACTGATTGTAATGCTTGAAGCGTTTAGCAATTGAGCTGGTTTGTCATAATCAGCCTCCATTTGATGTAATTTTGCAGAGTGGATACTAAACTGGTCTTCTAGATGTTTAAGTTTCGAAGTGAGAGCATCGTTCGCAGCTTGGAGAGTATGTACTGCGTCTTTAACTTTGTCCAGAGCAGATAGTTTCTTTTCCATTCGTTTTAATTGAATCATAATATCGGCTAGACTCACGTTCACATCACATTCAGAGTCCGAGATTTCGTTGTCAATCACAGATTGACTGGATTGTAGACGACAGCTTTCACATAACCAATTGACAGTTCGATTATTAATATCACTTAACAATTCCTGTGAGATACAAGCGCACTTAACATGGTAGAAATTTTCACAAGGGCCGCTACATTTAATACCAGGAAGTCGTCCTTTTTTTGTGATATTGGCACCACACGAGCGGCAGGTTACGGTCATTGTTTTACAAAGGCGCGAAATTGATTGACAATAAAATGGTTGACGATGTTGTACTTTGTTATGAAGATGTGAATCACGCACGAATAAATTAACAAATCCCTTATATTTTTGGTGAACGTTGTTGAATATAACTTAATATAACTTAATGATTTTATTAATATAAAATGTTAAATATAACTTAATGATTTTATTAATATAAAAATTAATGCAAAAATTAGGTAAATTTAATTATTTTATTTATTTTTATTAATTTATTATTTTAGACGTATTTTAGATGTTTACACTTTGACAACTGTTTGATCAATTTAAAGATCAAATATACAGATCAAATATATAGATCAAATATACGTAGCCACGCCTCATTCATGCATAAAATTCATGCATAAAAACTAAAACAATAAAAAAAATCCGTCATTTGACGGATTTCCATAAATCTAGTATTAAACTTGGAAAAATATAAATAATACTTCCTACGAATTTATGGTGACTTTTTTATGTAGTGATATGAATACATAGCCTTATTTATTTCCCCTCAAACCTTTCGACGTATCCCTTCAACGTTGATAATTTATATGTGGTATACCTTTTTTTTCCTGAAACTCGTCAAACGACGGATGGTGTGTCGAAAAAACAAGGAATTGCTAGCAAAAATAACCAGTTTGGATGAAAGTTTGTCTGATAGCAACTCTAATGAAATCGAATCCTAACTTTTTGACAGCAGCACTGTTAGTAAGCTTTTGGATTCCGATATAGGTGAGCTTTCGGATGCAAATATTGAAAATTAAAATGTTTATAATGCACACCGTAACCGGAAAAGAATGCGTATTCTTTCATATTCTGAACACGAAGATAACGTGCAAGTTAGATAACATGTAAGTTAGGTCAAAATAGAGGTAGGTCACCAGCTTACACTATATTCAAAGATGTCTTAGGTACAAGTGGTCCAAGTAAGCAGTGCATTTGATTTGATAATTGATAAAAGTATGTTACACCATATACAAGTTTGCACTGAAATTGAAGCACGGCGGGTCCTGAAATCAAATTGAAACATTACAAATCCACAATCACTGTCTTTTATAGCAATTTTATATACAAGAGCTGCAAATGAAGTAAAATCTATGAATGCTTCTTATTTATGGTCTAAAAAGTGAGGGCCCGCTTTTTTCACAAATAATGGTGAGAGACAAATGCATGGAAATACTTCAATTTGTACGATTCGACAAGAGAGCTAAACGTAGTCAACGTTTACAAACCGATAAATTTGCAACAAATTCTGAAATATGAAACAATTTTATTCGAAATGTACAATCCTGTTATAAGCCTGATGCAAATATTACCATCGACGAACAATTATTCCCAACAAAGGCTAGATGTCGTTTCACACAATACATGACGAACAAACCGCAGAAATTTGGCATCAAGTTTTGGTTAGTATCGGATGTAAAAAGTAAATATGTAATAAATGGGTTTCCGTACTTAGACAACGGTTCGCTGAACCGTATCTAGGTTGTGGAAGAAATATTACGGTAGATAACTTTTTCACGGGCATACCCCTTGCAAAAAAATTGCTTGCAAAAAATACGACTTTGGTTGGCACTATGCGGACAAACCAAAGAGGGTTGCCAAAAAATGCAAAAACTAAAAAAGATAATATGGGGCGCTTTTCCACACTTCTTTACATATTTGAATCTGGATGTTTATCTAGTTATAAGAGCAAACCCACTAAAATTATTATTATTGATCACAAAACATAAATAAGTAAATATTGAATCAAATGATAAGCATGTCCCAGAGACAATTACATTTTACAATAAAACTAAATTTGGAGTGGATATGGTAGATTAAAAGGGGCAGAAATATAGTGTGCAAGCGCGGGGTCAAGTAGATGGCCGCTTCAAGTATTTTAAAACATATTGAACTTTGCAGCTTTCAATGCATGGATACTATATAAAGAAACTCTCTGTCTCTCTCTCTCTGGCACTATATCCCATCAAGGGATTTGGCCTCCTCATATGAGGTTTCATAATCATTTTTTCATTTCGGATAATGAGTGATTAATTCATTGATCCTAAACCAACCGTGAAATTTTTTCCTTGTCACCACCGGGAATCGAACCCGGGACCTCCGGTCGCTGAAGCTAGCATGCTAACCACTTTGCCACCGGGGCGGCATATAAAGAAACTGCTGGTATAAATATATCAAGAAACAACTTTCTTTTTCAGTTAGTCGATCAACTTGCAAGCGAGTATGGTGATGAGTCTATGATGGCTTCTCATCCCTTTTTGACAATACAAAATAATTTGAATATATACGCAAACCTTGTCAAATTGGATATTGCAACAAAAATAAAACTAACAAAACTTGCGTTAAATGCTAGAAGTATGTTTGTGGCAAATGCACATCGAAAATGGAATTAATCTGCAAAAAATGTGCTAAATAAATCAACAAAAAAAAAAACTATTTAAAATGTAGTTTGTACTTTTATTAAAAAATGTGTTAAAGAAATGCGCCTATTTAGATAAAGGAATACGAAGTTTTAGTGTATTCCACTACAAAAATATAAATACTACCAAGAAGGCGGATGTAGTGCCGTCTTCTTTCGTCCCTTCCTTCCTTCTGAAATTTTTTTAAGCCGATTTCATTGATTAAAACTGACGAATTTTTTTCGTTAACTTGGATTGTTTTAACCCTTTCGAACGCCATTTTTAAATATTATAGCAACAAATATTTTGGGCTCTTTTTGGAATACTTGATTAATTTTGGATCATTCATAAAGAATATTAAAAACAATAGAGAGTGCATAAAGAAAAATGATTTTACACATGTACAATATATTGTACCATTCGTTCGAATGGGTTAAAACAAATTTCAGAAGGGTGGAAGGAACGGAGAATGTAATATTGAATCCGCCTTGAGAAAGCAGGGAATATTATGTTATAATTTCATTTTTATTTTGTCATTTCATTTGTATATTTTATTTAGTGTCACATAATTAATCGAAGTCGTACGATACATTTTTTCTGTATTTTCGTACATTTTTGCGATTTCTATTGAATCTACGTACCTGCTACAACAGTTTCCAATTGGATTAAATTACAAATCGACTTATGTTGGATAAAACTGACAAAAAATGCCTCTACAGCCAAGCTACTCACGATTTCAGCTTCTGGTTTCAAACTAAATCTTAATAGATTTTTTATTGCTAATTTAAACCCTTATTTTATGTTAAAACACCAATTTTTTTATGTTGTTTTATTCTGCTCTCGCGAAAATAAAATTTAAACAAAAATCTGCATCTCAAAAATGGCCTTAATTTTTTTTATTTTCATTTCTATTTTTTCATTTCTGATTCACCGAAAAATTTAATGTCACAGTTAAAACGGATAATGTAGGTAAAAGAGGCAAGAAAGAAAGGTGAAGCCGGTTTTATGAAACCGTGTGTAGCTTGGCTCATTTTTTTAGATGACGAACATCTATTTTTGGCGAGGCGAAGACAAAAACTAGAAAAAACTGGAAATCCGAGTTCAATCACGTCTTTAAGAATTTTTTCCAATTTTTATTTCTTTGATTACGCAGCCTGTTTGTTTCCTGGTACAGTATGAGGAATGGACTGGTTAAATCGATTATCATTCAATCATTAAGACATAAAAATTGAAAGTTTGGACTTCCGGGTTTTTATTATTGTTAAGAATGGTTTTAACAACGGTGTCAGCTAATAACTCATTAAGCTCTTTCAAATCGAACTTACGGAAATTAAAACTAGGGGATGTTTCACATAGTTAATGTAAACTCTACTTTGTTCGCTGGGAAATGTGTTTAAAATAGATGGATGATACAAGTGAATTGTACTGAGAACCAAATTTGTTTTCGAAATTCTGCAATTACTAGCGCCAGAGAACACTCTGTTTAGATTGTTTTTGACGTTACTCCGCATCAAACCAGAAACCAGAAAAGTTAGCAGTAATTAAAGTTTATATTGCAGAAGGTGCATCGGTGCTATAAAAAACGAAATTGCCAGTTATACGAGGTGTCCGCATGGCTTTTGGGGTGAATCTACCAACACAGAACATAAATATGTTTATTCGTATAATCCTAGCTGGTTTTAACACAAATCATCGCAATATTGTCGGTATTCAGGATTATCACTACTGAGCAGTCAAATTTAAATGCACCGCAATAAGAACGACTCGCTGTTCTGTACACCATCAAATTCAAAAACCACGCGTACGAACGCACGCAGGCATCAGCTAGTAGCCGCATAATCAAGATTAAGGAACGCAAAAAGAAAAAATTATCAATACAGTTCCGAATAATTTAAATATTAATTAATTATAATCTAGTTTGATTAATACTAAAACTACATTACAAAAACTATTTATATGCCTATGGGTATGTGTGTGTGTAACACAAAAATATCATTATAGTCGTATAATTATTCTGATAAATAAATAGAATTTTAATTAAGTTTTGAATCTAAATATAGAAATGTAAGTATTTAGTTTTATTTTAATGGGATTGACCTTTTTGTCAAGAATATTTTGTTATCTCTCAAAGACATACCATGATGATATAATTTATCTTTTAATTGATATTGATTTTGTCCTTCCGTCTCTTTTATGGTAGACTCGCACATATGATAAAGTTTAGTCTTGAAAATTGCCTATTATATGCTTCCGATCTCACACATTTTTTTTTTGTTGTTGTGAAAATTCTAAAGAAACATGTAAAATCCATAACACTCTTTAGAAGAAACTTTTATCATACAAAACAACACACACAAAAAAGGATTTTGTATTACACAAAGGATTGACAAGAGATTTCGGTTTAATATATGATAACAATTTGATGCAAGTTCAAAGTTATTTTATTTTCGTTTTAATAATTCATGATTTGACAATATACAGACAGACATATACATATGTACATGAGAATGCCGTGTACTTATGTATGTATGTACGAGTTGTTTAAATCTCATGACAATTTAGTATCTCGTTTCAAATAGATTCCCCAAAATTTTTACACATATCGTTAAATTTGACACGTGACTCATTATGGATGGATGCACGATGGAATTGTTTTTGACATATTCTGTATGCTATTACACTTGGTTGTATGATGAGGCACGAAACACCAGTTTAAACTCGATACATGATTTTTTTTTGTATATTTAGGATTAGATTGGATCATATATGATAGTTTCGTGTATTTTAAATTTTGTTATGTAAATTATATGGTTTTTAGCAAAATTTGATTGGCAAGGAAATGCTTCATATGGAATTTGTATTAGTAAATGTTCGCATTTCTATCTATTCTGCCTATCATCTGGGCGCTTAGCATCTCAAAATCGGGTTCGCAACAAACAAATAAGCTTGGATATACGGTAGTCTAAATTTAATTTACACTTAGGCCGCCACATTTGAATTAAATTTACGTTATTGCAGGGGCGACATGTTGTAACATTACATTTTCGATATTTTAATCAAAGTTTATGTCTCGCTTCTTTAGAATAAAATGTGGCTCAATTTCAAATTTTATACCATCTACCAGTCTGCTAGATTGAAACTTCGTGATATTTCTACTTCATTTAAATTACCAAATTATTTGTTTTCGTAGAAGTTTAGACAAAGACACCTTGTTCACATTTGTTCTAGTAGACCATGCATGATAGCAATACAAAAAATAATGCAGAAACGAAACGGCTGCCCATTTCAGTTTAGGAATAAGACACATAAACTTCAATAAAGTAACGAAAAGGTGATGCTACAACATGTCACCCCTTAAAAAAAAAACAAAATTTCCGTTTTAGATAAGATTATTTACTATACAGAAAACATTACGTAGGTGAGTAAATTACATTAGTTTGGTGTGGAAACGAATTTTTGGCCTAGGTATTATATTATTATTTTGCATTTTATATTCAAAAAGTTTATTTTGTCGTACGATGACCAGCAGTCAAATCTTAGACGTATATTAGACGAATCTGAAGATGGAAGGAAAGTGTTTGAAGTCTACGACGATTGATATTAAGATGAACGGCTATTTGCACCACCAAAAAGAAATATGAAATTCTGACGTAAAAGATTTACTTTAGTTCAGTTAGAATTGTGGTGGGCAGGAAAATGATTATAGGTTTGATGAACATACAGCAGAGGACGATTACAACTGTGAGGTAGTGTCCTAAGATGTTTTAAAAGGAAACCTATGCAGACTCAAACCTTGGGACACAACATATTGAGAAGTCAAGAAAGAGGTTCTCACCTATCTACAAATATGGTATCTGTAGCAATGTTGATAGACACAGAAGACCACCTCAAACAATGAACACGCGAAAGTTTTGTTCGATTGTTGTGGATAAAAAGCTTGTAGCTATTTATTAAATTATTATATAATTCCTACGAGGGTATATCAAAAAGTCTTGCAATATCATATGAAAAAAAAGAGTGAGTGAGACAACAATATATTTTTCAAAACCATTTTTTGTCGCGATGAAACTTCTAGAAGAACATTTCGATGTAAATTTTACAGTTCGTTTGTTTTTGTCAATTTAGTAACACGTGTTTAGAATTTTTCTTAAAATGAATAAAATTGAATATCGCGCCCTTCTTAAATTTGTCTATAAAGATGGACGAAATGCAATTTATATATTCAACTATATATCAAAAGTTTACGGCGAATCTGCACCATCAAATGCCACAGTAACAAGGTGGGTAAAATTATTCAAAAGTGGTCGGGAGTCGTTTGAAGACGACAACCGGTCGGATCGGCCAGCAGATGCTATTAGCCATGAAAACGTAATTTTGGCCGAATCTATAGTATTGGAGGACCGGCGTATTTCTTTTCCGCGGTTAGCGTGGAGACTTTCTCTTTCATACGGTACCACATATACTATATTACATGACCACCTTCACATGTCGAAAGTAAGTGCGCGATGGGTTCCCCGTTTGTTGAATGCAGAACAAAAAAAAAATGCGTGTTCAAACTTCAAAGGCGATTTTAGATATGTACAAAGAAGATCCAGAAAATTTCTTGGATAACATAATAACAGGCGATGAAACATGGCTTTATCATTGGGATCCGCAATCCAAACAAGAATCGATGCAATGGATTAAACGTAGTGAACCACCACCAAAGAAATTCAAAACTCAACCGTCTGCTGGTAAGGTTGTGGCAACAGTTTTTTGGGATGCTGAAGGAATTTTGATAATCGATTATATTGCACCGAAAACCACAATCACAGGCATATATTACGCAGAAGTTTTGCGAAAATTGAAAAAAGCGATCCGGGAAAAACGGCCAAGGAAAGTTATTAAAAAAATCTTGCTTCTTCACGACAATGCACCAGTGCACAAGGCTAATATTGCGCAAGCTGCATTAAAGCGCTGCGGCTTCGTGGAAATTCCTCATCCACCGTACAGTCCAGACTTGGCACCCAGTGACTACTTTCTGTTTCCCAATTTAAAAAAAAACACTAAGGGGCCCGAAATTTTCCAGTGACTATGAAGTACAGTCTGTTGTAAATGAATATTTTATGGAGCAAATCTTTTTTTTAGAGGATTTAGGCAAGTTAATTGATCGATGTGACAAATGTATAAACCTTAAAGGAGATTATATCGAAAAATAAAAATATTGCTGTCTCACTCACTCTTTTTTTTCATATAAAATTGCAAGACTTTTTGATTTGCCCTCGTATGTTAAGTATTTTTTAATATTTTTTTATTTTATGCCCTCAAAAACTTGCGAATTACGAGTACAAAGCTTGGTGGTTTTATGATCCGTTCAGCTTTTACTGCAATCGGTTAAAAAATGGTTTAAATGATAAGACAACGGTTCGGTAAGGCACAACTTAGTACACCACATGTGACTAGAGACGATTTACAATTTTCAAGAACAAGCAGACTTGATCCAATCTGCCACAAAGTAGCTTACCTCGAATTCCAACACATGGTTGAACTGATGTCTGTGAAGTTAGCCCAGGATTTCATCCCAGAAAAATAAAAAATGACATCAGGCAACACTAAAACTGCATTATCATCCCAGCCCAGGATTTGTTTATAATTTCTGTTAAATATTATTAAAAATGTAGTGCATCGCAAAAAAAAATAATATAATGTGAATACTTATCCCAGAAAACAGAAAAATTACAGAATATTGTACATTAAAATAATAATAAAAAATGTTAATATACGTGTTTAACTTTATAATATTCGTACTGTTATAACGCCAATCTCAACATACGGATCGACTTGTGATTTTAACTGTGAATAGTGGTCATCATTACGAGTCGATACGGCTTGCTTCAGTTTCCGGAACTCGTGGTTCCTGGGAACCATAAATTAAATTCTGTTATCCTTGGGCCATACAGATAAGAGCTTATTGCGCCAATCTCAACATGCAAATCAACTCAGGATTTTTAAGGTAGGCAACAGTCATTATGACAAGCCGATATGAACTGATTCGATTTCCGGAACTCGTGGTTCCTGGGAACCATTAATAAAAAACTGGTTCTCATATACTGGGCCATACACATATGGGCCTATTGCGCCAATCTCAACATACGGATCGACTTTGGATTTTTATTATGAATAGTGGTCATCATTACGAGTCGATACGGCTTGCTTCAGTTCCCGGAGCTCGTGGTTCCTGGGAACCATAAATTAAATTCCGTCATCCTTGGGCCATACAGATAAGAGCTTATTGCGCCAATCTCAACATGCAAATCAACTCAGAATTTTTAGGGTAGGCAACAGTCATTATGACAAGCCGATATGAACTGATTCGATTTCCGGAACTCGTGGTTCCTGGGAACCATTAATAAAAAACTGGTTCTCATATACTGGGCCATACACATATGGGCCTATTGCGCCAATCTCAACATACGGATCGACTTGGGATTTTTATTATGAATAGTGGTCATCATTACGAGTCGATACGGCTTGCTTCAATTTCTGGAACTCGTGGTTCCTGGGAACCATAAATTAAATTCTGTTATCCTTGGGCCATACAGATAAGAGCCTATTGCTAATAAATAAAGATTTGTGTTTTCACGTTTTTTTAACTTCAGAATGTAATTGTTCCGAACTAATAAAAATAAGTAGATACAATTTTTGGTTGTTACTTTGAGCACAATATTTATTCTTTCCTAGAATGGAATTAGCTTGTATCAAAGTGAGACTGTAATTATTTAACAAATTAAAACTATAAGTTACGGAAATTAAACCAAGCGTTGTCGATTTGATGTGATGACTACTAATACCGTAAAAATCATATTATAATAAAATTATTCATAATAATTCATAATAAACTATTCATAATCAAAAATCCCAAGTCGATCCGTATGTTGAGATTGGCGCAATAGGCCTATATGTGTATGGCCCAGTATATGAGAACCAGTTTTTTATTAATGGTTCCCAGGAACCATAAGTTCCGGAAACTGAAGCAAGCCGTATCGACTCGTAATGATGACCACTATTCATAATAAAAATCCAAAGTCGATCCGTATGTTGAGATTGGCGCAATAGGCCCATATGTGTATGGCCCAGTATATGAGAACCAGTTTTTTATTAATGGTTCCCAGGAACCACGAGTTTCGGAAATCGAATCAGTTCATATCGGCTTGTCATAATTTCTGTTGCCTACCCTTAAAATCCTGAGTTGATTCGCATGTTGAGATTGGCGCAATAAGCTCTTATCTGTATGGCCCAAGGATGACAGAATTTAATTTATGGTTCCCAGGAACCACGAGTTCCGGAAACTGAAGCAAGCCGTATCGACTCGTAATAATGACCACTATTCACAGTTAAAATCACAAGTCGATCCGTATGTTGAGATTGGCGTTATAACAGTACGAATATTATAAAGTTAAACACGTATATTAACATTTTTTATTATTATTTTAATGTACAATATTCTGTAATTTTTCTGTTTTCTGGGATAAGTATTCACATTATATTATTTTTTTTTGCGATGCACTACATTTTTAATAATATTTAACAGAAATTATAAACAAATCCTGGGCTGGGATGATAATGCAGTTTTAGTGTTGCCTGATGACATTTTTTATTTTTCTGGGATGAAATCCTGGGCTAACTTCACAGACATGTTGAACTGGGAATCTGCCGACCTTCTTTATCAGCAAAATATTGTCCATTACATTATAAAGGATAACACAGTCACAATTACTGATCGCTATCAGATCCGCATCTCTTTAAAACGCATTTACCACACCACTTGGCTTATATTCGAATTCACTCAAATGCCATTCGATCTCAGAAATGATGCAGAAACATTCTACCTGATGAAACAATGAAATTTTGAGAGATCTCAATTTGAATTTTATTTATATTAACATCATTTTCTTACCATCTAAAGAGGAGAAGCAAGATTTATTACATTTCAAACAAATCCTCAAAAATTTATTAAATTTTGGCGTCAATACCAACACATAACAAAATGTGTGTTTGGACCAACAATCCTGTCTTTCTCAGTCCCAAGAGATTTCCCAGTACTGCGAAATGTTAAGCCAATACAACAATTTGTCGGAATGGTAAACTACTACCACTCGCAGAGTTTTGTTATAATTCACCTACATTTGGCAAGTCTACTCAAAAAGACCAAATCGCCTCAAAAAATTTCTTGGACTAAAGATTGTAGAAATGCATTCCTTCACCTCGACAAAAGCTTGCAAAATATAATATTATTAGCACATTTGCTTAGCAATACAAAATATAACATCACTTCTGATGCATCTAACCCGGCAACAATCGCGGTCCGGCAACAACTCAATAAAGAGATTTGATAACATCATGGATTTTTCGGTAAGAATCTATTAGATGCTGAACAAAACATTTTGCAATTGATAGAGAATTGCTTGCAATGTTTTAAGCAATTAAAAACTTTGTTAAAGGTCGAAAATTTACCATATTCAACGATCACAAATCGTATACTAGAGCAAATACTTCTAAAGCGGAGGCAAGCACACGACTTAGATGTGGTATGGAGCCCATCTAAGTGGAATTTAGAAAAAAAATTATTGCCCGATTTGTCAATTTATTGTGAATTAGTATAGGCAACAATCACCGGTATATTCCAGAGTCACTACGTCGAACAATCTTCGATACTCTGCATAATAATGCACATCAAAGTGAAAACGAAAAAAACATTTCAAAATACTTTTGACGATTTAACGCATTGGACGAAAACTTATTTATCTAGCGAAAAATGCAAAATACAACGCCAATTGACCTTCGGGAAATTTCCAAATTCCACCAGGAAAATTTGGGTACTTCGATGTAGATATTATCGGACCACTTGCACTATCTCTAATGGATCTATAAACATATTAATTTGCATCGATGGTTTTACGCGATGGCTTGAAACCATCTGCATAAAGACATCCCCGCAGCCAAAATTGCAAGAACACTCGTCGAAAACTACTTTTCTAGATTTGGACCGATACGCACAATCAAACTGTATGATTGAGCACTTTCACTATTAACTAATGGTTCAGAGATCCTTATTAGCCAGCCAAATATGAACCAAAATGTACACCAGCATAGCTATGGTTCATCCACAAACACCCCAAGTTATCACCGACACAATCATGATAAAGCACGAACTGGCCTTGCACCATCCTTTGAAGGCCCATACAAAGTGATTCGAAATCGTATTACAAATCAGAGACAAGGAAAAATCTGTCTCTATAGGTAGACTAAAACCTGTCTAAACAATTTTGAGTTCACCCGATCAAATATCGGAAGTGCAGAAAATTGACCGCCTAATCGGGTAACATACTTATTTCACACAAATAAACTCACAATATTTTGAAACAAATTTTTCCATTTTCAAGTGAATTATAAAGCAAATAAAACCAAATACAATTTATTTTCACAGAATGGCTCAACAAATCAGTCAAACGAAAAAAAAAAAACAAAGAGGAAAGAGCAGCCATGCCGAATAGCTCAAGTCGATAGAAATGGTCGTCGTGGAGACCCTTGCAACCAGTCAAGTATGACCACAACCAATGGAATAGGACAACTATTACCACTAGTAACACGTGGATGGCGTATACTGTTGGTTTACATTAGTGGCCACTTAGATACGAGCATAGCCTTCTAAAATAACAAGCTTTAAAAGGCGAGCGGAATGGATTTAGCCCATTATTAAACTACGGCTGACGAGACCAACAATAATACAATACCAACATCAACCACCGTTTTGCCGTTTTGTACGCAATCACCAAAAATAAATCCACAAACGATTGTGCGGCAAGATTCAACCACACAATCGTCCATATGAATATACGGATAATTCCAGGTAGAGGTTTCCCGAAAACTTCTTTGATTATAGTCTAATACTTCAACAAATCGCGAGATGTATGTCACACGGTCGCGAATCGTCGGCAAAGCAAGATTCAAATGACTTCACCTAGATAATTTTGGATGGAATTTTTTGGGTTTTTTAGGGTGACTGACACGAAGTGTTACCAACTTCAGACTGTCGTTGCTATCAAACCAGTAAAGACAGAACGCTCAAATTTACACTAATGACAGTTCAGTCCATTGTTTACACAGATACGAAAGCATTGTAGTGAGAAATATTCAGGAAAAAAGTTATCCGCAATGGAATTCAAGCGTAATAGTATGATTGCTCTATATTTGGCTGAAATACCACAGCCGCAGATTCTTTCCCAGTTAAAACATCTGCATGTGAATAAAATGGTTATGTATCGCACCATAAATCGTTATAACAATACTGGCTGCATTGCAAAACGACATGGTGGTGAAACGAAACGCACTGCAACATTGCCGGCTATCATTCGGAATGTGAAGGCCAAATTGGCTCGGAATCCGCGCCGTAGTGGCAGAAAAAAGGCTCGTGGGGCAAACATTTTGCTCGAACGAATGCAGCACATATTGAAAGATCATCTTGGACTAAAGAACGCATTGTCTCACCGATGCTTAAAAAAAAAAAGATTGGAAAGAGCAAAGGAGTTGTTACGCTTGCACGATAGTGGCGATTTGCCGAATTTGGTTTTCTCCGATTAGTCACCGTTCATTATTGAGCAATATGTGAACAAGCAAAACGACCGGATTTACTTGCTCAGCCGTTCTACTGAAAATTTGGACCAACGAATTGCCACTCGAAAATTTATCGGGATCATGTGTAGGGAGCGTTGAAGCCTTGGGCACAAAAACATTCCAGCCGCAGAGCCTGGACATTTCAGCAGGACTCGGCGCCGAGTCATAAAGCGCGCGTCAATCAAGATTGACTGAGAAACAACATTCCGCGGTTCATTTCCACTGCCCAATGGCCACCAAATTCACCGGATGCAAATCCGCTAGATTTCTCGGTTTAGGATATTTTGAAGAGCTAGGTTGGGACAAAAAAATATAAAAGTTTTGATCATTTCAAGGAAGCGTTTCACCGGGAATGGACCAAATTACCGCAGAGCAACTCTCGTGCTGCATGCAATTGCTTTGTCTGCCGTTTGAAGGCCATAATCGCGGCTAAAGGTGGCCAAATCGAAAATTTAAATATTTGTGAACATTTTTTATTTTTATTCAATAAAATTCTTAAAAAATTCTGTGGAGTTTTGTTTTGGTAACACTTCGTGTCAGTCACCCTCTATATTTAATTTAGTCAAAACTTCAATGTGTATCAAGTGCTCAAGTGCTGAAGTAACAAAATTCAAAGAATCTTGCGGTATATGTCAAGTGCCGGTTAATTGACTGTGAGGTTAGATTCAAATGAATTTATCCCGATAATTTCGGGTTCAACGAATTCTGCGATATATGCCGATAATTCCCATTAGAAGTTTCTTGAAAATCTCGTTTCCTGAAGTTTATAGTCAAAACTCTAATAAAACCGGTGGATAATATGTCAAGTGCTTGAAAATCGAATGTGAAGGTATACTGACATGACTCTCTTGTGATAGTCCAGGATGGAATTTCTCTAAAATCTGTCAGTTCGAAATCAAAACTTCAAAGAATCTGGCAGTATATGACAAGCGATCGTGAATCGACTGTGAAGCAAGATTCAAACGGCTATATCCAGATAATTCCAGATGACTTTTTTTTTAAATCCCTCAGCTTAAAGTTAAAGCTTCAACTTATCTTACGGTACATGCCAATAATTCCCAATAGAAGTTTCCTGAAAATCTCATAAGTTTGTAGAAAATACTTCAACAAATTCGGTGGTATATGTCAAGTGCTGAATAAATTCTGAAAATTTGTCAGTTTATAGTAACAACTATTACAATCCCGGCGGTATATGTCCAGTGCTCGCGAATCGCCTGTAAAGTGAGATTCAAACGATTATATCCTGATAGTTCTAAATAGAGTTTTTCTGTAAATTTCTTAGTTTAATATAAAAACTTCAAATGGCTAAACCAAAAATTAAATTTTGGTGCTGGAAATTAATGTTTCATGAAGATCAATCAGTGGCACTATTTTATTTTTCCCTGGGAATATGGAATTAAGAAAGTTATATTTTTGTCAAAATTTTACTTTTCTGGCCTACTGATGGAATCTGGTGCAAATATTTTCAAAACAAAGTTAATTTGGAAACATTTGTTCCACAAATGTATAGGGAAAAATGTTTTTCCATTTATCTTTGTTTTGAAAATATTTATACCAGACCAATTCCATCAGTGGGAAAGAATAATATAATTTAGACAAAAATAATATGAAATTTCTGCAATTCCAAAATTCCCAGGAAAAACCAAGATAGTGCCACAAAAAATTGTGTATCCACTTATTTTTTTGGACTGTCAGGCTTCCCAGCAATTGAAGGCTAACTTAAAAATATATTAAAAAAATTAAAATTTCGGGATAAATGTTATATCGTCGGTCTGGTGCAATAGTGACACAACTCAAATTTCACTCATTTCTAAGATATTCGAATCAGTCGATACCCAACCCAATAACTCATATTTTTATATACTATACTATGTAGTTATTTCTAGCAAATTCAGTAAAATTCCATATAAAAAATCACTCAATTCGCGAAAGATATTATCATTTTACAATATTGGAACCTATCCTAAGAAAATTTGTAAAATACGAGTATTAAAGAATTATAAAAATTTAGGTCCGATAGAGAGAGGATGCAGGAACAAAAAAGAAAAATATTTTACTAATCAGTGCAACAGTGACACTCTCTCTATCTCTCTCTCTCTCTCTGACACAATATCCCATCAAGGGATGTAGCCGCCTTAAATGAGGTTTCAGAATCATATTTTCATTTCGGGTTATGAAGTGTATAATAATAGTGATTAATTCATTGTTCGGATTATGAAGTGATTATTATGAGTGATTAATTCATTGAACCTAAACCAGCCGTAAAATTTTTTCCTTGTCCCCACCGGGAATCGAATCCGGGACCTCCGGTCGCTAGAGAAAACATGCTGACGACTTTACCACCGGCGTGGCAACAATGACACACACAATTCAAAATTTTTAATTTTTCAATTTGAAAAAATCACTCAAAATATTTTGTAAAAAGGACGGTTTTCAAAGTAAATAAATAGAAATACATTTTTATTTACTTTGAAAAACGCCGTTTTTACACACAATTTTGAGTGATTTTTTCAAATCGCTCTACTGAAAAATTAAAAATTTTGAATTGTATCACTGTTGCACTAAACCGACGATATGTATATGTCATAAACAAGGTATCATGGCAATTTTTACTGTCGCGATAGAGATATTTTTTGAGCTGGGATAGAAAACTCTCCTGATAGTGAGGGTTTAGTGTTAATGTCAGTAACAGTGTGTTTTCGAGCTGAGTATCTAGCTTCATATACATGCTGAGTTTAGTTCATATTCTGGTAATTCCCGGGAATAGTGAACAGTGGCACATTCTTATAATTCCCCGGGAATAGGGAATTAAGAAAATAATTTATATATATAAGTTTTATTTAAACATTTGTTTCAGGCACTCCCAGGTAAATAGTTAATGTTAATTTTTTTGAAAACAAAATTAAATGGGGAAATATTTTCCCTGCCAATTAAGGATGGAACAATTATTCCAAATTTATAAATCATTACATAACACTTTTCTCCTCAGAAGGCAGGAAAAAAATAGTTTAATAGAAATTACATAAAAATTCTTTCCCCAGTTCCCTATTCCCGGGGAACTACCAGAATAGTGCAACTGGGGAAAGATTTTAGATATCGCTCATTTGCTGCAACATTGACACTACTCAAAATTCTCACATTTCTAAGATATTCGAATCAAACGATTACCTTATGTAGTTTTTCTACCAAATTAAGTATAATTCTCTATAAAAAATCACTCATTTCGTTTCACTCAAGAAATTAACATTTTAAGATATTGGAAACTATTCTAAGAAAATTTGAAAAATATTAAAGAATTATACAAATTAATGTCCGACTGAGGATGTAGGAATAGAAAAAAAAATATTTTATTCAGAATGTATTTTTATTTACTTTTTAAAAACTTCGCTCTTACCAACAATTTTGAATGATGTTTCCAAACATCACTCAGTAGAGCGGAAAAATAAAAAATTAAATTAATTGTGTCTTGCAGCAAATCAGCGATATAATCTCTGGCATACTGAGGAAAAAAGTTTGATTTAAATTTTTATAAATTTGGAATAATATTTCCATACGGAACTGGCACGAATTATTCCCGGGGTTTTACCAGACAAAAACCACTAGGATATAAAGCAATATCATAAAGGACTTAATAGAAGATTAAAAGATCAACTTGAAAATGCATAAGCATATTTTTAAAATTTCGGGCTGGATATTATAAGTGTCATGACGAAAGTGAAATGTTTTCAGAGATAGTAAATTCTCACGCTAGTGTTATTTGAGTGTTGCCTTCGCGTATTTTTCATGCTCGCTTCGTATACGCCCTGTCAACCCTAATTATCAAAGTCAAATTAACCATAAATATCTACATATATTATAAAAAACGAGTTAATTATAGTTGCCGTAATTGGTTAACATAGTAACCTAAACCTAATATCATATCATAACACTGTAATTAACAATATCAAAACAGTGCCAGCTATAATATTGACATTAAGCGACATAGAAAAATATTTTTCTATAGGTAAAAACCATGAACTGTTGCAACCTGATACTTTTATTTAATTTTCTCCCCATTCCCAACGTTATTAAATCAATACTCACAGTATGGACAAGAATTAATTAATCAGTGGCGATATAAAATATATACCAGGTATACGATTTTAGCAAATATTACAAGATTTGAGATCCTAGAAGTACGGGTAAAACACTTGAGAGCAAACAATCTTTTATACTTAATGAATTAATTTTCGTTCGTAATATTAGATTTTTGTGTGTTTGTGCCAAAAAAAAAAACTGAAGATAATTTTTATATCTCTTGTGGTTTTTCCAATTATCACAATACCGATTACAAAGCTATTATGAGTATCGCAAATTTAATATTTACATAATTTAATTGTGTGCCAAATTAAATAATAATTTTCAGAAATAAATATTAAATAATTTTATTATTTTCATCTTAGCCTCAACAACAATACATACTATATATCGGAGGTGAGACATGTCTAACGCTAAATTAGGAAATCTTATACACGTATATGTATCATAAATTTATGAGATGCTAATTATCTCGTACTTATATATCTATATAGTTTTGTATTATATGGTAATTTATTTAAATAAATATAATTTTGTTTGCTCGTGTTAAAATTTTAATTTTACATTTTTCTTACACATTTTCCCTTTAATTACTAGCAAGGGAAACAAAACGAGATGATGAGTTGAAACTTTTATGATTATCATGCTTATTTTAGACTTTTTACGTATATTGAAATTTTAAGTAATAAACAAATAAATTTTTATGTACAGAACAAAATTGTCGGTTTCGGTATTTAACTCCATTTAGGATTATTATTAAAATGTTTATTTCAAAGTGAATACAGGCGTCTTTCGTATAACGCGGTACTTGTAAAATACGGTTTCAAAATTTAAAGAATTGAGAGTAATATGGAAATTCTAATTTTTTTTAATTGCGTTCAATCTGGGAAATCCCCCAACTTTATTGCTACAGAAAAATGTCCCATTTCATTTTGAGAAGTGACATACAAATGAAGTTGATACAGTTTTTACTTGCTTTGTTTTTAACATTTTGGAAAGTAACTGGTAATTTTAATTTGAGGTATGTTAAAAATTAATTATAACGTTTATAGTAAATCTAATTTTGAACCCTAAATTCAAAAAGCAAAAATTTAAACGAAAGCTTATTTTATTCGAAATAAAATTGAAATTTTAGATCGTATAAAGTGCGGAGAAAACCCTACATCGATTGCAAAATCACTAAATTTAAACGAAGCTACTGTTCGAACTTTATTAAAAAATAAAAGCGAAACTAGAAAAAATGTCGCCTTTGATTGTTCGCAAGGTGTGAAACGTGTATCGCTCAAGCGAGATTGTCTTCTAGAGAACTACAAACCTATCATTGTTGGCAAGTAAAGGGTGTTTGAAAATTAAAGAAAAAGACTTTGTAGAGGATGCCTAAAAATGTATAATGGATATATCACGAATTATAGAATAGGAAGAAACACCGATCAAACAGTTTTATTTTCGAAGAGACGGTAATCTCGAACTTTTAATTCAAAAAATGAGAAACAAATCTCAGCTTATAAGCCTTGTAAAGATCCTGTTACACTTTATATGTTACTCTTCACATCTGACGGAGCTATTACCACTGCTTTATACAAGGGTTAGTCGAACTGTTATCGCCTATTTACAGGCCTTTAGCCACCTTACTCAACAAAGGCAAAAACAGAAGAAACTTCTCTTGGCTCGAACATTGCACAGAATCTTTCGAAAAGGTCAAGCGTTCTCTTGCGGCTGTCACCCTTTTCCGACGCTTCCAATGTTGCAGTTGGAGCTGCCTTACAATAACGCAAAAAAATGTTGGCAACCGTAAGCGTATTTTTCAAACTTTCGATAGAGAACTTCTCGCTATGTATGTATTTAGTAATCAATGTCGAAGGCCAAAATGTCTTTTTATCAGCATTCAAAACTACTCTTCACTTTTTCTCTATTCCATTTATATTCTCTCAAAATGATTTTTTAATTTTTTCCCCACTTTTTCGTTCGTAAATAATAAAATAAAAAATTAAGAATAATAATCAGTTTTCAACGAATAGTGAGCGAATAATGAAAAAACAAACAGATCGATGTTTTAAAAAGATCAGAAATTATATTTTTCTACTCTCCGCTCCTTGTTAAACGAATAGTTGGCGAATACTTTATACATTTCGTATTTTAGAGTAAATATTTTTCTATGTGGAAATTGATTGTACTATTCAATTGTTTTTGTTTGCGAGAACTAAAACAAAATTGTATTCTCTTCTTTTGTTTTACTTTTCATATTTCTTTGAATAGATAATAGAATATTCCACTATTATGGGAATAGAGAATATATTTTTTTATTTTCTATTCAATGCAAGATGAATATAATCAGTAAAATTTTGTTTTCTATGCACTATTCGCGACGATCACTACTAAAAAATATTTGTTCGATCAGTAAAGAAAGAATAATATATTTTGTAGAGCGAATTTTAGAACCCTGCTTTTTATTCACCGACCAAAAACCACTTACAATATATATCGCGTCAAAGTCAGAACAAAGTCCCAGGAAATTACGACATCTCGATTACATTGCCCAGCTCACTATCAACATGAAAGTAAAACACAAACACTTCTCACAGACCTCAGCGTCTTCTAGTTCAACACATAGGAATTATTTGTGCAGCAACAACAACGCGACGTCGAATTGCAGATCTTAGGTTCCCATCACATTGAGACGAATGAATACAACCCGAAAGTGAATAGTCTTTTTGAACGGTTCCACATCAGATTGCAATTCGGAACTTCCAACGATCCTATTGGGTATTCGCACCTGAGTCAAGAAAGACCTCAAATGCACACCAGCAGAGCTAGTATATGGTCAAAATATCAAGGTTCCCGATGAATTCTTCATCAATTATAAAAATTCGAAACCAAACAAACACTGATACTTCGGATTTCGTGAAGCAGCTTCGTACTACTATGAGAGCCTTAATTCCAACGGACACAAGACATCCAACCGAACATGCAACATACATTGCCAAAAATCTGAAAACTTGCTCACACGTATTCGTACGTGTTGATAGATTCAGAGGATCTTTAAGTACACAATATTCTGGACCGTATTCAGTGACCCAACAGGCGTAAGCCATCATACGGAATACTTGTGATAAACCCAGCCGAAAAAAGTAGTATTAGAAAAACGGTTATATTTAATTTAAAACACTATACAGTTTTCGATCCAGGAGGGGAGTGATGTAGCGGCTCAAAATAAAAAAAAATTTCACTTCGTGGCATTCCTCGTAGCAAAAATATTTTTGCACCACGCCACTTAATTAGGAGGGCTAGCCTGTTTTAGTGAATAGAGCTATTTAGGCATCTACAAATTATTTTCGCGAATCTCGATATTTATTCATTACCGACAAATATCGAGAATTACATAAGAAAAGAAATAAAAAAACTAAAAAAAGATCAGTCGGGTTTTAGACGTTCATTAAATACAGTCTCATACGTCGAAAGTAAAAAATAAGTCCCGAAGAATCGTTCACACCTAGAGCCATCTTGTAAACCTAAAATATCAAAATAATATTTTTAATATGAGAAAAATAAATAATGAATAAAGTAATTATGATAATAAAAAAAAAATTTAAATTAAATTTAAATCATTAAGCCTGGAATCCTCAATAATTAACTGGTCGGGAAATTTTGTATTGAAAGGTTTTTAAATTTGGGCGGGTCGATGTTGGCAGCCTGTGGCGGCCATGGTGTTATGGTGGCGTCTGTCTAATCTGAAGTTTTTTTTCAGTCACAGATGCCAAATTTCTACACGATAGAGCAGCACGTCCCAGAAAAAAGATTACTACCAGATACTTAGTTAAATTAATTTGGTTGTTTTAACACATAATTGAATGGAGCCAAAAAATGGATGAAATTTGAGTTACCAGGATGTTGGTAAGTAGTTTTATTTAATATAACCAAAAAAAGCTTTTGTTAAGTGAACAAGTTATATTTAACAAAGTATTTTGGTTTTTCTTAATTACTTATTTTGACCTATAATTTTTGTCATATGTTGTTAAAAATTACAATATTTACGAAGGGGTTGACAATTGCGTAGCGAATCATTAAAATTCGCTAAAGCATTGAGATTATACTTTAAATGTAAGTTCAAAGTGTTTTCAATATTTTTGTAGTTTGGTTACTGCAGTCTGATGAGACGACCGATTTTTTTAAGATAAAGAATTCAATCTTTCATTATTTCGAAACCAAGCTTCCAAATTCCAACGTCTTGGTAAAAAGTCAATTTTATAAAAACATTAACTTATATTTACCAATATAACGTTTTACATACTAAGACTACTTTGTATATGTATTTTAAAAAGAATTTCTTCAATGTTAACAAATAATTGGTTGTTTCAACCTAAAACGTTTTAAACATTAACCTCCAATTTAAATTAGAATTAACAAGTCATTGGTAAAATAATTTTATACCTTGGTTGATTTAACAAAATAGTTGGCCAATGTTGCCAATTTTTTCCACTTATATAACCATTAAAATAATCGTATGATTTTGGTTAAATTAACTAAGTTAAAAATTAAATAATCACGATTTAGTTATTTAAAATTATAATCTTATTCAACTAAGATCTTGTTCGTTTTTTAACTAAGAGGTTTGGTTGATCGAAAATCACCAAGGTTTTTGCAAAATATACTACGTTTTTTCTCTGAGTGAACCATTTTACGGCAGATGCGGGATCCTTCAAAGTCAGCTCTCCAACGTTTGGTGGTCAAATTCGAGACAACCAGTTCGGTAAATAATCAGCCAACAATCATACCTCAAAGCGACGTCAAATCGGTCGCGAACATTGCCGCGGTTCGTGAAAGTGTACAGGAGAACCCGAGGTAGTAATGTTTTTAACTTAAAGAATTTTGTGTCGGGACTTGGGCCTACACAAAGATCCAGCTGACAAAGGAGCTAACATTTAATGACCATATATAACACCATTTGTTCGCTGACTGGGCTTCGGAGCGTTTGGAACAGGATCCCAGTTTTAGCCGAAAAATAATATTTATCGACGAGACGCAATTTTGATTAATGGTTATGTTAACAAGCAAAATTGCTATATATAGGACGACGCCAACCTACACAAAGTCCATCAAGTGGTAATGCATCCACAAAAAGTTACTGTTTGATGCGGATTTTGGGCCGGCGGCGTCGTTGGTCCATACTTTTTTGAAAATGACGTCAGTGACGCCATCACCTGACACGGTGAGTATTACAGAACGACGTTCACTGATTTTTTTTTGGTCCAAACTGAACGATATAGATGTAGACGATATACGGCAGTCGCAACATCAACATTGACCCGCCCAAATTGACTAACCCTTATAACCAATGATAATAAATCATTACTTGTATCCCACAGCATTGAAAAACGTCGATAATTTTCATCTACAAAAGTTGTCTGAAGACTTTTAGAGGCATCTTCTCACACGCGTCTCTTTTCTTCATTTACAATGGTTGTCAAAAGTTTTGCCAATCTGTGACGCAATCCATGACAAAGCATCGATAGTATCCTGTCATACCTAGCACTTGATGGTTTTTCGAGGAAATGTATTAACGAGGGTCTGAGTCTTCTTCGGATCTTGTTTATTCCGACGTTAAAGTCCAATAATATTATCTCCTTTGGAAAGAATTCATATTTGTCTAGCTGAACCTTCACACTAGCGGCTTCTAAGGTTCTAAAATACTAGCTCTAGATTTTGGAAATTTTCATTTTGATCTATGCCAAATATGATTATGTCATCTATATAGACATCGTTTAGCTAAATGTTCTCTGAGGATATCGCCTAACGTCCTTTGGAAAATGGATGGAGCATTCTTCAGAACAAAAGGTAATCTATCAAATTTGAATTTGCCGTTTTTAATGGACAAAGCAGTTTTCAGTGTCCGAATCTTTGAGAGATATTTGGTGAAACCCGCTTTTAAGATCAATTGTCGTGAAATAGTGATTTTTACCAAAATTTGAAAATACCTCATTTATTTCGGGAATTGGGTGCCTGTCCACAATGAAAATAGATTTTGATTTGCGATGTTCTACATATCACCATTCGATATTTCTTCTCTCCTGATGCTTCTTTTTTTTTGGGAATCTCCATACAGGAGAATTATAGAGACACCGTGAAGGTTTTAATATACCTTTCCTTACTTAGCAACTCATTGATTGGTTTTCAAGTTCTGCTGTCAGTGCCATTGGGTATAAAGATATGCTCGGGATTGGCGAAAAATTTCGGACATTTACTTATTATAGGGAAAACTTTGTATGTATTTCTGGTCGTTGTCGAGATGTGGGATCATGAGATATAATATTGTGTACGTCCCGTACGTTGTTGTTTAAGTGGTATTATAATGTCTGGGAAAATTGTCACATGACCTTCGTTGGTATGAATTACGGCTCGTATTTCATTAACGAGTCATTTTCGATTATGCCATTAAATGACTTTAGACTAGGAAGAATCTGGATTTTTATTTTTACTTTACCCGGTGTTAATAAGGAATTTTAGAATCTCTCAATTCTTGATTCTGAGTTCATAATAAGGGAACAAAGAGCGTATTAATCTAAAAAATATATATCTTCTAGGTTTTCAGGTTCGTCATATAACTATCATTAGCACCAACATATTCTTCTAATGTTTGATCCGCCGAGTCAGCGCCATGCGTTTCTTCATTTCTGCTCGGTGTAATAAACTCTTTGAAGTTTATTACGGGTGTGTAACTGTTGGGATTTATAGGCTCTTCTCTATGGAGGTGGAATGTTTAATTGAGGTCTATTCATATAATTTACAAGCTTAGATCGCTTACATTGATCTACGCACATTCTTTCTGGTCTAGGAATTTGTCTCTGTGGATATGTCCATTGTGGTCTATTAGGAGGGTTTTATTTATTTTGAAATTGTGAGTTATGTGGGAGGCTCTATGTGTAAAAGGATTAAAATTGTCTGGTGAAAATAGGTTGTTATTGCCCTCGCGGGTTGTGAGTGAATTAAGAAGCTGAGAACGGTGAAAACGGTTGCTGAAATTTAAGTTCCTGCATAATATTTTGCCGAGGTGGGAAAGATGGAAGAAATTTCTTTCTCTGATGGTTGATAGCATATTGGGTTTTATAATTGACGTTGTGGAGTTTGGAGCAGAGGTGTATTGCATATTATAGATCGACCGGTTCTTTAATGCTAAGCAGTCGATGCAGGTCACCTTTTAAGCCTCTAACAAATGGCAATAGGCCTGTGTAAGTTGGTTAATGACTCATTGCCTATTTCCATACATGACAATTGATTAAGAATTAATGACAGGTGTTGATACTTCAATTGATATAATCTATAAATAGTGTGATGCCCTTGCATTAAAATCGTCATCTGTTTTCGAGTGTTCCTATGTCCCTCTTGAATGCATAAAACAATGTTAGGCACCACAAAATTTTCATTAAAAATTCTTTAGAAAAGTTTTCGAAGAAAAAAATTGAGCTTTAAAGTTTTATTGCTTATTGATAATGCAGGTAGCCATAGTAGAAAGTTGAATCATCCTAATGTTAAAATTGTTTTTTTCCTCAGAATTTTGTATCATTCATCCAACCATTATAAAATAGAGTGGAAAGAGTTTTATATGTGTCGAAATTATAACTTTGGGTTGCAAGGAATTAAAACAGTCAACACTTCACAGCGCGTTGGATACTTTTGTTACCCCAAATGGTTCAGAGAGGAAACTTTGTCCCATTTTAGGAAGCAGAATTTAACATAATAATATCGATGGGTTCTAATTAAGAAGGGGATGGATTTTCAGATATGAACATTGATGATGTTCGGGCACTATTTCAAGAACGAATTTTGAATGCAGAAGAACAAATTGAACTACTAAATACTAGGGATATGCAATAAATATCGATTATTTTATATATCGATAGTTTACGCTAAAACTATCGGTTTTTTTATCGATAGTTTGACTACCCAATAATCGATATGTTTTATTAAATAGAGAACTAACGATTATTCCAAGTTTTTTTTTTGTAAGTTTTGCGTTCAAAATGCAAAAACTTTAGCATTCTGAATTTATTGTTTGTTGGGCTTGGGAGCAAACAAAAATGTCAAAAATTGGTATTATAATCAAATTCAACATAACCTATAGTTTGCGTACCCCTGGAAACAACAATTTTAATAAAGTTGTTCTTTTACGAGCTTAATAATAATTGTTGAACGAGCTAATAATTGTTTGTGTGATTTACCTTTTTATCGATTTGGAATTGGAAATTTTGAAAACGATTTGAAGTTGAACATCATAATATAAAATAGATAATCAAATTTTACAATAAATATTAGTAATGAATAATTAGTTACAGTGAATAGTTTATTTGTGAAAATGAGTCCAAAAACTAAAACGACTAAAAGAATTCCCAAAAGCCCTGATATGCTAACAGGGAGTACTAAAAATTATATTATTTTAATTGATGTGTAATAAAATAATTTGAATTATTCGCTTCATTTTATTTCAGGATTGGAACTTTCGACAGTTGAAGATGCTATCTAAATATTACGCCTGCTTGAAATATAAATAAAATAAAATTGTGGTGATAAAACTATCACCAGTAGTAAAGTGATACCACTTATTTCATGTATGGTCAACAATCTTCTAACAACTGAAACCGAAACAATTATATTAAAAACATTAAAAAAAAGATTTTAAAACAGATTGAGAAGCGCTTTCAGAATATCGAAAAATGTCACTTGTTAGCAATTTCATCAATTCTCGATCCCCGTTTCAAAAAACTTCACTGCATAGATATAACGTCATGCTCGAAAGCAATTAAAATAGTGGACACATTTTTGAAAAAAGAAGAGGCTCTAGCCGAGAATAGTGTTAAATTCGATTTATGGAAGTTCAATAAGAAACTAGCTTTAGCTACGTCACAAAATGTTTTCCTATCCGAAGGTGATGGGATAGGAATTCCATTATTTAAATCAGCCACTAATGGATCTGGAAACCGGTCCTTTAGCATATTGGTCAGTTTAAAAAATTATAAATCCGGAATTAGCAAAACTTGCTGAGAAATATTTATCGATAACAGCAACATCAGTGACATCTGAAAGACTATTCTCAAGGGCAGGAAATATAATGAAGGAAACTCATAACCGGTTGTTTCCACAGAGATTAAATAAGCTATCGTTTGATTAATTAACGTTTGATTAATTAAAAATACAGAATAATTTTTTTCGATGATTGGTTGTTTATTTATTGTTTACCAAAAGAAGTTTCAAAACTGAAGGATCATCGGGAATAGGACTAGGAAAGGAGTCGTTTCGTTGCCATACATAAGCAGACATTTTTAAAGCCTTGCAAACTAAGTTTATTTTTAATTTAATCTAAACAAAAATAAGCATTTTATAAATTCTGCCGTAAATGGGAATCTGGGAAATTAAATGAAAAATATCCGGTAATTTATTCTTTGATTGGAAATCTTTTTTAGAAAAACGTCCTTACATATATCATGGCCACATCACACTTTTACTGAGCGTAAAAGTATATCCGTTCTGTATTTAATCAGAAAAAGCAACAAAAACAAATTTATCGTTATTTCAGTTATCGATAGTTTTGAGATCGATTATATTTGTTATTGATAGTTTGGTCTCTCTACTACGAGGGTATATCAAAAAGTCTTGCAATATCATTTGAAAAAAACAGAGTGAGTGAGACAACAATATATTTTTCAGAACCATTTTTTGTCGCCAAGAAACTTCTAGAAGAACATTTCGATGTAAATTTTACAGTTAGTTTGTTTTTGTCAATTTAGTAACACATGTTTTGATTTTTTGTTAAAATGAATGAAATTGAATATCGCGCCGTTATTAAATTTTTCTGTAAAGATGGACGAAATGCAATTTATATATTCAACTATCGATCAAAAGTTTACGGCGAATCTGCACCATCATATGCCACAGTAACAAGGTGGGTAAAATTATTCAAAAGTAGTCGTGAGTCATTAGAAGACGACAACCACTCGGGTCGGCCAGCAGATGCTATTAGCCATGAAAACCTAATGTTGGCCGAATCTATTGTATTGGAGGACCAGCGTATTTCTGTTCCGCGGTTAGCGTGGAGACTTTCTCTTTCATACGGTACCACATATACTATATTACATGATCACCTTCACATGTCGAAAGTAAGTGCGCGATGGGTTCCCCGTTTGTTGAATGCAGAACAAAAAAAATGCGTGTTCAAACTTGAAAGGCGATTTTAGATATGTATAAAAAAGATGCAGAAAATTTCTTGGATAACATAATAGCAGGCGATAAAACATGGCTTCATCACTGGGATCCGGAATCCAAACAAGAATCGATGCAATGGATTAAACGTAGTGAACCACCATCAAAGAAATTCAAAACTCAACCGTCTGCTGGTAAGGTTTTGGCAACAATTTTTTGGGATGCTGAAGGAATTTTGATAATCGATTATATGCCACCGAAAACCACAATCACAGACATATATTACGCAATCCGGGAAAAGTGATCCGGGAAAAACGGCCAAGGAAAGTTAGGAAAAAAATATTTCTTCTTCACGACAATGCACCAGTGCACAAGGCTAATATTGCTCAAGCTGCATTAAAGAACAGCGGCTTCGTGGAAATTCCGCATCCACCGTACAATCCAGACTTGGCACCCAGTGGCTACTTTATGTTTCCCAATTTGAAAAAAACACTAAGGGGCCGGAAATTTTCCAGTGACTATGAAGTACAGTCTGTTGTAAATGAACATTTTATGGAGCAAAAGAAATCTTTTTTTTAGAGGGTTTAGGCAAGTTAATTGATCGATGTGACAAATGTATAAACCTTAAAGGAGATTATGTCGGCAAATAAAAATATTGTTGTCTCACTCACTCTTTTTTTTTCATATGATATTGCAAGACTTTTTGATTTTCCCTTAAATACCTCCACTTTAAATTTCCTCGATGATTCCGAAAACATTTGTTATATTACAACGGTTCCTCATTTAAATGTAATTTATCTGCAAGAAAGGGTAGCTTTAGCTAAAAAATTGGAAATATTTTTTGTTGTATTTTTAATTTTTGTATTTCAACATAGTGCTGAATTTAATTTTTTTAAATAAAATCTTACTTTTTCATTTATGTAGTATTTGAAACGAATTTCAGCTATCATAAATTTTTACACCTTTAGACTTGGTTTTGGTACAGCACGGTATGAAGTAACCGTGTTATGCGTAAGACGCCTGTACATAATAGCGTTTTTGTACACATTACTTATAGAACAACCCTATATATTATTTTTAATTTTTATAAATAACAAAAAATGTTTTACCATTCAAAACAATCCCAAATATCCCATTTTCATGTCATAAAATTTTTTTTTTCGGAAAATAAAATTTTCCAAGGTAGACTTTTATAGGTATATACAATATACATATTATTATAATATAATAATAATAATAATAAAAAAATCCATATCACTTTGCACCCCCATTTAAATTTTTTTTATTATACACTAAAGTATTACTACTAAATTTTTGTACTGTGATTTTATTTTTAACTTTTGTTGTTATATCCTTGAATATATCAAAAAAAAAAAATTATAGCATATCATTGCAGAATTTCACAAGAAGCAAAAAAAAAAATGTTTTCTTACAATTTTTTTTACTTTTCGTAAACATATTAGCCGAAATATAAAAGGAAGACGTAAAATGAAGGAAAACTTTTTCCTTTTCCATTTCGACAGTACAAAAATGTATAATTTTCTACTTTTATTTTTGGATCTGTTTTGTTATAATAACAATAAAAAAAATATTTATACATTATAATGATAGTGATAGTTTACAGATGAGGTGGAAAAATGTATAAGATTTTCATTTATGTATATACTTTAAAATGTTTAGGTATATCTGTATGTGTATGTGTGCTTAAGGAAATCGTCTAATGATACTTTTTCCGTTTCGTTTTTCTATATGATATATTGTATGATACCGGGTGGCCCCGTAATATTGTTTGTAATTTGTATCATAAATCATAAGTCGAATTACGAACGCGATTTACTTGGGTACCCTGTATACGTATGATTATACATTTATATTTCTTTTATTAAACTGAAGTTACTTGTACCGCATTCTTACCAAAGTACATTCTCATACAATGTATTCGTACAATGTTGTGCAAGAGTGACTTACCTGAAATGAGAAAAAATAAGAAAAATTACATTTTAATTTTAATGATTAATGAAAATATTTTTTTAAGCTTTTTTTTACTTAAAAATGTTTTTATAGTACTTAAGCTTTAAAGTATAGATTAAAAAATAATTATATGTGGATATTATTAAAACGTTGTTAAATGTAATTTGTGCTTTCTTGTTGCAATTTTTTGCAGAACGTTAGAATTCTAATTTATGTTTAACATTTACTGTTTTTTATAAATGTTAAACTTCTATGATCCAATTGAGGTAGGAGTTGCAATTAGAGCGGATACACTTATTCCATATTAAGTTTGATTATTTTTGTCTTAAGCAGTTATTTGTCTAATCTATGTACTTTTCGTTTAAATTTTACATTTTACTACTAAAATGTTAATCTTAAGAATGGTATTATCGGAGATCATACAGAGTAACAAATACCGAGAGGTCTTTAATGTTATTAAACTAAAACATGCATCATATTTACATCAGAAATGCAAACATAGTTAAAATTTGTCAAAAGCCCTTTAAAAATATCATTACAATTGATAAATTTTCTCTGACTAGTAGGAACTAACCATGAATTATGTTAGAAAATGTACATAAAAAAAATTGGCTTAAAGCAACAGTCTAAATCACTTATGAACACAGGTTGCACAGAAAAATGTCTAGGGCCGGTTAATTGCGTGTACCCGTGAACTATTTTATATGAAATTTGTTTTCGCAATCAGAAAAAAATCAACGCAAACTTGATTAAATATAATATTTTATTGCGTGGAAATATTTAAATGGCCAAATTTGATTGAATAACTTTTTAACTATAATCGTTAAATATGGAATAAAATATATTTAATCAAGTTTGCGTTGATTTTTTCTGATTGCGAAAACAAATGTCATATAAAATATTTCACGGGCGCACAACTAAAGGGCCCTACATACGACCTGATTTGGTCAGGCGGTCGGGCTGATTTGATCAGATCAGATGTAAAATCAGATCGTGTGTATGTTTGTCGTATGACAAATTTTCTGTCGGTAATGTCAGATGGTAAAAACCATCCAACCATCACCGACCACCCGACTGCCTTACCAAATCAGATCGTATGTATTGTTATCGGGTGGTTGGGTAATTTTTCTATCAGTGAAACGTCAAATGTATTTAAACACATTTATGTAAAATGGCGGAAGCACCAATTACAGAAAGGCATATTTTAATCCAATTTTTGGAATTATACAAAGAAAAGAGCTGCTTGTGGTGCATAAGCAGCAAGCAATACTCCAACAGGGATGTCAGAAATGAGGCACTACAGCTGTTACAGCAGAAATTGTGCTTGATTGATAGTGAAGCTACTATCGATACAGTGAAAAAAAAAATTAAAACATGAGGGCGTCGTACCAAAGGGAGCGAAAAAAAGTAAAGTATATGTGTACATATAAACAAATTATTACTCAATTTATATTAAATTTATATTTTTATTTAAAAATTCATTTAAATAATTATTTACATAACCTTAATAAAAATTGTTCATGTCCATTTCAGGCTATAGATATTAAGAAGACTGGAGTGAGTCCTGCAGATATATATATATATATATATATATATATATATATATATATATATATATATATATACCATCACTATCGTATTATGAATATCTGTCATTTCTAGATGAAAATGAATTCGTAAATAGAACCGGAATCGACACGTATGATGATTGTAATGATGATGAAGTAAGTACCTTAATATTCTAAGTTTTTCTCCCGTCCCTGAAAAATACACGGTTCTTATCATAAATATATTACAAACAAGTTTTGTGATCGTACGTACGTTTCCCTGAAATTATCAAACTCCTCTGAATATTTTGTCTGTTTCTAATTAATCAATTTATATTGTAGACATCACAAGAAATACCGCAGCCACAAAAACCGATCTAAAACAAACGCCGTTCAACCACTTCAGCAAATATAATGAAAAAACAAGGCCGGTTAATAGAAGCTGCCGAAAAAATGTCAACATCAGACACCCCAGCGGATTCGCATGGGATAGCGACTGGGTGTCAGTTGCAACAAATGACGAAATTACAGAGAACAATCGTAGAAAAATTAATTTCTGAAATTATATTTTATGGTAAATTAGATAAATTGACTCTTCAATCAACCATCAACTTAAATTCTGAGTACGAACACGTGGAAATCTCTCCATCACCATCGCCGTCAGCCAGCTTCGGATATAGCAAATCTAGCCTAAATTTCTGACAAGCATCAACATCTACGCCAAACTAGTTAACTATGGGCCTAGAAAATGGCGAAATTGTAGGCAAAAATGTAAATATTGATAGTATAGCCAATACTCGATGGAGGATTACATCGTTTTCAAAAATTATAATTATAAACCAAAATAAAATAAATACTACTAAATTTTTTTATTGTTAATCTTTTAATTTAATCAATTCTGTCCCCCAACACATTAATCATGCGATCTTGAAAAAACACACGACCTTTATCATTGAAAAATTCCTTAAAATTATTCCGGACATTTCTGTCGTTTGTTGCCTTTGACTTCTACGATTAATCTGTAGCATAACATTTTGTTGTCACCAGCTAGCTTCTTGAAACGCTCCATTCTCTATATCTTCGTGATCTACGCAATTTGCGGTAAGATAATTATTCGACCTTTTCCTACCGGTGTGAAGTTTCTAACGTTAATTAAAAGTGTAGCATACGCAACAAATATTCTGCAGCGTATACAACTTATCTATGCAGTGTATGCAACTTATTTAACATGTAAATAATTTATAAGAAAAACCACAAAAACTAACATTAAATTAATAATTTCGAATTAAAAACAAACGAAAAATATATGTACAAATATGTATTAAAGTTTTCAAAGTTTTATCATACACTAATATTTACCAATTGAGGCTAAACACATAATTAACACTCCACCCTAGAGTTTTCGCAATATAGCCACTAGTATTCTGAAATAGTAGACATACGAGCCTATTTAAATTTGTATAGCCCGTACATATACAAAGGGTTGGGCTCTTCTGAAAAAATTTCATATTTTGATAAAAAATTTATATGGAAGCTGTACCTACACTCCCAATTAACACTCCATCCTAGAGTTTTCGCAATATAGCCACTACTTTTATCGAATAGTTAACATTCGAGCCTATTTAAATTTGTATAGCCCGTACATATAAAAAAGGTTGGGCTCTTCTGACAAAATATCACATTTTGATAAAAAAATTATATGGAAGCTGTACCTACACTCCCAATTAACACTCCATCCTAGAGTTTTCGCAATATAGCCACTACTATTATCGAATAGTACACATTCGAGCCTATTTAAATTTGTATAGCCCGTACATATAAAAAGGGGTGGGCTCTTCTGACAAAATTTCACATTTTGATAAAAAAATTATATGGAAGCTGTACCTACACTCCCAATTAACACTCCATCCTAGAGTTTTCGCAATATAGCCACTACTATTATCGAATAGTACACATTCGAGCCTATTTAAATTTGTATAGCCCGTACATATAAAAAGGGTTGGGCTCCTCTGAAAAAATTTCATATTTTGATAAAAAAATTATATGGAAGCTGTACCTACTCTCCCAATTAACACTCCATCCTAGTTTTCGCAATATAGCCACTACTATTATCGAATAGTACACATTCGAGCCTATTTAAATTTGTATAGCCCGTACATATAAAAAGGGTTGGGCTCCTCTAAAAAAATTTCATATTTTGATAAAAAAATTATATGGAAGCTGTACCTACACTCCCAATTAACACTCCATCCTAGAGTTTTCGCAATATAGCCACTACTATTATCGAATAGTACACATTCGAGCCTATTTAAATTTGTATAGCCCGTACATATAAAAAGGGTTGGGCTCCTCTGAAAAAATTTCATATTTTGATAAAAAAATTATATGGAAGCTGTACCTTCACTCCCAATTAACACTCCATCCTAGAGTTTTCGCAATATAGCCACTACTTTTATCGAATAGTTAACATTCGAGCCTATTTAAATTTGTATAGCCCGTACATATAAAAAAGGTTGGGCTCTTCTGACAAAATATCACATTTTGATAAAAAAATTATATGGAAGCTGTACCTACACTCCCAATTAACACTCCATCCTAGAGTTTTCGCAATATAGCCACTACTATTATCGAATAGTACACATTCGAGCCTATTTAAATTTGTATAGCCCGTACATATAAAAAGGGGTGGGCTCTTCTGACAAAATTTCACATTTTGATAAAAAAATTATATGGAAGCTGTACCTACACTCCCAATTAACACTCCATCCTAGAGTTTTCGCAATATAGCCACTACTATTATCGAATAGTACACATTCGAGCCTATTTAAATTTGTATAGCCCGTACATATAAAAAGGGTTGGGCTCCTCTGAAAAAATTTCATATTTTGATAAAAAAATTATATGGAAGCTGTACCTACTCTCCCAATTAACACTCCATCCTAGTTTTCGCAATATAGCCACTACTATTATCGAATAGTACACATTCGAGCCTATTTAAATTTGTATAGCCCGTACATATAAAAAGGGTTGGGCTCCTCTAAAAAAATTTCATATTTTGATAAAAAAATTATATGGAAGCTGTACCTACACTCCCAATTAACACTCCATCCTAGAGTTTTCGCAATATAGCCACTACTATTATCGAATAGTACACATTCGAGCCTATTTAAATTTGTATAGCCCGTACATATAAAAAGGGTTGGGCTCCTCTGAAAAAATTTCATATTTTGATAAAAAAATTATATGGAAGCTGTACCTACACTCCCAATTAACACTCCATCCTAGAGTTTTCGCAATATAGCCACTACTATTATCGAATAGTACACATTCGAGCCTATTTAAATTTGTATAGCCCGTACATAGAAAAAGGGTTGGGCTCTTCTGAAAAAATTTCATATTTTGATAAAAAAATTATATGGAAGCTGTACCTACACTCCCAATTAATACTCCATCCTAGAGTTTTCGCAATATAGCCACTACTATTATCGAATAGTACACATTCGAGCCTATTTAAATTTGTATAGCCCGTACATATAAAAAGGGTTGGGCTCCTCTGAAAAAATTTCATATTTTGATAAAAAAATTATATGGAAGCTGTACCTACTCTCCCAATTAACACTCCATCCTAGAGTTTTCGCAATATAGCCACTACTATTATCGAATAGTTGACATTCGAGCCTATTTAAATTTGTATAGCCCGTACATATAAAAAGGGTTGGGCTCCTCTGAAAAAATTTCATATTTTGATAAAAAAATTATATGGAAGCTGTACCTACACTCCCAATTAACACTCCATCCTAGAGTTTTCGCAATATAGCCACTACTATTATCGAATAGTTGACATTCGAGCCTATTTAAATTTGTATAGCCCGTACATATAAAAAGGGTTGGGCTCCTCTGAAAAAATTTCATATTTTGATAAAAAAATTATATGGAAGCTGTACCTACACTCCCAATTAACACTCCATCCTAGAGTTTTCGCAATATAGCCACTACTATTATCGAATAGTACACATTCGAGCCTATTTAAATTTGTATAGCCCGTACATATAAAAAGGGTTGGGCTCTTCTGACAAAATTTCATATTTTGATAAAAAAATTATATGAAAGCTGTACCTACACTCCCAATTAACACTCCATCCTAGAGTTTTCGCAATATAGCCACTACTATTATCGAATAGTTGACATTCGAGCCTATTCAAATTTGCGTAGCCCGTACATATAAAAAGGGTTGGACTCCTCTGACAAAATTTCATATTTTGATAAAAAATTTATATGGAAGCAGTACCTACACTCCCAATTAACACTCCATCCTAGAGTTTTCGCAATATAGCCACTACTATTATCGAATAGTACAAATTCGAGCCTATTTAAATTTGTATAGCCCGTACATAGAAAAAGGGTTGGACTCTTCTGACAAAATTTCTCATTTTGATAAAAAAAATTATATGGAAGCTGTACCTACACTCCCAATTAACACTCCATCATAGAGTTTTCGCAATATAGCCACTAGTATTCTCAAATAGTAGACATTCGAGCTTATTCAAATTTGTATAGCCGGTACATATAAAAATGGGAAGGCTCTTCTGAAAAAATTTCATATTTTGATAAAAAAATTATATGAAAGCTGTACCTACACTCCCAATTAACACTCCATCCTAGAATTTTCGCCATATAGCCACTAGTAGTCAGAAGAGCCCAACCCTTTTTATATGTACGGGCTATACGTTTTAAATAGGCTCGAATGTGTACTATTCGATAATAGTAGTGGCTATATTGCGAAAACTCTAGGATGCAGTGTTAATTGGGAGTGTAGGTACAGCTTGCATATAAATTTTTTATCAAAATATGAAATTTTGTCAGAGGAGTCCAACCCTTTTTATATGTACGGGCGACGCAAATTTGAATAGGCTCGAATGTCAACTATTCGATAATAGTAGTGGCTATATTGCGAAAACTCTAGGATGGAGTGTTAATTGGGAGTGTAGGTACAGCTTCCATATATTTTTTTTATCAAAATATGAAATTTTTTCAGAGGAGCCCAACACTTTGTATATGTATGGGCTATACAAATTTAAATAGGCTCGTATGTCTACTATTTCAGAATACTAGTGGGTATATTGCGAAAACTCTAGGATGGAGTGTTAATTATGTGTTTAGCCTCAATTGGTAAATATTAGTGTATGATAAAACTTTGAAAACTTTAATACATATTTGTACATATATTTTTCGTTTGTTTTTAATTCGAAATTATTAATTTAATGTTAGTTTTTGTGGTTTTTCTTATAAATTATTTACATGTTAAATAAGTTGCATACGCTGCAGAATATTTGTTACGTACGCTACATTTTTAATTAACGTTAGAAACTTCACACCGGTCCTTTTCCTTAAATAATTGCGCAGCGCACAGCACCCTAAAACAATCCAATCTACATTTGCTACGTTGATTAAGATTGGTTTCCGCAAAATTCTGAATCGCGAAGATAATATCCCAAAGACATTCTCTACTACTCTCCTGGCCCTCGATAACCTGTAGTTAAACAGCCTCTTTTCTTTGGTTAAGTCTTTCTGGGGATAAGGTTTCATTAAATGTTTGCAAAATGCAAAAGCGCTGTACCAGGCAATAACGATGGCTTTGGTAAATTGAGGTCACCGGAAGTTAATTTTTGGTAAAATTTCGTGTGTTTTAATACTACTCCATCTGAAACGCTTCCGTTAGTTACAGTATGAACGTACATCAATTCATAATTTGCAATAACTACAGCGAATAATACTGTACTAAAGGTTCCGTGGTAATTGTAGAACAAGGACCCAGTTCTTGGCGGTTTATTGATTAAGACGTGCTTTCCTTCCATATAGCACCGACGCAGTTATTCTGCGTTTCTAACCACTCGACTTCATCAGCAGGTATCTGATACACAATATTGATATACATAATACCATCAAACGACACTTTACAACTTTAACACAAACTATATTTTTAACACAACTTAATAGACTTGATATATAGCTTTACAAGTGTCGGGTATTATTTTTGACATCAATTGCGGTGAAATAATACTACTGAATTTTAAATCTGCGTACTCTCGACCAGTAACTAGGAATCGCAAAGTAACAACTAGCCGTTCTTCGGCTGTAACTGCTTCCCTCATCAAACTATTTTGTTACGAAATCAATGGCGATACTAAACGTAACAACCCACTAAAACTTTCGTAGTCCATCCGCAAGTAATTCCGAAAATCATCGCTATTCAGTTGTTTTAATAAAATTAAATGGCTAAATTTTTTACGTTTTAACAGCCATTTTTTAGCCCACATTCTTCGATTTTTAATGTTTAAATTCAAACACGCTACGATCACTATGAAAATTTTTTGTTTTTTGGATAAAATTCGCGGCATGCTTCGTATCTTCTCTTTTCGTAATCAATGACAACTGACCAAATCAGACGGTATATCAGGTAATGTATATGCAATACTAATTTGGTCGGGCCGATTGTCGACCCGACAAGTCATATAGTGTGTAGGGCCCTTAACCGGCCGTTACTCATTTTTCTGTGCAATCGGCTATTAGTCGTATCACTTCAAGCGAATGAATGTTCTTGGTAACTAGATTATAAAATCAAAATTTACTAAATAATTTTGTACAAAACCCACCGTGAATATTTTTTAAAACTTAGTTGGCTGCCTTTGCTAAAAAAATGTATTTTTATTTGTTGCATCATCACTGGTATAGAACAAGCTAGTGCGTGAATGAAAATTGGATTTGAAAATAGTTTTTATAAGATGTCTGCGAAAAAATAGGATATTTTTTAACCGATTATAATGCAATTATAGGTAACCTAAAATGTAAAATGGACAATGTGAATGGAACTAAACTATTTATTAACTAATCGGAAAGAACCATGTTCTGTATGCTGAAAATCAGGATAAATTAATATTAGTTTCGATCGTGGGTCTGAAAAAGGACTAAATTTAATATAACTAATTGGTTTCTCCTTTGCCATATTGACCCGGTACTGTATTATGAAAATCGATTTTAAAAACTGGTCAGCGCTCGAATTAGGTTTTAAAATCAAAATGTGATTCAAATATGTTCCCCATGTGGTATACAAAAAAAATCGTCAATTTTAGTTGAATTTAGGCATTTCTCAACAAAATGAAATAAAACTCAGTGGGTGTTAAAAAATGATGATTCAATTTCTTGCGGTTTGTATATTGAAAATGCAAATCCAATGTAAGATCTGGCTGGAAGTGGATCTTAAAGGTTGCTAATTTGAATGAAACTAGGCCATTTCATAATCGATAAAAATTAAACTAGATAGGTTAATATGAAAAAATTTAAATTTTATAGTTTACGTTTCGGATGTGGTTCGAATGAATTTCCAATTGTTGATTTGCGGAAGTTACTCTGATTTGGTATGACTTTCAAAATAAACATTACACTGGTCATGAACTACACAACCATAACTTAAAATTAACAAATAATAATATTCGTAGTCATATTGCGATATTACACCTTATGGAAACCCCGTGTTAAATACGCATGCCCCAGAATACTGTTATATGCTTTAATGCAACCAATTTCAGATCCTTTCTGTTTTATTTTGTGTGTATACAGAATAACGCGATATGAGGTCTATTGATCAATAAGAATGGCACAACTCTTCTTAAATTGAGCTCTAAAGCAAATTGTACTGTCTAATCTCGTTATCGACAATTGAATATGTTTATATACTTTAGTATGGATTAAATGGATCTATAAATAATAAATAAACGTTCAATGAGTGGTATTCCTCGTCTTATTAAACTCCGTAATCCCAAAGATAATAGTTTCTTTATTTTGCCCCGTCATATTTAACACCATCATCTCCAATAGAATAATAAATTACTTTGACTATGGTTATTAAACGGAACTGGACCTTTTTAAAAATAACGGGTGATTTTTTAAGAGCTTGAGAACTTTTTTTTAAAAAAAAACGCATAAAATTTGCAAAATCTCATCGGTTCTTTATTTGAAACGTTAGATTGGTCCATGACATTTACTTTTTGAAGATAATTTCATTTAAATGTTGACCGCGGCTGCGTCTTAGGTGGTCCATTCGGAAAGTCCAATTTTGGGCAACTTTTTCGAGCATTTCGGCCGGAATAGCCCGAATTTCTTCGGAAATGTTGTCTTCCAAAACTGGAATAGTTGCTGGCTTATTTCTGTAGACTTTAGACTTGACGTAGCCCCACAAAAAATAGTCTAAAGGCGTCAAATCGCATGATCTTGGTGGCCAACTTACCGGGCCATTTCTTGAGATGAATTGTTCTCCGAAGTTTTCCCTCAAAATGGCCATAGAATCGCGAGCTGTGTGGCATGTAGCGCCATCTGGTTGAAACCACATGTCAACTAAGTTCAGTTCTTCCATTTTTGGCAACAAAAAGTTTGTTAGCATCGAACGATAGCGATCGCCATTCACCGTAACGTTGCGTCCAACAGCATCTTTGAAAAAATACGGTCCAATGATTCCACCAGCGTACAAACCACACCAAACAGTGCATTTTTCGGGATGCATGGGCAGTTCTTGAACGGCTTCTGGTTGCTCTTCACTCCAAATGCGGCAATTTTGCTTATTTACGTAGCCATTCAACCAGAAATGAGCCTCATCGCTGAACAAAATTTGTCGATAAAAAAGCGGATTTTCTGACAACTTTTCTAGGGCCCATTCACTGAAAATTCGACGTTGTGGCAGATCGTTCGTCTATTCATTATGAAATGTCAAAGCATACTGAGCATCTTTCTCTTTGACACCTTGTCTGAAATCCCGCGTGATCTGTCAAATACTAATGCATGAAAATCCTAACCACAAAAAAATCACCCTTTATTTGCTACTTATGAGCCCTTAGGGAGCCTCGCTGAAATTAATAAATTAACAATCAATGTGTGGTTTCCTTGTCATATTTAACATCGTCATCATCGATAAAATATTTTCATACTTTTAATATATTTTCTAATAGATATTCTTTAAAATATTAACCAAATGCATGATTCACGCTGGAGTAAGATTTAGGAATTTAACATTCTAGAAGTGGTTTTCCTCGACATATTTTAACTCCAACGACTTTTTTTATTTTTGCACTGGAATAAACGGATTTTTGTTTAATAAATAAAATTTTAATAATTAATGCGGTATTCAAAATTTTTTTATTGATTGATTTATAGAATTTTTAAATTTAAACGTTTTTTTTTTAAATTCTTATTATTTTAATTTTGTAAACACAGATTTTCCCTATGTAAAGTTTCGCTTTGTATCTAATCATTTTTAATATTTATTTGCAATAATTTGATTGACTACGTCTTTGAAACCAATTGTTGTATGGTGTGCTATGTCAAGTGCTTTAGCTTTAAGAAGGTTTTAGGAAAAAAAATTTCGATTTATATTTGTAGAGTCGATTTATTAGTCGAACAAATTAATTCTATTTCTTAAATCTATATAATAAAATCAATTTACCAAAATAATAAAATAATAACGAATTTAAATTACAAATAAGACAATATAAGCAATTCATTCATTAGGAATTATTATTTCTCTGTCTTATGTGGCTTTATACCGAGTACACAGTTAAATAATAAAAAGTACCCAAAAATCAATTTATCATTGTCAACCGAGCTTAATTTGACAAAAAATAATAATGTAATAATAATTTACCTGTTATTTAATTTTCACTTCACAGTTAAAAAATACAATTTTAATATAGATTTCCAAAAGATTACTTCACACACACAGCCACACACAAAAAGGAAAAGTTTTGTTTACTCTATTTTGCCTAATGATCATGTATTTCATAATAATAAAAATTTATCGCATTGTGAATTCTTCCGTGAAATGAAGAAAGAATAAAACTTTTTTTTTTCGTCTAAATTCATTATTTAAATTTTATTTTATTTTATTTTCCTTTATGTGTTCTGGAGGAGACTGTCAACTAAATTAATTTGAAATCAATTTTCTTACATTTATATATATTTTGGTTTCTAGCTCCTTATTTTTATTTTATTGAAATTGTAATTTAAAGAACCGACATCATTTATTATATAGACATCCTCTCTCTCATTTAAGGAATAAATTTATTGTACCATTTTTAGATTTATTATTTTGTAAATTTATTTTATTTTTTCGATGTGATGCCGGCATTACATCAAATTGAAATGTTGTTGTGTTTAATGGTTTTTTATTAGCTGATTCATTTAAATTAATACATTTTAATTTATTAATATTCGCATAATCATTTACATTATAATTTAGATATCGTTTACTATAAATCTATGATCAATTTATTATATATGTACGTATTAAATTTGGCAACATTTGATATAATAATTTTTTGTTACCAGGTTCACTGCCATTTCCGACGCAAAAAAAAAAATGTTGGCATAAAGTTTCTGCAACTAAAAAAAAAATATAATTTTGGTCATGCATGCGATAAAAAATAATTTTTTTAGATTTGATTTTTAGCATTATACAGATTTAACAAAACATCACGTCTATCAAATATTTAATAAATAACATTTTTCTATAAATTAGTATTGAAATGGCAAAAACTATTGATTAAAAGTTTATAGGAAAAAGTTTTTAAATTATTATAACAACAAATGACTTAAATAAATGTATTTAAAATTATCGAATAAAAAAAATATAATTTCCTTTCAAATAAAATACACAAGTAACAAAATGAAAACATTTTTAAATATAAATTTTGAAATTATTCTCGAATATTAGCTACTCTATGAATTTTGTACAAAATTTGTTTTATAGTTCTACTTACGAGTATGTCCTAAAAATGTATGCTCTACAAATTATAGTCATAGATTTCTGTGTATTTTGGCTTTTGCACGTAGTTTGTTTTCATTGCTATGTATCCTTAAAAGGGGAGAGAAAGTTTTTCGGTTTCTTGTTTTGAGGTTTTTTGGTGGAATAAAGTGTATGAAATTATTATTTTATGTTTGTAAATTTAGGTTAGGTTTATTAAATATTTTATTTTTATAAAAATATGCTATGGTGTCCTTATTTTATATAATTTTCGGTGAAATGTGTATGCTTTTTGCGAGAATATTAACTATAAAACTAAATTAAAAAATTTTAACTGTTGCGTCGCAATTTAATTAAGTATTTGATCAACTCGAATAATTAATTTACATTAATTTTACCTCAAAGAATTTGTTTGATTCTTATATGTATCATTTTTTAAAATATCTAATTTGTTCTACAGGAACACATTTTAATTTTATATTTCATCATTTTTTATTAAACACCCGATTCTTTTTGTAAGCAATAGATCTCAGAAATCTTCATTAGAAAAACTGCGCAAAAAAGCATCAGTGATCCGTTTTTTATCATTTATTTAAACAAATCTTAAACCTAGATAAAAAAGTTTATGAACCTGGTTAACCTGGAGATAGTATTAGTTAAACTGGTTAAGGAAGATTTAATCAAGTCATCGATGGGAAAACTTAAAATTTTCAAATATATTTTTGAATTGTTGACCGAATTTTGCTAAATCAGTCTGGCCAGTGTCCAACAACAACACATATTAAAATATTATTTTATTTTGCAAGATTAAATTTCAACACCGTTTTATTATAATTTGATTTATTTTATTAATAAAACCCTGACTTTTCGACGGTATATTCCGTCATTCTCAAGAGTTACACTAATTTATGAAAATTTGACAAAGAAGTTTTTTTTCTTTGTTTCAAACAAAAATTGAAATTTAACTTGATTGAAAAATCTAAAAACATATTTAAAATTATACAAAGTAATACCGAAACCTCATAAACTTTTAGAATTTTGACTAAAAACGACAATTTATCGCAATTATTTAACAAAATATTTGCAACTTCTTGGGGTCGTTTTTAAAATCGGTGGAAATTTCCACCTTGAAATCGGTAGAATTTTCTTTAAAATTCTTTATATTATACTACTAAGGTAAAAATTCCGGGAAGTAAATAATAGAAAACTTTCAAACAAATTTGAAAAAATGATTAAAGTAGCCGGCCAAAAATTCGAATAGCGACCATTACACAATCAATACTATTGACAATACTACTTGGTATTGACATTACTATTGATTGTGTAATGGGACAAAATTAATAATGATAGTCGGTATTGACAAAAATTCGGATTTTTTGATTTTTGTGCTTCAATACTACATATATGGATGGGAATATGTGTTTATGGGGAACCCTAACCGTGTGTAGGGTAATTATTGCAACTGTCAAATTGAAAAATATTTGAATATTTCATATTCAGTTATTTTTTTTTATGGCTTTGTTTATTGAGGCAGGTGACATGATCGCTTTTTTTAAAGCATAAGCTAGAATTTGCTAGAATAAGCTAGAAATTTAACGCTTTTTCTTTTCTAATATTTCAATTCATTATGAATTTAAATATTTAATACAAGCACGTAATATACGAAAACCGAAAATAAAACACGAAATATTTGTTGTACGTACTACAGTAAAAAAAACAAATTAAGAATGCGAGATATTTTCTAGGCGCAATGTCACAAATATTGTCAATAATATTGATTGTGTAATAGTGAAAATTAATGATGAATTAATGATGCTAGATTTAGGTAGTACTGTCATTACAAGTAATGACAATAGTATTGATTGTGTAATGGTCGCTAATAATATAAACAATTTTAAAGCAAATTATATTCCGAATGCGCAAACTTTCACCGATTTCAAGAATAGGTCCCCTGGCCGCGTATTCTTGAAATCCACCGATATTTACGCATGCGGATTACAATTTATATTAAAATTCTTTATATTATTCGAATTTTTCGCCGGCTACTTTAATCGTTTTTTTCAAATTTGCTTGCCAGTTTTCTTTTATTTATTTCACGACTAAAAAAGAAAACTTGCAAAAAATATCGGTGAATTTTAAGATTACGCGCCCTGTGGCACCACTATTCTGGTTTGCCCTGGGAATAGGGAATTGGGAAAAATATTTTCATGGCATTTTTGATTAAACTATGTTTTTCTGGCCTACTGAAGGAATAAGTTTAGTGTAAAAATTTTCAAAACAAAGTTAATTGGGAAACTTTTGTTCCCCAAAATTTTGATAGGGAAAAATATTTTCCCATTTAACTATATTTCAAAAATATTTACATCAAACTCAGTAGGCCAAAAAAATACAATTTAGATAAAAATACTATGAAATTTTTTTTCCCAATTTCCTATTCTCATGGAAAACCAGAATAGTGCCACTCTGGGACGTTTAATAAATTTGAAAACGAATTTTGAGTTTTCGTTATAAATGCTTTCCAAAATTCACCGTTTAGTATGATTTTATTCCTTTTCCAATATTATTATGTCATCTATAGACATTGAGTGACCCCTTTCTCAAAGATGATTTGACTTGCTCTCTTTGACGAAATCTAATTATGATTAACCATGATTATATTTCGTGAATTTTTCATTAGTTTAGTTTGCCAACTTACTTTTTTCCACATTAACATTCTAATTTACATATTAAATTTGATTGCAAAGCTTTTGGAATTGTATTCTTAATTTGGTAAATAAAATCATGCCTAAACTTTTGCCAACGAGTTTTATATTACAATTTTGTAGCATAGCTTTAAGTTTTTCAAAAAAATGTTTATGTATCGAAATAACACGTTAAAACGTTAAAATTGATTAATTTTGAGTTTCACGCGAATTATCTAAATTAATTTCCGAAATGGTATTTTTATCGATAGCCTTCCAAAAATTCCTAGAGATAAAATTTCCGTTATGACCGTTTTTCAAAAATTTTGAATTATTTAGAATGAAATAATTATCGGACAAATTCAAACTTTTTTCAACTAACAGAAAGGCTGTATTATTTTTATACGATTGTGGAACCCAAAAGGCATAATTTAAATATCGGCCTGGTCACGTTTTTTATGATTCCAATCTATTTTCGATTTGTCGTTTTCATAACGTTTGTTAATAACGTTTGTTAAATTAACTACAACATCTATAGTTAAGCTAAACGATTATCGTTTTAGATTTTACTTTTGAAATTGTTAAATGATTAAAAAATATTATTCAACAAATCCGTGTAAGCAAATAGGTTCAATGTAAGATCTTTTAAACTTATTAATTATTAAATTAAGGATGATCATCTAGTACAAATTTTAGGGCTTTTTTTTACCGATATTTAATCAAATTTTACATTATAAATTATTATTATTAGTTTTACTATATCTGATATTACCAAGAGTTATCAACAAAAATTCAATGCTTAATATTCGGTCAACATTTTAAATACGTATTTGATTTTTATGCAGTATTGAATGAGTCCTAAAATGTGAAAATAAAGTCGTCCAATTACGCCAATATCATAAATTCTGATTGGAACTCATGAAAATTGACTCGACATCATGACAAATTTATACTATAAAACCTATTTTTCTTTGAAAATTTCTTAAATCTGGATACAGTATAGTAAAGCTACCAGCATTTTACACAATTCATGTGTTTCACATTATTAACCAAATAATTTTAAATTATGCTCCTTCTTGTGCTATAGTATAAAATAGTTTTAAAGGTATATAAGATTGCAAATATTTTAATTATAAAAGTTAAATATAAAAATGTATAATTTCGTTATTATTATTATTATTACGACTATACCTACATTACTCCTATAAAGAATTTTTTTATTCTCCTGTAAGTATAATAGCAACGGCTGGGAAAATAATGTATAAAGGTGCACTATTATAGGGTAGGTACGCCAAGTTTTGTACAACAAAAAAAAAATTAAATTAAATTAATATAAAAAATATAATACACAATAAAATTTAAATTGTACTTTATGTTTTTGTTAGACCAAAACTATATATAGGTGGTTTGAAGTTTTGTAAAAATAAACTTTTTGTGCAGCAGGTGATATTTTTCCGCCTTCCAAGCGTAATCGATTTTTTATACCATTTTGTTTGTTTTTTCCTGAATGTAATGCAAATTCTATAATTAATTTGCGCCATAATACACAGCACATGCATAATTTCATTCGTAATATATATATATATATATATATATATATATATATATATATATATATATATATATATATATATATATATATATATATATATATATATATATATATATATATATGACACATATCTTAATTTGTCGAATTGATTTTTGGTATTATTTATTCCAAAAAGCATTCCCGAATTTGTATTCAATGCACGAGCCATCTCAATTTTCCTAAATTGTAAAATAATTTGTCTAGAAGGCAACGAAAAAAAGCAAAAAGATATACCACTAAAAACTCTCTTAATGTACTTTAAAAATAAAATATAAAAAAATCTATAACATTTTTTTTCCTCCTTGAGAATCTTTTAAAGAATTTTTGTATTTTAACGATTACATAAGTGTTGCAAAGTCATTGACAAATCATTTATTTTATATAGACATTTACTTTTTTTTTGTTCTCTTTTACTAGCAGCGACGAGAAAACGAAAACTTAAAAAAAATCCAAAATTGATACCAAAAATATCTATAATTTTCTTTATTTTTAAGACGTTCATATAAAAGCTTCATTGTGCTGCAAAAATCTATACACAATGATCTTAAAAAATAATAAAATAAATTTCAAGATATCTAATCTTTAATCACTATATAATGTTTTTTTTTTGTGTAAATAAGTATGTAACGATGTATGCGTGTTAATAGAAGCATAAAGTATTTATGTACATGTGTATATAAAGGCGAGATAAGAGATAACACTGTTTTATAGCTTTTAAGTACAATTTTAAAACAGTAAAAGGAAGTAATTTTATTAAGTTCGATCGGCAAAACAAATTCATTCAGGATGTCTAATGATCTTGAAACTCATTCTAATTAATCACTGTACGCAAGTTAAGAAAGCGCCCTTTTTCGTTCTAAATATATATAATGTATAAATCAAAATGTGTCGTCTTCGGGGTGGGAAAGATGTTGCTAAATTTATACGATTTCCCTTCGCGAGGAAAAAAAAAATTCTGTTTAATTTCAATTTTTGTTTGAATCTATAGAACGAGTCGTGTTTATTTTATTATTATTATTTTACTTTATTAAACAAATATTTACGGTATCGATTTGTTAAGTGATTGTATTATAAAATCTTAATTCGGTTATTTAATTTCTGGTTTTCTATGGTGCTATATTTTATTTTTAATTTCTTGGTTTTTGAGGGGAGATTATATTTAATTTAGAATGTTTTATTATCTACGAAACATGCAAACAGAGTGTTCCAGATTGGAACGGGTAAATTCGCTGTGCTTTTTTATTAGCGCCCGATAGTTGTAAACGGAGCAGCCAATTTTCTATGTCAAAACTTATATTTAGCGCGCTATTATTGCATATAATTAATTATTTAACTCTAAACTAAGATTTTTCATTCAATTTTTTAGTTAAAAATCGTTAAAAAAATATCTTGCTATCGGGAGCCGCTATCGGGAGCGCTATCCATTTCAATGGGAAATTTGAAAAGGCTTTTATTTTGTAAACCCCTGAAACCATTAGAAACTAAATCTTACAATAAAAATTTAAAACGCAGCAAGATGAATTCTTCTTTATAACGTCATGTAAAAATAAATGTCAATTAGTATATTTCAGGTGATAAATGTTTGTTTTATTGATGAATTTAGTTTAAATTTTTATAGTACAGCGACACCAGTGAATAATAGATGCAGTTTCAGTAGAAAATTGCCATTTGGCTCCGGATAGTGCTCCAATATTAAAACACGGCTATTATTATTCTCGTTCAAAATAACTTGAAATAAATTTCCCAAAATCATGATCTATTGCAGTAATTTCCTGACCCTCGAATATATCTTACTTCAAATTTGTAATCAAAATTATTAGAGCTTTTTTTCTGATTTTTATAGAGGAATCCGGATTTTATTTGAGAAACCCTAAATAAATTTTCTCTAATTTAGAACTCGCTACTCCCGATTATATGTACTCGAAACCCTTTTCACCCGTTTTTATAAAAATCGTTTGACCCGAATGGAAAGAACCAACTCGAAGCAATGTGGAACAACATAGTAAAATAGCACACAACATCTCTCAACCAGATGCAACATCAAGCAAAATAGTAAAACGTCAAGCAGCATGGTGCAATATGACACAAAGTGCAGCAACATTCCACAACATAGTGTAACCTCACCCAACATAGTGCAACATCATGCAACATAGTGCAATATGACGGACTATTAAAATATTTATCCAGAAATTAGAACCCCATGTAATCGTGTCCCCCCTCCCCCCCCCCCCATCAAGCCAAATAAAATGTTAAAAGAAGCTCTAAGCCCAACAAGATACCTCATAAATAAGGACATTTCGGAATCAATTCCTAGAACTCGAAAACTTTAACTAAGTTTTATCAAAATCGTTGGAATCAAAAACTTTACCAAAATGGGAAGTGTAGTCTACCAGGGGACCTCTTAAACGATTTTTTTCTAATTTAGAACTCATCCCAATCCATTCCTTACATTGAAATACCCTTATCACTGAAATTTCGGTTTCCGACCCCACCAAAGGACTCCTAAACGAATTTCCCAAAAATTTTAGCTCATTGAAAGCAATTTCTAACATTTGAAATGTCACCTTTACCAATTTGAATCAAAACCATATGTGTCAAAAAGCAACTATCGGATGCCCCAACTACCTTATAGATGATTTTTTGCGACAGATATTAGAACCCATGACAATCAGTTTCTGGTACTCAGAAACACCCTCCCAGCAATTATTATAAAAATCGTGCGAGCCGAAAAAAATTGAATGAGGGGTCCGAAACCCACCGGACAACCCTCTGGTACTGGCAAACATTTCCTTACCAATTTTCATAAAAATCGTCCTAGTCGAAGAAAAATTAAAAAAAGAACGGGTCTCACTGTAGGACTCCCAAACGCTTTGTCAGAAAGCAGGACCCGTAGCAATCGATTCGTAGCAATTGAAAACCCCTTTACATCAAATTTTATAAAAAATGTGCAAGCCAAAAAAAATAATAAAACGGGGAAATCGTACAAATCTAATAATTTAAATAGTGGGAATGCAGCCTCCATCGGATGACCATACCTAAATGAATTTTGACGCAATCAAGATCCATTGCAATCTCAAGTTTATATTACTCAAAAACACCATTAATTAAAGAAAACCCAGGCCTCACCATACGAAAGAATCTTTTGAGGGAGAAGACAATTTGAAAATGAAAACGTAGTGAATGCTTCAAACAAATCATTATTCAGTCATATAACAGCCAACATTTTCAAAAAGGCCCTATTAGTGCCACCATCAATGTCACCGTAAAGCAACCTACACGACATTCCGCAATATGATGAAAAATAACGCAAGATATTTAATTAAAGAAAAACACAAGATCCATCACGAAGCAATTTGACCCAAAATTATGCAACATCTAGCAACATCCTATAACATGATGAAACATTCTGCAATATTGTGCAACATGATGCAACATAGTGAAACATCACAAACATTCCTCAACAAGATTCATCATGGTGCAACACTACGTAACATGGTGCAATATGACGCAGCATGATGCAACATCCCCCAAGATGGTACAACATAAGGCATATCATTTTACCACATCACGCAATATGGTGTAACATCACGCAAATTATATAACGTGACAACCCATCCGGAAGACTCCCAAATGAATTATGCAGAAATCAGTACGCATTGTAATTGATTCCAGCTTTCATTTTTAAAAAGAGATCCGGTCCCCACCAAAGGGCCTCCTAAATTAATTTTCCCAAAATGGAGTCATCATAATCTATTCCTGCCTGCTATCTATAAAACCCGAGTATTTTCCGGAATCGATCACGCAACGATTTAGTTTCACTTGGAAGTGCTTCAGTTTTCCGTCTTCAAAATTAAAATCTGGATTATTGTCAGACAGAAATTTTTCAATTTAATAGTCATACACGAGACAGCGTTACCTCTCTTAGGTGTTTTCTGTGAGTAATTATTTTAGTCTTCGGAAATCCATCGGCAGCAAATCCAAATATTTTCTTCCAGAAAGTAGTCCAAATCTATGTTGCATCTGTACTTAATAATATCCAAATTCACATTTGCTTCACTTATGTTTCATTTTATAAATGATCTTTAAATCTGTTCAATTACTTTTCACTTTATTTATTTAAATTTAGAACTTGGCCTATTGAAGATGTACACATAGCTAAATGAAATTCTCTTGAGATTAACAGGACCAAATAAGACCAAAACAGTTCCAAGTTAAATGTTGAATAGAAAAACTTTCAATATTTCCGTTCTGGAAACGGCTCTAGGCTCTTGGCTACAGCATAGACTAATGTTGTTAGTTTGAATAATAGTTTGAATAATTTCTCTTGGCATTAAGAATTTCAAATAAGATAAAAGAAACACCCAAGGTCATATGTTGAAGGAAAAAATTTGAAAAATTCCCGTTTCAGAAGTCACTTGGCCTTCCATAAGCTTTTGGCCACAAGTGAGACTAATATTTTAAGATCATGCTTGATCCATTCACGATGCACACATAGCTTGAAGAACTTCTGTTATCAATAACTTTAATATACCTAGTCTAGAAACCACTATAAGCTCTTGGCCCTAGCTGAGACTAATAATTTTGGAAAATTTTTAATAAAATCATTGCACAAACCACTATAAGTCCTTGGTTATTGATATAACTAACATTTTTATTTCATCCTAGGTCCACTCAAGATGCACACACAGTTTAAAGAAATTCTCTTGGCAATAACAAGGTTAAATTTGGCAAAAAAAACGCTAGAGCGCCATACGTTGAACGGACAAATTTCAATGTTACCGTTCCACATACTACTATAAGCCAAACCACAGTAGCAAAAATATGATGGATTAAGATGAATATGTAGAGGCCAACATGCTACTTTCGTTTACCTGCACGAATATACATAGATTTCGAATAACTAGTTGATAAGTAAATAAACAATTTATAAGTATGAAGTTTTATTCCGAATAGGTTTCAATCGACCTGGACTTTAGAGATTCCGCATTTTGGTGAAACAAAGTGTTATTCAATAAAAAAATTGTCATTTTGCTTGAAAATTTCTTTATAATCTTGTTGTCTTAATAAAACGGTTGGTTTATATTTTTCAAAATATTTACAAGAAAAAAAAAATCTTCTACAGAAGCTTCTACTTCCAAAAATTACTGGGATATCAAAATTTATGAAGCTATGTATGAAGTTTAACACCGATCAGTCACTCCGTCCGAGTTATAAAGGGCAGACAATTATTAAAAATCTCGAGGCCAAAAAGGTTTATAATTTTTATGGCCAACAATTCCTGGGATCTCCTAATTTATGGAAAAGGCTTAAATATTTTTGCCTAAAATTTGAAAACTGATCTGGGAAAAAATATTAGTTGCTAAATATTAGTTGGAATCTGAAAGCTTTCACTTCTAGTGGAAAAACGAAAAAGCTCGAAGGAAGCTGTCACTTCCTGTGCAATGATTTCGACTAAAATTCACTGTGCTCTCCCAATTTGTAGAAAAAGCCTGTTGCCGCAAATTCGTTATCAAACTTCTTCTCTGTAACAAATAATTTTGTATGTAGTGCGACCTATAACGATAACCACTCGTTTTATTTCGGGTTTTTTTTGAATAAAAAATAAAATAATAATTATGTATAATAATGCAAAATGGCGAACTTCTAATCAATGATTTCGGGCGAAAATTTGTTCCAGGCATTTTTAATTGCCAATTTCAACTTATTGGTGGTCTTGTTATTTGTTATCCTCGTAAAACTTTCAAATAGGGCCATTCCATGGTCAGTAATAATGTCATTACCAATAATGTCATTACTTGCGTCATTACTCTCTTTAGTTTTGGTACCATTACACGGTGATTCCTACACGTCAATATTATCGTCATTACATAAGTTCTCATTGGCCAAAAAATCTTTTCAACGAGTATACATAAGATTATGTTTATTAAAATGTTGATAGAATATATTATATTAATATTTTAAATATTAATATTTACGTTAAAATTATATTTTTGTGTCCGTTAAATCGGGGGTTTACTGTACCTAACTAAATACTACATATATGTTTTTTACCGGGATGATTTCTGCGACGTACTAATCCCGGACCAGCAACGAGTATAATTCATGGGATGATTTCTACCACGTCCTACTCCCAGACCAGCAACGTATTTATTTGGGATGACTTGATAAGTTCCGCAATGTAATAAGATTCCCAATCCAGCGACGTACAACCTCCGTATGTGGGCGTAGCACAGACAAAAAATAGCACAAAATAAAGATACACATTTCCACAACATTATAAAAATTCGTTTTGTTTATTAAACTAAATTTGAGCACAAGTTGCTTTTCTGACAAGATTCCAATTCGTAATACCTTTCATCTTTTTTACAATTTCTACTACTCAAAAATATTAACGATGTTACTATAGCGAAATAATGGTTACAAACCTTTGATTCTATAATTACCGGACTAAGCCTAATTATACAATTGCTATATTCTAGTACAATTTCTTGTTTGTGTTACGGTGGCATGCAATTTTGACCTATGTAAGTAAACAAAACAGCAACTGTATAATCGACTGCCTAATCAGCTGATTACATATTTTGGAGTAAGTTTTAATACAAATACATTATTGATTTTAATTATTCTTTTAACATTCTAGGTAAATCTAAGGCAAGTTTAGTAGTAATTGGATTTCCTTAACAATAACCAGATACGTATACTAAATATATTATACTGTCGATATCGACTCTTTGTGGAGTTTTCTTCTTTCATTCCAGATTGCGTTTAGGATCCAACATATATTTTCACATTTGTGATAAAAAAAAATATAATTTTAACATAACTATTAATATTTTGATATAAGCTGTGCTTCTTGATGCTTGATCTGATCCGGTTCAGTTCATGTTTCATGAAACAACAAAATGGTGCTTACTATATTTCAAACCATAATTTGTGATCTAAAACAAAATTTGGATCAGGTTTTCCACATACAATTTGAACTGATCCGGATTAATGTGTGCCTGTGTGCCAAGAAACACGGCAATAGTATACTCGTTAAAAAATTCCTCCAGCCGACGACAAATCCTTCCTTTTGCCGTTAGCAATCCCGAAAAACAGTTTTATATACATATTTAAATAGAGTAGAACTAAAGAAAAGTATGTAATGATGTACAATAGTAATGACGAAAATCCTACACTTAATTATGACAGTATTGACGTCAAACACAAGTAATGATGTCTCGAAATCAGAAAATCCGGATTTACATCATTACTAAACATCACTCTTCAATAACGCACATTACATGATCATTATTAATGTCATTCCCAGCAAGTAATGACATTATTACTGAATGGCCCTATAACGATTATTAGTTATCAAACATTTTCTATGGAACTAAAATTTCGCTTAGAGAAGTGCATTAGTTTCTTTCCAAGATCCCTGAAACAGTGAACTGAATAACATCGGCCCCATCCAGATTAATTTATTTTTTCACCAGAAAAAATCAACGTATTGGGAGATTTTACGAAACTTTTGCGACTCGTTTTAATTGCATATGTACTAGTGTTATTACCTGTACAAGACGAAACTTGAATTATACTCGACAAATTTCAACAAAATTGGTACAAAGTATAGAATTAACAAATGAAATCATAACCTCCGAAATAATCAGATATTTCAAACCCCAATTGATTTAATCAGTCATATAATGTATTTAATATAATAATTATTGCTTTTTTAATATTGATTGATTGATTGATTGATTCTGAATGCACGACCAAGTTCTTACACAGGAGCTCCCGGGTGACGCCGGGCCCACCGTACACTCTCTTTTACATATAACAAAACCGAAGGATTGGATAGGTTAGTTAAGTGGGACAGAATCGGCCCGGTTACAGACACCTAGGTATAGCCGATAGTTAGTAACACAAAGACAGCACAATACTAATCTACTAAGGAAGGATAAAGGTTTAATAGGTTTAATGGATAACGATGGTATTGGTCTTCAACAATTGCTTCTCTAAATCAGCAACCTGAGAAAAAATTTGTATTATTTCACGTACATCTGGAAATTTCCTGAAATGTAATTGTAAATTAATGCAAAATCTAATTGATTAAATCGACGCAGTTGCAGACCCTTAAATAAAGTCGATAGTTATTAATGCAATGACAACACCATTCTAATCTACACAATCTACTAATATTTCAAAGAAATATTATTTCACTTCTGTAGATTTCCTGAAATTTAATTCTAAATTAATATTTTCCGGCTTCCTAAATAATATAAATATTTATTAATTGAATCCTCCTGCAATTCCACGACTTACAATAGGATTTCCTGGAACCATAATTATTTAAATTATATCAAACTTAGTCTAAAATTCATTAGTATTTAACCCTTAAATCGAAAAAAAAAAATAAAAAAATATAAAAAAAAAAAAATAAAAATAAAAAAAAATTCATATGTAAGGCATCCCAAAGGCAATGGTTCCCGGAAAAATATCAATGTTATTCAATACCAGATTAACTACCTGATAGGATATTTCAAACAATTTTAATTTAATTCAAATATTTTATTAGTTTTGTTCACCAAAGAAGAGAATATTCGATTAATTGCCAAGTATAATTATAGTGCACAGGATATTTATATCATGCTCAATGGAACTTTACTATTCCTCAACCAATAATTGTTAAATATAGTATGCAGAATTGGATTGGCACTCTAGCATGTTCAATGGAACTAAGCAAACTCAAAACAAATGATGATCAAATTCGGGTCTCTCTCTCTCTGGCACTATATATCCCATACAGGGATTTGGCCGCCTCAAATGAGGTTTCATGATCGTATTTTCATTTCGGATAATGAGTGATTAATTCATTGATCCTAAACCAGCCGTGAAATTTTTTCCTTGTCAACACCGGGAATCGAACCCGGGACCTCCGGTCGCTGGAGCAAGCATGCTGACCACTTTGCCACCGGGGCGGCAAAGCCGAATTTGACGAAATTTTCGGATTCAGCTATAATGAATGAAACATGCCGTTTCCAACCGAAATTTTCCAGTTCAGATTATAGAGCTGGGCTAGGATTCTAATAAATTAGGATCAACTTGTATTGGGATTTAAATGTGTCTTTTTGATAAAGTTCTAAAATTCGATAATTCTGAATGGAACTTGGCCATACCCCGACCAATTATTGTCAAATCAGGTAAGCAGAATTAAATGAGAATGTAAAAATGGATTTTAGAGAAGTTCTGGAGTTCGGCCGTGCTAAGCAATGTCTTAACTAATCATGTTCGAATCTGATATGTTGAGCTGAACCGGGATTTCAACATAAATCCCGGGTGAAGTACTGGATTTTTCAACAAAATAAATCCGAAAATAATTGACCAAGGAATTTTCCTAATCCTCCATTTACACGTCAAAACAACCAGTTGACAGATGAACCAGCCAAACTACGCCTCTCCCAAATTAATGTTAATTGCTAGAATTGCGATTTGCTAGAATTCCAATTAAGCCCAAAAATGATTTTATGCATCTTCCGCAGTATATTGTCTCAATCAAACAAAACGATCATGATCAGATTCCTCCACGCGGAAGGCTTTTACACAATTAGCAGGTCGTTGATTAGGATTTATAATTCAAATCAATCGATACTCGTATATATCATTCCCATGCAAAGACGAACCTGTTTCGAGAAATATTATTGAGCCAGAAATTCTTTTAGATAAAATAGTGCCAGCAGTAAGCAATTTAAAAAAAAACAAAGATTTAATTGTCATTACAAATGGGAATAAAAAATTAAAAACCATTTTCCCTTTGCCATGCCGTAACACATATGAGGTCTCATCCCTTTAAATCAATCTACAAAAAAGTCATGAATATTTATATATATACACATATACATACATATCTACACACATACTCACACATATACACATATTCATACATATACATATATATAAAATTTTACTATAAAATGAAATAAAAAATATTTCTGTTCTTTGTCACTCTTATGAAATTTTAAAGTTTTTCCTTTGCGTATTATCAGTAAAAAAATTGCTGTCAGCAAATCTTTCCACGGAATTAATGCATTATTTGTAAAACTGATCAACAAGAAATATGTAAAGGAACAAAAAATATTTTGTTTTACTATTAATAATTATTGCTTTTTTAATATGACCAAAAATTCTCTAAGTAAGATGTTACCAGATAAATAAAAAGAGTTGCATGAAATAATAGGAATCTGGCCCAAAAGTCATCTACACAGTAAAATAGATAAGAGCTATCCAATATTGACTATTACGCAAAAAGTCTTTGAGGAACGTCAGGGTAACCAACCATGGTTCGTTCGATTTTCATAATTAGAACGAAAAAGTCCGATAACGGAAATTCTGTGGAGCGAATCCTGGAGATTTTGCCACATGGCCACATACATAGTGCAATAGATTAAAGTTGTTTCACTTCACAAAAATACGCCACATGTCTATGCGGATCGTCAGAGTGCTCCATTCTGGCCCTTTCATTTTATAATAATTAGAACGAAAAAGTCCTAAAATGGAAATTCTGTGGAGCGAATCCTGGAGATTTTGCCACATGGCCACATACATAGTGCAATAGATTAAAGTTGTTTCACTTCACAAAAATACGCCACATGTCTATGCGGATCCCGAAATTTAAAACCTACTTTGCGAAAATGGCTTGAATTTTATCTTAGCAGACAGAATAAAATTAAAACATTTAGCTATTCATTTATTAGGCTTAGCGAAAAAAATCTAGTCAAAGGCTACTGTGATTATATAACATATATAGTTATGGAACTAAGCAATTTTGAAAAAAATTCTTTTCTCAAAATAATAGAATGTTCGGTAAGCAGCTCTCCCGTGATATTATAAAACATAGTAATGGCTCTTACTATGTTTTGTACAAATATCGCTATTCTAATTCAAAATTTTACGCTCTTTCCAAATATGACTAGAATTCTCGTATGTGTCTTAGTTTTTGAGATATTGTATGGTGGTTTTATAGTATATGCAACATATTTAGAAATTTTCGTTTACAGAACATAGTATGCCACACATGTTTTTACAAAAGATTGCATGTGGTGCAGAGTCACAGAGTATTGTTTTACGTTTTATGAAGTATAGCCGGTCTAAATTAGAAAAAAATCATTTGTGAATTACCGATCGACGAGTGTAGTTACATATTTACAACATGACTTCACGGGGACGCATGTTAGTTGATTTAGTCCTAAATAAAAGGTAAGCCGTTATTTTGTGCTCATATGTTTGAAAATCGTTTTCGAAATAGTACGCAAGCAATTTGTTTTATTAAAGGCGCAGAAATATTAATAAAGATATAGTCCCAACCAAACAAAATCTGTTGATTCCTAGTTCTGAAAGTCCAATTTGTGAAAGGCAAAATAAAGAGCTGTAAGTTTTGTTTGAATTATTTTATTTTAGTGGAATTTTTAACTTAATTTTATTTAATTTTTCTTAGAACTAATGCCGCAGAAAGTACTCTTATTGGACATGTTGTTCTGTCGAATGATGAAATCGAAATGATGTCCAGTCCGCTGTCTGATACTGACCAGGAGTCTCAAATAGATGATTCTGATGCTGATCCTACTAACAAGCTACCAACGGAAGACAATTTAATGCAAAATTTTGTTTATGCACGGAAACGTAACGTTGACCAGGGGCAGGGCTCTAGTACAACCAACATCAATGTAAATGTTCCTAATGAAATGCACAATGAAAATGTGAATTTACCAACGCCAGGTTGCAATTCTTATAAAAAACCTGCACGCCTTTAGAACGCATGTTCATGCAAATTAAAATGCTACGAGAAGGTGCATTTGTTCAGCAGACAGAGCGTGTTAAATAATTTCAAGTCCTATGATTTTGCTCAAAGAAGAATGTTTTTGGATAAATACATTGCCGAAACAAAAATAAAGAGGCGTACAAATCAAACGATTAACCAGATTTATAAATTCCTGAACGTAGATCCAAAGCAAGAAAATATTATTGTGTGCAAAAAAATGTTTCTTGCAACTTTGGGAACAAGAAGCGATGGAATAATAACTTCTCATCTGAAATCACAACAGGTAAAAAGAACAGTTGATTTAGAAGACAAACGGGCATTGGAAACAAACAAGAAACGTAGAATATATATGATGGAAATCGACGAAAAAATTATAGCCCACATCGAAACGTTCAACCCTGTAGCATCACATTACAAACTAGTGCATGCACCCAATAGACGTTATTTGCCACAAGATTTAAACGTGAGATTTTTGCATACACATTTTATTGCGAATGCTTCCGAAAAAATCGGGTACGATAAATATCGTAAGGTTTTTCAAAAACAAAATATTGGTTCGACCGTACCATCTTAGGATAAATGCCCTTTGTGTTCTACTTACGAACAGCACTGCATCGAAAACAATATTGTGTTGAGTTCCACGTCAATTGTCCAAAACAACTTAACAGATGTTTTATCAACATCAAGTACATTGGTGGAGAATGATTTTCCAACTGAAATCGAATTAGATGTAGATGGTAAAATTGAACCGTCAAACATAGCTTCAGGTTCCAACACCGCAAAACAAGGAATCGATAATCGCAAATTGCACTTTATTCTTGTATCCATATTGAACCCACTACGTCTGTTGAAATAAGTATTGCAGTTCACAATGAAAACGATTGCCAAAAATGTGAACGACAAGAATCGCATAAAATTAGTTACACATATGCCAGAAAAGCCTATAAAATTGATAGTGGCAAAGAACACCCAGCAAATTGCAACGTATTTACTGCTGATATGCAAAAAATTTTTATTGTACCAAAAATGACTATTAAAAATAGTTATTTTGTAAGTCGGCTAATTGTATGAATGAAACGTTTGCCCCTTTACACAAAGGAAAAAAAATAAATGTGCTTTGGCATGAAGGAATTCGTGGTCGCAATGCCTCTGATGTCACTTCAGCTTACTATCAAGTTATAAGACGGGCTAAGCCAGAAGTGGACAATTTTGTTTTTTGGGTAGACAATTGTCCTGCACAAAACAAAAACTGGACATTCTATTCGTCGCTTGTGACTATCGTAAACCAAGAATGGGGGCCGAAGGTTATAACTATTAAATATTTTGAACCAGGTCACTCAATCATGAAAGCTGATTCTGTCCATTGTAGAATTGGAACTGAATGGAAAAAAAGAGCGGACATATTAGATATGGCCGACGTCATTAACGTGATTTAGAAAGCTGACCAAAACAATGATGTCATATATTTACAAGCAGGTGATTTCAGACAATTTCATGATGGTACTGAAATACGGTGAAACAATATGAAAGATGAACACATCATACCATTACTTGATACAGTACGCCTTGCAGAGTTTCGTAAAGAATCGCGTAATCTATTTTACAAAGTAAAATTGGATGATAATTCTGCTTTCAAGATGAGTGTTTTTTTGAAAGACAAATTTCAAATGAATATACCTCCACCTATTGAATTTAATTTGGGTATCAACACTGTCAAATTAAATAAAATTAAACAAAAACTTATGCCGCATATGCCAGCACGAAAAAGGTTTTTCTGGGAGGAGATGACAACTAATGACAGCGCTAGAGACTTGTGCACTTTTTCAGCAGAATATATGTTAATACTTTATAAATGAATAATTTAATGAGATATTCTGTTATATGGCTTTGTTATATAGTAAGTTTGGTAATTCTTTTTTTCTATAATTTATTTATTTTTACTAATTGAATTATGTAAATGAATTTTATGTACCTGAATACACAGAGTGCTTATATACTAAGTACTTTTTACCTGATAAACAATTGTGCAATTAATTAATTTTCAAATAATCGAGATTTTGTCATTTTACGAAACAGAGTATGTATTTACTTAATTGTTATGAGAGAGAGAAAACAAAAATATTTAATATAAAATGCATTTATAAAACATAGTATGTGCTCTTACTAAGTTTTGTAAAAGAATTTTTTTTAATATTATTTTCATCCACCTACCGCAGAACTAAGTATTCAACAAAACTCTTAAACCGTTTCTTTAATCGAATATGCGTAACGTAGGTACAGCTCATTTTTTGTTATACTATTCACTAAATAGTTTTAAATTTTTGTTAGTAACTTCAAACGGCTTAACAAAAAACATAAAAAGACACTTATCTCAAAAATATAAAATTGCACTTACTATATTTTGTGAAATCACGGGAGAGCTGTGTGGTAACATTTTCTTCTGAAGTTTGTTATAGGGGTGGTTTCGTTTCGTAGCACTTATCCTACGCCTATGTCAGAGATTTGAGCAATTTTGTATAAAATGAGCGACGAGATTTTTTTTTTTATTTCGGAATCTTCTGCCTTATTATATCTCATACTTTTGAGTGATTTTTCATTTAAAAAATACTCAACTTTAAATTTCATAATAAAATATTTTTACAATTTATATACTGAAATGTAAATAAAACATTTCGAATTTCGTATTAATTTATTTATTTTTAATTTTCATTTCTGAAGTCGCTAGTTTAGTACTCGCGTATTAATTATTATAGTACCTTGGGAGCAGATAAAATAACACAGTTGCATTTTTTTCTTTTATTTTAATTTTCTCGCGAACCGAGATGATTTTTTGAATCAAAGTATGTCAAATTAAAGATCATTTCATTATTTATCCAATGATACCACGTGTGTGTATTGTCTGTTCAAAACCTATGGATATTGAAAAACAACAATAGACTACAACTACCCAAAAACGCTCGTTTCAGGTAGCACCGGCATTGGAAAAGTCTTAAAGATTATTCCAAATTCAGCTGAAGCACCATAGTACTCAAAACTCCTATAGTGGCGCTGAATGCAGTTAAATGATGCCTCATTCCAATATAATTGAAAGGTCTTGAAAAATTAAAACTATTTATTATAAGCGCTTCAGTTTAAAAATCTACCGTTGGCGGTAAATTATTAATTTAGTATTGAAATAAAATAATACGGGTCGCTATACTTTTCATTGGGAAGTTATTGAAAAAATATTAAAATTTGTAGTCTCAAAAGCAAAATGTCTGCCTTTTCTTAACGTCTTGAAAAATCCCGCTAAACTCCTCGCACTGTGTTCATGCAATGATTGGCTTTAAATCTGAAAGCCACTGGTCTAAAGTCCAATATTGGTGATAACAAAAAATTAATACTGATTTTATTTTAGTGAAAATTAATTTTTATTGGTGAAGGAAAATATAAATTTCTTGTATTTCACGAGGCCTTTCCCGCATTTCATGGTCTGGCTGCTTTAGAATTTGTGTTGTATAATATTATATGATTTTGACCTTCAGCAAACGAAATTTATCCAGATTGTTATTCAGCCTATGGTTATAAAATATTATATCTAATTTTTTAATAAATTTAATTGAAATTATTACGATTTTTTGTTTCCAAAATTTTTTTCATTTTTGTTGGTGTGTTGAAACATAAATATTTTTATGTATATATTATGCTTTCTTGGTTAAGTTAAAAAACCCGAATAAGAATTTATGCAAATATATAAAAATGTAAAAGCAAAAATAAACTGAAATTCCATGTATACGTATGTCTACATTTCAAATCAAATATTAGTTTTGATTTCAAGTTTATGTTACCGAGCATGATTCGGTTTGGTAAATGAAAATGGAGTATAGGAACACCCATAAACATTTTTGGAAACGAACACATTTATTTATTTTGATCTTTAAATCAAATATTTCGATTCTTAAAAATATATTATATACGTATATTTTATGTTATCTAAGACTAGAAAATACCGTTTAACTTTGTGTAAACACTTGATTGTATTACAGACTAAATCTGATCAAAGCTTTAATTTAGGCTTGTAATAAAAAAATAAATACTTTTGGTAACTGGAACCGTATCGTTTCATCAAATTAAATCAAATTTTTATATCCTCTTTGTACTCGTGTATATATACGAGTCTGTATACGTTACGTTTGTTGAAAGAATAGATATCTTTATTACTTTCTTATCCAATTTAACAAAAAACTATTTAATTCGAATCATAATACAAAATCTTTCGTTTCTTTATTTGGAATTTTATGCTTAATATACATATAAATAAGAAATCGGATAGATGATGTGTGTGGTAAAATTTGTGTACAGAACGAAAAAAAAATAAATTTCTTTTATTTATTGGATAAAACAAAAAAAAATACGAATCTGCCCAAACAAATTTCCATCATAAATGAAAAAGGAATATATTTAAATATATATTTGAGGTTGCAGATATATACACTTACACATTTTATATGTAAAAAATAATAATAATAAACAGAGGTCAGCTTTTTTTATAAAAACTGAATTTGGTTAGTATACGAGCATCTATTTTTGCTAAAGCAGAGTACAGACAAATCTTTAGAAAGATAAAATATGAAAACCATAATATCCGTTTCCTATTTTTTTTTTTTTTTTTTTTTTTAATTTTGGACTTGTGTATCTAACTCTATATATAAACGTACATATATGCAGAGTATTCATTTGCTAAATTTAAATCCTTCTCTCGTTCTTTAAGAGCCATCTGAATGGGGTATATTCATATATATATATATTTAGACATTGATAAATCCAATATTTTTTTGTTATTACCAATAACTTGTAAATATATAAAAAAAAATTCAATTGATCACATTTAAAAATATTAAAAAAAGGAACTATTGAATATATACTGTGCGATTCATTTATTAAACTTAAATCATTGATATTGATATATCAATATTCACTAGACTGGAAAACTGGAAAAATGTCATCCTTATTCAATAGAAACTTATCATCAAAGGAAAACTTATTTTAACACAGAGAACATTGATAAAAAAAATCATCTATACTATCTCGTTGTATGGATGAAATTATGTTCAGAGAAAAGTTCAGAGAAAGCATAAAAAAAATCGTAACGGTATACTTTATACACGAATATACCAAACTGTTTGGAAAAACCTAATTTAATTTTGATTTATGTGGAAATAATTATACGTTTTTTCTATAACATACAACATAAATATTATGTGTTTCATTTCACCTTTACAACCAGCTGTGAAACGAAGTTATACAAGGTTTACACTTTTTTTTTTATAAATTAAGTTGTTGTTGGTGTAGTGCTGTTTGATTGAGGTTAAGTAAATTACCAAAAGTTGTCTGATTTATTATTTGTCTGTGTATAACGTAAAATAATACTAAGAAACTATATAACAAACGATAACTGTGGGTGGATATAATGTCATTAGAATTAGTTTAGTTGTTAAAAGTTTCCTCGCCAAATTTTTATAAAATCAATAAAGTTTTGTGGAAATTATACATCAATCATAGAAATGGTAAAAATAAAAATATATTATTTATATCTAAATGTAGTTGTTATATTACAAAGTGAAGTTAAATGGATGTATGACTTTGGAGATCTTAAAAAGAGTTACACCTTCCCATATAGAAAACGTCTAGGGAAATTTCGGTTACGCGCCTGAACTAGTTCAACATGTTTTTCTGAGAGATCTCTTTTAAGCCTAAATCAAACAAATAAATAGTTTTCACTTAAGCAAATTGTGGAGTAAAAATGTTCCTCACTGAATTAGGTAAAGGGATAATTTATAAAACTCGAAGATTATTCAAAAATCCAAAGTTAAGCAATGGCAAAGCAATCCTGACAAATATGTGCGAAAACCTATCCAAAATAACAAGAGCAGACAAAGGTTACACAATTGTCAAAATTAATTATCTGGCGTCATTTTGTGTCAACAATTCCGATGTTTGACTATAGGTGGAAACAGTAAATCCTAAAAAGAAATTAAAACTTATAATGGTAAAAATTTATTACTTTACTATAATATTAGCAAAAAAAGGGGCAGCGCGTTTTGTTAGGCTACAGTGCGCGCTTAGTACTTAAATACCTCCTCAGCGCTTTGCGCTTCGATAGCGGCGCAATCGCGCCTTTTCATATGTGTATCACAAAGTAAGACAAATCAGTTTTATGATATTATAAAAATTTAATTTTTTTATTCTAAGGCTTCAAACAGTTTTGTTTAGACAGCCATAATCTAGAATTGAAAAAAAGTTATTTAAAACCCCATATTCTTCCAGCAGACACCAAATTTTATCAACCACTGTTAAGATATAAACTAGTTCTGTTTTAGTTGATCGTAGTTCCTGAAATTCTTCCAAAAAATTATTTTGGAATCTCATTTTGATCCACCATATGCAATTTTATCATAATCTATTGTCCCGTCCCAGATTACATTATTCCAGAAACTGAAAAATGATTTAACCCCAAAAAGCCCCAGAATCCCATTTCCATGCATCATACAAATTTCATCACAAACTGTTAAAAAAGATATTAGTTCCGTACCAGATTGCAATATTTCAGAACTTCATTTAAAAATCTCATTTCGATCTTCCTTAATCACATTATAATGATTAAGCAAAAGTATAGTTCTGTCCCAGTTTTCTAAATTCTAGTGCTCTTCTAACAATTCATATAAAATTTAATTTACATCCAGCATACGAAATTTTGTGTAACACCAATTTCCATCCACCACGGTCTAATGATAAAATTCCCAAAATTAGTTTCAAAAACCATTTTAAATTAAATTTCCAAAGATCCTACAGCAGTTTATCATGATCTGTTTGACCTTCCGACCACAATTGGCACTATTCTACAAAAAAATACAGAGTACCATCTTCCATTCATATGAACCTAATTTTATCATAATCGGTTAAAAAGTGGTTTAGTTTCGTTGAAGTTAGCTATATCCCGGAAATTGTTCAAAAATTATTTTCAGCACAAACAATTTACCATATTCTGTTCAGAAATAATCTAGTTCCGTTCCACTTGGCTACCAGAAGAGCTTCATCCAAAAACCATTTTAGAACACCATTTTCATTAATAATACCTAATTTCATCATGATCAGTTAAGAAATAGCTTCAGTTAGCTATATACCAGAACATATTTTAAAAATAATTATATAATCTAATTGAAGAGAAGCGCATAGATAATTTCACTAAGGTTAAGTTCCGTCACAGATGGCCATATTCCAGAATTTCTTCTTAACATAATTTTTGAATCTCATTTTCATAGAGGTACAAAAAGTGTCATCATATTCTGTTCAGAAACAACCTAGTTCCGTATTAAATGGCCATATTCCACAACTAATTCCAAAATAATTTAAAAACCCTATTTTGATCCACCTTACCGAATTTCAACACGATCCCAGTTGGCCGAATAACGAAATTCTTTAAAAATCATTTTAAAATCCCATTGTTGCTTGTTAAAAATATTTAAAATGAGTTCGTTATTGTGCGTACTTCAGTTTATTAAATGTTAATAGAAAAAAGGGTTAAAAAGCAACCTAAGAAATGTTCCTTTATAACAATAGTGTGTTTATTTTTTTCATTATTAGTATATTAAAATTTTTTGTTTAATTTCAAATAAATTAAAACTAAAATTAAATTAATAATTTTACAGAAAAGTTTTTTTTATAATACAAACGTGTTGGGAAATTTAAGAAAAAATACAATAATAGTGTAGTGAAGACGAAAATAAGTAGATTATAATACATATAGACGCAATTCCTGCACATTGTGCAAAACCATATGTGGGTGTAAACGCATTATCTATTAAATCAACAACGTGAAACCATTTTTGATGCAAAAAGCATTTCAAATATAAATCAAACAACAAAAATTTTAACTCCAGCGGATGAAACACCATCCTAGGCTGCCACATTCCACAACTTTCTCTAATCGCTAACCACATCGGTCGTTGCTGAGTTTGTAATTATTTAAAACGGTTATATGAGCGTGGTTAGAATTCAGGGTTAGGATGGTTTCTGGAAAGCATGTAGCTCGGTAGCAAATGCAACCGCATATTTCATCATTCGTACAATAACTGTTATAGCTGTCAAACGTGAAATTCAAATCAGTTCCAAAAATATACGATTCTCTGCGGTTGTGAAGTTTGTCCCAAAAGAATCCCGTGTACATATACAAATCAAATAAGAAATTTTTAATGCAGAACAGTATTAGTATTTACACTGTTAAAATAAAATATTAGCGAGATAACTATATTATAATACAAAAAGACGGAAATCGGCGCCACATTTTTTCATATTCGATTGTAAAATAAATAAAAGATGAAACAAAGAGTGAAACATAATCGAAACAAAATAAAACACATTAAGCGCTCGCAAATATAATCGATTTTATTGGTTTGAGTAGTTTTAATTTAGATAAATTCTGAATATTCTATAGTTTGTCGGAAAATTTTACTATGTCCAAACGTTAGCTTCAGGTTGACACTATCAAATAAATCCAGAGCCATTTCCATATCTAGAGGATAGGTATCATTTTCCGCTCTCGCTAATCAAATCGATTTCGAGATAAATTCTAAATGTCGTATAGTTTGTCGAAAAATTCCATTACTTGGATAGCTTTAGGATAACAGATAACAGCCGTATCCAAATTGAGAACAGGATTATCCAAATCTTCATTAAAATTATTTTATTGCACTCTAAAAAATTTTAGTTGAATTTTACTTCAATAACTGAGTGTAACTAATTACACTCAATTATTGTAGTAATTTTAAACGCGTAAAAAATATTTAACTTCCTGTTTAAACATCAACTTTTGAAGGAGCGAATTTAAACAAAAAAGTTATTAATAATATTTTGAATATTGTTGAATTATTAACAAAATGTGTTTACATTTAAACAATATAAATTATATTTAAACACTTTTTAAACATATTTAGACACAATTTAAACATTATTTTCAACGATAGTTGATGATATTGGCATGTAAATTTGCTGAATTTTTTATATAATTTGTTTAATTTCAACCATTCGTTGTTCGAATTTAAACTCAAAATTGTTAATATTAAGTCCAAATTTACTTTTATTTTAAAATTTATTATATTTAAAATATATTTTCTGTATAATATTCCATTTAAAATCCAATCTTTGACTTTGTCGTTTAGCAACTTCAGTGTGGTCAGTGGATGACGATGAAGACATTGCTGTACTACTCATACTTAAAATAGTTGCTAATAACATATTCGAGGTACATTTTAAACATCTTTGGAGTTGATATTTTTATTTTGAGGCGTTAAAATAATTAATGGCGAATCGTTGAGGTATATTTCGGAGCATTGATTTTCTTCGTGGTGTAGTTGTGTGATAATTGAACTATTATGCGGTTCACTTGTTATTGTTGGCAGTGTTGGTGACATCCATGCCTCCTCGTCAAATTTTACCAACATAAATCTCACATTATTTTGAGGAGCATAATATTGGAGAATATCGTCCTCTGTTATTTCAGATCCGCTTGTTTCAAGGGCCAAATTAATTCCTTGCAAGCCAAGGGAATATGCTGAAAATATGAAAAATAATCCAAATGATATGGTAGGAAATGACATACATATTACGAAACGACATATAATAAGCGAAAAAATATTACACAACTTTTACCGTAACTTTATAGACGCGTGCTTTATGAAAACTATCCAAAACGAGTGGTCTCGGTTCTTAGGATCATAGTATTATAATAATATTTTATCTCGTACTTCCCTTAAAAATATATTATTCAAACTATTTATAGCAGTTCCATATGGTTTCAGGTTTACTGAAAATTAATTTTGTTTTATTTTGTTGATTATTCAATAGTTTTATGTTTAAAATTTACAACAAAATGATTTTATTCAACATTTCTACTAGAAATTTATCAATAGATTAAAGTTCAACAAACGTATTGTTTAATTTCCAACAACAATTAAATTTATAACATATTGGTGATGAGATTTAAACAAATAATTGAAAAAAATCAACATTTTATTTAAAAAATAACAAAAAATTTCATTACAACATTTATTGTATGAAAATTGCTAAAATAATTCAAATGAAATTAATTGATCTTTAGTTTAAATTTGATCACATTTTTTAGAGTGGGTTTAAGCAGTTTTGTTTAGATAAATTTAGATAGCGAATGGGCATCTGAATGGTTGTCTCAACAAAGCACCGTTTGAGCCGGCATCGTTAGAGGGTGGTTAAGCCAACCGAGCAGTTTGAGTCCTACCTTTTGTAAAATTCTTTTTGCTGTAACTTCATTGCTTTAAGAACAGACTATTGCAGATGTTGTAAACCTTACTATTGCAATGTATAGTGTTTTAATAGAGCTAAAATCATTTAAGGTTCTCAGTGTTCGGTCTCAGCGTTATTCAGTCGCCAGAGCCTCGTTGGTTGATTTGCAGGAAGCACCACGTGCTGGTAAGGTTGACATTTTCGCTGGTATATAAACCTTCAAGACCGACGCCCCTTACCCTCATAAAAAAAATTCAAAAATGAAATAAAAGTTAATAAAGAAATCTATTGCAGCTAATGGATAGGAGTAAAATTTTACAAAAGTTATAAAATATGTAGGTATTGTAATTCATAAAATTAAATGCAAATAAAGCTATTTATTATATGACAAGCTAAAATTACGTTAATCGAAATTTCTAGTATATTAAAACTAATTAATCGAGTTTCTTGCTGATTAATTTTTCATATAAACTAAAACTGAGGGGTTGATGCAATAATCAAGTTTTACTTGGGTTGGAAATTTTCTGAGGTCGTCATGGCGCTCCTGATATTGCTGGGTGATAATAATTTATTAAACCTTTCAAATATACTGGTTCCTCTAGTAATGTTAGCTTTGCTTGTAAATCACGTATTTTATAAACCGTAACATTATTTAAAGGTTAAACGTCAACCAATACAATTCCATTTCATGAGTATAAGGTTTTCATTGTAATGCGTTTTCGACAATTACTGCAAGTTGCGTGGGAAAGCTTTATCTTATTTTGGATTTCTTTTAAATGATTCTCGCAGAATTCAAAGTATTCAATAGATAAATACAATACGTCTTTCGATAATTTGACGCAAGATTCGGAACATTTGTATTCTACATAAAGCGCATGATCCATAAGATTTTTAATAATTTCAGTTATTTTGGGGGCCATCGAAAGTGTTGTGGCCGTATTGGTTTCATTTTCTTTACATAAACAAATTTTTATAAAATTCTATATCCACTGCCACAGAATAAAAATTTTGAGTTAATTCGTCAAAACCGCACGTTTCTGTAATATTTATTCGCTTATTGCCTGTACTACAGTAAAAATAGCCATTCGTTAAAAACAAAAGTGGCTTATTCGCCAGAATTTGAGATAAAACGGAATTATATTGTTTTATTGTAGATTCCTTGAACTTTTTAATTGTTTTTCTTTTTATAAATTGTTTCTGAACAACTAGCTGTTGGGATGAATATCAATACTCTTTCTCCCATATGTCTGGGAGATGTGTATGTTCTTTTTTTTTTTGTTCCACATTTCTCCGTGAATATAAGTATTGTTACTAACAGATTCTAAAAAATCTGGTGGTGAATCGACCTGCTATTTTTTTACTTTGATTAGGGAAATGATGATATTTTGGTGTAGAGGATAAAACTGGAGAAAGTTCGATTCTTTTTAAGTTATTGGGGTTTTCTCGTTTAATAAACTAACAAATCTGCCAACCTTTAACTTTTTATTTGCCGTATATTTTCCCTATCAGACCAACTCTAGGATATTCAGAATTTTTCTAAATTTAAACTACTCAAACTAATAAAATCGATTAAATTTGCGAGAGCGAAAAATGTCACCTATCCCTTAGATATGGAAATGGCTCTGGATTTATTTGATTGTGTCAACCTGAAGCTAAAGCTTGGACATAGTGAAATTTTCCGACAAACTCTAGGATATTCAGGATTTATCTAAACAAATTTTATTCAATCCAATAAAATTGTCTTCATTTTCCACAACTAAAAATGATATCTTATTCTCAGTATCGTTTGGAAATTGCACCTAACTAATTTATTTTTGTCAACAAAGGCTCTTATTTTTACATAGGTGATTTTTCCGACAAAGTTTACGATAAGAATTTATTTTAACTAGAATTACGCAAGCTAATAAAATCGACTAAATGTAGCAGAACTAAAAAGGATATTTGGAAACTAGGTTTATTTCATTGTATTACCTTATAGTCATTTTCCAACAAACTACGATTTTAGTAATATATTTAAACTAAAACTACTCATACCTAACGAAACGACTCCATTTACCAGAACAAAATTCAGGAATATCCTGTTTTTTGGAAATGTCCTTTTGAGGATTGTCTTCTCTGTCTAGATATCCTCTTACCGAGTAATTTCCACATAGTGGCTTTATACACATTTTTTTTTGAATAGAATTTTGGAGAGTACTGCGGTTTTTATACCCGGCATTTAAATTAATTGAAATAATTATCTTCTGCAAACTACTTACAAATAAAGAAAATGGAAATGATTTTCCGGGGTATTATGAAGAATGTAAAATAATTTTTTTGAGTTTATTTTCTAGTTTTCACTCAAAATTCTTATAAGAATTTTTTTTAAAGCGTATATACTAATACAGGTTTATTTTTGTTATTTGGGACACTTCACTGGAATGAGTCTCTTACTTTTTAAAAAAATGCTGGGATTTTATCCTGAAACGGTGCTAGATCGGAGAAAATTATTTATAATAAAGATAATACGGGTCGACGGGGACGCGTGTTAGGTTTTTTTTTTAAATTAGAACCAATACTTTTGCGTGATTTTATTATAAAGACATTTAAAGTAAATACTTTTTGCACACACAAAGTTTTGTAAATTGTATGATTTCAGAGATATGAGCAAAGATTGATATTCATTAAAGCAGGCTAGTTTTCAGTAATATCAATAGTTCTTTGATTTATTTTGTAATTGTTTATTTTATTATACGGTGATAATAAAAAAATAAATTCTGCTAGCTTTAGAAAAGTTAGCAGAACCCATATCAAAAAATGATTTAAATTAATTGGAAAATTAAAGGTTAATTTTAGGCTAATTGAATGCTCTATTTAATTTTTTTATTCTGCTCGATGTAGAAATTGCAAAAGGCTTTATCATTTAAAAGCTAGCGGGACCCAAATCGAAAATCGGACCAAAATCGAAATTACAACCCAAAACAAGATCAATTGACTTATGGAAATAATTTTATGCTGTTTGTGATCTAACAAAATGTTCCATTAAAAATTTTTGGAGTTCATTCGTTTTTGACCAAATTTCAGTTCATTTAATCTAAAGCTAGCAGAACCCAAATCAAAAATCGGACCAAAATCGAAATTAGAACGCAAAACAAGATCAATTGACAAAAAAGTAATTTTAGGCTCATTGTAGCCTAATCAAATGCCCAATTAAAAAAATTTGGGCTCCACCCGTTTTTGACCAAATTATTTGTTTGTCAATTGATCTTGTTTTGCGTTCTTATTTCGATTTTGGTCCCATTTTTGATTTGGGATCCGCTAGCATTGAAACAATAAAGCCTTTTGCATTTTCTACATCGAGCAGAATAAAAAAAAAAACACAGAAGAATTGCAGAATTACAAGTAACCTTTAATTTTGTAATTGATTTTAAATTAATTTTTGATATGGGTTCTGCTAACTTTTTCTAAAGCTAGCAGAACCTGCGTTTTAGTTGGAACGGATGGAATTGAAAAAATTGGAAATTTTTTTAATGCGGCATTTAATTAGCCTATTATTAGCCTATAATTATCCATACTATCTTGTAATGTTCTTCTGTATGGGTTCTGCTAGCTTAAGGGGACGTGAAAATGTTAGACAAATATTTTTTATATGTAGATATATTGTAGATTAAAATTATAAATTAAAAATATGTATTTGTTTCGTGTTATTATTTCATTTTATTCCCAAAATATAAAAATATTGTTATTTACTGAACCTATTTCTCACTAAAAAGTTCGAAGTTATTTCTTTATAACTCGTAATGACGTCATAAGCCACGTGCTTTCAGCTTTCAAACATACCTGTGATATTTATATTATGGAATAGCTCTTAATATTTACAGAATTAAAACAGCGCCTAAGAAATTTTTTGAAATTTATTGCCATTTATGCAAACTAGTGCCTTTGCAACAATTTACGAGTACGTACATATATTAAAAATTAATGTTGATCATCAACTAGATCAATATTAAGATATTAAATTCGTCCAAGGATAGATAATTCCTTATCTAGTTGGTAGCAATAACTTTATTGATTAAATAAAGCTTGTTGTTAATATCCCAAAAAAGCTTAATATTTTAATGAATTCATAAATTCTATTAATGGTTCATAAAATCTATGTATAAAATGTTCACAAAAAATGGTTATTAAATAATTAAAACAATTATAAAAATAATTGTAACTCATTCAATGTATTAATAATAATAATAATAATATCTTATTTATTAAAATGGATTTCCTTGTAACGCAGTAAATAATAATAGAAAATAATATTATAATGGAAACGTGCTGGAAAAACAACAACAACAACAACAAAATGAAAATTATAAAATTTTACTTTGCCTGTGATTTTATTCTTTTCAATAATTTCAGATACAGCTACCTTTTTACAGAATTACTTTATTTTTAAGTGGAAAGATAATTGAAATGAGGTAGAGAAGATGACGATGACGACGACATAAGAAGAAAAAAAAATCTATGCTTATCACAACAATATATACTCGGTATAATACATTCCACTTAAGAATAAGAAATCGAAAAAGAAAACGAATTAAATCAATAATATTAATGAAAATGAAGAGACTTAAAATAATGTCATTATACGAAAATCTTTTTGAGACGCAAATGGAGACAAAAGGGAGAAACGTAAGAAAATTATTTTACTTGGTTGTTTTGTCTTCTCGTGTTAATACTTTACACTTCTATGCCTCGAATTACACGGTCTGAAATGCGGTGTATATTAAATTTAATATCAAGTTTATAACTGATGTGTGTACACCTTTCTTGGTTTTTCGATTAGGCGCATACGCCTTAAATATTTTTGATGGTATCATTAACTGGAAAAAACTAAAATTTTTCGGATTAAGATCAATTATACTTTTATTATTCATCTACTATAGTAATGGAGGATAAACTATTCCTCTATTCATTTAATTTTTTTTTTAATTAGAAAACTTTTTAACTAAAAAATTATAATTTTGAGAAAATTTAGTAACTTCTGTGGCACTATTCTCATAGTTCTCCGGGAATAGGGAACTGAGGACAGATTTTACCTAGCTTTTATCTATAAATCATTTTTTTCTGGCCTACTGAGAAAAAAAGTTTGATGTAAATATTTGTAAATTGGGAATAATTTTTCCATAGCGAAATTATCAGGAAAGTTATTCCCAATTTTATTTTGTTTTCAAAAAAATTGCCACTAACTTTTTACCTTAGTATGCCAGAAAAAAATTATTTAAATAGAATTTATATGTAAATTCCTTCTTTGTAAGAATAGTGCCGCTGGAGAGAATTATTAATATACAGGGTGGCTGAGACCAAGTGTTACCAAATGAAACCGCTGTAATTTTTTTAATTTTGATTATTTTTTATTGAAATTTCGTGGAATATGTTGAAAACATATTACATTTTATGAAAAACATGTTACTGCTCGATATGACCTCCTTTTGCTCTGATTATTTGATTCAGTCTTCCATAGAAAGTATTGCATGCTGACCGAACGTGGGCTTGCGGAATTTTTTTCCATTCTCGAACAAGAGCTGACTTCAATGCATCAACACTTTCGTATTTTTTAGTGAACACCTTACTCTCCAAAATGGACTATATGGAGAAATCCATGAGATTCAAGTCTGGTGAATATGGTGGCCATTCTTTCGACGAAATCAGCCGCGGAATGCAATTTTGTAAAAATTGCTGTGTCGCTCGAGCTTTGTGTGATGGTGCCGAGTCCTCTTGGAATGTAAAACGGTTCGTACCAAAGTGTTTACGTGCCCAAGGTAGCAAAGCATCGTTTAGGATCTTTTGGCGGTACACCTCTTGGTTTACCTTGACTCCATGTTCAATGAAAACCAGAGGAGTGCGTCCATTTACAGTCACTGAAGCCCAAACCATAACATAAGCTGGTGATTGCTTGCGCATGGCAACTCTTGTGTCCAAATTATCGTTGGAATTGTACTCTAACCAAACACGATTTTTTTGTTTATTCACATACTATTGAATGGTGAAAATTTTCTCATCAGAGAAGACAATTTTTGGAATCTCATCACGTTCGGCCGAGGCCTTCAATGCTCGTGTCCTTTCCAGCCTAATTTTTTTTTGTGCCTCCGTAAGATCTGGAACTTTTTGTATCTTGTAGTGCTTCAAGTGTACCCCATTTTTCAATATGGCTTGAATGCTGTATCGTGAAACATGAAGACGTGCGGCTAATTGATTGGCACTTTGACGAGGATTTCGTTGGATTCGTTTCTTCACCTTTCGTATCATTTCTTTTGATGTTGTTGTCTTTTTAGGACCGCCTCTGTTGCGTTTAGCGCTGCTACCAGTTTCGTTGTATCGAGTTATGGTTCGAATGCTGGAGCTGAAGAACTATTGCTGTTTGTGAATTTCCACTCAAATACAGTGCAATTACACTATTACGTTTGAATTCCATTACAATTTTTTTATGAAGATATTAATTTAGAACAATTATTTGTTGACCACATGTAAACAACTAACCAAACTTCAATCTGTCAAAAAATTGACGCGCGAAAATGACAACTACACAAATGACAGCAGAGTGAAGTCAGTAACATTTGGTCTCAGCCACCCTCTATTTTATGGTTCGCGCTATCTTTTTAGCCTCGACAGCATACATTTTGTCATTGACCGAACCATCGCTGAATTGTTAAGATCCTTGCTCTTCTCACTAATTGCTGCGGTCGAGCTGAATTATCTTTAAGCTTCCGCTAACGTTTTTATATATTATCTCAGGGAGATGATTTATCAGAGCTCTTGTGGCACTTCGCTGTTGCTGTACTACAGCAAACCTGGCTTGCAAAGGCGTAGCGTCCTAAAATTTGTGTTGTAGTGGTATCTTGAAAAGATTTGTACATTTATCCACCTAAAACCGCCTTAGTGGTGTTTTGTAGACGAAAAAACATTAATGAATGATCACTAGAACAGACATTGCTACATAGCCCAAGGTCACACAAGAAACGAATTTTAAAGATTCGCAATTGGTCATCTCAGTGATTTTTGCGCGCGATCAGTCCACCGGATGTGATAGTGTCCATTAAAGGTTTCTCGTTTTTTGTTTAGATTTTGAAAAGTAAATCATGTACTATCAGAAATACAACTCTGAATTAAACTTGCAACAATATTGTGTCAGTATTTACAATAAAAATGACTGTGTACTAAAAGATTTAAAAAAAATTGCTCTAGATTTGTTCCAGATCAGTTTCCAAAAATTTTAGTGAAAGTGATGCTTTTGATAAAAACCGTTGTTCATTCAATTTGGCTTCCGTACAGCCCACATAAACTGATTAATCGGGATAAAACTTCATTCCTCAGCTTTTTCTTCATTTTAAGAGATCCAATTGCATTTTTGCTGAAATCAGTCCACCAGAAATAGCCGCTTTCATAGGAGCTTATTGTTTTTTTAAATATTTTGTAAAGTATGGCATTTACGAGAAAAACGATTATGAATTGTAAGATTTTAAAATAAATTTCCAACAATATCGGGCCAGACCAACTGGTCTCCAAAATTTAAAAAATCAAATTCACGAACTCCTTGAAGGGGATAACTTTGAGGACGAGAAACTGGCAGAGTTAAAGATTGGTGTCTTACGTGTTTGTGGAAGACTCACTAGAATTAGCAGAGACTGACATAAAACAGACTGACAGTCCGGATAGAAAACAACTGCATTGACCATGATCGATGATTGTCAAACATTATTTTCGTGTTTAACCGTAATATGTCGAAAAATTCTTTCAAAAATAATTCTAAAGTAATTTCAGATCAAGAATCAGGCGAGGAAGCTTCAATCATTAGCAAAGTTGTGAATACTAAGGAATGAACTGGGAAGGATGCCGGATATGATACCAGATATAATCTACAGAAAATAAGCTCTAATCGGAAGAATCCGCGATTCTAGTAAAAAATCGAAAATACACCGGTATTCATAACCTCAAAAACGCTGAAGAATTTGAGAGTATAAAACTACCCATTCCTACTTCCACCAACAGTGACGTGTTCATCAGGTCAGCATAATGTTACCAATATGCCAAACAATATTTGGAGATCTGTAATTGGAAGACGAGTTCCAAGTTGAAAGATTTCTATACAGAGAGTATGTAGAATGGCTATACAGAGGGCCTTAAATTTGTATTAGAAATACCAAGAAGCATTTCGACCAATTGATTGGGAAAGATTAAGTGAGACCATGATTCTACGATTCGAAATGCGTATAATAGATGATGACATAGAACAAGCTATGGAACATAGAAAACAGTGAAACAAGAATTATGTTTTCCAGTAATAGAAAAGAGTCGTTTAAGGAAGCTTTCCTAGATTTTTATCATGCAACTCGAAGCATAACCATGTCATTGTTTACTAACACGAAACATTCTAGGGAAACTTTCACGGATATAGGTGAAATAATTAACCAATTGATGGACGGTAGAGATCAACCACCAAATGTCATCGCGACAAATTAGTGAGCTGTAGTTGCTCAAAACTAAAGCTTCCTTATAGTTGCTCTAATTCGGTGTGTGCAGTGACAAACGTTAGAAACTTCGCAATGGTACATGCAAATAAACAACAGAAGCCTACATTTACTAAATCATACTCACCAAACACTTGTTGTAATATAGTTTCAAGATTGGTAACTTCTACAAAGACTGTTAAATGCAAATAAAACATCGCTTTTCCGCTTCGGCTCATCGAATATCCTAAAACACAATGAGTAAATTGCCAGAAGTATCAGAAGTGGAACGCCAAGAGTGAAATGAGAAACACTAGGAACTTCAACTTTCAAACAACTTGGGGTCTACCACACAGGCCATTATTAGAAGGAACATCTACGAACACGGAACAAGGATTCTATCGAATGATCCTACAGTCAGATCGTAACAAGAAACAGACAAAGATTGCTACTACGTCCACCATTCCAACGCTATAAATAAACCAAAGTATTACAACATCAGTTGACTCCAGACCCTATGCAGACTTTTGGATGGTGGATCAAACGTGGCCGTCTTAGGTGCCAAATCATAAAACTTCTTGAGAAACAACAAAATCAGAATAAATTGTCTTTTCTTAACATTTTTCATGGCTAGTGGAGAAAAAAACGGGTGATAGGACATATTATAGCCAAAGTAGCATATGGAAGGAAGCCGAAAAATTTACGTATTAACATTTCGCCAAGTATCGGCCAACCTCTTGCGAAAAACTTGGTCTGGGGTGAACAAGTCTGATGGTACATAAAGTACCACATAAAATAGACGTTGGAGTAGCACCGGCTAAGCAGGAAGAAATATATCAAGACATTGACCGCATGTTGGCACTAGGCGTTATTGTAGAAAGCCAAAGGTTCTGATAAGTCGACTTGTCTAAACTTGATATGTAAGCTTCGTCGATTTAAAAATCCGTTATGGCAGATACCGCTCGATCCTGGGTCAAGGAATAAGACATCTTTCACCGTCCCAGGGCGTCCAATATAGGACAAGATTATGTTTGCACCTCCCCAATTGCAAAACCGCGGGTATTTGTCCACCTCGATGATGTTCTTCTTTCCGCAGCGACCTATGAGGATCACATTTTATTATCTGAAGTAGTGAAATCCGTTATGTAAGGTGATGGTTGCCTAAGAGTAGACTGAGCAAAAATTCAAGCAGTAGCCGAATTCCCAACGTTTCATACGATTCAACAAATAAGGCTATAGAGACGTCAGGGTGGTACAGGAGATTAATACCGAATTAATACATCTTCCATCTTCGATCAGCGATTTATTAAAGAAAGATGTTATACTGAAGGGTTGTTCCACAAACATGGTAATGATAATGAGGATAATTCCATTGCATTTAAGTCGGCTAAACGTTCCAGACTGTCTTCGAGGATTGATGTAGAGGAAAACAAAGTAATGGAGAAAGTTCCGTTACACATCAAGGCAATAAGGCAGGTGAAAACACGTATCAATGAATGTATAATATTTAAAACTGCCAAACCAGTAAACTTTTCAAAAAGACCGGAAATGAAAAGTTGCATTGATGTCAGGCGGCTATTTCAACGGTTGCATATCGATTTTCTAGTCCTTTATCCTATAGAAGAACGAATGGAGTTACCCACATATAATTTTGGATAATATCCACGCTTTCGCGATACTTGGACCAATGCCGTCAGCCTTCGCAGCAAAAATATGCGAATTCCTTGAAAATTAAGTTTTTCACGTCTTTGGACTACGTACCATAAGTATTGTTTTCGGATAACGGGCCACAATTCGAATCTATACAATGACCATCGATGTTCACTTTTTAAAAACGTATATACGTACCTTTAGTGTATGGTTTCTTAGATTTGTACAAATTTTCATCATTTTACTATAAATGTGAGAATGATCGATATCAGAAAATTTATTTTCAGTGGACCATTTGTTACGACACCTGGAGGATCTTAACATGATTCAATTTGTTTTTTTTTTAATTTTTCATTTTTAAAAATAAATTTTATTATAATCGAATAGGTGGTGCTATCTACCCCATACCATTCATACATTAAAGTTTATTTGGTGGCCGTAACCCATACATACGCCCGAAAGATGCCATTTACAAAATTCTAACCAAAGGCGGGAACTCGCATTCATATTTTTGTTTGGGTTGCGGTTCGAATTTTTTTTTTCTGGTTCATAGTTGAATACTAAAATAAAAACCACACGGTGTATAACTCTTTGGCATTCGGCCATTTTCCTTTTCGTTTCTTCTTCACCGTATTTACATGGTTATTTGATTTATTCTTTTCCGTGTGTCATAATTTAACTAAAATTAATTACTAAATAATTTTTCGGGCCGGTATGATGGGAGGAGGTTTTTATTCTGTGTCGGCTCCATATTTACAGGGCGTGCTTGTCACTCAACAATATCTCCTTAGCAGAACATCTACAGGGTCAGAATGGTGAGTCCAGCGTAGGTGTAGTCCTATCGGAGACGAACGTAAAATCCATACGAGGTGCGAATTGTGGGGTATTAGCTGGGGGATCTCTCCGGGTGAAGCGATACCTGGTCTGTTAAAAAGATTACCCTACCCTCTAATGGCGCTTTTTTGTGGCTGGGCATTGTTCTTTCGGGGTCAATGGGTCGTTCCTCAAGTTTCGTTCGACAAATTCTGGTCGACTTAATTTAGATTCAGTTTATAGTTTGCTTTTATTTTAATTTTTGTTCCACGGTGTAGAACAGGAGCACGCAAGCCTCTATTTCCCTACGGTCCATGCCATTATCCTGAGATCTAGCCGGCAAAACACGTGTTTAGTTGAAAACTACGGGTTGGTTGCGATCCATCCGTAACACAGTGTTACGTGTTGCAAAATTTGTCGTAGATAGTATGGACTAGTACATTCTTAAGGAGACCTAGTCAAATAGGCCTAGTCCTCTTGATACCGCCTGTATTAGAGGGAAGACACCGTGTGGTTAGACAGGTGGACGACAAGAAAATATATCGGTGACGTGAGACGCAACAAATTTTTCTGCTGTTTTCTTTTTTATTATTTTATTTTTCCAATTAACAAATTATTAAATGTAATGTAAACCGTAATTAAGATACCAAGTTCAACGTCCCTAGAATATATAGCTTAGTTCAAACGTCAGTATTGGTGCGCAGCACATCTATAGATGCTATAACTGTCTGTAACCAGTGACAAAAACACTACCCAAACACGTCCCGTTAAACCTTTGCTACTTTTCCAATAGTTTGAAAATGACTATGTTAATGTTGTATATCTCCTGTTTCCATTAAATAAATATTGAGGGTTATGTTTCTAATACAGCAAAAAAAAATACTTTAGTCGGAGTTTCTCCCCTACACGTGTACCTGTACCGGTATATAGTTCGTCATCAAAAGAATAATAAAACAAATCCATTTCTTTAGTTACAAAGAGAATTTTAAAAATTATATCCATATTCAAAATATAAATGTGTGTACTATATAATGATGATGTCCTTTATAATCATATTTCAAAAAGACAGAAATATTAAAATAAAATAAAAATTACAATAATAAAGCAAATATATCATTTTGTATAAATTTCGTTTTGTTTATTCTGTTTTTTTTTCTTCTGCTTAAAATTATAAAATTTTCAAATTAGGTCATTATAAGTCGTTTAGAGATGGATGGAAACTACTTACAACAACACTATATACTTTATGGTACGAACACAAACCAAATTTATATAACTTTTTAAGACATGATGACAAAATATGTAAATATTTGATGACAGCATATGTTTTTAATTATTTCATTTGTATTATGATACCCGAGTATATCCTAGGGATATAAAAGTGATAATGATGGTAATAGTTCAATGAATTTATTCATATAAAATCTTTAATTTGCTTATTATATCACATTTTCACACATGTGTGCTTGTACGTAGCATAAATATAACACTCATACACGGATTAAATTACGCAAAAAAAAAAATATACTCAATCGATGTTATTTATGAAATATTAACAAGCTCCTTTTAAGTCTGAATGGGTAATTTTCAAAGTCAAGAAGTTGAGACGTACCATATATACGAAAAGAAAATAAATTATGTAATTCTTGAAGAAAAATTGATGCACCTTAATAGTATAACCTGACGTCTCTCTAATCTCCCTCACACCGAGTTTTTTTTTTCATTTCTTATAAAGTATAAAAATAAATTCGATTTGGAAAGACATATCGATTCATCAAAATGTTCAATTTTGGTTGATCGTATTTTTCTCTCCTTTAAAATCCATTTCTTATTTTTCATTTTTTTTTTTTTTGCAATAATACATTTATTTTAGTTCCAATTTCTAACATCCAGTGTGCACACCAACAACTACTACATACATAACATACAAAAAAAATAAAAGTTCTAGTCTAAAATGTATTTTGAATGAATGATTTAAAAGGATTAATGGGAGAAATAGTTTCCTTCTAAACATTATTCTTTCATCGTCTTGCAATGCCTCCACTTTCCGATAGCGCCGCACCAACAGATAAAATGGTATTAAATTTTTAATTTTAAATTGAACAAAAAAAAATTATATTTTGGTTTGGAAAATTTGAAAATTAAAGCTAACGAAAACTTTTTGTGCCACATAATATAGAAGGAAGGTGAAAAAATATTTTTTTTACTGTACTATATGGACACCTTGTTCCTCTTAAAAGTACTGAGTGTTATGTGTTCTTGCCTGAATCGGATTATAGTATACAATAAAGTTGATGGTCTTATAGTTTTTTGTCAATAAATCTTAACGCTATTAGAAAAATGAAAATAGTTGGAATAAATAAGCTTTTATATTGATGAGGTACTCGTAAGTAATGAAAAAATATTTATAATCATAAAAGAAAGATTGCATACTTCAATCTTTTCATTGTAATAATAGCACTAACGACCAGCGTAATACCTTTCTTTGTAGATCACACGCATTAACAAGTTGAATTGCAAAATATTTTTTAAGTAGTCGATTGCAATGTTTAGCATCCCTGAAAATTCTCCTATTTACTTAGAAATAGTTAGAAATGCTGGGAGCGACGGACGAACGGTGGATTTTTTGTTAAAAAATATTCCCATACTATTGTTAAAAAACAGTCGCCGAATAATTTTTAACATTTTTTGGCGCTTTAGTAATGTAAATGTCCCAATTACCGGCAAGTTAAGGCGACAGTAAATTTTCCAGAAAAATATTTCTCTTAGTTTAAATAATTTTAATAAATTTTCGTTTTGTAAAGAAAATTAGAAACCTAATGAATAATAAAACTGAGAAATTCCAATAATATTTTTAATAATTAATTCTTTATGTTTATTATTAAAGGTTATATGTTCCTATTATCGACACTTAAAAAATATTTGTGATCCAATTATCGGCAGACGACGTTCCTGTTATCGTCAAACTTAAAACTACATAGAAAACATTTTAAAAATTCCTTACTAAAACCGCTTTCTCCTGCGGGCATAAGAAAAATGCCGTTTCGTCAACATTAAAAATGCGGGATGGATCTTTCAAGACATCATACAAAAGAAGATATTCTTCCAAACCAAGCCCGTATATCATTTTCTGTGATAGATCTTCTACTAGCAGTTAACTTTTGAGGCACCCTTTCTGATATGATTGGGTGTCTTTTTAAAAATAGATCACATCAATGTCCGTCAGGCATGCCGTTCTTAAAATAATTTGGACGTTTTAGTTCCTTCAGCAACAGCGCTACACTGATAATCAACTGACCTTTTGTGACTGGAAAGCCAATCTTTCCCATGTGTAGTACCCATTTAACAACCAGATCCTCCTCTTTCTCGGTTAAAATTGTTGGTGGTCCGCTTTTCTTGTTCCAGGCTGTACCTTTTACCTTATCCTGGATCGTAGATCTCGGAACGCTAAACATTTTGTTTGCACCACTCCATGCAATTCCTAGTTGTACAGCCTCGGCAGCTTCATGGAGCGCAAGTTGACTGTATGCGTTTCGTGTTTTTTTCATCATTATATAATCTGAAAGTTAAGTTCCTATTATCGGCATAATCTTCGCATATTATCGGCATAATTATAAACCGTACTTTATAAATATTATTAAATTAGTGATCATTCCAGTTTAAATGCTAAATAATATCAATAAAATATCTTTTAAAAAATGTATTTATTTTCTTAATTTACAGTAATTTAATAGCAAAATTACTTATTTCTTTACTGTAATTACGTTTTCTGGTTATCGACACACTATTATGCTCTAATTATCGGCATATCAAATTTGGCAAGTTAAATGTTACTTTATAAGACGCGCATTCAAAGGACTTCATATAATTTAGACATGCCGAAAATTGGTCTAACGGTTCGTTTATATTATGGTAATTAAAAATTTATTTACGAACTTAAAATACTTTTACGAAAAATCAAAAAATCAATATTATCTGGTTTAATACCTTGGACCTATTATCGGCTTTGTGCCGATAATTACAACATTTTTAATTCTTCGCGTTCTAATTATCGGCAGTTTAATTATGACGATTTTAAGAAAAACTTACCACAAAATACGAGTCTCTTATTTTAATTAATAAATTTATTAAATGTTGTAATAACACTAGATATACTTATATGAAATACTTAAAGTTTTAGTTTAAAACGCTTATGAACTTTCTGGCACAGTTTGGAGTTTTTAAGTAACGTTTCTATTCAAATGACACAGTATTACTAAAAGTTATAAAACGCTCACACGGGGAAGAACAAAAAACGGTAAATTATTACAGTTACAAATAGTTTTGCGTTTCTATCTAGTTAAATAATGTCAGTTGTTTTTTTATATTGTAGTCTCAATACAATAGAAATGCACATATCTTGTTTTTTCTCATTTTTTGTGAAACTGACGTTAATTGGTACGTGTTGTTGCTGTTCTCAGCGAGGCTTCTATTTACATAAGGATGAGTAAATCCAGAAGGCTCGAATAAAAGACTGCGCGGTGCATGGAATGATCATTCGCCAAAAATACCGCAAATTAGAAAACTATAAACAATTAAATTCAGACTGCATTTCAATCGTAGTACGCTATGAAAATTTAGCAGTTTACTATAATTTACCATAGAGTTTATAAAAAATAATTAAATTTAGCAAAAAACTTACTTAAAATTAATTTTTACCTGACTGCAGTGATAATACAGATATATAGGATTTCAATTCCAATCTTAACAATTTAAAGTTCACTTGATTGATTGATTGATTCTGAATGTACGACCAAGTTCTTACACAGGGGCTCCCGGGTGACGCCGGGCCCACCGTACACTCTTTTTTACATATAACAAAACCGAAGGATTGGATAGGTAAGTTAAGTGGGACAGAATCGGCCCGGTTACAGACACCTATGTATAGCAACCTAGGAAATCAGCAACCTAGGAAAAAATGTTATTATTTCGCATGTATCTGGAAATCATCTAAACATGAATACTATATTAATACTTTTCGACTTCCTAAACATAACTAATTGATTGAATCGGCCCGATTCCATACACCTAGGTAGAGGCGATATAGTTAGTAACACAAAAACAAGACAATACAACTCTAAACTATACAATCAGCAATTAATTTTATAAAGAAATATTATTTCACAAGCAGTATGTATAATTCCTGAAAATTAATACTAAATTAATATATTGCTTACCTAACAATAGTAACAATAGTAAAACAACCAATATGCTATCAAAAATAAACAATTGACATGTTACACCACAACTCATATCTTATCAAATCATAATGTTTTAAAATAATTAAATAGTTAAAATCCGGAAGACACCACAACCTGTCATTCCCCACACACAATTGTGTGGATTACACTCAAACTGAAGCAAAAATAAAAAATAAAAAATCTTGTCTGACGGGAAAAGGGATATACTTTACAATTATGTATAACAATACCTGATACTGTAAAGCACCCGTGCCCCCGTGCAATATTGCGCACGTTAATGTCACGCCAGTGCAGACAACAAACATATGATTTCGGATATTTTATCGTGTTCTTAAACAAATGGACAATAAACGCATTTATTTTTTAAATAAAAAGCTTATATTTAAGTTTGATAAGTATAGTTGAACAATTTTTAATTATTTACTGATTTTCAGTTAAACCATAGCAATAAATATATAGTAGTACCATCATTCGAAAAAAATCTTTAGAGGGTGAAAATCCAGGTAGCGCGTTAATCGAAATTAAGTTATGCAATAATTTTACTAGTTCGCCTAAATGTTTGCAAGATTAAATACACTTACAGTACACACGGCGTATTTTTGTATACCATTAACCAGTATAGTATTGCTTCACTCTAACTTATTATACTACATATTAACACAGAATATATTTATTTCAACTCGTATTGTTTTACAATTGTCAAGGTCATGTAGAAAATGTGTTTAATAGTTTTTGTGATAAACAATAAAACGAATCATGAATACCTTACTTCAATTTTCTTTTTATAAAAAATAGCATAAATAATTTTTTTTCTATGATACGAGTAGAAATGCAAAAGAATATGAATTGTTCAATCAAATAAATCCATTATTGGAAAGGAGATATGAACGATAGGATATATACATATGTATATTAATATATTGAGTACATACTTAGCTGTGTATTATTATTGTTTATTTTAAATACATCTGTTCTCACAAACACAAACGAATAAAGATTAAAAATGAAAACGATGTAGAAATCTATATCCCTTTTTCAACCAAGAAAACAAAAAAATTGGCTCAGTTTTAGTCTAACCCACACAAATGTGTGAGTAAACAACCATAGTATGTAATGGCGTTGTTAATAAAAATTTCGCTTGATTTGAAGTAAAACCAACACAATTGTCTGTATAGATATAGTGTTTTTTTTGGACGAAAATAAGTTAAAAAGGAATTCACAAATGTGTAAGTTGGTTCAAAAAACATACAAAACTAAATTTTTCACATGGTACTGTTTGCCTACCCGCACAATTGTGTTAGTAAATCACAAAAGGGATATAGAACAACTAAATACAATTTTTTAAAAGGATGCCGTTGATTGCACTGTTACAGTATGGTAATTTATAATTGAAAATATGAACGAGTAATTTTCTTATATATGCATTCATTAAGAACAATGTATTGTTATGGAAAGGCAGATTTTCTATTTATCCAAATCTGTGTGAAAGTTAAGGGACATTGAACCCAATATTTGTTTCAAAATTAAAATAAAATTTATTAATTCGATTTTATCATAAATATATTACGTAAGAGAAGTACGTAAAAATAGGAAAATTATCACTTGGACATACTACACGTTTTTCATTATTGTCTTTCAATCAACTATTTATTAAGGGATTGTTCCTCATTGGAATAGAAAAAACGAGGATGTCATTATAAAGATTATAATTTCAACCAAAGCATGTCTGACTTGATCTGTTTTGTCACAGAATCCAATGAGAGTCATGTGGTGTTTACAGTGTGCAAATCTAGAGCGTATAATTATAATCCAATTATGAGCATTTAAGGTTCGCTAACAAAACTTAAATTCATTTTTCTGTTAATCTAATCTGTTAATCTCTAATAAATTTTATTGTTTAAATTGGGGGCTGAATTAATCCATCTCAAATGAATTACATATCCCTTTTGTGTTTTACTAACACAATTGTGCGGGTAGGGCTAAAGTACCATGTATATGTAGTTTTGTATGTTTTTTGAACAAATTTACACATTTGTGAATTCCTTTTTAACTTATTTTCCGTCCGAAAAAACACTATATCTATACACACAGTTGTGTTGGTTTTACTTCAAATCAAGCGAAATTTTTAATGAACAACGCCGTTGCATACGTTAATTTTTTACTCACATATTTGTGTGGGTTGGACTAAAATTGAGAAGCTTTTTTATTTTTCTTAGTTGAAAAAGGGATATAAGGAAGTATATAAGATATTTTTTATAAATTCAATATACAAGAGAATAGCTTACGAGTTTAGGTTGCCGCTCACTATTTTGTAATTAAAACTATTTTTAAATAGTAGTTAAGCTGAGATTGGTCAGCATTGTCCGAAAAAAAACGTTTCAGTTCTTTATGGCAGGATAAATAATGGCTTAATTTTAAGTTCCGTCTTTATTCGAACGCTAATTTTAAATTGTTTAGTTTGATGTACCATACAAATTATTTGTTTTAAATAAAAAATGCGTTGTGTATTTTATTTTGAATAAAAAAAATCAGTTTTTATTTTCCTCTAAATTGTAAAATTTTATTTTTATGTCTTAATTTAATTAATTAACCTTAATTTGTATTTAGTCTTACACCGTTTTAATACTTAATTACCTTTCCGAAACGAATATTTATTTGTGGAGACTTTAAACAGCTTTCACAATAAAACAATTTTTATTTTGCCTTAGAAGTTTGTTTGAAAATCAAACTTTAGAAAAAAATTTACTTTAGCGAAAAAATTGTCTATTGTGAGAGCTCTGTTAAGGTGATGATACATGTACAGATTTTCGCTTTAAGGCATAAAAATTATGCGCGCTTGTTGGTTAAAAGTCAGCCATCTTGAATCGCTTTGAATCAATTCGGATGATTTTGCATACTCATGAATGATGGCTATTAATAAGACAATAAGGCCTGTTTCAGCTGAACTAAGACAAGCGAACTGACCTATGTTCATCGTTCTTGGTTGTATATAAAAAACTTTTATAAGCCCCGTTTCCCACTTGAGCTAAACTGATATGAGCTATGTTTTCATTTAACAGCTTCACGTTTTGGTTTTTTTCCAAAGTCAAATAAGAGAAATATTGTAGATAAATCTCAGAGTCTACCCAATCTGTAAAGCAATGTATTTAAATTTTTATTTTCACCTTGGAGATACGAGGGTATATCAAAAAGTCTTGCAATATCATATGAAAAAAAAGAGTGAGTGAGACAACAATATATTTTTCAAAACCATTTTTTGTCGCGATGAAACTTTTAGAAGAACATTTCGATGTAAATTTTACAGTTCGTTTGTTTTTGTCAATTTAGTAACACGTGTTTTGAATTTTTATTAAAATGAATGAAATTGAATATCGCGCCCTTATTAAATTTTTCTATAAAGATGGACGAAATGCAATTTATATATTCAACTATATATCAAAAGTTTACGGCGAATCTGCACCATCATATGCCACAGTAACAAGGTGGGTAAAATTATTCAAAAGTGGTCGGGAGTCATTTGAAGACGACAACCGCTCGGATCGGCCAGCAGATGCTATTAGCCATGAAAACGTAATTTTGGCCGAATCTATTGTATTGGAGGACCGGCGTATTTCTGTTCCGCGGTTAGCGTGAAGACTTTCTCTTTCATACGGTACTACATATACTAAATTACATGACCACCTTCACATGGCGAAGGTAAGTGCACGATGGGTTCCCCGTTTGTTGAATGCAGAACAAAAAAAAATGCGTGTTCAAACTTCAAAGGCGATTTTAGATATGTACAAAGAAGATCCACAAAATTTCTTGGATAACATAATAACAGGCAATGAAACATGGCTTTATCACTGGGATCCGGAATCCAAACAAGAATCGATGCAATGGATTAAACGTAGTGAACCACCACCAAAGAAATTCAAAACTCAACCGTCTGCTGGTAAGGTTGTGGCAACAGTTTTTTGGGATGCTGAAGGAATTTTGATAATCGATTATATTGCACCGAAAACCACAATCACAGGCATATATTACGCAGAAGTTTTGCGAAAATTGAAAAAAGCGATCCGGGAAAAACGGCCAAGGAAAGTTATTAAAAAAATCTTGCTTCTTCACGACAATGCACCAGTGCACAAGGCTAATATTGCTCAAGCTGCATTAAAGGGCTGCGGCTTCGTGGAAATTCCGCATCCACCGTACAGTCCAGACTTGGCACCCAGTGACTACTTAAAAAAAAAACACTAAGGGGCCCGAAATTTTCCAGTGACTATGAAGTACAGTCTGTTGTAAATGAATATTTTATGGAGCAAAAGAAATCTTTTTTTTAGAGGGTCTAGGCAAGTTAATTGATCGATGTGACAAATGTATAAACCTTAAAGGAGATTATATCGAAAAATAAAAATATTGCTGTCTCACTCACTCTTTTTTTTCATAAAAAATTGCAAGACTTTTTGATTTGCCCTCGTAATTAATCAGCTCACAATCAGCTATGTTTCTATCCCACAGCTTTAAATAAAGAAATTAAATAAATCGGGACGTACGAGTGTGTTGAGTTAAGCTACGCTAATTCGGTTTCACTTATTTAGGCTTTGCAAAGTAAATCGAAAGCTGTGATCTCAAAACATGCTCACTTTGCTAAAAGAACATAGCTTAAGTGTGCAAGGGGCCTTAGCGAGAAACGCAGCTATTAGCATAGTTTGGCATCCACAGCTCATTCCACTGCACATTTTTTGCACAGAGTTAATTACATCGCTCTCACATACATTTCAATTCAAGTAAAATGCTATATGTCTGCCAAAATATTATTAGAATCACATAAGTAGTCACATAGGCGAATATGTACACAATAATAGCAATGTATGTGTGAACGATATAGCTGACTTTTGCAATCCAAAGACAACCCGAGCTAAGTTAGTTTGTATCGCTCAAAACAGAAAAACATAGCTCGCATAGCTTAGCTCAAGCGTGCATCGTTTCATTAAAACTCTTTATTTTCAACCAAGAGCGATGAACTTAGCTGACATCGCTTAGCTTAGCTTAGCTCAAATGTGCAACGGGCCTAATGGAACGATGCACATTTCAGCTAAACTATGCGAGCTATGTTTTTCTGTTTTGAGCGATACAAACTAACTTAGCTCGGGTTGTCTTTGGATTGCAAAAGTCAGCTATATTGTCCACATTACTATTATTATGTGTACTTATAAAATATTGAAATTTGGATGACATTTGAGTATTGTTGTGTTTGGTATTGTGGATCAAATTAAAAAAAGTGGTTGAATTCTTAAATAATATAATAAAATTAGTTAATTAATTTTTGACAGACATAGGATTTTACTTGTATTGAAATGTATGCGTGAGAGATATAATTAGCTCAAATGTGCAGCGGAATGAGCTGTGCGAGCTAAACTATGCTAATAGAAAGCTACGTTTCTTGCTTAGCTTAGCTGAAATGTGCAACGGGCGTTAGAATGAAATAAGTAGCCGTTTTGAACAGAACCAAAGAGCTAAATAAAAATTAAGGTTAATTAAATGGGAGCATTATTTTCATAAAAGCTCCCATTTAATTAACCTTAATTAGGTTAATTAAATGGGATTTCAGTTGGGCTCTTGAAAGTTTTTGTTGCTACAATACCTTAAATTGTTGTAATTTATTTTATCTTAAAAAACAAATTAATCTCTCATAAGATAAAACAATAATATTTTTATCTAAATTGTATTTTAAATAGGAAAGCAATCGCCAATGGTAGTTTTTAACTTGCTTATTAGAGTTTTAATCTCTTTACAATTTTCATAATAATGACCCTTCTAAATCACATAAAAATATAATTAAAATTTAACCCATACAAAAATTTTAAAACATGTACTAGTTTTTTTATACTGAATAATACAATTTTTTATCCTTATCTGGCAAATTAAAACCTTTCTTTAATAAATGCTTGTAACATGAAGGTGATTTAAAATCAAATTCCAAATACATTTTTTGTTCAACTTGGGTCCAAGATAATTTTAATTTATGAAATATTTGTGCAAGTACAAAATGTGTTTACTTGTGGTCGATCGTCAAGTGTATTACCAATTAATATTTTTATTGTGTTTTCTTCTGTTTGCATTTTACTTTTCTGAGGGGTATTTAATATAAACCTGAGAATTTTGTTTAAAGGTTGAACGGGTTCTTTATTTTCGTCTTCAATTTGATGTTGCGGACTAGGAAATTGAGATGGTGAGATGGGACATTCATGAGGAATTTGTGGAACTTGATAATTCTTTTAATAAGTTCTTGGAGGCCCTTTTTCATATTTCAATGTTATAGGTGGGAAATCAGGTGTTTTCAATATTCTTGTTGTTTGACTCTCAGTGTTGTGTGTCTGGTTGGAAATCGTACGCGAAACTTTTGGAATCAATTTTTTTTTATTTAAAAAAAATTCGAATTTTAATAAACGCTTGCATCGTGCATCTATGTCATTGACCTTACACTTACAAACAAGATTATTAATTGGCTGGGGAAAGACAGTTTTTTAAATATTTTTTGTTCTAAACTACTTATTTTGAAATCATTAAAATTAAAGTTCTTCATAATAGTTATGCGTTTGGAAGTAACTTTATTCTTGTCGAACACATGACGATGGTCATGCAGCACCGTAAAAAATGTTCTGGTGGATTTACAGTCATTTTTATTTAAGCAGTTTTTGTAAGCACACACCATTTTATCACGCAAATTCACAAAAGTTTTAATACACAAATTTTCAAAATGAACTTTTTATAACGTTTAAAAATAAGAAAACACAAAGCTACATGCGTTACGATTAGACGACAAGCAATAAAATTTTAAACGAACAAATTTACGAATTTAACTTGCAAACAATTTTTAAATCTTTGCAGTGTGTAGATGTATGATTTCCTTTTACATATATTGAATTGCTGAGTGTGTGCGTGTAAATAAGTATGTATATCATCGGTGGTCTATCTATATAGTTATCGAAACGAAAACCAAATAATGTGTATGTGTTGTACCTACAAAATCATTTAAAATAATCTTTAATTGGATTTAAATGTAGATCGTTTTTATGGACAATCTTCTATTATTTTAGCTTTTTATAATTTTCAACGAATAATTAAACGTTCAAAATTATTTGTCTATAATTTAGAAAACATTGTTGCAATTCAAAACAAAACCAACTTAGTTGCGATCGGTATTTTCTCTCCATCATCTTTGTTACATTTTTTATTTACTTTTGAGCGTAAAAACTGTTTTGACTTATAATGAGAGCGTCATTATATGAGTAATACAATGCGATTCATTACTATTTATGATAAGAAAAAAATTTAGTTCCCATTTCTGTTTGTTTTCATATAAAATTATTATTTTTATTACTATTTTATTTGTTAATTATGTATTTGTTAATTATCATTATATATATATTATTTTATTTGTCAATTTGATATGAAAAGAAACAGAAATGGGAACTAAATTTTTTTCGTATCATAAATAGTAATGAATCGCATTGTAAGTATATGTATAGAATTTTTTTTTGTTTTCTGCATGTTGCATTATAAAATATTCTAGCTACATTTAGGAGAAGGTTATGCTATTTAGGCGGATAGGTAATTGCAGAAATTCTTTAAAAAGTTTAAAACGATACCAGTAGTGGTATCTAACATTTCACTCACGAACCTACCATTACATTACTATATAATGATTATACAATGGTTAAACTCAAACATTTTTTACTTAAACAAATCATTTAACAACCTCGAAATCAGCATCGATTTAGAAATTGGGGCATTCTTTAATTTGTAGCCAAACCCATCAACTACATAAACTTGATAAGAATAGAGATATTAACACTTCCTTGTTTAACTATCGGAAATCATAAAATAACAATGAAATAAAATAGAGATTTAACTTTAATTTATAATTTAAAGTACATAACTATTTAAATAAAAGAATTCTTAAGACCACGAATATTTTGAAAATTGTAAATCGAGAAACACAGCCATAATCTCGATAACAATAATTTGTGAGCTGAATTTCTTTATACACATACGGATATTTAGACGTAAAAATTATTTCATAATAGCTACAGACAGGTACATAATATTTTGTTAGTAAATATATTATATATTAACAATTCTATAGTTTTATGTTATATACTATATATTAAATTATTTTATCCTTATTTTGCCATCGGCTTGAAAAATATATCTCGACGGATTATTTCCTCAAATTTTTCGACCATAAAATGAAACATAAAGGGTAAACCATAAAAAAGTGTTTAGTTAAACCAAAGAATCTCTCTTTGGTTAAACTGTAATTGTTGCAGATCTATTCAAACAATCAATCGAAAAATCGACAAATTTAATGTGAATATCCGTTTTGCTGTCTACAGTGATGCAACACGTACAAAACGACGAAAATGAAACACGGAAATATTTCACCTGCATGCTTGTTTATCGTGATAAATATCATATTATATATACATATACATGCACACGCACAGATACACACAATCATACATAAATGTCAGTACACTACACCCAAATATATTACACACAAATATGACATAAAAAGTAAATAAAATATAAAAAGGAAACTTCTCTGATAGTAATATGCATCCATATACATAGAGAGTGTATTGAAACATTACAACGATAGTGCACTACGCAGAGAAATATATCCCGTTATAAATATTTCCACTCCGTTTTATGTATATAAACACATTTCTTCACTGGACACGCCACGTATTTTATTTTATCATTGTAATCACATCACTTAATCACTTATCTTATATATTGTAAAATCACATTTATTATTATTATTTTTAAATTAAATTATTTATTTAATATTTCACACAAAACAAAAAAAAAAGATTTAAATTAAATGGAGGAGCGACAACAAAACACGTCTGCTCCGTTTGAAATCCAAACTCCGACCCCTTAACCATTTGAAGTTCACTGGCAACTTTTTCCAAACAAAGTTAACCTATTCGAAAACATTTTCAAATTCAAACAAAACGTTGTCTCTTTCAAATTAAACCTTTTAAAAATCAAATTGAATAATTAAAAAAAAATCGGTTTCAGTTTTAATATTCTAATGCGGCGAGAATGTCTGTTAGCTGCTTGCGGTAGTTTCATCAGAATGATTGTGATGTAGTTATTACAGTCGTTCTGAGTTACCGTTCCTACTGTGCCCATTGTTTTCGATATGGCTATTAGTGCTAGATTTTACTTAAAATAGTGCCAGTTGGCCAGTAAAGAGTGCCATAAAAATGTTACAAAATTTTAAGAATAATCTCAAAATACAATTTATAGATTGTGTGATAATTTTTTAATTATAATTGTAAAAGAATCTGGATTACAATTATGTATGCAGGATGTTTGGCGCGTGGACCGACTCAATTTTTGACTGATTGGGGGGGTAACTTAGAAGTTTTCATCCCACAGAACTGATGTCCCAAGTGCCACGGTAATTGAAACATGTTATTTTTAAGTTTGATTTTAAATTACCTAAAATATCGCAAACAGTCGTAAAGGTACAAAATAATTTTTATTGTATTTGACCGCGCTTTACTGACTGGCCAAATAGTATTTCTTATTTTGAACATAAAATGAACGATTTCTGTGGCATGTAGTATACCATTTCAAAGAGCATAAGCTAGAGATTTTTTTTTAAAACAAAGTTAATTTAAAAATACTTTTTAGTTTTTTAAAATGAATTTACGGGACATTTTTCTAATTTTACACATTTTTCTGGGATTTAGAAGTCCATAAGTCATTTTTCTTAAACCAATTATATTAAATATTGATTTATTTTGATTTAAATACAAATTGCAGAATACAATAAAAGTTCAAAATGACCCCCACCCCTCCCCCCTTTCCCCCAATGTGGCACTTAAGACTTTAAAACGATAGGAATGCTTTAAAATCAACAAAGAAATAATTAACAAAATTGTAGAACTACGACAAAATAAAACATAGAAGATGTTACATTTTAAATTCTTATCTTGCTTTTTATCTTACTTTGGTCCTGATAATAAAAGAAACAACTGGATTTAAGAGAACAGTTGCTAAATAAATTGATCTAGTGTTAAATTACCCTCGCTTAATACTTTATGTGGTCAAAACATACTCTTTTATGTAGTTATTTCTTGTAAAATTCCATGTAAAAAATCACTCAATTCGCGAAAGAAATTAACTTTCTAAGATATTGAAAATTATCCTAAGAAAATTTGCAAAATTTTAAAGAATTATAAAAATTAAGACCTTATTAGGGATGCAGCAATAGAACAAAAAATATTTTATTAATCAGAATGCATTTTTAGTTTTTGAAAAACGCCCTTTTTACACACAATTTTGAGTGATATTATTGAGTGATATTATTATAAATCACTCTACTGAAAAATTAAAAATTTGGGATTGTGTCACTCTTGCATCAGATAAGCGATTTATGTTAGATTATATTCCACTAACTCTTGTATAAAGTTGGTGGGGACCCCGTTTTATTTTGTAACAGAATTCTATCTAATTCTGTTACCAACTTATCCCAATTCTTTTATTTCCAATTAACATGACCTCGAAGATAATGTCTTCAACCATCTCTAATGTAATAAGCCCATCATGTTTAATTTGATTTACATTTTCTTTTAGAGTCTATTTAATTCAAGGTAACATAATTTATTCACATTAGAATATTGTATGTGCCTCGGTTAAATGAACCCAAATATGTTCATGAACGTAATTTGATTACGTCTTTATGCACATATTGGAAATGTAAGTTTTTATACTATCCTTACCAATAGGTTAGTAACAATAACACCGATGCAAATATTGAAAAGCATTGTGGTTGTTGTTGTTCGAACTTCCTCAACGGATGTGTTAAAGCAAAAAAAATATTTTCGCGTGGCTCGATTCAGCAAAATCGATGTCACGTTGGTGTACAATTTTCGTAGGAGTTTTTGTGATGAGCTCGCAAAAATTACCTTCGAAACTCGAAAGAGGTAAGTTTTCGTTCTGGTTAAGTCAGTCGGTGAAGAGATAGACCCACGGGTGGTCAGTTAGTTTTTTTTAATTTTACAAGTTAATATTTACTTTTTTTAGTGTTTGTAAATTGTCTGGAAATTTTATGGAAAAATAAGTTCGTTTTAATTCAATTATTTTTTTTTTGTGTACGTTTTTATTTCTTGTGTGTTCTCAGTGGATTCAAAACAGAATTGTTATTGATTAAATTAATTTAAAGTACAAAACACAAAAATAGTATCACACAATTAGGTCATTATGATAAAGAAAAACTTAACGTATGTCGAGATAAATTAAAAGTTTGAAATAGACAAGAATATAAAAAAATATAAAAAAACGAAAGAAATTTTCTTTAAAAGTGAAATTTTTGTCTAATAAATGAATTAAATCTAAATAGAAAGTGCAATAAATGAGTTTGGAATTCTGATTATAGTGCGGTGTAAAATTTGGAAAAGCGTTTAACTAGGACCATTGGTGAGTATGGTGTAGTGTGACTAATTTTTTTATTATTAATTTTTATTATTAAACCTGAGTCTTGCTAGAAGCGAGAGCATCGAAAGTAACCCTGCCCATAGGCAGGACACTCTCTTTGTCTGCTAAGGACCTCCTCTACTTGTTTCTCCTTCTAAAAAAATTTTTTTGTGTTTTATTGTAATTTTTGCGTGTTCTTGCTTCTTAAGGTAACTATGTTGCCCTAAGAAGCAGGAAATAACAACCATGGGTGAAACCCATTCCCGTGAAATGTGTAGGAACCGCCAGTTTTGGGTCCGATGACCCCCCTTTTTCATTTTGATTTATACTTTAGGTGGTCAAGGCATGAAATGGGGACAATTTCTTTAACGATAGGGTATACTGTCGTAAGACGGTAAACTTTTAACGTTACAATTTTTTAATTTATAATTCAAAATACTCTTTAAAATTGAAAGAAATTGATTCCAGCACCATTTTCATAATTCACAATCCAAAAGTTAACAATTAATGTTTTGCTTTATAACATTAGTTATTTTAATTAATTTTGTTTTAGTTGTTAGTACGTATCATGCAAAAAAAAAAGATGGATATGTAACTATATCGTCGATTTAATGCAATATTGCCACAAACCAAAAATTATCAATTTTGCGATATTCGAACAGAAATCCTTTAAATCTAACCATATTTTATCTGGTATAGTATCACTTCAAAATTACGCATAGTTGGCATGGGGTTCTCTAGTTGAAATGTCATTGCGAGGGCTGTAAAAAAACATACGAGTGGAATGTACAGCCGTCCGCATTATACTACATAATTATTCAAAAATATGGAAGATGCAACAATAACAGAAAAGAAGTTTATAATTTGAATATAGAGTCAACCCTCCAATAACACAGTGTTCTTATAACGCGTGTTCTATACGAGACAACCTTCCATAAACGCGGGTAGGTAGTCGTAATCTATCAGAAAATGCTTCGAATATTAATTTCACATAAATTTCAGTTATATATATTTCAATGACACTACTCTGGCGTTCCCTGGGAATAGGTTTCAGTGGTTGACACTTAGGCTATTTTTTGCCCATTGTGATACCACGCATTTACGTCACATCATTAACCCATTCACCTACTCACACAACTACAGTATACCATCTGCACATTGCAAGCTCCATGTCAACCTGTACATTGACGTGGACGGTGGGCCGACGCTAAATTCTGCACTCCATCAGAGAGTCTTAGTTGGTTTATTAACATCAACGATTGTAATCGATGATGAAAATTCGATTTGCATCTAGCCTCTGATGGGTTTCGAACCCAGTACCTCCCGGTCCAAGTGCCGAATCTTTAACCACTGCACCATTGTCCGGTAACTGGGAATTGGGAAAAATATTTTCATATCATTTTTGACTAAATCGTATTTTTCTGGCCTACTGTTGGAACTAGATGTGTGTAAATACTTTTGGTAAACAAAGATACTTATATAGGGAATTATTTTTCTGTATAAAAATTTTGTGGAACAAAAGTTTCTCAATCAGCTTTGTTTAGAAAATAAATACACAAAATTAATTCCATTAGGCTAGAAAAATGCAATTTAGACAAATGATTTTTATGTAATATGGCTTAATATTTCCTGTACATATTTCTTAACTCTAGATTTTTATAATGAGTGAAACAGTTCGAAGCATTAAACAGTTAAAACGAAAATGTATATCACTTATGGGCAAAATCGAAATTTTAAATAGTTTGGATAGAGAAAAGATGAGTGACGGTCTCTTGATCGTAAATCAATTTATCGTGTTTCCATTTAACGTGAACATTTAACCGTAGAACAGTTTATCGTAGTTTGTAAAAATGACGGTATAAAAAAATTATTTGTAAATAAAAATAAAAGTGTCTTCGGTTTATAAAATTTTATTGCATTCGGTCATTACATCTTAATTGATTAATAAAGATGGGATAATGGCTGCGGACCAATAGTTGGGTAAAAGCGTTGATTGAATACATTAAGATATTACTACTCGGATTTTTGCCGCTACGTTTGGTTAATGTCTCTACTAGTCACATATAGATATAGGCATTGTTGTGCGAGAGTGGTTTTTTCTTTCTAGCAACATAAAAACCGAACAATTTAGTTGCTGTTGTTTTCTCCTATATAAAAATTGCATTTGTATGTATTGTGTATCAACTTTTTATTACATAAAAAAATATCATTCTGAAATGTTACGACTGCTATTTCACTTACTCTTATATAAAATTGTACCATCAGTAACAAAATAAATATATGGTTGAACGGAGTAGCCTTAGTTTTAATTTGTTTCGAAAAATATCAACAACAAAAAAAAATAATAACAAACAAATTGTGTCGCAGTGCAAATAAAAAAAATTCCCATCGCTATATCTGTAAAATCTGTAAAAATGTCATGAACAACCTCCACTCACATGGTTGGAATACGACTGAAAAAATGAAAACAGAATGAAGACATAAATACAATTTCATTGTTTTTGTCTATTTATTTTTGTCATATACTCGTATATTTCATATATTCAGTTGAGAGAGAGGAAAATACATTTGATACAATTTTTTTTTTAATTTTGTTAAAATATTTAGTGGTGTCAGAATCTACTTAAATATAAGTCCTGCTTACTCTCTCATTGACAGATACCTATTTAAAGAAAACTAACAAAGAGTGTGTTGGTTACACTAACAATGCAACGTAAATTTGAATTTGTTTTTGCTCATTTTTTTTGTTTCTGCACCAACACATTTATACTTAGTTATTTTAAAAAAAATTACTATGGAAAAAATAATTCCAATACATCTTTACTTAGTTATTGTTTATTTTATATGTGTGGAGTTAGCAGGACTTATATTTAAGTAGATTCTGGTGGTGTGGGTAAAAATAAATTAAAAATATGTTTTGCTTCTTTCTAGCTGCTTTGAATTAATTAAGTCTATCTTTGTTCTTCTAAAACCTACATGAAGTGAGTTGTGTTCTTCTTTTACAATGTGTAAGAAGCAACAAAAAATAAAAATTGTTGTTATAATTCGCAGTGGTATTATCTGAAGTCATAATTAATCAATGGTAAAAGTCAATTTTAAGTAAATTTTTCGGTAAAATCATTAATTTTTCAAAAATTCTATGGCAAACTGATCGAAAATTCTATTATAAATCCGATTTTTACCATAGTAAAAAATTTACCTGACTATTGGCTCTCACCCGAATGATTTTTGTAAGAAGTTCTAGAATATGGCCACCTGGGATGGATCTCGGTAGTTTCTTATCCGATTATGATGTGATTAGGTATGTTGGATGGAAATGGAATTCTTAAAATATTTTTGGAAGAAGTTCTGGACTATAACCACCTGGGACTGAGCTAGGTAGTACATTAACCGATAATGATGAGAATGGGTATGTTAGATGGAAATGGGATTACTGATTGGTTTTTGGAAGAAGTTCTGGAATATCGCTACCTGGGACGGAACTCGGTAATTTATTAACCGATGATGGTATTCGGTATGTTGGATGGAAATATGATTCTTAAATGATTTTAGAAGAAGTTTTGGAATATGGCCACCTGATTGATTGGACAAAAGTCGATGATAAATTGCCGTGATCGATATTTCATGAAAAAGTCTATTTCTGTTATTTATTTTTTCTAATAAATTTTCTAGTAAACTGTGAAACCATTGATAGATAAGTTTCCATCCTATATCTTTTTATATCATATGTGACGATAAAATTTGGGAGCAAAGATCTAGGTTTTTAACTCTTTGTGATGCTGGTTTGTTAGTTGTTAACGAATATGAAAATCGAGAGAAAGCGATGCAGGACGAATTTTGCTTATGACCTTTGACACCACATGTCAGGGCGAGTTATGGGCGCCACCAATCCAATACAACATCAGCGTATGTTTTCCAGGCTAGGGGTGGCTGAAGTGGGCGTATGTACATGTATATCACTAGTCCGTAATCCACACACGTTTCAACCTAATAAGATGGTTGAGCGGCAAGCCAACTACCTGCTCTCTGAAAAATCTGGTTATAAAATGTACCTTAAGGTCTCGGATAAACTTAACGTTTTGATAATAAGGACAACCTCCGAAAATGTATACGGGAATATTGGGTGTGGAACGAAATCTCGGTTTTCAAAATCTTGGTTTTCAAAATCTCGGTTTCCAAAATCCCGATTTTCAAAATCCCGGTTTTGTATAAAAAACCCAATTTTTAGGAAATCCTGCTTAAATTTTTAAAATTTGGCATGTGGGAAAATGGGACTCTTAAACGTTTTTTTGACAAAATTCAAAAGTGAATTTGCGATAAAGTTCGAGAAACTGGCCCGTGAGTGTTTTCGAAGTCGTCATCCTCTACAATTATTTCATTTCAAAATGTTGCAATTATAAAATGTTTCAAGTACCAAATCTTGCAACTAAACAACTTTTTTAATTATTTTGTGAAATTAATTAGAACTAAAAGAAAAGAAAACCGAGATTTTGAATATCGAGATTTCGTAGTACCATTTAGGAACTAGAATCTTCACAACCTTTCAAACCAAGCTGAAATTTGCACTCTGTACGAAGTTATACTACAAGTTAGATACGTAACTTCATCAATGGTTACACATTTATTAGAAAAAGTAAAAAACAGAATATGACTTTTACATCCAACAGCGAGTACAGCAATTTATCATCGACTTTCGTTCAATCAAACAGGTGGTAACTTTTCCAGAACTTCTTCCAAAAATCAATTAAAAATCCGATTTTCATCCAACATACCTAATATACCTATAGGTTCCGTCCCATGTGGCCATATTTTAGAACTTCTTTCAAAAGTCATTTAAGAATTCTATTTCCATCCAAAATACTCAATCCCATCATAATCAGTTAATAAATTACTGAGTTCCGTCCCAAATCGCCATATTCCAGAACTTCTTCCAAAAATCATTTAAGAATCCCATTTCCATACAATATACCAAATCCCATCATAATCGGTGAATAAATTACCAAGTTCCGTCCCAGGTGGCCATATTCCAGAATTTCTGCCAAAAATAATTTAAAAATCCTATTTACATCCAACATACCCGATCTCATAATAATCGGTTAAGAAACTACCGAGTTCAGTCCCAGGTGGCCATTTTCCAGAATTTCTTCCAAAAATCCTTCAATATTCCCATTTCAATTCAACATATCCAATCCATCATAATCGGTTAAGAAAGAAACTGCTCTACGATAAATTTTTTTACGATAAATTGATTCCAAGATAAATTGTTTCCATGATAAATTGTTCTTCAATAAATTGTTATACGATAAATTGCTCATGATAAATTGTTCCCGATAAACTGACAGTAAATCAGACAAGATATCATCTATTGCAAAATCGTAATTAAATAAATCTACAATTCGGACAATATCAAAAAACGAAACCAAAATAAAAAAACTATGGCAGTTGGTTGCCCGTTAGAAGCGAAGCGGGTGACCCCTACACCGCATATAATTATACTTAAATTGTAACAAGCTCTGATGATCTGGTGTATAGCCAAAAAGATCCCTGTGTGCGGAAATCTTATTAAACAGAAAGCACTTAAAATCTACGAGCATTTGGAATTAATAGACCATTCTTGTTCAGAGCAACAAAACTATTCATTTGTTTCAAGCAAAGGGTGGTTCGAGAAGCTAAATAAAAAGTACTTCTTACACAACATAAAATTTGAAGGAAAGCAGGCGTCAGCCGATGCTGAGGCTGCCCAAAATTTTAAGCTGGAGCTTCTGCGAATTATCGATACGCCAGATCAGATTTTTAACGCTGTTGAATCATCAATTGATGCATCTACCTTAAATAACTTACTGACAGAAAACGCTGATAACTTATTCGTGGCAAACTCCAGTTTTATGATTTGAAAAAATAGTAGATCTGGCTAAGAAATCAGAACTTCATTTCACTCAGAATGATCCATCCATCCACGGTACGCAGTACAAAGTTTAAACGAAAATTACAAAATTCCTTGGCTCCATACAAAGAGGTCTTAATAGAATTATAAAATAAAACTACTTTTAAAAACCAAAATGAAAATTAGTAAAGGGAAAAGGATTTTTGGCCAAATAGGAAAAAAAGAGATTTGCCAATAGTATATGACCCGGTGATGATGATTAACATTCAAGCACCGAATAATAAATTAAGTTTTTTTTTTTGTTGGAAACAATTTTTTTACTTTATTTCATTATTATGAGATATATATTTTAATGATCTTCATAATTCTGAAATCTACCTATTGTGGTTTCTGAATAACGCGATGCGAATTAATCGAGTTAGGAGGGTTGACTGTACTTGGGTTTTGCATTCTTTAAAAATGAGTTGAAAACTCAAACAATTGTGTGAAATTGTTACCAAAATATTTCTTTGTGTGTTAAAAAATTAATAAATTTTATTTCTACCGGTCGATTGCGTCTCGAGAGTTATTAGGAAAGATATTAAAACCGATTTTGGTTTTCGAGTCAAATAGTCAGATTAAATTTTGTTCCTAAATGTTTAAAAATGCGTTTATTGATTATTTATAATATCTGCCAGATGCCATTTTTAATATACACGTTGTATTGATTGTAGATTTCAAGCTTAACGATATAATTGAAAGACGGTGATTTAAATTTATTGAGCTGGCCACAGAAAGAGCGCTGCTCATAACTACCCCCAAGGATCCAACTATATTAAAGGGGTTACTATTTCAAATAATTTAACGAAGATTGGTGTCGTAGAAAGCAATTATTTTGGGAAGTTTAATAGAGACCATTTTATAAAAAAGTATACAAGCTCAAAATGTGGTTGAAATTCTACTCAAAATCGTAATATTTAAATAAATAAATTAATACAATTTTCCTGAGAGCAATTTTTCTAGTAAAACCTTAACAGTTTCTAAATTGCTGCACTTAAAATATAATTTCCGTCACATTAAACCTATTCTAGTTGCAGATAAAGCAAATAGCATTCAACTTGGAGCAAATTGTAGGACAGTTGGACCTTTGCCTACTAATATTCAGGGCTCGCAACCTAATCTGACAAATGGTATTATTAGCAACCTATAGATTGTTCAATTTTAAAGCTGTACTAAACAATTTTGAAAAAAAAAATTATTTTAATTTTCCTTATGCTCGATATTCAAGGACGAGTTTATAAAAAGATTGTGATCCTAAGTATATAAAAATTCAAATCGTTTCTGATTTATGCTCTCACTCTGCTCACTTTAGACTGCTGTTATGAATGGAATTAATATTAGATATCATTTTGTGGCTTGTCCAAGAAAGCTGTTCCGCGCTACTTGGAACAGTTTAAACGATTTCTTTTTATTATTTGGAAATATTTCAATCTTTTTAGATTTCATCTGAGACTATACATTTTTTATATAATTTCTTCTATTAGAAGATAATACGATTGCTACGATGTTTAACATTTTGAAGCGAATTTAACTTTTAAAATATTTTTTTCCATCCGACTGAAAATATGGTGATAGGTATACAAACGTTATTTTTGGTCCGTTGCAAGAGTCTTTATTTGCCGATATGCAGTTGGTGCAATTAAATTGTAAAAAGGAGAAATAATTCGTCGTCAAATCAAGAAATATTTCGATATGTATTTTAATTCTCCGAAGCATTGTAAAGTGTCATTAAGTGAAGGAAAGACTGTATTTCTTTCATTAAGATACGATAACTAAATTTGTATGCCATTTTTTCGTCAAAATGTCATTATTTGTAACTAAAAAATCATATTGTGGCATCATCAGACACTGAATGCAACAGAACTCTTATATTTAATTAAAATCCTTTATTGTTTGAAAATATTTTAAAATTATTAAGATAAATTCTAGTTGAATAAATTTTAAATGGCATCAAAACGTCATTATTTGATGGATTTCTGGCAAGTTACCCTAGATATGATATGCGTTATGCTTGTGTGTTTTATCGAAATTAACCGTTAAATTTAGTAGGGACTAGAAGCTCTTTGCAGATACAGTAGCCTCAAACTTTATCTTATTTTCAAAGCAGCACCTATTAAGAATTTTAAAAATGTTTCAAAAACTAAGTCGAATGTGATCAAAATTGATTGAAACGGTATATTACCGTCAAAGAAATTAAATTAAAATGTAAAATACTTTTTCACAGTGTATCAAAATATCTAAATATTTTATTACCGCAAATACCATTTATCAAGGGTCTTCCAATAAGAACTTTTAATCCAAATTTAAAATTGAGCACAGTTTTTGTTGAAAATTTATGTCATTCGTTATTAAAATTTAGTGTCAACACTTGGCAATTATGAATGAAAAATAATATCTGACAAATGTTCACCGCGATTACGTTTGCATAAGTTGATCCTTCTGTCGAAATTTTTGATCAGATTTCTATATAGTGGATTCGAGTCGATTGATTGTGGTTTATTCTCATAAACGTCTTACAAAAAATTGTGTAATAGTGTTAGATGAACCGTTCTTGGTAGCCAAATGCTACAGTATTATCAGTATTATTTTAAATGCCTTTTTTAAAATAAGAAAGCGGAGGAAGAAAAGGGAGGATACCTCAATAATCGCGAATCGCGATAAAGCAAGAGCAAGAGCGAAGCAAAGACCAATACCGATCTACATTCAAAGATCCGTGGATCAAGCATCATGCTTTCCAAGGAATACCCGGAACTAAGCAGACGTTTCTCATAAAAAAACTTATTTATTTAACCTTTATAGATTAGGTTCACAATTAACAATTTTCGCCTTCCGGCAGATAAATATATAAGCCAATTACGCTTGGCCTGCGGTAATTAACATAGTCGATAAGTCATATTACGTCAATTTTAAAATATTAACTAACTGTATGAAGCTGGCAATTTGTTAAACCTAATTTAAAATCTCCGATCTCTACGTTCATGAATCTTTTCAGAGTGCTAAAATGATTCTGCGGGTTATAGAAAGGTTGTCTGCATATCGTTAACTGTCTACAGGTTCGCAATACATTAGAATCCAGTCAACGTTCTTTATGATAAAGCGCGAATAGGTCAGAAAATAACCAAAGAAGTCATACAAGTAGTTAAAAAGTCAACGGAGAGTTACACAATTTGAATAGCGTAAAGTGTCCAGAGAAAATCCAAATAAGAATAAATTATATTTTTATTATATGTCACAATAATTGAACAATGTTACAGTCGTTTAAATGTCCAAATTTGAACAAAAGAACCTCGCGAAGAAGGCGAATTGTTGTTACAAGTTATAGAAAATTAAATATGTCATTTGGGTTAATTTAACCGACGTGAGGAAATTTATCACCATGAAATTGACAGAAATTGTCGATTGTTCAAATTGTCTTCCTTGGACTTCCTTGGAAACTTTAAAGCTACGAAATAGCTGAAAATATACACAAAGTGACTAAAATAAACGAAAATATTATTAATAATATATATTTTTTCTAAATTTATTTCTAGTCTAAATATTCAGTCAGCCAAAATATATTGGATCGAAAAGACAGAAGCATCTTAGCTATTATATGTCTATTCGTTTTTAAGAAAAATGTGTTTTACAAAAACCGTTTTAAAAGCAATTTAAAAATCAATATTTTCCTGCAGAGACCAATCCCGTATATAGATCTCCCAACAATCCCTTTTCCAACTAACAAATGTACGATAAACCGCCATATTTGTATTGTTTCATGTTGAACCATATATCATCCAGTTTTCCCTAATATTTTATTTAAAGAGCAAATGTTCTGATTTTTAATAAGTTTTTTTATGTCTTATTTCTACTTTTATTCGATGTTTCGTATATGTATGTACAACCATATAAGTAGTTATGTATGGTGTTTTTGGTTGAACACAAGAAGCAAAAAAGAAAAAAAATATAAAGAAATAAACGAAGGAAAATCTTGTAAACTAGACGTGCATAAATCATAACAACAGGAATAAAAAAAAAAACTAAGAAGTAAAAATTCTTATGATGTGAAAGTTTTCCATTATATCAAGTCATATATGTATACATAAACTCTCATCTTCTCGGTATACACACCATAACATACCTTGTCATAATATTATTTTGAACGAAAGGAAAAAAGACGAAATATATTTTTCCTTGATTTTCTACAAATTTTCGTGTATTTTTTTTATATTTTTATCCCTGCTTTCATGTAATTTCATGATTATATCCGTTTGTTTTTCTTTTGTTACTTCAAAATTTCTTGGTTGAATATTTTACCAACTTTTTTTCTTCCTTAATACACAAATTAGAATTTTCTTTCTTACGTTTTTTTTTGTTTTTTTGTTAAATGGTTAAATATTTAATTTTTTCATTTTTATCTTCTCAAAGTTAAACAGAAAAAAATGTGTATGCATAAGAAGACAGGAAAATAGTTTTAGAAGAAGCATAATGAAAACGTATAGCTAATGTGTAGAAAAAATATAATTTTTTAAATTGCTATTGAATTTAAGGAAATTAGATTAGTAAAATGACAGTAATCTGGTTATGTGTATGTTTAGTTGTCCCCAAGACCCGTAACTTTTATTTTACCAATTTTTTAATTTAACTTGTGTAAACTAACTGAAATTAAATTTTATATATGGCTTCGTAATTTTTGGTTTATGTGTATACAGGGTGTTCTAGTTTATGAATTGCAAATAAACGCAATGTTTCTTGAAAAATGTTTACATCTTTGTGTGAAGTTAAACGGTGTCGAATTCCTAATTGTAAAGTTAGCACGTTGCACGTTCATTTGCATTTTAACGCTCTGATTTTGCTTATTAGGCATAAATTCAGCATTTATAAAAAAGTGACATCTAGATTAAAGCACAAGAAGTAGTTTTATAAAAAGATCAGTATCGATAAATCTCATAGAATTTGCCAGCTATTCAATCAAAGAAATTAAGAAGCACAAACAAGTTGATGTAATATACTGTGCAAAAGCTTTCAACTCCATCCGCTACTGCAAAACGTTGGAAAACACTTTCAAGTACGGGTTTTTCAGCAAGTGCGTCGCCTGGTTGAAATCTTATTTGAGTAATCGCATCAAATATAGAGCAGATAAAGCATTCCAATATCACGATGTTCCCAGATGATCTCAAAATCTACAAAACCATCGAGTTCGATGACGATGAGTTTAATTGGCGTCGATTTAACGATGAGTTTAATTGGCGTTGATCCGTCTTGAAATTCATTATTTCAAATTTGGAAAATTTTCGATATGAGTTTGCTCTGTACAGTGAATCGATGAAAGCTTGTTTTTAAAATCCCAACGGCATTTTCGAGTGTCATACGAGTTGATGAATGGCGGTAATTAAATTATTTCTGTGCTGTAGTCAAACTACCGGGATCTTTGAATGTGCTTAATAGCCAATCTAAATCCCCTATAGTAAAAGGACACCACTAACGATATAGTAGTGATCTACGCAAAACGCGACTATCGTGTAATGAGCTTGGTTCACCGCAATAGACCTCGATGAATTTTAGTTCGGATTTCACAGCAGCTTAGAGATGAATACTACACCTATGTTTTCAGTTGAAATACGCCTCTATCAATTTGTAGAGCTCTACTATTTATGTATGAACAATCAATCGCACCTACAACACGAGGAATCCATTTTAATGCTCTAATTTTAATGTTCCTTGAGAAATTTCATCATTTAACGTACCTATGTCCAATAGAAATTGACCATCGAACTACTCTGTAAATTATTCTTCATGCGGATGCATTGTACATATTAAATAAATTTACGATAATGGGAAATTGCTCACTGTTACTTATGTATCATAAAAACATATAAAGAAAGCTCTTTATCCGTACATATTTTTTTTTCGTTTTTTGTCTACCGTGACATTTAGAAAGTGTGTCGATGTTTTATTCATATCTAAAATGCGGTTGTAAACGTTCCTTAAGGCTTCTAACGCACATAAAATATTGATTGATTTCATCCAGCTTTGACTCTGAAGAAAATGAAGTTGAACTACTGCTGTTTTATGTGGAGCTGGGTTTCTCCGATAGCTACAATATAGTTCAATATATTAAATCAATACATTCAATTTTAATTGTAATTTAAATATATCTAGAAAATTTGATCGAAATTATGATCCATTTTCTGTGACACTACTTCCCCGAAAGAGAAACCAATTAGAAATCCAAACTATAGAAACTATAGAAATCCAAGAGAGCAAACAAGCAACCAAAAAAAAACAAAACCAAGCAAGAGAAAAGCTGAATCATCACCAGAAATTGAGCCAATTCAAACCCACATTAAAACTGCCAATGCAACTAATGCATCAAAAGTGCATGAGCCAGAAAAGAAGAAACAGGTTCCACCCCGAGCAAATTTCTAGGAATAACAAATCACGGTAGTATTCAGAAACTGATGAAAGAAGTAGTACGAAATGACTACAAGGTAATATCGCTCAGTAGTAATAAAGGGTGATCCAATAAGAGCTTTCGGAATTTTTTTTTTTTTTGAAATAAAATGCACTAAAATCAATACAATAATCAAACTAGTAGAAGCGGACAATTGAAATTGTCCGACAAGCGCTCGATAAAATAGAAAAAATGCAACAGACGGACGGACAGAGATGTAAAACCTCTGAAACAACTAAGGTGCTAATACAACAAATTATCCCAATAGAATCTTAAGCAAATCAAAAAAAAATTACAGAAACTAGTTTTGAAATAACACTCTTTTTATTATAGATAAAAGTATGCCTAGAATAATAACCCAAGTAACATTTGTTAGAGCTATAAGCAGCGTTGAGCTCTATTTCAGTTCTAAAACAGATAATATGAGCCTAGCAGTTCCACAAGGTAAATATTTATAGCTTTCAGCTTTACACAATATTTCTGGTGCTTTAACTCATTGTTTCTTTATGATGTTAGCTCTAATTGCTTATATGGAGCTTATAGCTTTGTTAGTAAGCTCTATAACCACAATTAGAGCTTATTTAGGTTGCTTTATATAGAGCTCGTTGGATTTTGGAATAAAATGTTTCTATTAGCCACATTTTATCTCATATTAAAGCTATATTACAACTGATTTAGAATTTATAGCTTCTTTAGATATATGCTCAAATATAACATAATTTTACAATACTATAGTGCTCATAGGTAACAAATAAAATTACAATATCCTTATATAGAGCTTACTTAAATATTTTAAACTCTTTTAGAGCATACGAATTATTTTAGAGCGTTATAAAGCACTCTTCATTTGTTTAGTTTGACGTTTCGCATTTTTTATAAGTGCACCGAGTTGTAAAGTGGAAGAAGTCGAATTTGTAAACAATTTAATGTTTTCACTAATCAACACTATAGCAGTATTCAAAAACTGCGCTGCAACAATTTTATTGTGATATAGAGCTATTAATTTTATTTATTAATCGATTTTCTATGTAATTCAGCTAATAGCTCTAATACAGAAAATACACCGTTACGTGCTCTATATAAACTGCAAACGAAAACAAATTATGTATTCACTTTCAGAGCACAAAGTGGAACAATAGAATAGAGAGATGCAGAATGCTCTAAAATAGGATTTAATAACAATAACAAATATTCTCCATTAAAATAAAATAAAAATTGGCGTCCATGTTTAAATATTATCGTTTATAATAATAAAATAAGGTTAATTTTTTATGACTCCACGGGCAAAATAAAGGAATTTCTATAAAATTATGTTGAAACGACATAAGAAATTTTTTGAAGATGTAAAATTCAATTTTTCAAGAAAATTTGAAAATTTGCATTTTCAATAAATGTTTATTTTATTATTAAATGTTTATGATTTGAGTAGCCCATTCAAAATTTATGAGGTATCGTACTAGATTTAACCATAAAAATATAATTGCATAATTATTTCACTATATTTACAAACCAAAAGTACTAAATATATTGTTATATTTATTATCGCAATTTATTAAATTAAAATGTCATTAGAAAAATATAATAGATAAAAAAATGATGAATGTCTAAGTTCGGCATAATTCGATTGCTCCGAAATTGTTTATTATATTTTTTCTATCTTAGGAATTTGTTCGTTAACTTTTAAAATTGCAGATTAACTTATTTAAGTACTATATAGAGCAAGGTACTTCATAAAAGCTGCAAAATGGATGGTTATGGGGCTTATAAAATAAACATTTTTGCTCTAAGACCGCTACTTTTTGCTCTATAAAAACTTTATAACAGTTCTAAGAGCGCTTCTAGAGTTAAAATTAGCGCATGCCGCTCTATAAAGTAGCTCTAACAGCGCTCGTAAAACTAAATTAGAGCAAAATTGTTACTTGGGAATTGAAAATTTTAAAAAAAAGTAGACAGCCGCATCTGTGTGACCTCTATTTTTAGAAAAAGTTGAATAACTCGAAAACTACTTAACCTAGAGTTCCCAAATTTTAAATGTGACCTTTTTAGAGTAGTATCTATCTGTGTGCAAATTTTGAGCTCTCTGATATGTATAGTTTTTGCTGTGATAGTGCCAACAGACAGACGGCCTAAGTCTTTGTATAAGCTTGCTCGCAAGAGCGAGCGCTAAAATTGTATTTCTCCCCGTTTCACACAAAACCTATAGTAACTCGTTTTTTCACGTGTGTGGAAAATCAAGGTTTTCCATTTCGTATTTTTCCACTGTAATATTTGATATGTACATACAATTAATGTTAGAAAATTAAATATTACACCCGGAAAAAATATGAAATGGAGAACCTTGGTTTTCCACACACTTAAAAGAACGAGTTAGTAGGTTTTGTGAAGGGGGAGATTTGTGGCGTAAGTTCGGCTTATGACATTTAATGTTTGAAAATAATTTCTTTTAAATGTTGTCCGCGACTGGCTCTTAGATGGATCAATTCTATGGATCCAATTTTTGAGCACTCGATGAGGAATTATTGATTGAGGAATCGATTGTGGTTTTTCAAAATAAATAAGTGATTTCAGATACCCCAATAAAAAGTAATATAATGGCGTCAGATCAAAAGATCTTGGAGGCCAATTCACGGGTCCATTTCTTCATATGATGTACCTCATTAAAATTTTCTTTCAATAAATCGATGGTTCAGCCTGCTGTGTGGCACGTTGCACCATCCTGTTGGAACCACAAGACGGCTACACCAACATCTTGAATTGTTGACAATAAAAATTCATTGATCATTGCTCCGTAGTTCGCGCCATTGACGTCTACACGCTGTCCTTCCATACTTTTAAAGTGTAAATACGATTCGACGATGCCACCTGCTCATAAACCGCACCAAACAGTGCATTTTTCAGAATGCATTGGAAGCTTTTGAATCTCTTCTAGCTGTTTATCAGTCCAAATAAGTCAATTTTGTTTGTTGACGTATCCATTCAGCCAAAAATGTGTTTCAGTGCTGAGCACAATTTTTCGATAAAAAAAATTGGATCAATTTGGAGCTGTCTCAACGCCCATAAACCAAATCGATGACGCAAAGAAAGGGCAACCCGGTTCAATTCTTGCACAAGCTGTATTTTGTACGCCGTTAAACCAAGATCTTTATTCCAAATACGCCACAATATGCCATACGAGAGACTCAGAACTTAAGAACGGTGACGAATTGATTGATTGAAGTCTTCACGTACACAGTAAAAATTTTTTACATGATTTATGGAAATTTACATACATTTAATGGTAAAATATTTACCTCATTTATGTAAAAATTTTGTTTCCATAACAAGTGACGGAATAGTCAGTAAACCAGTATGTAAATTAAAGAACTCCACAGAATATACTGAACAAGTTTTTATTTTATGTAGAGATTAACAACCTGTATATGTAATTTTAAGTATCTTATATAATTTTACATCATTTTGAAAGAAAATTACATCCTTTCCTAAAATATTTCATATTTATTATATAGAATATTGTCGGAGATAAATACGACAGATGAGAAATCTACGAGCAAGAATAAATGTGACGCGTAATTATTTTGTTTAATATGATATAATTCGCTAAGTCGATATGTTCTTTTGTTATACTTAGTATAAAGCAAGATTGGATTTTTTGCAGATAGGTCGTTGCAAGGGAACCTGATAAGTAGAACAAAACAACCTTTTATCAGTACGAGACCAAACTGAGAAGAAAGAACTTGTGGTGGTTCTCATGTTTTGTAAGCAATGAAATGTAATTTTTAGGCAAATTTTATAAATTTCAATATTTAAATATGGAATATTAACCAGTAATCAGTATACAAAATTGCATAATGGTTTATTGAAAATTATATATCTGCATTGTTGAATTTTACATAAATCAAAAAATGAAAATTCCATGTCTTATGTACGGTACATACCATACGTGAAATTTAAATACATTTACGAGGCATTTTGTTTACCCTTAAAAATATGTAATTTTTTTTACTGTGTAAACTTTCAGCTACAGCAGCAATATTCACAAAAGATCGACTTGTACGCACTCTACTCGGTTGTTGAATATCTAATAATGAAAAAATGGTTCGACATTTATTGATTGTTTTGAGAATAGTGCGTTCAGTTGGACGATTATGAACACTATAACATGGTCGAAGAGCACGAACACAATTTTTCACTGACCACTGATTTTTGAAATAAATTTTCACAATTTATACGTTGTTCTCGCATAAGTCTCATCATTGTGAAATGTCAATGAATACTGAACACAAACGTCATATGAGCATGACAGTTGTCACGCATGAATTTCAATGAAAATCCCAATTAGAAAATGTATCTCCTATTGGATCACTCTTTATGTGGAAAATAAACACAACATAGCCATTAAGGCATAAAGCCATAAAGCTCGAGCTAATAAATTAAATTCTTATGGCCCCTGATGGTTATTATATACTTAGCCTAACAATGATTATGAAAGAAGAAACAATAAACAAGATAATAAAAGTGTTACCGAAGGAAGCGTTGATGAAACTAGTGCATATAATTAATGCAGCATTTCGACTAAGATATGTACCAAGAGAATGGAAAGTTGCAGAAGTAATTATCATACTTAAGCCGAAGAAACTTCCGAATGATAAAGCTTCATATAGACCAAATTCTCTGCTTCAAGGTTCTTCTTTAAAGACTAAAACCAATTATCGAAGAAAGGAATCTTTCCCCTCACATCAGTTTGGATTCAGGGAAAAACATTCTACTATACAACAAGTATATCGAATTACTAATGTAGTCGAGAAATCACTATAGAAAGCAAGCAAATAGGCTCAACTATATTCCTATATGTAACACAAGCCGGAGCAATTTTTTCAAATTTTGAAATCGTATACATATCACAGAGGCACTTCAGAGTAAAGTATGAGAATGAATACTCTCGACTAAAAAGAATAACAGCAGAAGTACCACAAGAGAGTATTCTAGGGCCAATCCTTTATCCCCAATATACTAGAGATATACCAATTACGTAAACAACAATGGCGACTTTTGCCGATGACACCGCAATACTTGCAACAGCAAAGAACATCAATGACTCAACTAGTACATTACAGAAGGATACTAACCAGATATTGGACAAAAAAATGGCGAATCAAATTAAATGAAGCAAAAACAATCCAAGTGAACTTAAGAAATCTAAAAGTTAATCATATACCAATAATGATAAACTCGATAGTAGTACCGCATGCAAATACTGCTAAATATCTCGGCATGACTGTAGATGCTAAACTTAGATGGAAGGAACACATAAAAAAAAGAGAAGAACTGACTACAACACCAACAAGAAGGCTGCAAAGAACCAAACCAGGAGTTACACGAAAATGGGGATAATCACTTGATTACGCCGACTAATCAAAATACTTTATTATGTAATTAGTCGAGGCAATGAAGCACTAAAACGGCCAAAAACACGAATTTTTTTTAGAGCAAGACGGGTTGGAATGCGGTTTTTTGCATTCGCTTCAAAAATTAGTTGTAAAAATTGCCACTATTTTTTTTTAACAAACCGGAAATTACATTGCTGCAGCCAAAAATGCATTCAAAAAATGCACTTTTTGAGGTGGCTTTTGGAAGATTAGAGAACTTTGTAAATATAAGAGTCCTACAGTCGACCTGGAGCTCAGGAACGCCGATGAACGTCATCTCCGTGGGACACTCCCGAAAATCACTTGGAAAGGAGATAAATTCGGCGGCCGGGGGGTTTTTGGGTCGCTGAATCCAAATTAGGGATCGGCGAAAACCCCCCGGACACCTGGTGCGCCCGAACCGGGACGCGGACGTCATCTTCGAGAATTTCCTGACAATATCGGCAAAAACAACCCGAACATCATCGTGGGGGCGTTTTTTAGGGCGCTGAATCCAAATTTCTCGTCGAAAATGACCCCCCGAACACCTGGTGTACCGGAACCTGGTCCTGAACGGCATCTCCGTGGGTCTCTTCAAAAATTTACGCGGGGAAGGAGAGAAACTCGGCGCCCAGGGATTTTTTAGGTCGCTGATCCCTTATGGACACCCAGTGCGCTGGAACCTGGCCCGAGAATTTTCCTGACAATTTCGATAAAAACAACCCGAAAATCTTTGTTGGGCGTTTTTTTGGCCGCTGAATCCAAATTTCACGTCGAAAACGACCCCCTGAATACCTAGTGCATTGGCACGTTTATCTTGACATCCATGTCACTCCCATGAATGTAAACGAAACATGATGTTTTAGGGAAAGACATCAATACTGCAATATGTGGTTGGAATTGTTGATTCTATTTAAATTATGTGAGGAGGGAAGAAATCGAATGAATAGAAGGTAAATATTTATGTAGGCTAGATACGTAACTATATATCAAATGCTTAATCAAGTGACACATCGCTAGTCTGCTCATTTTCTTCGTCATCAACTTATGTATTCATAAATAGAACATCTTCCTCATCTAAGGCTTTTCTCTCTGCCGCAATAACGTTTTCAACTGAATATCTTTCAGTATTGGTGCAAGTTGAGCCTTCACAAATTTTACAGGCAAGATTGCAAGGGAGGCCGTGCTTCCTGCAACTACAGGTCTTCAGATTACAACCTCCTGCGCTTCCACACAATATTAGTAGCATAATATTCTTGGGCGCAGGTTTTTGTGTCATTTTCACAGGGACCAGTGTGTCGCCTTCCTTTCTCCACCCCCATTCTGTTGGGGTTATGGTCAGCTGGTCTACGTACAGCCAATGTTGAACTTGAAAAGATACCCTCTTTAGATGTTGTTGAATGGCGTCTACTGTTGGGGAATTTTCCCTAAATTTATTTTCCTCTTTACAGCGGTTGTTATATACATACTGGACCAGTACTGTACTAATAACTGGTCCCATTTTAGCTTGTCCTCATTAGGAACATTCTGCTTCCTGAATACCACTGGAGCACTGTACATTGCCAGGATTAGCTGCGTCCCGTTCTCAAAAATTTCTTCGCTTGACAAACCAGCTTCTTTGAACTTCGTAGCATGAGCTTGAAGGTCTGGGAATTTCTGGAAGGTCTTGAAAAAATTAATTTTTCCCTGGTAGTATGTTGCTTAAATGGTATCAAACCCCGTTATTGCATGGAGCAACAAAATATTCTCAACTACTGGCATATCAAACAAGCTCCGTGAAGAAAACACTTCTTCGGGTTTATTGGTCGTTGCAGGTTTCCGTAAAAATATTTCTCTGTCAACCGGGCATAGTGCTGTCAATAGTACGGCAACGTCTGTATCTTCGGCGCCTATGACTACCTTTTTGGTAGGGTCCCTCGATTCTTTTAAGGCTGTCGTTACAATCGTACGGTCAGCGTCCGCTGCAAATTGATCTGAAACTATCCCTAATCTTCCAATAGCCATTTCAAAAAATGTATTTTTTGAATGCATTTTTGGCCGGAGCAATGCATTTTCTGGTTTGTTGAAAAAAAATAGGGGCGATTTTTAAAAATAATTTTTGGAAGCGAATGCAAAAAACCGTCTTCCGATCCGTCTTGCTCTCAAAAATTTCGAAATTTTTTGCTTCATTGCCTCGACTAAATGTAAATTACTAAACTACTGTTTGTAGTTAAATTAGTTCTATAACCATTCCGAATTATCGATTATTTTTTGTTTATTGAATATTTTTAATAAAAATTCAAAATTTATTAGACTTTGACAATCTGTCACAGGATTATAAACTAAATGAATTATATTAAAAAAATACGATGAATATCATTTTGAATAGTGTATTATAAAAATATAATTTTGAACTGTCTTCTGTAACAGAAGTACCAAACCCCAAAGAATTATTTTTATACATTTTTGTGTCGTTTCATGAGACATGATCTGATCGGGATCGGACCAAAGAGTACTTTACTATTTTATAAATAAAACCTGAACATATTTTAATAAATAATATAAAAATAAATTTCTTTACAATTGTGCGAAACTAACATGTTTAAGTAACACCTACATTTGTTACTCTTAGTTTGACTGTACAACATTAAGTATAAATCAAAACTGCGTAAGAGGTGTAATAATTTCCTGTTTGGATAATTTCAAACAACTAAACATCCACATACTGCGTACAATACAACAATAAAAACCTTTTACGAGTATGTAGTAAATGTACAAAAGCAAAACTGGAAATCCTTTTTTTTTGATCGTAAGAGAGTAATCTTTTTAAATAAGCATTAAAGCTTTAGTGATGAGTACATGTACCATAAAAACACGTGATACACATTTCTTCATTGCGCAACATCAAATTTACGCTTATACACCATTCCTTTAATAACTCGTCCCATTCATATAAAAATGTTTTATATTTTTTTGCTCAGCTTTAAACCTTATTCTATATTATCTATAATAATAATTGTTAATTTATGTTAAACTAATTTAGTGATCACTTAAAAAATTACCAGTCGAGCAACAAAATATAATAAAACCCATTTATTATACTCAGTTATTAAATTATATACTATACAGTCTTCGTCTACGTTTTTTTTGTATATAATATAATACTGTATGTATCTAAATAGCTATTTTTTCAACGACCAATGATTTCAATTGAAACAAAACAGAAGTGGTTTTAACACACAAAACAGAAAAAAAAAATCATAATTTAATAAAAAATATATTATTATATTATTCTTTGTTTAAAATTTTCCCAAACAACGAAGATGTGAAAAAACGTCCAAATAATTTATGTTCCTAGTGGGAAAATCACAAAAAAACGTGATGTTTTCAACTTTTAAAACACAAAAAAAAATTAATTAAACTAATGTATTTTTACAGCACCCTAAAACAAAAAATGTATGTGTGTAGTATGTGTTCAGTAAAACTTTAATTTTAATGTTAAAATTCCATCACTTATATGACTATAATGGGTACGCTATACATAATGTGTGCATACCCCTTTGGTACAATAACATTAGACTAATTATGTTTAATGAAAACAAAACAAATTCTTTTTTTTTTTTACCTTCGGATACATCTATATACATCCCGAAAGGTACGAGAAAAGCTAATTTTATATTATAATCTAGGTTTATGCATACTGGTAATAATATAATGATGATAGTTAATGATAGAGCATGCACACATTGCTAGTGAAATTTAATCCTTATACCGTATATACGAAACCAGGTTCATACGCTATACAACACTAATGATGTGTAATAGCCACTTTAATAATTTCAAGGTTTGTATTTTCGGAAAAAAAAAAAAATAAAAATCACCCAAACATATTTTTCGATTACAATTATCTTGAAATACTTAAATCTAATAAGGACCAAATGTTTATAAACAACTTGTGTATATGTATGTGTTGCAATCGTATATTATTTTTCTGGCCAAAAGACCAAACACTTAAACCTTATTGAAAATATAATAAAATGGAACCAGCAGCAATAGCGCCCAAAAATAACACAAAAGGATAAATGAATGAAAAGAATAAAACAATTAAATTATTTTATTTATTTATTTATTTATTTTATTCTTCCGTTTTTCCAGTATTTTTTTATTTTATTTTATTTTATTTTATTTTCTCTGCTTTGTTATTTCGATTTTAATATGATTTTCCTTCTGCAATTTATATGTATAAATACATATATATATCGAATGTGGGGAGGGGTGGGGTTTTGAGGGGTGGTCTATTATTTCAATTGGCAATTAACGAGACACATAAAAAGGAAGCACACACACAATAAAAACCAAAATAAAACAATATAATAAATTAATCCAACGACGGGAGAACCCATAGAATATAGACCGAAATGGATAGCCAGATATTTACGGTTTAATATAGTTTTACCATTCGTCAATATTTCACTATAATATATACACTGTGTACAGAACAGACGTATTATAGTATTTTATTTTTGTTTATCGAGGAAAATGAGAACAATAAAATTTTGCACATTCATAGTGATTTCTTATCTGATACGTCATTTTAAGCCCGAATAATATGTATGCTACATATTACATTTTATGTGTGTATACAGGGTGCCGAAAATAAACAAAACGCACGGCTTTACTGTTTTCCTAAACTAAGTTTTTCGTGCAGAACTTGTAACGCTAAAATGTCAGCAATTTTAGCACCCCATGGCAAAAGAAAATTAATATATTTTCCACTAAGCATATTACAAATTAAATTCTTAACTTAATTTAAAACCTGATTTATCCAGGGGTTGCCATATGGCAACAAACAACATACATGCGGGTTTGCTCCCCTGGTTCGGAACCCAGTACATATAGGTGTACATTTCCTCATTTTTTGTTTTTGTAATACATCTCGCTCTCGTATTTAACAATTCATTTTACAAATTTCGTTTGATTTTCATAAAGAGTAGATTGTGAAGTTAGTAGGACAAAGCAAAGCAATAAAAAACCTCATAATGGCGTACCAAAGAAAGTAAGTCTAACAATATAATTATTTATGTACGTTAATTCGCAGTAGTGTGTTGTAATTGTATAAGTAATTTGATTATGTAAAAAAATGAGTTAGTTTTTTCTCAAAATTTTCCGCGGCGTGTCCATATGGCCACGCCAGGAACGATAGGTTACAGGATTTATTGATCTGTTTTCTTGTGTAAAATATGATATTTGATTGTAGAATCTATAGTTGTTTAGTTTTTTTCAGCTCAACACGTTCTCTTAGAAAACTGACGCTTGAAGGAGCTCTTGATTACTTGGATGAGCTTAGTTCCGACGATGAGAATGATCTCTCATGCAAATTTTAGACCTTGTAAGTTCAACCACCTCAGTATAATGGTGATTTAAGCGGTAAAAACGATGTCGAAGAGGAAAAAGGTGGCGTTTCAGGCAATGTGTGTCTGGCACAGTTAAGATCAGGCTGTGAAATGGCGAACGTCTTGAGAATCTGGAAATGGGTAGAGAGAATTTGGATCACTATTTTATCACTACATACTCCACAAGTCATTATTACCACATTTAAGTAATGTTCATCAATTTTAATCCAGCTCCTACTTGATCAAAGGATGACTCTTGCGCATTGCTTCCAATTTTTCCACAACCAAATTACGAGTATTGCAAAAATTTAACACCACATGTACAGTTCGAGAAATTTATAGATGATGTTTTACTTCAGAATGTTTGATTATATTTCTGAAGATGAATTAATTGAAAATTATCAAATGGATTTTGACTTATTTGATGAAAGGTATCAAAAAATAAAATCTAACATTTTCTTTTCTATGGAAACTATATTAAAATCGAATAATTGTCATACAGTTTCAACACAAGATTTATCAACGCTAAAAATTACTAAACCTATTATTAAATTGCCACAATTAAACATTCCACATTTTAACGGTGATCCTTTAAAGTGGGTAACATTTAAAGACATCTTCGAAGCTGTAATAAATAATAATTCAACTCTAACAGATGTTGTAAAATTTACATATCTTCAAAACAGCTTAGAGGGTGAAGCAAAACAATCTCTTGGTCATATCGAAATATCTGATGCAGGTTACAAACGAGCCTGGGCAGAGCTAATACAACGTTTTGATAATCCAAGAATAATCATAGAGAAACATATTGATGAATTAATTGATTTAAAGCAAATTAATAATAATCCAAACGCTTTCGAAATGAGAAAATTCGGAAACACCATATTATCGCATGTAACAGCACTTGAAGCTTGCGATGTGGAGTTTGATGAATGTTCGGAAATTGTAGTAATAAGACTTGTAATTCGTAAATTAGACAGAGAATCCATAAAGGAGTGGGAAAAGGAAAACACTTCTAAGGAAAAAACTACATTGGCACAATTTCGTGAATTTATTGAAATGAGATGTCGAATCTTGGAATCAATTTCAAGTTCTAACTATAATACCAATAATAAACCAATATCGGGTGTTAATTTTCAGCAAAATAGCAAAGCATCAATTAACAAATCAAAGCATTCATTCATCACTCAGAAATTAAACGTGAACGAGTCACAGTCTTCCAATTGTAAAATTTGCAATGGTGTTTCACATTCATATTTTCGTTGCCAGTCATTTTTAAATTAAATTCCAATTGAAAGATTTAATAAAATCAAAGATATTCGAGCTTGCATAAATTGTTTAAACCCGTCTCATATTGTTTCTGATTGTCGGTCAACAGGTTGCAAATTATGCAACAAAAAACATCATACACTTTTGCATCTAGATCAACGTATAAGAAATATTGAAGATAGCAAAACCCAAACGGATCAATCCCGTAGTAAACAAAAGATAACTACTATGCCAATAATTGAACATATTGAAGACTGCCAAAGCTATTCAATTCAAAAAAGATTTCAAGGCATGGAAACAGTAATATTACCAACAGCAATTATACTGCTTAAACATCCAAACGGAAAGTATAAGGAGTATCGGGCATTACTGGATTCAGGTAGCCAGTCAAATTTCATAACTAGTCACATGAAATTGCTGGAATTGACACAGTATCAACAAAGGTAAATGAATTAATGTCTACCGAAATAAAATCATTATACAAAAATTACACATCAAATTTAAATCTTTTTGTAATTAATAAAATATCAAACAATTTAGCTCAAACCAGTTTTCATATTAATCGATGGTATATTCCCTCCAACTTAAAATTAGCAGATCCACAATTTAATGAATCACGACAAATTGACATTTTAATCGGCGCAGAATTCTTTCCAAACATCTTATTACCCAACAAAATTAAATTGGAACATCAATTGCCCATTCTACAAGAAAGTATATTTGGTTGGTTAATATTTTGGAAAAGCAACTACTTTAATTAAACCACAAACTACATTACACACATCATTTATTCAACAAGAAGACACAATTTCACCACTCATAACAAGATTTTGGGAAATTGAAAATATACAAACAAAACGATTTTTATCTGTAGAAGAAAAAGAGTGTGAACAACATTTTCAGACTATGCATTACAGAAATGCTGAAGGTCGATATAATATTTTTTTACCACTACGCAAATCAGTCTCATTAGGAGAATCAAAAACAATGGCAGTTAAACGATTTTTAAACCTCGAACACAAATTTGAAAACAACCCGGAAATGAAAACAGAATACATATCCTTCATGAAAGAATACCTTTCATTGAGTCATATGAAACAGGTCAATGATTTTGAGCAAGATGATAACGAAAGTTACTACATTCCGCATCATGCAATTTTGCGTCCAGAAAGCTCATCCACTAAATTACGAGTAGTGTTTGATGCTTCGGCAAAGAGTTCGAACGGAAATTCATTAAATGATATAATGATGGTTGGTCCAACTGTTCAGTCAGAACTATTCAACATAATTTTGCGATTTCATAAATATCAGTGTGCTTTGACGTCTGACATAACGAAAATGTACAGGCAAATCAATGTTGATCCTAGTCAAACCAGAGTTCAACGTATTATATGGCGTGACAATCCACAAAAACTTTTAAAAACATTGGAACCCACTACAGTTACATATGGTACTGCGTCAGCTCCATTTTTGGCAACGCAATCGCTTAAACAATTAGCTTTAGATGAAAGTTTCAAATTTCCACTTGCTTCAAGAGCATTACTCACTGATACTTACGTCGATGATCTAGTAACAGGTGCAGACACATTATCCAATGCATTGCAACTCCAATCACAACTTTGCAATTTAACGAAAAATGGTTGTTTTCATTTACACAAATGGTGTACTAACGATATCAATTTGTTGAATGAAATTCCAGAAAACGATCGTGAAATTATTAAAATTAACGAATTTAGTAAAGACAAATATATTAAAGCACTTGGTCTATTTTGGCAACCAAATGAAGACTATTTTATATTTAATAAGCCTACAATAGAAAATGAAATAATATTAACAAAAAGAAACATATTACGAGAAATTGCTAAATTGTTTGATCCATTAGGTTTACTAGCACCTGTAATCGTAACTGCAAAGCTTTTAATGCAACGTTTATGGAGAGAAAATTTAGGTTGGGATGACAAAGTTCCTCAAATTATTTCGAAAGATTGGATTTTATTTCGAAACAGTTTAGAAATTATAACACAAATAAAATTGCCTAGATGCATATTTACGAAAGGGTCAATCATACAACGAATTGAATTGCATGGATTTGCAGATGCATCGGAAATGGCCTATGGTGCATGTTTATACATTAGAACAATATTTATAAATGGCAATGTAACTGTAAATTTATTGTGCAGTAAATCTCGAGTAGCTCCACTAAAAATCATAACATTACCGCATTTGGAGTTATGCGCTGCACTTTTATTATCAAAACTAGTAACAACAACAATTGAATATATGGGTTTAAACTTTCAAGAAATTGTACTATGGACCGATTCAACGATAACTCTACATTGGATTGCAACACCGCCTTATAAATTAAAAACATTTGTAGCCAATAGGGTTAACGAAATACAACAATATACAATTAATTTTACTTGGCGACATGTTGTATCACAGTATAATCCTGCAGACATCGTTTCCCGAGGAATAATGCCACAACAACTCTGTGAATTGGAATTATGGTGGAAACGTCCACACATCCTGCATTCAAGGGAAATAATTATTGAGTCAAATAATTTAATCATTAATGGATCTCTAGTAGATCTTGAATTAAAATCAGAAAAACCTATTATTAGTTTAATAACTTCTAATAACATAAATACCAATTCTACACAATTCACAATTTTTAAACAGTTTAGTTCATATACAAAATTAATTCGCATCACAGCTTATTGTTTGCGATTTAAGAACAAATGTCAACGAATTCT